>JAUMHF010000011.1:5604819-5671773 GCA_032359275.1 Microctenopoma steveboyesi | reverse complement strand
AAAATGTCTTCATAAGAATTTCTAAAACAAACTGTATTATGTGCTGTAATATTTCTGTCTTGCCATCGTATTAATTTGTTTATTGTAGTGATACGTGTGTTTGTGTCTTAATACTTTATATGAGTCTTATCTTTACCCATTTTTTTAGCTTTGATAGCCTGCAGCTTCTCATGCTTGGGACATATTGCAGGACATAATTAACAGAGGGAGAATACACCCTGGACTGATAATAATTTATTTAGCTATTTATGTTTACCTTCTTTTGTTTGCAGCCTCTAGTTGGCTTGTTATAGTAGTTTATTTGGCATGAACCAAAAAAAAGCACATGCAACAGAAATCAAACCAGGTGCATGATCATATACAGACCATGCACGCGCCCATTTATCGTCCGAAAGATCGATGTTTTACTTCTGTGCATTGATAAAATGTTTTTTACTGCTTGTTTAGAACGTGGTAGAAAGAGAAGATACTGGTACTTTTTTAGTCTACAAAACAAGGAAATAAATGGTTCATTTAGATTTCGATTATTAGATGTTTTTTTTAGTTGTAGGTAGCATATTTTTTAGTTTTGTTTCGTGCGAATGTATTCAAATTGTGATAGAAGCACACCTTTTTCTTTTTTTTTAAACTGACATTGAGACGAAAAGATGGCTACACTGTCTTTGGTCACTGACACCTGTGTGTTTCTTGAGGAGGAGGAAGCTCTGCTGAGTGAGATGGACGTGACAGGCCAGGCCTTTGAGGACATGCAGGAACAGAACAGCCGACTGTTGCAGCAGTTGAGAGAGAAGGATGATGCCAATTTCAAGCTGATGAGTGAGCGAATCAAATCTAACCAGATCTACAAGCTGCTAAAAGAAGAGAAGGAGGAACTGGCTGACCAGGTTCTCACATTCAAAACCCAGGTGAATGTCACTTTTTAACCGGCATTGATCACTCTTGTGTCAGTACTCGAGTATTAACCTGTTGCTGTTGCTGACCCTGTTAGGTTGATGCACAGCTGCTAGTTTTGCAGAAGCTAGAAGAAAAAGAGGGAATTCTCCAGAGCACACTGGCCGCTCTGGAGAAAGAGCTGGCAGTACGCACTCAAGCACTAGAACTGAACAAGAGGAAGGTAAGCGGAGAGATGTCCTAAAGCTCAGACCCACTAAGCACTATATAAATTGATTGTTGCCAGATGCTGCTGTCCTAAACGTAATCGCTGAACAGAATCGTAAGAGGGCCTGGATAAAAGCATATGCCAGAATTATGTTTAGCTGCTTGTTTAACATTCTGGCATGTGAGATTTATCAGGTTGGTGCCATAAACCTTTGTGTTAGTAGTTAGTCATTATTGGTTGGTAAATGAAATCCAGCTTTGCAGGTGTCAACATTGCCGAGTATTGGATAAAACTGCAGACTTCTGTGGAATATGTGTCTTAGGTAAATGCAGTGTTTGGATTCTGTGTGTGTGATCAATTCTTTTCAGAGAATAGTTATAAGAGATGGAAAATATACACCATCTGTACTAAATAGGATTAAAAAATCTGCAGTAGTTCACAGCTGTAGAAGCTGACTAGAGTCAGGAAGCTGTGTCCAAACTTACTGTACCTCCACCACCACCAAACATATTATAGCTCAGGAATTTCATCATTAGGTTTTTCTTTTTTTATTGAGTGTGTCCGGTTCCTTCCCTGCTGCAGGCGGTGGAGGCTGCCCAGCTGGCAGAGGACCTGAAGGTGCAGCTGGAGCATACGCAAGCCAAGCTTAAGGAGATCCAGGTGTCTGTAGCTGAGAACCGCACGGCCCGGGAGAGGGAGAGCAGTAACCTGAAACGAGCACAGGTATGTTGGTTTTACTACTGGGAATATCCGAACTCCAAACTCGCATTAGTTCCTCCTGAATGAAAGCCTGCACCAGGAATCTGTGTTAAACGGTTGTTCTTGTGTTGCCAACTAGGAGGAGCTGTCCCGGCTAAGGCGAAAGCTGGAGAAACAGAAGAAGGTGGAGGTTTACTCTGACGCTGATGAGATCCTGCAGGAGGAGATTAACCAGTACAAGGTGAGAAGGAGCGAACGCTGTTGTTGTTTATGGCTTTAATTAACACAGGGACGAGGGAGTTTCAGAAATGCCGGCAGCTTTTTGGGACACTCAAGATTAGATGGAAATTTCCCACTAGTGAAAAAGTTATGTTTGTAACGCAAACTACTACAGCTTTGTAACTTGTTTAACTGGCCGGCACGGGCAGTTGCTCATTTGTGAGTATGAGCGAGAAAGTGAGCTCAAACCTCTACAAATATTATGGCCACTTTGTGCTTTAGGGATATAAAACAAATCACACCCTGAACTGTGGTATCGTATAATGAATAGAAAGGTGCTAAGTGTTGGCATGTTGGCTCTTATACAATGAATTTGTCTGTCTCCAGGCAAAGCTGCGGTGCCCCTGCTGCAACACACGAGACAAGGAGACGGTGCTCACAAAGTGTTTCCACGTGTTCTGCTACGAATGTCTGAAGATGCGTTACGACACCAGACAGAGGAAGTGCCCCAAGTGCAACTGTGCCTTTGGAGCCAACGACTTCCACCGCATCTACATCACCTAATTCATATAGCGCAGTGGGGGGAAAAGCAAACGGTAAACAGAACCAAAGGAGAAGAAGAATAGAGGACAAAGACACTGATGATATATCTAGAGGCAGACATTTCAGGAAAATCAGACGAGTCTGTTTCCCTGTTGTAAGTTTTCTTTGAAAAGACTTGTTTTGCCACATCATTGCCAGTGATTGATTTTGTGACCAAACAGATAGTGACACATCTAACCAAGAGTGTTGTGCTGTCGTTAATAAACATAGTGCGCACAGTGGTGTTCTTACGTGTTGAGCTGCTCTGCACTATTTTTCTTTCCATGTTAAACATCTTCTCTTTTAACAAACATTTACATTTTTCTTTAGTGGTTTCTAATGTATTGAAGAACTTTGAACTGCAGTGGTACATAGTTGATCTCCCTGAAGTATTTGTTTGAATTGTTTTGTCCTGCTGGTTTACACTTCTACATTTAAAGAAACAGTCAGATCGCATGTGTAAAACGAAATATGTTTCTAATACATAAAATACAACAGCCACAATTGTCCAACTTTCTTTTGTTAGGCTATAGTATGAACGGCGTCTGAGAAACATCAGCGAGCTTGGCACTCAGTCAGCACATACAGGAGAGTTTGGATCACCTTGGGCAAGGTCCTCTGTGTGTGTTCATCTCGTTGCCATGGTTCCCACTGGAGAGTTTGACACAACATCTGCAGCTTATAGTGCCTCATTACTGATGAAATCACTCCAGTGGAAAGTCAGCTCATATGGGTGTCCTTAGTGGGCTGTGCTGCTCCAGGTCCTCGCAGGCTGCTTTCCTAAAGGTTAGCCGTGACAGTTGAGTACAAAAACATCTGTTTAACAACATGCTTCTAACCCAATTGAGCCAACAACCCCCCCCCTTTCCTCTTTTCTGATGATATGAGCTATTTACTGGGAGGTTGGTGAGCGTCTGTTTGACGTTAGTTCTTGTGGGAAAGGCAGTTCACACCATGTAGCACACATAAAAAGTTCCAGGCTGCAGAAAAAAAAAAGAAGCTTATTGGGCATTTGGGAACACTTAACTAAGAGTCCCCCACAGGAATTGGCTCTGGCGTAGGCAAAAATGTGAATACTTGTGCTGTAATTAATAGACGGGCAGTGGTTGTTTAGGCATATGCATAACCTGTCATAAATAAATGAGTCGTTTTCAAGTTTGTGTTAAGTGATTGTTTAGTAAACCACAAAGCGCAGATGTCGTAGTAACCGATGGTCTTCATTAATGTATGAGACAATACTGTGACAGGGGCCAACCTGATAGCACTCCAGGCATGCGTCCACTGCCTTTTGTTATTGCATATTTGTGCTGCAGCAGCAGACTACACCCAGCCCGAGACGTCAGTAACACCACCCAGAGTCAGGGACACGCACAAAAGTCTTCCCAAGCAGCAACCCCTGCACTCTCACTCCTCTCTGCAGATGGCATCCATGTAGAGAAAGGGAGAGTTGAAGCTTTCCTGAAAGCTCAAAAAGCAGATCAGTTATTTATTCTGGTGGATGTCATCTGTTTTTACCTCAGTTGCTGTTTCTCGTTTCTGTGTATGGGACTGAGAGTCGAGCCAGAGAGTTGTGTTTTTTGGCACAGAGGGGGGAATGACGTCGACAGGCGTGGTAATAACAATGAGAACACTATTAAACCCAGACTACTCCGAATCTCCTGGTAAAAAAGAGAAACGTAGAGAAAAAGCTGCAGGGTGTGGCTACGAAATATGAAACATATGCAGTGAAACTGTCCTACCTGAGGTGGTTGAATTGAAACTTTCGACATACTATGGCAGAGGAGCTTCCTGTGAGTCTGGAGCGCGCACACACAGATCATGAGCAGTACAGTACATAGGAAATGACTCATAGGAGTTGAACTGTGCAGCGTGGGTGTGTGCCCTATTAAAACAAGGCGCAGACTCCTCCGGGTGACTCACTCTGATGCTCGCTTTTCCATGCTGAAAACCAGCACGGATTGGTAATCAGATGAACTTTCGGGAATTGTGTAGCCGACAGCGAGCAGCTCTTCACCCGCAGATATCATGGCTTCAAACGCTCTCTGCGCCATATGGGGACTTATTATAGCGGCTGGGACTAATGTCCATACTGTGAGCGCACAGAAAAGTAAGTAAAATAACTTTTTTTTCCTCCAAAATAAGATTTCAGATTGTATGTACATTAAGAAAATAACATTTCTTCTGACTTGATGCAGTGAGTACAGTTTAGTTGAACTTTGATTTGTAAAAAAAAAAAACGCCTCCTTGTTTTCCGTGAACAAGGATTCACACAGCGGTGGTCTGGGTTCCTATAATGGAGTCAGATAGTGTGTCTGCTCACAGAGCCGCTTCCCTTACCAGCTGCATTTCTCACCGGTTCCGCATTCCGATCGCCTTATTTCACCCAATCCATCCCTGCCCCTGGGTGAAGAGGACAGGCCACATGGAGAGGGTGAACCGCATGTGTCCATTTTGCGCGAAGATACAGTTCTACTTTCCCAGAGTAATACAAAAACGAGCTGTCGGCTTTGTTTCTACAGCCATCTGGAGTTTGGATTCAATCCAGCAAGTCCAAACTGAAAGTGTTGAATAATAGGACGGGTTGGGATGTTTTTCCTCCAGAATTAAACGCTGCTAAACGCACATTCAACCAACTAAGCTTTAAACATGTTGGATCTAGAATCAATCTGTGTGAAGCCATCTTCAGGCTACATCTGGACATCAGCTGTTGGTCCACCCACCCCTTCCCCTTAATGACAGAATGCAACACTCCCACACCCAAAAAACACACTGGTTGTCAGGCTAGGTGCTGGGATTTGCCAAAGTCTTACAGCTCCTCGTGTCCCGAACATTAAAGACTGTGCTCACAAATGCTGAAACACAAGACACTGGTGTGGAGGTCGAATCATGATTCCCGCTTCTTAACAGTAACATTTTATAGTGTCTGATGGAGATGTTGTAATTCATGCACGGATGAAACATCTACATCACATATCACAGTCATATCTGACTAGAGTTCAGCTCACGGCTCAGAAACACGGCTCGCATGCTGTTATAGGTTTCATCAGCAGTTTCAGGTTGTTGTCTGGTTAGAGCAACACGAGCTCCATTTCTGCTTGGATGTGGTTTGGTATAGAGGTCAACCAGCAGTCACGGTTCACTTCTCTTCAGTGACTTTTTGAACTCTGGAATGCGAGTCCATTTGGACTTTGTGCATGACGCAGGGCTAAAGTCATCAGGAGAAGTGCTTACAAGGGGTGACACATTTTTACTGGGATCGCGGCTATAAAATGAGTCAGCCTTGCTCTGCAGGCAAGCTGGCTGTGGAGGACGGACGGTCTCTTAGGGACTGAGCTGAGAGTTAGAAGCCTCAAATATGACCTCTTTAGCAGGTGCCTTTAGGCTGCAACTCGACTGAGTAAGTATTGTCCTGTACATTAAAGCCAACTGTATGTTTGTGACGTAGCATCTGGATTTGATTTTTCACTCTGGATGTGAGTGAATGTGAAGTATTTCCAAGTATCCTCCACAGCTATTGAACATGACACATATGTCTGCTCATGTCAGTGTTTGAAGTCATTTGAGGAGCATCACACTAACATAAAGCTGAGCAAACACAAGAGAATACGAATGAATCTATAAAATGAAACATTGAGTCGCTGCACATAACGTGATCCCTTAATGCATGTCAGTAGCACCTTCCTCATTCTTCAAACCAAAATGACAAACACTGTTCTGTTTGGAGGGTCCTTTTGTTTAAAATATATAGTACGTACACTTATTTGAATATTTTTTACTAGACGTATGCTACCACTCATATCTTGATATGGAGCGGTGCTGTCGACGTTTCCTGTGACCCAGACTCTTTGAACTGTGCTGCCAACAATGAGGAGATTGTCATCTCTAAAATGTTTGCGAGTGAGGTTCAGCCTCCTGAAGAATCAGAGAATTACTGCTTACTTAGGAAGTTTTGAAGCATTCTCATTCTTTGTAATTTCATTACGAGGACCACCTGCTCTCCCACTGTGCAGAGCATGGCAGATGTTTTACCCATTCTAAAAGCCTTGTCACATTTCTGCAAACTAACATTTCCCTTTTATACATTTGAGATTTATTTTTAATAGCTGCATAAGACTCAAAGCTACTACACACACATTTGTGCAGCAGAAATAAATTCATATTTCTTTACTACCCAGTGATGACCTCAGATGAATTTGTAGCTAACTGGAAAGAGTGGAAACTACTGGAATAAACTACACCTGTCATAGAATGGCACAGTACGTGTATGTACACTGCATTTTCTATTCAGCCGCATGAGCATTATCTTATCAGTCAAGTGCAAACATTATTTTCTTGTTTCATTTATGTCTAACTCCTGTCACCATATTCATTTGCTGCTGTTTGTGTCATTAAAGTGGCCACAGATTCCCATAAATTAATTTAACTGCTTTTGATCTACAACAAAAACGCCTCTCTAATGGTGTAGTGACGACAGAAGCAGCCTGTTTGATGACTCAATATATGCTTTCAGTGGTTCTTTGTTTCCATGGTACAGCACAAAGGAAGCGATCCATACAAATGAGTAGGATTATATACCTGTAGACAGGTTCTGTGCTAAGTTTAATTCATTTTATTATATAGACCCTGTGATGATGTAATGTTGCGCTAAAGAGTTTGTTTTTCAGCGACCCCATGCACGACTTCAGGGTACTGATGCATAAATGCCTCTTTACCAAAACCAGGAAGTTAAACCTGCAGAGAAAGCCACATACTATTAAAACAGCCTCTCCATTCATATTTCTATTGGCCATAACTGTGTCGCATCTCCTTATTTCCTGTGAAATGCAGAGCTTTAATTGTTCTGCTGTCTCGCCGCCATGAAAAGAAAAGAGATGAAGTGCTCCATTGTGTTTACGGAGGTAGACATGTTGTGTCCACTGTTAACGTCTTTCTCTCACAGACACGTTCATTTATTCTATGGAAGTCTCCCATGTACACAGAAACACAAACAATTCGGCGGAAGAGCGCTGTGAAAACATCCTGCTCCTCTCATGCTGCTTGTCGGCTCATGCACCCAAAGATACTGAGTAATTCTCTCTCAGGCAATGAAGTTGCATCAGCAATCTGACTGGAATTTCCCAGTTTCATTTTATGAGAAGAAGAAAACCACTAAGTTCCTCAAACATCTTTTAACCCAATGTGGCATAAATTCTCCTGCAAGTCACCTGATTATTGTTTACTTTGTTTCATTTCAGTTGCATGACTCTCACATGTTCTTCAACTAGTATCCCTACACCACAATAGTTCAAAGGCTTCAAAAGATCTGGATCGTTAATGGGAGACGTTTCGCCTGATTGTTTCCTAGCAGCTGAGAATATATAATGAAAGAGAAATAATAGCTAAGAGTCGGTCTCTGATGTTTGTACAGGTCAGTGTGGCAGTTCAGAGTTTTGGAACCCCGATTTGGATGTTTGTGTGGCCTGTGCATCGTGCAAGCAGTACCCAAAGACCCCTTCATGCAACACATGTAAGACACTGACACCCAAAACTGATCCTCACATGGGTATCATTTCTTTCGGTGTGGCAGTTTAATCTATTTTTCTGTTTTACTAATAGGTAAACATGTGGAGGAAACGTCTGATGTGTGGAAACTGGCAGCCATCACCAGCTTCTCCGTGTTGGCTGTGGTGCTGGTCAGCGCCGCGTTGATCATTGGGGTCATGCTGCATCGACGCAAGTCACACAAACGACCTCTACGTGGTAAGATTCACAAAACTAGTAAAAAACATTTTGGGCAAAGATGTGTTAGATTTCAGTCTGAATCCCAAAGCACGGCTCCAGCTGAGCAAACAGTTCCATGTTCCAAATCTGAGGCGGCATGCTCCACAACAAAATATATTGTGTCGACTGCAACCTCTTACACCAACAGGAAGAAACAAAGGAGACCTCAAAGGGGTCTGTGTGAGGTCCTCATGCTGCACACCAAAGGAAGGTGGTTCTTCTTTTATAAGTGTGGCTTTTGTATAAATGTGGAAATGTTGGAAAAATAATTAAATATGTGACATTAAAGTCTAACAGGAGTGAGTTACTGGCGACAAAGACTATTGGGGGGTTAAGTAATCCTCTGAAAATTAATTTATTGTCCCTGGTGCAAAGCAAACAGTCTGTGTGCAGTTCCTCTTTTCTTAGTAAAAAATCCTTTGCAGCTGTGTCAGAAACAAGCAGAAATTACACAGAAAATAAAATGTAAATAGCTCTATATATCGTCTGTTCGTGGATTTAGTTACACAATACCTCCTGGAAACATGATCCTATTTTTTAAACTGTGTTTGACAGAACCCATTGAAGAGACTGCGGGGCCACTTTATCAAGCTTAAACATTTCAGTAAGTATAAGTTTGGAGTTGTACCGAATGACTTTTAATGTTCACATGTAATGTAGTTGAATAGTTTTGTTGTTGTTGTTGTTGTGTACTGAGGACATTCGAGTTTAAGATCAAACTATGTATATGAGACACGTATTAAACAACACAGAAGACAACAGCTTAATAAAATGTAATATTTGGTTTCAGATCCATTGTGTTGCTATAGCTGCATTTACCCTGTATTAACACTAACATCACCAAAGGATTTGTTTTGATCTTTTGCTTTTCTTATAGGCTGTTGCTGCAGCTTCCTTTTTTTTTTGGCGGGGCCGGGTAGGGTGGGTTTATTCCCTTTTTTGCAGGTGAAAGTGCAGCTGGTCGAGTTCTGGCTTCTTGACTTTACCAGTCTAATTTGCACTTTTCCATTTGTCCTTTGTTGTGTTGAGTGTTTTGGCTCATTGTCTTGCTGCATTCTGAAGCTCTCTGCCGTCAGTTTTGACGTAAATAGTTTTGACTGTCATGAGCTGTATCATCAGTAAAGCCTTTGAGTTTGCTTCAGAGGCAGCCGTGTACTACCTGCCTCACAGACGAGCTTGTGTGGTTTGGATCATGAGCAGATCCTTGGTTTATCCCAAATGCAACATGGCTTTTCTATTCTATTGTTTCTATTTCTACTCATGAAGTCTTGTTCACGTGGAGGACCGTTACTTCCTTTCCCACCTGCTGTGTGGAGGTTCCTGGTGATGTCACTGAGTGTTGTTTTGGGGTTTTTTCCTCACAGGTCTCACTCTCACTGTTACCAGTTCCTTGTTTCGCTTGACAGACCCATTATTGGTCTGTTGCTCAATAATAATATAATTAATAATAATAATTATTAATTAATAATATTCTAGCTTTTAAATTTTCAAAATCCCATTGATGGCTCTCTGGTTTTTGTTTTTTCCTGGCCTGTCAGTAACACAGATGACACACGAGTACATCATGTATGTATAGGGGAGAAAAGATAAAAAGGAGGATAGAGATAGAGGGGAAGACAAAACCCAGGAAATATGCTTTAATACCTGTTCAAATTTCGGTTTGTCTGATACAAAAGGTTCTGTCCCCTGTCTTTTTTAGCATGTTCGGAGCAACCCATAAAAGCTGGCACTCTCGTCTCACACCCATTGTTTGATCTTAAACTCAAATCTCTTAAGTGTACAGCAAACAAACCAAGCTTGTCTTACTTCTGGAGTGAAAGTTCTGCCTTGTTTTTCCATATCTTTTGGCTATTCTTATATAAGCATATATACAGTATAGATATATATACAGTATATAAATACTGTTAGTTACAGCGTACGTGTAAATCTACCTGTGTATACTCTAACATGAGGTAAACTGAACTGAATCCCTCTCATGGCCTCCACAGCCTCATCTTCCTCTGGAAACAGATGTGACAGAACCAACGTGCGACTGGTTCAGAGCCGGACCATGAAAACCTCTGGACCAAGATCTCAACACTCTGACTGCAGGGTGTCTCTTGACCAGCATTTAATTTATTAGACTGCTCAGAGGAGAGATGTGTCAAGTCCTCGAGCTCAGTGTAGGTCCCATCAGGACTTGAGGACGTACAGCAAGCACATCTCACACCTCTGTTGGAATAAGAACATCATACATAGAATGGGATCATGTAGACTTTGTGTGCCTTCATATTTCACTTAAATGAGATCTGAGTTTAGAGATGTTCAACCCAGAAACCAGATGAACCTACAGTCTATGCTCCTATATTGCACAGTTCTGTTTTTCCAGCAGGACTCCACTGAATGTAACGCAGCTGCTGCCGGGCTGCAGTTCGATTCCCTGCTATGCTGCGGGGTTATACAGGGCCTCTCAGCTGGCCATTTACCACAGCAGCCTCTTAAAGGTAACTCTCATGTGAGTAAGACATATTGTTAGGCACATTAAGGCCATTTGAATGTAGCTACGTTTAAGTGAAATATATTCTAGCCGTTATCCCTGCCAGTACAACCATGTACCTGTTTTTAATAACTTAACACAGCAATAAAGCTGTTGATAAAGGGAGTGAGCTATACTCATGCACTGTAAATAGTTCCTCTGAGACCAACACAGACCCTTTATTGCAGGTTATTACAATAGTATATTGTTTCAATGTTACTACGTTTAAGGAGATGTTTCTTTATTACAACCCTAGATTTCACGTGTTACTAGACGTCTACACTAGACACGCAATCCCAGTGCAACATGTGGGAATGTTGGGAGCAATGCACAGGGACAGAAACCTGCCACATGATGGTATAGATGTTGATCTGTTGTGATTTGTGGCCAGGGAAAGCTCGGACAAACATGGGAGGCATCGTGTTGTTTTCCTCTCTTTCATAGGGACAACATTTTTTTCATCTCCAGACCATCATGCAGCAGGTTGTTGTTGTTACATATGCCTTTGTTTGGGCTAACAGCAGACACTCTTTTTGTGGGCTGAAATAAAACACAATACCTGTTTTTTTTGTTTGTTTTTAGATGTTTATATTATTTATTTTAGGTATCTTGTGGCGGTGTGCTTCAGCAGCTGCAAGGGACAAGCACATGTTTAAAGGGAATTGAAGGTTTTTCCACAAGGCCAGCGAATGATTACTTAGCAATAACTAACATTTTGTGCATATTCCTCTTGCTTTCTACTTGTGTATACTGTACATGCACTGGCTTCTTCATCTTAATGCAATCTTATAAACTGCTTTATGTACCAAAATGTATTTTGACAATAAAATTGACAACTGTCACCAGTAATCAGAGGTGTGTCGATGAAATTAGTTGAAAGAATATGGACAAGAAACAAACACACTGTATTGTCTTGTATAAGTCTTTAATTAATTTCCACTAGTTTTATTAATAATTTCCTTAAATTGTAAACTAACTTCTAACAAGGAAGTAAAAATCTACACTTCAGTGTGACAAAATAGTTATAGAAATATGACTTAAATACTGAGCAGACATTTCTGAGCACTGAAAATCCAATAAATCGGAACATGTGGTAGATGTTTTTATTACACAATAGCTAATCTAGCAGGTTTCTCCTTCTGAAGAAAATCTTGCCATAAATGTACAGAGATCCAACCGATATTTTCATTTAATATTTACAGAGAACTCTTAGATTAACACATGCCACAAATACCAGTCTGTGACTGTAATCAATGACAAAGGAGTGAACTTGTGAAGTGCCACAGGAGAACAGAAAAACGTGAACGTCGTACAAAAAAATAAATCAGCTTACAGTATGTGTGCTGTTTTACATATAGGCTGCCATGGCATACAAAAATATGGTAAAATAATCTAAATGACTCAAATGAATGAATGTATTCAAAAGGGCAGATGGCTAACTGTGATGGTTTTTCAAGGCTAGTGTCAGAATACTGAATCAGATTAAGACAACATAGTTAAGAAAAGCTCAGGTCATGCACTGAAACTATACTTGCAGCATATTGCTTAAATACTATGACCCGCAAACTAGCTGAGGTGAACTACCGAGCAGCTGACCACTTGCCTGTGGAAAACCCAACAAAGGACAACAGGTCGGCTGCATTATTGAAGACGTCCTGTCTTCCGTATGCTACAACTACACATGTGCAAATTCAACTCGGAAAACAGCAAAAAACAAAGAAACAACCATGTTATAGTGAAAAGAAGCTTCTGAAAACCACAGAGTAAAACCATAAACTGATGCTTCATCCATCCTATATATGTGATAATTATAACTATTTGTATTAAGTAGCAGTTGCCAGGTAGGCGGGGCTTTCCGTGAGGTATTTCATTCTTCTGACCAGTGCACATACTACAACAAGAAGTGTAATGGGGAAGGCAAAAAGGAAATTTAAGATCGGAACACAAATGTTCACTTTTGCTAAACTATGTTAGAGTTGTGAGAAAGAAACCACTTAAGGAACAACAGTCACATTAGACTAAAGTAACCCAAAGAATCAATAATTGCACAGAACACGAGTGGTTCATTAAATTGGACAGTGGAGATAAAACTGTTAAATCTGTAAAGCTCTAATATCTCTACTAACACTTGTGCTGAGTAGAAACACGGCCTCTTAATCACATACTGTTAGAAAACACGGTGACTGTATTTGAGTTGATATACCACATTTAAGGGGAAATATTAATGGAGACAAAACCTAAAGGAACCGTTTCCCCTCCCTGCTGCGATACTTTTATCGGCTCCCTTAAGACATTTGACATGTTTGTGGCTCATCAGAGGACATTAAAAAGGAACCTTATGCTTTACAGTATGACCAGTTTACATTAAACTGCTACAATCAACTTACGTTTGAGGCACTGGCACGTCAACATAACTGATGCTTCTCAAAGTTTCAATAAGGATTACAGCATGCACCGCACGTGGAGCTGCAACTAAACATTGGAGTGACTTTGACAACCGCTGTATGAGCTAAGTTATAAGCGTTGTGAAATGGCACAATGCTCAGTTCAGAAAGTAACTATCTACAATGTTGGACACATCAGGTATGCACCTTTTAAAGGTCTACCCCGAGTGGCTCATTCATTCTTACCTGTTGTAACTAAGAACCGAGTTACAAGCTGACTGACGGGAGTTCCTTAAAGGCTACATGAGTTTTAGAAGACAGTTTGTACACCATTTCTCTAATAAAATATGCACATAAAAAACGGCAATAAATTAATAAATACATCCATTTTAGCATACAATGTCACTCAAGGTGAATATTATTAGCAGTGCAGCTATTTACTTGATAATACCATTTAAGTAAATCACTCTGCCACTGACCTTTGGACACACCCAGAGGTATTTGACTTAATAATAACAGGCTTGCCCTATGTGAGATTCCAAAGGAGAGTGAGCAGTCCTTTGACACTGACGGCAAAGCTAACAAAGAGGATTCAGAGATAAATATAGTTTGTATATTCATATTTTGTTTCCTAAGGAACTTACAGAGGCACTGAACACAATTATACATATCAAGAGAGGAGAGGTTGTTGTTAGAACAGTACTGTCTTACAAAAACCTAACATTGTTGATGTTCTTACACGCTCTGCACTTTTCTGTTCACTTTGGTTGGTTAGTTTGTCGTTCAGGAGTGAGCAGCGGCTGTTTTCATCACATGCCGTTTTCTGGCATCCTATGTACTCATGGAAAACATTCAGACCTAATACAAAGCTGCCCGGTAAACTCTCTGGAGACTTTTCAGTGATGTCGCCATCTGTCGGGGCGGTAAGATTGGTAGTCATTTATGAAACGTGCCTCTTCAAAGGAGCTTCTGTCAGGACCAAGGAGCACTTAAAATACTGTTTTACAATTATTGATAGAGGGATACATAATGGGTAAATAAAAGGACCACCTGTCCCCGTCTCTTGAACTACTTTAAAGGTAAGACCCCATGTCCATGTCCATAAATGTGTCAGCGTCCATGCTAAAGGAGGAGTTGAAGGTCTGGGTGTTCTGGTGCATCTTCTGATGGTGCCGCAGGTTCGACTTGCTGGAAAAGCTCTTCTTGCACAGCAGGCAGGCGAAGGGCTTCTCTTTGGTGTGGATCCTTCGGTGACATGTGAGCTGAGTGGACACACGAAACGCCTTTCCACACTCCAGGCACTGATAACGCTTGGGCTCAGTGTGAATGCGTCTGTGGTTCTTGAGAGCCATCAGGTTGGTGAACTCTTTCTGGCAGACGGAGCAGAGGAAGGAACCCGTCTTGTGACTGTTCTTGTGGTTGAGAAGGGAGCCAGCGTGACGATAAGTGCGGCCACAGTGCTCACAGACATGATTCTTTTCCTCTGCACCAGCATTGTGACTCTGTGAATCTGTGATGCTTTCTGGAATATGGGACAAAGGTGGCAGGACCTGCTTGTCCACCGCATCAATGCCCATGGTGTGATTTATTCCTGAGTCCCAGCAGAGGTTGTTATCAACAGTTTCATTTGCACCTTGTTGATATGAGCCCTGAGCCCTGTGGTGCATGTCGTGATGCTGCTGGCAGCTGGCTGTGTTAGGAAAGCTCTGCTGGCAAACACTGCAGACCACAGCCCTGTCCTTTGAGTGCACCTCCATGTGGCTGTGCAGGTGTACAACCAGACAGAAGGTCTTACCACACTCGGGGCAGCAATGACGCCTCATCTGGGAGTGTATCTGCAAAGTGAGAGGATCAGGAAATGTCTGCAGACACAAAGTACAATGGTGGAGGTTTTCGGAATGGGTCTTTTTATGGTTGAGGAGGGAGCCAGCATGGCGGTAGGATCGCCCACACAGGTCACACCTGCAGAAATACGTTAATATTCAATCCCTAATATCACAATGCAGCTCAGATTATTTAAACAAACTGGGAATTGTGACGAAATACCTTTATAGTTAATAAATCTGAATATTAATATCAAATCAGGATGAGGGTTCTTTTCTTATTTGTTAGTCAAAATAATAAAATAACCAAACTATGTACTAAGGAAAATATACCGTTGTTTTACTTCAACAACCTAAATTAAATGTATCTCTGCTAACTTATCAGCATAATATACTGTATACACTAATACAGATGCGCCTCCATGTGTCTTAATAGTAAATCTACCAATAATTCACCAATGATGACTCAAAAACTGAAGAACTTAGGTCCTCACATGAAACACTTGTCGCCCCTCTCTGACTGCTGGACTCCAGCTCTTATCGAGTTCTCTTGACCTCTGCAGCAACGATGCCTCTTCAGACCAGACCTGCCCTGAAAGCTCTTTCCACATGCAGCACACCTGAGGTGAGTCGCCCCCCGGCTGTGGACCCTCTGATGGTTGTGCAGGATACTGGCGAGTCGGAAGGCCTTTCCACACGTGAGGCACACATACTTTTTCTTCTGCGTATGGATGCGTGTGTGATTGCGTAGAGCCATGGGGTTTGTGAAGGGCTTAGCGCAGAAGGTGCAACTGAAGTGTCCTGTCTTGTGGGTGTTTTTGTGGTTCAGGAGTGAGCCGGCATGGCGGTAGCTGCGATTACATATGTTGCACTTAAAAGGCCGATCCTCTTTATTGGGAGATGTTGGTCCATCTCTACTACCCGAGGGGCCATCACAGGTGTGGGTTGCCAGTTGGTCAGCAGAGAGAAAGATCTGCTTACACTCCTTACACTTGAAGGCTCTAAATTTCGGGCCACTCCTGGCTGAGGCCCAATCTTTTCTGCGATCTGCACAGACGTGAGCTAATAGCTGCTTCTTTCCTCTAAAGCCTTTCCCACAGTTTTGGCAAGAGTGCTTCTTATATGCAAAGTGGGTGCGCAAGTGGTTCTTCATTGCTAGCTGATTGGAGTAGGTGTTGTTGCAAACAGAACAGTAAAATTCACCTGTTTTATGGGAGTTTCTGTGGTTGACCAGACTTCCCGCGTGGCGATATGTACGCCCACACTGGTCACAGGCAAAAGGCCGTTGGTCACTTGAGGAGTCCTCTGATTTAACTAAAGTGTCAGACTTTATTTGTCTCGTCTTTCCTTCATGCTTGCAATGTTGAGTAGATGCAAAGGCCTGACTGGCATTAGAAGTTAAGGACTGCATTCCTTCATCTGTCCTGGTGCCATTAAACTGCATGAGGGCCTCGATCTGGCTGTTGAGTTCCTGAATTTTGGCTCGGTTCTCTTTGTGCCTTCTGAGGTGGCACAATAGCTGCTTCTGAATTTTGAAGGCTTTCCCACACTCATGACAAGTATGCCTGGAGAGACACAGTGTAATTAGTTAAGACTTGCAAAATAGTGAACAGCCTGACAGAGCATTATGGGAGAACACATTTGTAACACACAAAAGTACATTTATAGTTTAAGGATTACTTAAACTCTCTTTAACAGTCTGTAACATAAAAGACGTGAGAAGTGTGTATCAATGTGCACTGTTGCTTGAACTAACCTCTTAATATCAAAGTGTGACCTCTGGTGGTTTTTGAGTGCCAACAGGTTGTAGAAGCGCTTCTGGCAGACGAGACATCTAAATACACCTGTTTTATGAGACTTTTTGTGGTTAAGGAGAGAGCCAGCGTGTCTATATGATCTCCCACACTGGTCACATTTGTACTGCCGAGCTTCAGAATCATTGGTCTCTTTGATGGGGCTCATGTCTTCATGCTGCGCAACATCATTTACTTTTAATTCCTCTTTATTATGCAACAACACCTCTTTCTTCTCAGCGGAACAGCCATGGTTCTGAAGATGGTGGTAGCTGGTGCAAAAGATGCCACAGCTGCCACATATAATACTCCGTGCCTCCTCTTTCGCTGCAGAGAGTTCACCGTTGTTTATTTGTAAATGATTAATATTATCTATCTGGTTCTTGCTATGTAGAAGCTGATGGGTGATCAAGTCCTGCCTATTGGCAAAACTTTCCCCACATGTACTACAGATCATCACCTCTCCTAGCTCATCGTCTTTCACTGCCTCATGGGATGACATAGAAGAAGGCCCTGAGCTTGCAGGAGTACCATGGGACTGTGTGTGCCCTCTCAGATGACTCCTGAGAGCCCTCATGCTAGTATAACTGTTCCCACATATAGAACACTGGTAAAGATCTCCATCATCATCATCATCCTCATCATCCTCGTCTTCTTCTTCGGCACCATCACCGTCACCTTTCAACTGCTCTCTGTTCACATCCTCAAGAAAGTTCTGATCAAAGTAATTTTCTTCATGGCTACCATTCAGACCAAGAAACGCCGCATTACTCCCTAGATTTCCAACTGCACAGTGACTGTTAGTGTCCTGAAAGTTGGTATTACTGTCATAGTCATTGCTAGTAGTGTCATGTTGCTGCTGTAGCAGTGGACAGCTGTGGGACTTAATCCCTGCAATATCTGCAAATGTCTCACCACAGTCTGCACACATGTGCCTTTGCATCAGGTGTTCGTTGTGAGGTAGATGCACAGTCATATCCTGGGAAAAGTCCTGATTAAACTGCTCATGATACAACACTCCATTGCTGTGGTTAACTCCATTCTCCTGATCAATACCGAGTACAGGATGAGTATCGTCCTTCTCCTCCTCCTCCTCCTCTCTTGAAAAGCAGCTCTGCTGGTTATCCAGAGTAAGAGGCTCTGAGGAGAGCCAGTCTCCCTCAGCATTGAGGGTAAAAGATGACGGCTGAGCTTTGTGGAGACGGAGATGACTTTTCAGGGCTGCCAGGTGAGGATAATTCTTTCTGCAGATGGAACACTGATAAATCCCAACTTGATGTGACCTTTTGTGGTTAATGAGGCTCCCGGAGTGTCGATAGCTTTTGCCACAGATTTGACACTTGAAGGGACGCTCATCAGAATCTACAGTTGTTGGCTCTTCCACTTCAGTCACATTGTCGGTGTACTGTGTGTGTGCCAGGGCAGGATTGAGAATACTTGTGTCAATGATTGGGGAATCTCCCTGAGTACTATTGGAAGATGGGGTCTCATTACTGTCTGAATACACACGACCATTACTTCTAATTTGCAGCTGTGGCTGATCAAAACCTCCATGGTTTTCTACTGATGATACTGAAGGAATATTGTTTACAGGAGATGCATAAAGGTTAGACTCAGGTGAAGCAATACTGTTGTCATATGATATGTTATGGTTCTCTGGCAAGGGATCTTGAAGCCCAAATGACAAAGATGAAGAGTTGTGGATTTGGATGTGTTCCTGGAACTCGTCATCATTGGGGAATAGTACCTGACACAAATGGCAGAAGTTTACTGGAGCCTCCTGGCTCTGAGGTGAAAACTGGTCTAGTGGTGCCCCTGTGTACAATCCACCAAGTGAACCAGCATCTGACCCACTTCTTGTCTTGTGAGTCCTCTGGTGACTATAAAGCGCAGCCATGTTATTGAAGAGTTTGAAACAGACTGTGCATTCAAACATTCCAACTTGGTGGGTTTTTTTATGATTGGTCAGGCTTCGATGGTGTATGTACGATTTGTCACACAAATCACATCTGAAAGGTCGATTTGCTGCACCATCAGTGGTCTCAGCTTGTGCATTATAAACATCCTCCTCCATCTTGTTGTCAGTTGGGCTGATTTGAGTAGACATCACCACGCTGGCCAAATGATCACTGAGGTGTTGTGATTCATCATTTTCAATTTTAGGTGTATTTTTATGAGTGAGATAATCCATGTCTATCTTCCTGTATGACAGCTCCTTTGTCCGTCTGGCAAGATGTACCTTCTCATGTGTAGCCAGCTGTGTCGCCAGTCGAAAAGCCTTCCCACATTCTGCACAGGAGTACTTTTTCTGTGAAGTATGACTCCGGAGATGACTCTTCAGGGCCAGGGCATTAGAGTTGTCTTTGCCACATACATTACATTGGAAAGAACCCACTTTGTGGGTCTTTTTGTGGTTAGCTAGACTACCAGCATGCCTATAACCACGTCCACATTCGTCACATTTAAATTTGCGTTCATCCTCTTGTTGAAGGCGAGCATCCATTTGCTCGAGCAGACTGGGCATATTTGGACATACCATACCACATTGTTTGGAAGGAAAACCTGCAGTCCTGCCACGGTCTTGTACTGCCATTACAAGATAAGGACATTAGCATTAGAGGTTTTTCTTGTCTATATAAAGAGAAATAAATTTTTTACAATAACTTAAAAGGGGAGTCCAAGGAGGTAACACAGCGCAAGATGTTGGGAACCAGTTCCATAGAATTAGGGAAACGACTTCATCTTAGAAGAAGCAGGGAATGTGAGCTGTTAAAGACAGAACAGATGAAAGTTAGATATGTGGAAAATCCCAATATTATTATGTGATAATCTATCTAATCTATATATATATATATATATATATATATATATATATATAAAAAAGCGTAGGCAGCTATCAATCAATCAACCTTTATTTATATTCCGCTACAACCAGGATGACCCAGAGTGCTACTAGGAATAAAAGAATACCAATAAAACTTCACATCAACTTTACAAAAAACGTCCCATTAACATACCATCACACAATTTTCCTTAAATTAACTTTACTAATGTTTTTCCTATTGGATTATTTCAGTAGACATATTACCATTGTAACATTCACAAATATTAAATTCCGAATTTAGGTATGTCTCTATCAATATATCAGATAAAACTGCCACTGTTAGTTTTACGCATCCGACAGCAGACAACCATCATCCAGGACAATCTTAAGAATGTGAATGCAGTTACCCAGTACCGGTACACAAGCTATGTCAACTTGTGTACTTTGCTACATATCTGTGTTAGCAGGCGAACAGAACTAGCTAACAGCTAACGCTATGTCAATAAACCGGGAGACGCCACCCTCTCCAGATTTATTGCAACTGCAAATACGAATAATCCCCGAGATTTTAGAAAAATCTGAATAAGCGTGCTCGTCCACACCAGGTTATGTGGAAAAGCATAAAGTTAAACTACAGTTAGATATTTATGACAGATAAGTCAGCTAATGTTAGCGCGTTACATGCTAGCATCATAATGGCTAGCTAAACAAACATTGCACCAAAAAGGCAAGAAGTCGCTTAAAATGCGGAATAACGTTAGCAAATGCGTCAAAATCATATACCTGCAATGTCACTCATCCAGACCAGGCCTCCGAATATATATTTTAATTCATTATTTTAAAAAGGTTATTTTAAGTAAAGGGCAATCCCTTTTCTAATTCTTTTTCCACCATCTCCATTTCCACATTGCTGCTGTTGCTAGGAAACAGGAAATGTGCAACAGACAAAAACGTCCCCCATCACATGTAGCTAGGGGGCTAAACTGCAAGCTTAGTTAATTTTAATCTCGGTGACTATTGACGCTATTACACTCAAATGAGAAAAAAAACAACAAGATCTTAAATGCAAATCCCATTCTTCTTTTATAAGCTTTTCTCAAGTACTGCTTCGGACAGACAAGTTAGCACACGCAGCTAGCTCTGTCACTACCTCCAGTGCAATGCAAACTATTTTCGCTCTATTTTGACACTCGAATATTTCGATTAACGGTATAACAGAAACCCTGTCGGCTTTATTGGAATTACACTGTCAACCAGTGGGGTCTATCACATTGATTGTGTGTCTTATCTCGATGTTTTCACCATTAAACGGATTTCAACGTTGCACGCTTGGCTTGCCGAGGGCTTTCGTCATCATGGTCCTAAAGCCGTCCCTCATCCTGCAGCCAGTCAACAGCAGCCACCGTGTCACAGTAAATGCAGCCGTGTGCCTACACATTTTGCTGGTGTTATCGAACAACTATTAATGTCCTGATTCAGGTAAGAAAGACGCTTGTTTCTCCTATGCAGACAGGATGCAAAAGTTGTAGCGTTGCTGAATCCATGCCGATGGTGATGACCCTGTTGAGTGAACTAGTGCAGCCGGTCCTAAAGCCAGCCATTTTGAGTTCGTGAAAATGTTTTAGCGAGTAAGCTAGCAAAAATGGCACACTTACGTATCTCGCTCGGGAATTAATGCCTATCACACTAACGTGCGATCTCTGATCCTTGTCTCCGGTGGGACATATGTGACCCATTCACACACAGTGGTCTCTGTCATTGCATCGCCAACTTCCTCTGGCATCAAAGCAGTTAGCTTATTGTCCCTGAGGTCCTAATGCCAGCCATTTTGTGATTTTAATGCACACCCACATATTGATGTTCTTATGTACTGTTTTTTTCTGGTGCATTATCAGCCTGTCACTGACGATCTCCTCTAATAATTTGAATTGAATGATTTTTATGTCTCATATGACTTTAGCCTGATGTTTGTGGTGTGATCTTGCAGTCTCATAACACTTATGCTGCAGGTCACCTGTTTATCTATATCACTGGGATAATAGTCTATTTTTCTTTATATCACCCCTTTGCAGATTTAAAGATGGCCTCTTCTCAGTCTGGCAGCCCACATCTTGCAGAGCAATATACTCCTCCTGCGCAGGATGAAGAGAGCCAAAAGGAAGAAGAGATAGTGAAGGATCAGCCTGCCAAAAAACGTGGCAGAGGCCGCCCTCCAAAAGCTAAACCTTCCTTCAAATGTTCTACATGCGCAGAGATTTTCAAGAGTCTCTTAGCACTGCGAAGCCACAAGCTTTCAGCACATGGGAAGGATCAGCAGCAGCACTCATGTTCTCAGTGTACTAAAACATTCTCCAGCAAGGCTCAGCTCGCGAAGCATGAGCGCACTCATTCAGTCCAGCGCCCCTTTCAGTGTCCTGACTGTCACAAGGCTTACAAGACACCCACAGAGCTACGCAACCATAGCCGCTCCCACACTGGAGAGAAACCTTTTGTATGCACCGAGTGTGGAAAGGCCTTCATGCAGGCCATATGCCTGAGGATCCACATGACGCAGCACAGTGGAGAGCGTCCTTACTCTTGTCGTCAGTGCTCTAAAAGCTATCCAACCCTGTCCAAACTGAAGGTGCACATGCGCTCTCACACAGGAGAGAAGCCGTACTTCTGTGCCGAGTGTGGGAAGAGTTTTGCTGACCCATCTGTGTTCAGAAAGCACAGACGAAACCACCAGGGCCATCGGCCATATGCCTGCGACGAATGCGGGAAAACTTACACGGAGCTGAAGGACCTGAAAAACCACGAGCGCTCCCACACTGGAGAGAAGCCATACCTATGCTCAGACTGTGGCAAAGCCTTCTCCCGCTCCTCGTCTCTGGCCTGCCATCAGCGCATTCACTCCCAGAACAAACCCTATCAGTGCGAGCAGTGTGGGAAAGGTTTCACTCAGCTGTCCTCTTACCAGTCTCATCTCCGCACTCACTCTGGTGAGAAGCCATTCCTCTGTCCACAGTGTGGCAAGATGTTTTCTGACCCATCCAGTTTTCGTCGCCATCAGCGAGCCCACTTAGGTTTCAAGCCCTATCCGTGTGATAAGTGTTCCAAGAGGTTCAGGCAGCCGGCTGACCTTGCCGTGCACGAACGCGTTCACTCTGGAGAACGGCCTTACAAATGCCAGAGCTGTGACAAGGCCTTTGTAGCATCCTGGGACCTGCGGCGCCATATGCTTGTCCACACAGGTCTCAGGCCCTTTTCGTGCACGGAGTGTGACAAATCATTTGCCGAGCGCTCCAGCCTCAACAAGCATCGGCGTGTGCACTCCGGAGAGAGGCCTTTCAAATGTGAGGAATGTTTGAAGTCATTTGTAGTATCTTCAAGCCTACGTAAACACGAGAGAACTCATCTCGCCGAGCAGTCTGAGCAGCAGCAGCAGCCGCAGCAACAACAGGAGACAGACGCCGCTTCAGCCTCAGGCTTTACTGCCCACACAACTCTTCCTCAGTTCTCCTGTACACACTGTGATTCTACATTTGGAAGCTGGGATGAAGTTCAGGTCCATGAAAATTTACACTCCATCAACTCCACTCCTGCAAATGTTACCAAAATTGTGGTGGGCTCCCATGTGTGTGAAACCTGCCAGGCAGAGTTCGCACACCAGGCAGACTTACGCGAGCATGAGAAGCAGCATCCCAAGCCGAGGCCTCATGTCTGCAGCAGCTGCGGCAAAGGCTTCCTCAACAAATCTGGACTACGTAAACACCAGAAGATCCACTCCACCAGCAAGCCTCACAGCTGCCCCCACTGTGGCAAAGCCTTTTTGTTTGCAGCTTACCTCCGCAAGCACTTGCGGACTCATGCGGATGCTGCGCCGCCTGCACGACAACTCAGTGACTTGAACATTATTCACACAGATCCCCTTCCCTCTCCACCACCTGCCAATGAGGTGTCCCCCTCCACTGAGGATGAACCCAGTGCCATATCCTTGACTGTTCCCGTGACCGTACCTGTGACTGGTTTTCAGAGTCTACCAGAATTCTTAGTCAAAGAAGAGGGACTTTAATTCCACAAACATTTAGCCAGTGGCCTAAAGTCTTTTAGATAATGGGTTAGATTTTGACCAAAACAAAGTGAAATGATCATTTTTCAAAATGTTCAAAAGGGATTTTGCTTCGTGTTAATTGTATTTATATTGCCACAGTATTTCAATAATGTCTGTTCTTTATGTTTTAAAACTGAACTGTAAGTAGCCTCATGAAATTCACGTGTTTCTGTGTGTTTGTGTAATCGTGTCATAAAAAGTCGTGTTGTAAACACACAGTATATGCCGATCACTTTAAAATCGCACATAAAATGTTTTTATAGTCATTTTTAATTAGTGTGTCTGAAATTCTGTGACTTTACATTTTGTCAGAGGAGTTTTACTGTGTAATTATTTGTAATTACTATCATAACATTTGTTGCATAAAAAAGTGAGTGAATTCACTGAAGTGGAATTCAGTTTTTATACAAATAAAAATGTGTGAAAAGTAGTAATGATTTGTTTTCCTTGTCTTTGCATTATTTCCTATGTTTGTGCATATTAATAAAGCATTTCACTGCATATATCGTACATTTGTTTTATTTAAATATTTTTAGTTTTACATCACCTGAGATGTGACTTGTGCGTTCAGATACCATTTCTTGCATTGAGTCATAAAAAGAAACGTAATGATGTAATCTAGTAGCAATACACACACACACACACACATAAATATATACATATTACTAATGACTTAGTTACATTCTACTACTAGATATGTAATGACAATGTTCTGGCGGACTTCACCTGTTATAGCATTAGCACCTGCATCAAAGCCTGCTTTAATAGACTCCTTCACAGAGCTACAATAGTCAGCTTCTACCCGCTCAGCATCATTTTGCATATTCTGGCTGAATGTTGGCTTGTTTATACGTATGTCAGCACTGAATAATGATCCATACAGATGTTTAACCGACATCTGCTCTAAATTACAATTTGGTGTCAGCATTGCCCTGTTTCTGGCCTGATTAGTGCTTGTTTATGAATGTATGCTGTTGTTCGCTACCTTTCCCGACACTTTCTAACACCGACTGAAATGTGTCCTAACTGATTTCTCAGTCAGGTCTTTCCCTGTGCGTTTGGGTCAGTGCAAAAACTCACACCAACAGTGTAAAATACATAAAAAGTCTTTCTAAGAAACAGTTTATGACATACACTTTTAATTTATCTACAATAACATTACATATCTGAGGAATATTAATTTAGACATGTTGATTGTCTGCATTTATCATTTATCATTCTTATTTATGACTTTAGTTACTTCCAATGCGGTAAAAGTGGGAGGCCGGCAGTTGGCCAGGTTTATTCTTCCATGAGATGGACTTCCTGTTAAAGTGCTTCATGGTATAGAGCAGCGCTGCACCAGCATCTGTTAGAGACTGGTGGGAGGAGAAAAAGTAAGCGTTATCTAACAAAAATAACTAATGTGGAGGAAAGTATTCTAGTACAATGCTGAATAAGGCCATAATGGGAATTACCTGCATATCTGAAATGACACGATTTCCCTGAAAAACACGGAAGACAGTTTATGTGTGATCCTAACTCGTGTTTAGCCTTGAATTAATGTACATCCACAACCACACTCACCCGCGTGTAGTTATGGATGTTGTTGTATATTGGCTCCATGGTTTTCACCCACTCTTGGTAAGTCCACCTGTCTTCTGCACTCCGATTATGCTCTCTGCAAACAGACAAACACACTCACACTGTCACACTAATGTCTACTCAACCTACAGTGATGTCACTCCTTGCTTCAACAGTGATTAACAGCATCCTTTTACTTAAAAATGTTTTTTATTTAACATGAGAACTAACTGACAACTACAATAAATATATTAAATAACTAATCTACTTTTCAATCTACTATTAAAAACTATGTATTCATCACAGATAATCCACAGATTTTTATTTTTTTTTCACTTTTACTTTTCTCAATGCATTAATAGTCATCCTTAAGATTAATATTTATTAGTCTTATTAAATGGTTTACATTTCTTGATTTTCATTTTACCTACATGTAACCGTTATTTAGCCAGCTTTCTCTATGTTGCCCATACACTAATGCTGGTGTCCGTCTGTTGGTCCTCCATCCCGCTTGTAACTCACATTGCTTTCTCGATCAGCTTCCTCTGCAGATCTCCCTCCGTCCTGGCGTCAAGGAAGCGGCCTCTGACAGCCAGAGCGGCGCTGGCCTGTGACGAGTTGAGCTGAATGATGGCCAGAGACAGCGAGGAAAGGACCACCGAACTGAAGAGGAGGACCAATCTTTAATTATGGGAGGCTTCTCATCATTTACAGATTCAGCCCTGCTCAGTCAGTCAGTGATCACTTTCTAACCACTCAAACGGTGAATTATATGACCTTCATTGACTATATAAAAACAAGCAGACTGGCTTCAGAGGTTCATTTGACGGGTCACTACATGTAAAATGGATGAGAATTGTGATTTCAATTGTGCAATAATTTCTGTATCCCGTCGCCTCAGATTTTCAAAATCACTTGTTGCCTAAAGGTTCACTGACACCTGTATAAAATGATTAGTACTGACCTCAGTGTAAGAACAGCTTGTCAATTAAAGGCAATGACTTGATAACATACAAAGCAGCTACAAACATACAGAAAGTGTGGCAAAAAAGACAAAATATTCTTATCACCTGTCATCAGTAACATCTCGTTCTGCTGTGATCATCCTGAGCATCGCATGTCCATTCCTCTGCCTGTACCTAATCTGCAGCTGGATGGACACACGGCTACCGGAGGGTTGTGCTGGCACTAAAACAAAACACAGGAACAACAGTCAAGCATGAATCAAGTCAGGTTCATGCTCATTTCAGTGCTGTGGAGCACAGAAGGAATAATCAGTGGTCAGACTACTTCTCACAGTCCAGATTTCCAACACACTCACTAACTAGTGTCTGCAGCCAAGTGTAAGTGTAAAAATTGAGTGTAACAATTTTCAGACAGACAATCTATTCACTACTAGTCAAGATATTTCACCTGTAGTTCCTTCCCCAGGGCAGCAAAACATTCAGTCTTAGTTTAATCAAAGCTTCCGTCTGACAGATAAAAACAAGTGGTAGTGATGTGCGAGCAGATGGGCCCATCTAGTTGTGGTAAAACAAGGACTTGTTGTTGCTGTTGTGCCCAACAGCTTTTTCAATCGTTAGGTATTGTTTTCAGATGTAATGACTCTGGCTCCCTCTGAATTCACAGGATGTTTTCTCTCTCTGGCAGTGTCTCAGATTGAGACTGAAGGTTTTCTTGGTTGGCAACAGTAATCCCCATCCTGCAAAACCTGGCAGCACATTGTACTGTACTGGCAAGTTAAAAGACCCGATAGCTTCATTTGATTAGTGGTAAAATAAAACACTTTTCCCTCACCGTCTGCATCCAGTTCATTGGCTCCAAACTGGAAGGTGATCTCTGTATCAGGGTCCACGTTCCCCACCTCTCTGGTCCCCTTGTTCCCCACCTCCTTCTCTCCTCTCATACGCCTGCAGCAAAAGACACCAGTCAATGCTGTGAGGCTTGTTAACTATATAACACTTCCATTGATTTCATATTCCAACCATAGTTGGGAAGTACTAGTGTTTATGGTACAAATACTGATATACAGTGCAGCTCTTACAGTGATTTGGGCAGCAGTAGTGTTACAGTACAGTGTGTTGCTATGGTCCTGTTTTCAATGATCTGTTCAAACTCTGTGTGCAGCCTGCTGGGACTTGCTATAACCACCTTAAGGAGAGAACAGAAAACATGATCTGATGACTGATACTCATTGCTAAAATCATTTACGGTTCAAACAAATCACAAGAAGCAGAGCTTCACATTGCCACTTACGTTCCCTCTAGTGCGATCAGCGAGTCTTCCCAGCTCGTCCAGCCTGCACTCTGTTCCCTCTATGGACAGGACAGACACTGTCACACTAATAGAAGAAGGATATTTCAGTATGACCTCCATTACAATAAGTGCATATCAGTTGAACAACTACAGTTCTTCTATCTTACACATGCTCCATTCTTGACATTGATCAGGTGACGTGTACCAACCCCTGATTGGCAGCATTTTCCCCCAGGTCCTGGTAAAAGATGGTGGATGAGAGGAGGGTGCAAGCATCATCATCCTCCACCTCCAGATTTCCTAAGTCTGTGTTTGCCTTCCCATCTGTACAGATAATTACCTTCAAATGAGCAGGGATATCAGATTAGAATAGTTTTATCATTTCAGACATTTAACTTTGATGGAAATTTGATTTAGGACCATACCACTCTTCATCAGACCCAAATAAGCCTTTCAGTATCGCCTGAACGTACTTTCGTAAGGCTTCCAAATGACTCAGAATGTGAAACTGTTTTAGGGCAGTGTTGAACTAATTTTATTATTTTTCTGTTTGTTGTTATTATATGTCTGTCTGCACAGGAGGATCTGCTTTGAATCTCACTGTTCTTGGGTATATTAACAATAAAAGTCAATTATTCTATTCTAATTTGTTGGCTGATAAATGCTGTCATAGAGCACCTCCTCTGCAGTAGCTTGACTGCACTGTCTTCACCTCTGCTGAATTCAATGTAAAGACATAAAGTAAAGTTTAGACGTCTCCCAACCAGTTACTGAACCAGGCTGACTCCCGTCAGAACTGATGAAGCCTTTCAGATGAGTGATAACACACCTTTAAGAATTTCAAGCAGGTCCAGGTACTACTGAAAAGCTCTATTGTTATAACCATCACCATATTATTTTACAGTCAGACAGACAGACCTAATCCCCTTGGGGACAGGCAGCCCCCTTAAATCGTCATGGATACATGAGAACTAAAGAAATTTACTGTCTTGTAAAAATGTACTCACCTTTGAGCCTGGATGTCTGGCAGCCATTGCAATAGCCAGGAGAGCAGCTGGTCCCAGAGCTGTGGTTCCACCTTCAGATAATCTTTTTTTTAATGAGCAGAATCAAGAGGTTGCTGATTTGAATATACACCAAGTATCATTACAATGAAACACAAGAAAAAGAAGCATTCATCGTTTTTTACCCGTCTTACCCTTTAAGTTGTTTCTGTAAGAGATCCTTGGTTTGTGAGAGTGGAGGTGGAGTGGGGAAACTGTCTGCAGCTTCTTTTAAATACTCTTTGTTAGTTAACTCAGCACCTCTGAGGAAACTTGATGTGAGATTATCATGTCCATGCACTGTCACCTGGTTATGTCAAAAACATAAACCAAACATGTTATTTGTACAGTGGCTGGTGTGAAAGACAGTAACAGACAGAGTGTAAATGATTACTGAAAGGAATTATCCAATATAAGTAGGAGATAAACATACTGTACAGTCATTTGGAGAACACATGAAATTTGTCTTTGGATGTATTAGTGCATTTATGTACCTGATGGTTAAAGGTGATGAGGCCCACTCTTAAGTCAGGTTGCTGTTCACTTAGTCTCTGAACACACTGCATCACTGCTTCCTGGACAAACTGGGTTAAACAACAATTTCATCAGAGATGATCATGATGAGCCTTCAGCTTATTATCAGTCTCACAAAAAGAGAGACCGATAAAAAACCCTCACCTGGAGTCTGGATTTGCGAATAATATTCTCCCCCTCCGAGACCTTAAAAATCACACAAAATGATAGAGAATGATTGGTAGAAACACCACAAGTCGAATGTTTGTGAATGCCAGCCAGGAGTAAACAGACCAATGTCAGCTGTGTGTTGTTACCGGGTAGGTTATGCTCATAGAGCCTGAGATGTCGATGCAGAAGATGAGCAAAACGTCAGCTGCACACAGGGGCTTTTTATACGAGTTGAGCAAAAAGAGGCTATCTTGGTGACCACTTGGAGAACTCTTTGGAGTGCTGGGAGAACCCGTCAACTTTGAGGACTGACAGAAGCAGCACACACTAACCTGCAGTGCAGCATAAACAGACAACATTACTGTTGCAAAGAACCACAAAACATGACCAAGTCCAAAGTTTTGATGTACAGCTGTTGTTCATATTAGAAAAAAAATAATGACTCCTAATTGTGCTACTACTGTCAGCTTGAGAATAGAGGTCAATATGTAATTACCACATTGTGAGAGCAGGAGTCCAGCCCATAGCCACACTGGGAGCAGAAGATGGGTTTTCTTTTAATGGGCTGCACTGGAATGATCCGCAAACATCATAAGCTAACAAGACTCACAATCATACTTCTGATAATTGTTTTTTTCTCTAGATGGCAAACATTTACTGACCTGTTTCCTCTGAGAGTAATTTTCCTAAACTGACAAGGACCACATTTGGATTCCCTGGAAGCGGCTCCTTATCTGCTGATCATGAGTTTAGAATCAGCATTCAAGTTGAGCTCTATGCCTTGTTTTCACAGCTTGGCAGTGACTGTTTTATTTTACCTTTACTAGTAGGTGTCGAGGATGAGGTAGAGGAGTTGGACGAAGGCAACATCATTAGGTACTCTGGAATAGCCTTCATAAACGAGGGTCTCGGCGGGAGGGATGGAGCTGAGGTTTAAGATGAGAGCAACAACGTCTCAGATGATCAGTTTCTTCCCCAAACTATGTGCTTCAAATAATATCCTATAACGTATCAAGTTAAAGCTAAATCAAGAAGGAAAAACAATTTACGTGTCTGGGATGGCGTATTGCTGGCATCAGCTGGCAGCTTCACCTCCCTGCCAGTCCCCTCTGGTGTGCAGTACGAGTAGCTTGGCTCCTGCGTAAGTGCATTTAAAATTTGCTCATCTTTTGGCAGGTCATAGGTAAGTATCTCGCCGTTATCGTGTGGTGAACCAAAAGATGTGGCTGCAGGTCTCATGTGTGGTGGAAGGAGTGCTGCATAAATCAGACAGGAGCAGAGCGTCAGGAGAATAAGTCCCCATCATTGTCATTCATCATTTGGCTACTGATCAATTAAATTACTCCTAAAACTGCATTAGAGCTTCAAATACACAGTGATATACTCCTGTCTCCGAATGGGATGATTCAAGTTTTACATCTCGAGAGAGAAACAGTTGAGTGATTTCCGTCTGCAGTTTGACCAACAAAAATGTGGCTCTGCAGACTGTTGTGACGTGCTTACATTAGAAAAGAGCTCAGTGGACAAAAAGCATTTTGCCACATTCATAGTACCTGTCTTCCGAGGACATGGTGTTTGTGCTGTAGATGTTGAACTGACGGAAGATGTTTTCTTGTGAAATTCAGCGTTTTCATAGAAGGAAGTGAGCTTCATGCCCTTCTTCAAGTCTTTGCTCTTTTCTTGTTGTTCAATAATTTTTGAGAAGTTTAGTTTGGCTTCTGGAGAAGTGGTTGGAGGAGGAGGGGGAGGGTTGCGAGGGCGGGCCCAGTTAACAGGAGGAAGGAGAGCTAGAAGGTGTAAAAGAGAAAAATATAAAACAGCAGATAGTTTAAAGATAAGAGATAAACAGCTGGTGCAGAGTTGACCCTGGTGCCACGAAAGAAATGTGATGCAGCAAGATGTGTCACTGATTGCATAATACATAATGGTATGTAACCAACCTGTCACCAGTAAGTTCTCACGCAAGACAAAGCAGTGCAGCATGCAGCAACATTTTAAAAATGCAGTTATTTTGTTTATATTGCGATTAAAAGTGGATTATTTTGACAGATTCCAACATTGCTTTTTGACAGACAGAGTACACCTGATAGGGGAAAAGAACAAAAAGTGGACAGGAGCAGAAATCTCTTTTTAAACGAGTTACTCTTGTACATTTAAATGTTTTCTTTGATGTCGTGCAGGAGTGTTTGAAAGATCCCACCTGAGATTTTAATGGCGTTGACATTAAGTCGTTGGTCCCTCTGACTCAGCGATGGTGGCACATAAACAAAGCCACAAGCAAATTCCATTGTTGGTATATTTTCCTGTGAAAAAAGGGATGTGATTTATCAACACATGTGCCCTAACAGCATTTATAGTTGCAACTTCCTTAACACACAATTGCATAACTGAAATCCAACACGAACTAATAAAAGTAATTACGGTATAGTTTTTCCTCGGGAGTGTGTGGACGTTCACATGTCGACACACCTCATAAAAGATTAATGAAACTTGTATCTGGAATTTTCAATGAACAAATATTCTAAAAATAAACACAAAATAAACACACTTACACATACGGACTCCTCTGAATGTTGAGCAGCAGCACAACCATAACCACGAAACCTTTCCAGGTTTCAGAAACTCAGCTGCCCTGTGACGTCCTGACAAACCGGTTTTCTTTCTTTCGAGAAAGGAATTCTCCTGCGACCAGGAGGCACTAGTGACACTAGTTGCTTTGGCAGAGATCTGTTGCACATTGCCTAATCCTAGTTAAACATTAATGAGTGTATAAAACATGGAGGGTGACATAAAACTAAAATGAGGAACAAAGCAATTAAGTGTCAAAGCCAGATTTATTATGGAGGATATAATCTTTCAGAATAAAAGAACATTCTCCACTCATACAGTTTTTTAAAATTCTGGTCTTTGTTTTTTTTTTTAATTCATGTAAATATAATTAATATATCTGTAAGTGCAATAAAGTAGCTGGTCATCATAAAGCATTTCTATGATAAATAAATACATATTTTTTAAACAACTGAAAATTGATGCATGTTTTAATTTTTTGTTTGTTTGTGGGGTTTTCGGTTCTTTGGTTTTATATGTAAAAATTTCAAAAGGGTTAGAGTCCATGTGAGATTGTACTTTGGCACAGCAGTGACTGAAGCTAAAAGCCAATGTCAGTGCAGCTCAGTTCACTATTAACATGCTAACATTGGCTTATTAACACAATATGCAAAGTACAGCCTGGACTGATAGAAACGTCTTTAAGTTTTGCAGGTATTTGTTAAAAACAGACGAACAAAAAGAAAAACAAATCAACGCAGGACACAGGACTAACTCTCATTTTGATTTGATGATGATTCAACCTGTTGGAAACAAATGATCACTTTCAACAAAGCATCTTAAAGTTGTGCCGATATTTCACCCAAACTACAACCTGGCGACATGAGAAAAAGAATCTGTGGGTTAGCTTTGGAATCACTGGACTTCATGCTTTCATACAAATGTCCTTCTTTCCTCCCTGGGTCTTGGTCTTGATTGCAAACCCGTCTACGAGTCTCACTCATTAGTGTCAGCTGCACATGAGGAGCTGCTGATCTGTTCATCAACACAACTATCGCCCCTAAAACTGCCCTTAAAGGCGGCCTGTTGGGAGGTCTCATTCACAAAATGACTCACAGAGGGCTACAGGTGACAGGTCAGTGCTGCAGGGGGACAGAGAAAATCAGGGAATGAACGACCATGCATGCTAAAAAACCCCCCAGGTATATATTAATTATACGCTGTCATGGAGACAATAATCAGAGATATCAGAGTAGAGATCTTTCCAACACATAAAAAGAAAGAAGTTTATTTAAATGTGATAGTTATAGGTAACTATCCCTTTCCATTTCAGTATACACCTATCTATCAAAGGTTTACTGAATAAAATTATGTTTAAAAACACATGGTTATATCTAAATGTATATAAACAGCATTTTTGCAGTACAAAATAAACTTGTGAACTCAAAGGCTACTACTCCTATACCTAAAGTTTACTCGCGTTTATGTTCCTAAACAAAAAAGTGGGCCACGCTAATCCTAGTATGTCAACAGCATTATACCTACTATATCAAGTATATATGGAAAAAGTACAAACTGTGATGAAACACAAAATCACAAAACCTCTCAGTAAACTAGCACACCCTAAACGACGATGACGCGTTATAGCCTGTAAATTTTAATGAAGTCTATTTCAGTATCTTATTTTAACTCTAGATTCATTTAGATAAAGCCAAGTTAACGCGTAATTCATGGAGAAGATCTGTCTGTCTTTTCATGAGATGTGCACATAGTTGTACATGTACGAGAAAACTGGTGTAATTGCTCCTACTTGGCAGTGAAGAACCAATCGCTTTGGACCAGTGATTCTTGTACGAGGCCCATGTTCTTGGGACCATCAAATTTTCATTGCTGTCCGCAAACAAGCGTTAACGAGAAAGATTAACGAGATAAGAGGCAAAACAAACATTTTAATTTGAAAATCCATCTCCTGTGTGTACACACATTAAATAAACATTAACCTTGTGTGCACGCTTCGTTGTAAAATGGTGTCTGGGTAAACCTCATGTATCATTATCAGCTTCCTTCATTACAGTCACCTAATGACCCAGACATGGGTAAATAAATATCCTCTCTCTGTCTCTCTTCGGTTTCGACACGTTCTGCACACATGCATGCCAACACACATTTACACTCACACATACACTCACTTGGCCGTTTGTCAAGTACAACAGGCACTTGTTTCTATTACTTTAACCACTTTATGTCAATAAGGGTTTTGGCTAAATAACAGAAATTTGCTATATCTGTGTAACACAGTTTAACAGCAGCACAAACTATAACATATCCACAATGACCATACAGTTATTCAATTAAGACAGATTCAGCAATAACAGAATATTATCACCTTCAAAAAAGGGATGCTTTAAAGTGTAATAGTTGTATCTGCCAAACTGCCAACTCAGTGTATACAGCACTATCTATCTTTGATAAATGTATTTACATTGCAGAAGTACTCAAACCATATATGTTAGCATATTAAAGATTAGATCATATTTGACAACAGCTCAACAACTTTGATGTTCGTGATAATAATTGTTATTTTTAGAACATTTAAAAACTGTGTGAGAAATAAGTTTAGGATGTAATATTCTGTCGCATCACTCAACAACTTCAACATAATTGGCCGGGTAGAAGCCCTCCCTTTCCCCACTCAGTACTCCTCGACACCAACCCTGGTCGTCCTCCTCCTCAACCTTCAGGAACGTTTCGCCTGTGATTGATAGAAATAAAATGAGAGTTTAACATGCGGCATTCTCACTTCCATGGTTCAACATCTTCATATTAACACAGCCCTGTTTCAATAAATCTATCTTACATCCTACATAAACTGTCGTAGCCATTTTTTATTTACGTTGACCTCGATGTGCTCATACTTTCATTACCCATGTTGCTTATTACTGGACAATTATAGATCTGAACCCATTAGAAACAATGAAAATGAACCTTAAGATGACATTCCTGTTAAGGCCATTAGATGTTGGCTTTATGCAAACTGTTTAAATCTTAAATCTAATTTTGGAGGATAGACCTTGCCATAAAAAGATATGGGAAATGATTTTGCCTTGACTGCCTTCAGTGGTTCTTGTTTGCTCAGCTGATCTTAGCTTCACCCATCTGTGCAAACATGGGTTTTGTAGCTCATAACCTAGCAATCATTTTTCTAAACTCCTTTTCATAGGAAAAGGTAAATGTCCTGAAAATATTCTACTAATGCAACAAAGATTTTGGTCTTTGCAGCATGTGAGTATGTTTCACAGAGTTTTTTGTCCTCTTAAGTTACACAATGTAATTTTCCCATCACATAATTAATGTTATTAACTCCCCACAGTCCAACTACAGCATTTTTATTCAGGTTGTTTGTCATTATGTCAGAGGGAAGGGATTTGTTTCTATCTTCTCACTCAGATTTAAAAATGATAGAATGGTTTGTGTAAAAATCTTGCACATTAAAATATGTGGAAGAATTATAAAGCCACAAGTTCACAGACACGGAGGCAATTAAAATAGTTTAATTAAACCTAAGAAAAAAATATAAATTCTCCATGTTTAAGACAGTAAGAATCTACAGATAATAAAAACTGTGATGTTATACAGTATGAAAGGTAATGGAAAGAATATTAGTATATAATGCTTCAGTCGATGTATTGTGCCTCTGTTTTTTTTTATTGTAGAGAAGAAGCTGAATGCCTGTAAGGCCTATCAAAAGACAATCCAAAACAAGAAAGCAATATGGTAGCAAACCGCAAAAGTAAATGTCCAGTTAGAAATCAACCATTTGTGCCTTTTCTCTACATTTTCATTCATTTTGTATGCTTGAATTTTTTGTAATGTATGTACAACGCAGGGAGCTTGGTGGGTTGGTAGGGTGCCTATAGTAGCTTTAACAATAAATATCTTGTTTAACACAGTGCATTTCAGTGTCACCTGCTTTAAAGGAGAGCTCATCCTCCTCCTCTCCTTTGTAGTCGTACAGAGCTCGCACCTTAACACCCCCAATCATCACACTAACAGGAGAAGAGGAAGAAGAAGACTGAACAGTTACACAGCTATGGTCTTTTCTGAGTTTCTTCTTTTAAATACATTTTGTTTCCACCATGCAAACTTACGGTCGACCCTCTTTTCCTTTCTGATCCCTCTTCTTCCTCTTTAGCTTTTTTACTGGTGGGACCCATTCCTAACGGAAAAGACAAAAGTTTGGGTTTTATACGTTTTTCATTATATTTAGAACATTTTGGTCTATTGAACCAATACATAAACATCAAAACAATGACAATCTTCACCAGAGATTATTTTGGGGCTCAGTACATGACGGAGAAGAAATGTTACTTTATAGTGAACAACAAAACGCACCTGAATCTTTGGCCAGTAGGTGGGCATGCCGGGACCGTGATAGTTCTTCCACCATTTGAGGTCGTCCTGGTCGCTGATGGACATCAACGTTTGGTGGAGTTCACTGTACACTGCCTTCACACTGACACAGGGAATGAGAGCTGTCTTTGTCAAGACAAAATGACACTTCCTTTCCTTTTCTACACACACACACACACACATTACAAACACCCTGATCACCTCTCGTTGTTGGTAATGTCCAAATGTCTGTGGATGGAGAGGAAAGCCTGCTTCAGGAAACTGATCCTCTTCCTCTCCTCCTCTTGCGACTGTTCAAAAATGGCTTCCATCTCCTCCATATAGCGGGGTGTATAAGATGTCACATCCTCCAGCACTTTCTCGTAGCGTTCCCTATTCTGCAACTCACAGTTTTTGTTTTGTGATGAACATACCATCCCTCAGACAAAAAACAAACACTGTGTTTCCTAAATGGAAGATCTAAACTGTATAAATTGTCTGGTAATGTTCCTATGCTGTGCTCCATAAACACTGAGCAAAGTAACATTAACACATCACCATACATGGAAAAGCTCTGGAACAGAACTATAATGCTGGGGCCCGTGTTTGGAGTCAACAGTCAAACTGCTGCAGGCATTTTTCCTGGAATGTTTAACTCTGCGGCACATAGTTAATCAGGAATTTAGATACAATGGAAATGACTCTCTCATTCATCAGTTTGCATGACTGACTTGAAGTGAGGTGTTACAATTCTATAGCATCTCTTCTCACCATTTGTTTCTCCTCAGTGGTCTTCTCCCTGGCCTCTGTGATCTTCTGCTTTTTCTCTGGACTGAGCTCAGAGCTTTCATTTGCTTGTTTCTCTTTGTCAAGGGCTGTTTGCTCTCTCTGACAAGACTTGTGATATGCAACTCGGACCTTCTCCAGCTGTAGAATACACAGTAACACAAGTATGCTTTATTTACATAAAGGAAAATCAAACATTTAGCAAAATATGCTTTTGTGTTCAATTCAAAAGGGAAGTGCAGCATCAATCTTGTGCCTGTCGTCATGTTCATATATATACAGTATATAAATTCCCCACTCTGCCCTATTTCATTGGGAATGCAATAGAACTGTGGCAAACATCTCTAGATTGCACAGGTTACCATCAAGTGTGGGATTTACCAAGGAGATGTCCTGTCCCCACTACTGTTCTGCATAGGCCTAAACCCCTCAGCCAGATCATCAAGACTGGTTACGGATACTGGGGGGTCTCAGATGCCCTGCTGGCATAATAATCTGCCACTGACATCAAGACAAGAAAGCTCCTTACAATGCCTGGAGGGTTTCACCCCACATACGCTAAGAGGAAAGAAGGAGGCCGGTAACTAGTGAGCGTCAAAGCCACTATCCAGGATGAAACCAAGAAGATCCAAGAATACATCAGGAAGATGGCCCCCACTGATTAGTGAATACCTCAAGAAACTAAAGCCCAAGAAGGAAGAGGAGCACGAACTACCACTCCTACTGGTGGCTGGACAATACTAGACTTAAAGACAGCACAGAGGCACTAATTGTGGCAGCACAGGAACAAGCTCTAAGTACAAGATCAATAGAGGCTGGGGTCTACCACACCAGGCAGGACCCCAGGTGCAGGCTGTGCAAAGATACCCCTGAGAAAATCAGGCAGGGGCTGAGAAAAGACCTAGAAAAGATGTGGAAGGTGAAGGTAACAGTGGTCCCACTGACGCCAAACTGGGAGAGCGACACAATCCTAGAAAATAAGCTAAGATACTGCACAGGACCCTGAAGCTCCCAGGCCTCTGGTAGAGGTTTCACAGGAGGGTGAGTAGGGAATTGTTTTTTGTCAGCCAGCAGGCAGTTAACTTATCTTAGCATAAAGACCGAAAACACACTAAAAGCAAGCTAAAGTTAAAAAGCACATATTAACCTCTGAAGCCTCTAAAGCTCATTATTAACCATATGAGTGTAGTAGTAGAGTGTTTTGCGTTAATATTGAGTGTCATTATTATCCTTTTTTTATTGTTAACATGTCATTTTCCATTCTTGGCATCACTTTCTGTCCATGATGAATGAAGATGATGGTTTGCAATTAAAAGATGAAAAAAAGCTAGCAACTGCACTTTTTTTAAACTTTCAAGCTATAATTGATACTAGTTAGCATGTCACACACACACAATATAAGGAAGTCTTATAGAACTTATAGACCTTAATCAGCTTTTTGGACCAGGGTTTCTGTGCACGTGAAAAACTTGTGTTGTTGTTGTGGCTCTCCTTGAACCCACAGAAGATTTTCTTTGGGAAAGTCTCCTTCTGCCAAGTCTTCACCCGCTCCCCTTCCTCTGTTATGAGAGACTGGGAGATGGAGGAGTGAAGGGCTGACAAGCGCTCCGTGGACGTGAAGAAACACTGCCACGCCCTCATGAGGGAGCCATAAAGTGGCCCTGAGGAAGACAGTGACGATGAAAGAACAGCACAGAGGTGAATCATGGAACCAATATGGAAAGTTTAAAACAAACACAGATGCAGTCGTTTAATACGAATCAAGGTCATTTTAACTCGTTGAGAGCTGAGATGATGAAAGCGGCCTGTGAATGCATGTTCTTATTTTTGGCATTTTGGCCACCATGGCCCTTCTTCACACAGCTTCTTGTACTTACGGGAATCCACTATGGACTTCCACTTGCTGCTCCATTGGCTGAGCTGCTGGGCGTACTGCTTTTCTACCTTTGCTCTTTCGATGAAACAGGCCACAATGTCATTGCAGGCCTGGAAAGACTGTTCGGTTCTGTGCACTGTGTGTTCATAATTGCCCGGCTAGGAGGATACAGAGAAGGAAAGATGGTGATGGTATGTAACAATAACAGGCATGCGGCACTGAAGCACATGCTGACTAGTCCAATCACAAACACACAAGTACTGTTTAGGATTAGCAAGTTATTCCAATGGGCTTTTCTTAGGTTTGATCGTAAATATAATCCTCACCATCCAGAAGCTTTTGTTGTTGGCATCCTCTGACGGTTCTTTGGGGAGGCTCGCCATTATTAGCAACGTGTCTGTCTCAGAAAGCAAAAGATAGATGTTTGTGTGATATAAGATAGTTGTCAGACGGGTTAAGATGCATTACAAGAAAAGAAAGACTTTTTATTGGCCGGCACGTGACATGCAACAGGTTGGATGTCTGTACTGCGCGGCAGAAAGCTGGCCGACTTCCTCGTAAATAGCTAAAGCTGTTCCCTCTGTATAGCAGGGATGTCTGATAGAAAATAATTGGTAGCTGACATAGTGTGTTGTGTTGTTGCCATAGCGACCTTTGAGGTGTATTTACACTGTAGGGTGCTTGGAGATATCAAAACCTCGTGCAGTAAGTAAGGGGAGTGTCGTTGCAGTGGCAGACTGGAATTCACAGGGGTGGGATCTGCCAGCAGGAATAGAACAGCTGCTTCGACATTCTTCCTGTTGCCTTCCCAAAATAAACAGCAGGGAAAGGTCATCTTTCCGTTTGCTCTGACTAACACAAGGCACATATGAACCGACTGTCTCCCACTCTCAGACCTCTCCATTCATTTGATTCGGAGATCACGCACGCAACAACAGAACAGGGGCAGATTGGTTGGGCAAACAAACAGGAATATAATATTTAAAATGTCTTAACTGTCCACAGCGTGCTAAATAAAACACATGTGGCAAATACGATGAAAATTAAACAAAAGAATGGAGTTGCATGCATAATCATGCATAAGAGGCGGTCACATTGGGGCCTATTTTTGTCTGGGTTGACACATTGCTGGCTGAGTAATATGAAAGTGACTAACCACACCTCATCACAAGACTGAGCACGACAAAGACTCATCCACAACCTTCTTTCTGTTGTCTGTCGTCATAGTTATATTACAGTATCTTTTTCGGGATTTTCTCATTTGCTCCTGCAGGTGGAAACATGGTAGAATGTCTTCATCCTGATTCTTGTCCATACAAGGAAATTGTTTTGAAACCGGACTGAGCCGTTTTGAATTTGTCACACAGGAGCATTTACGTCAAAGTGTCTTAATTCTACAAAAAACTCCATCCACATGCCAAAAGAAGCAAAAAGTGGCAGTAAAGCAGTCATGCCTGTGAGCAACCAGCACTTACATTTCTCTCTGAATCACCAGTGATTACTCAAGTGACCACTCGTTACTGTAGTTCAAGGGCTGCTGAGGATTTCTCTCCATTTCCCTGTCCGTCTCCCCCTCTCCCAGAGTGCCTCTCCTCCTCTAACACATGCTACTCTCTTTCTCTCCTCTCTCACTGACCCAATTTTCCCTTGGCACTTAAAGTTACACACACACACACATGCACACGTTGTTGATCTAAAAGTGGGCGTGACACACTAGGACAATGTAAGTAAGCAGAAGAGAGAAAGAGAAAAAATTAAACAAATGGTAATCACCAACACTAATTGGCTTCGGGGCAAACAAACAACGACAAAGAAACGTACCTTTTTTGCTCTCCTCCCCGTCAGATGGGATATTTTAGTTCACAGTCATCTCTGGATGAACTTTTCCTTAACTTTCTCTTCTGTTCTTTTACTTTAACCTCGTTCTTTGCTTCTTTAACTCACTAGGTTCCCGCTCAGGCTGTTTAGTTCTCTTGCCCCTTTTTGACTCTCAGCCTCTTACTTTCTCTCTACTGTTATTAGGAAAACAGCTGGAAGAATCCCCCTCCTTCTCTCTCCCTGCCCGTCCCTCCCTCTGTGTCTCTCAATATGGTGCTAATGAGATGTTGAACTTTCATTTTGACCGACTGCGGTCACAGAATCTTGTCAGTGTGGCACAGAGTCATGTGAACTTATTAGTATGTGTGTGTCACAGCATGGATGGGTGTGGTGGTGGTGGTGTAGCAGCACATTTGCCCTGTGCTGCTCTGTGACCTGCCATTCCTTTTGTAGTCAGGCCTAGAAAGAGAGGCCATCAAACAGAGCACCATGAACAGCATGTCCACCCACGGGTTGTTTACTTGTTTTGCACTGTTCTGGATGTTACCAAGGAGAACACCAGTGTCGTCCAGAGTCGCAGTTCAACTACTGCCATCTGCATCTGGCTCAGATTTCTTAGTCTTCTCACAATAAATGGTATAATTATACATTTCAAACATTCACTAATTTTGAACAGCTTATCTGGAGCCGGAGTGTCTTAAAGGCTGCTTTCATAACTCACCAGAGAAGGGATATTGTTTTACACTTGTGGTCGCTGAGATTTAACTTCAACTTGGCTCCATGTTCCTTTAGGTTCCAGAGGCCAGCGATTAACAATAAGAATCATTTATATGATTTAATGATTTGTTTTCACATGAATCATTTGGTCATTTTTTTCATTATTTGAGGGCAGGAGTATTAGGAAGAAGGCAGTGTTTTTCAGTGGTTCATTTACTCCGCATATTCCACATGCAGTACCTCACTGTAACCAGCTTTCACTAGAGATATCTATAAGTGCCATATCACAGATTGATTAAAATGATTAAATGAATTAAATGTGCAAGTGCAGATGCTTCACTATGATAACCTTAGAAAATCTAATCTAATCCCTATTGATAATCTTGGCCACCATCATTTCAACACTAACTACTCCATTGGAAGTGAAGAGACTTGTAGAGTTTATATCAAGGACCATATACATATTCTAATAGCTCATGGTGGCTCAACACTTTATAAGGTTCCCCATTGTCACACATCTGTAGTTTCTACCAAAGAAATAGTCTCCATAAAAGGTGAACTCAGGGAACAATTAGATAACAGTAACACTAAAAGAAGAACTAGACTAAACCGTATTAAAGACACATGTGTAGTTAAAAGGTTTTTTTCTCTGTGGGAGATTTCGTCATGGTGAGAAGAAAAATAGCACCAAGTGGCTTTATCCCTAAACAAACCCTGATGTCTGTAATTTGACTGCAACTGGGGAAATACAAATAATCCAGACAGCAGCTCTACATTTTCTACCATGAACCTGAATGTAGTCGCCATCTTTCATCTGTTTTTGTCCACGTTGTTGTTCATTGTACTTCATACCTTAGAGGCATCTTTCAGTTTGCTGCATGAACACGGCAGCCGCTTGCTTTGAATTAAGCCGTCTCATTTTTTCCCTCCCCGTGAGCTACACTCTTTATGTCCTATTAGCTCACCAAGCCTGATGGGAAAGTAATCGCGGACCTGAAAACAATGTTGTGTTGAACCACAGCAGGGCTGAGACGAGCTGCCGCCAAATGACTCAGTTGAAAGAACAGCATTTTAAATTGGATCATTATGTGAAGCTGTCAGAAGAAGAAATCCAGGGAGAAACGAGAATCACAACAGGGCCCAGTTTGTTTTAGCATTTATTTCAACACCTTAGTTGTACAGTTGTACCTCTATCATATTGTTTATCAGTATATAACTCTATTTAATTTTAAACAAAACTTTATATATATATATTTATATATATACACAGTATATTTATATATTTTCATATATATTTTAACCTTTTATCTCTACATACTTATGCTCATAATGTATGTTGTCATATTCATTAAGCATTTCACTACACCTAAATAACTCTTTTAAATTATAGTACGTAATGCTTTCTACACTACTGCTCAGTCCATTTTACGTCTCAGAATACCATCCATCATGACATAGCATTAGGACAACTCAGCATGAGAATACAGATTCATAATTTTTACTCAAATATAGAGAATATGCATTAACTAATGTGTGCCAGCTTCACTGGGGTCACCACAGGGCGAGCAGTATAGAAAGCATTTACAGAAACCCCAAAATGAACAAAATAAAGATTTGAAGAATTTGTCCACACTACTGGAAGACAGAGATTCTTAAAAATGTTTACATAAGTAACATTATAATCTTTATTATACTATATGTTTAAATTGTCATAATTGTTGCTAAGTGTTGTGAAAAAGTATTTGTCCCCCTCCTTTTTTTGCACTTTTGTTACAAATAAATGATTCATATCAACAAACTGATTTTAATATTACCCATAGATTACTGCCAGACTTTTTAAATCAAGAATTATATTAAATAAAAGTGGTCTGACAAAGTAAGGCATGCTTAAAGATTACATCATGCTGTTATCTTAAATTCAAGAGCAGATGAGAAAATATTTTACATGTATCACCCTGGAACAACAGAAATAGCTGCAGGCCTCACTTGCCTCATTTAAGGTCAGAGGTCCCAGGTGAAAGTCACTGCTGAATGTGTACCACCACCAGTCAAACATGGTGGTGGTAGAGTGATGATCTCTGGGCTAGAGTGACTTGCTGGGATTGACTGAACCAGGATTTCTGCACTCTACCAGGCTATTATAAAGGAGAACGTTCGACCAATTTTGTTTGATGAATCATTTAAGTGTGACATATGCAAAAAATTAGAAAATCTAGAAAGGAGCAAATACCTTTCACAGCACTGTATACACAGATCTATAAATGGTGTGTTTTTGCCCTACAGTTAAAATCACTGCAGGAAATGGCTAACCTGATCTTTCATAACATACAGTGTTTACGTTATCACTCTGAAAAAAGTCTTTTGAAAAGTAGGTTGAAGGTTTGTGTGGAAAATGAAAACAGTGGGATTGTCAACTGGTGAGAAAAAAAAACCCATTATAAATATGTTTCTGAAAAGGCATTAAAAAGAGAAAGATGTGAGGGAAAGCATTTCGCCACCGATGCAGGTTGACAAATACACATACACACAAAATCAGACACACAGACTCACATAGGCTTAAGGTGGAGGAAGTCAGGCAGAGAGAGAAGCAGTAAAAAGCCCTTTTTGATCACTGCACCTGCTGTGTGAGAGAGCACGGTTAACATTGTGGCATCAAGGGGGATGGACCCATCCTTTGACCTGTGCTATGGCCATAAACACTTCAGAATAGTGTAAGAAAAGAAGATTTGCAGTTTGAAATGAAATGCAAACTCCTTTCAGTTCATCTCTGATATTTCCTCTCCTTTCTATAATAAGTTTATTTAACAACAATAGTTTGTCAATATTTGCATGTCCTCATTATTCACAACTTGAACCCATCAATTATCAATACCCTGACCAGGTTGAAATGACTGATTGCGATCACTTGATACAAAACAAATGGATCTACAGTGAATCCCTTTTAACACATAAGATATATTTAGTGCTCGCAAAGTACATACATACAAAGCTTATTGGGGCATCCTTTCGAGTAGTATGGCAAATATATAAAAAGAATACTATAATTGTATATAATTTTATTCTGTCAACATGTATAAACAAAACGCTTCTCTCATATTCTGACTTTGGCTCTAGTACTCACAGCCATTCAGTACTCTGAGCTGCTTAAAGCTACAAAACTGATGGTAGGATGTTCCTGTTTTTACCAGAGGTTCTGGCTCAGACGCAATCAGAAACATTTTGGGGTTTACCCTTTACGCAACTTTGCAACTTTTCATGAACCCAGACTGAAGGTTTCTCAGTGCTGCAAAGAAGCAGATGGTGTTAGAACCCGTCTGTCGGCGTGTGTGAGAATATCAGTGTGTGTTTGTCTCTTACAGTACAAAACTGTATTTTAATTAAATGCCTGTCCATCAAAAGTTTTAACATATAGTTTCAGATGAAGATTGTCATTTTCAAATAACATTATTATTTCTTCATACCCTTTATTAACCAGTAGTCACTCAACAAATCTTGTAATAGATTCTCTACCTGTGTCAAAAGACAACACTTGTCCAATTCCTTAGTTCTAGTTTAACACAACCCGCTGATGTTCTCTGTTCTTCTCTCGAACATCTTCAGTTAATGTTCATCTTTGTCAATTAGTTTTTCCCTCTTTCTTTTCATCTTTGTATCATCCCATCATTGTCTCAGTCTGTGTCTCGAGGAGAAGCAGTGACATGCAAAGGAGAGAGCCGCCTGAGAAGAGAAGGAGGGCAGATCGAAGAATAAAAATAGATGGAAATTAAATAAAGATGGAGCAAACTAAATATGGTTGATAAAACAGGTTAATAAAGAGAAAGGGATGGATGGAAGATGGGATAACTTATCAAATCATGTGACTCTAATAAAGAGAAGGGATGATCCAGTTAACTTGAATGGAAGGAATGAGACACTTTCCTTCAACTGCTGCTTCTGTTTTAGACCATTCGACCTCATTGCATCTAAGTGTTCCAGAGTCTATTGGTCTTCCCTCACCTGTCAGTGAGTTTCTTCAGTGCCCTCTCGATGTTCATTCGGTGTCCGACACGTGTCACTCCCAGGTCCAAGAAGTCGTCCTTGGTCAGCGAAGGCAGGTGCGATCCGTCTATTTCATTGTCTATAAAGCGCTCTCTGTGTTCGCCTAGGTTTAAATAAGCCAGCCAGTCTGCCACGTCATACTTGGTCCAGTAGGGCAGGGGTTTGACAGCGAAAGGTTTGGCTGGTGGAGGAGGTGTGAGATGGGGATAGTTGAGACAAGAAGGACTAAGAGGCAAGTGCAATGGGGAGGAGGCCCCGGAAAGAAAATGGGTAGGAGAAATAGAGCGCGAGACAAGTAGTGGGTTTGGACTTTGCACACCAGATGGGGAGAATAGTGGAGGTGTTGAAGCCCTGTACGTGTCTCCTAAAGGAAGACCTGGAGAAGGAGGAGTGAGAGGCCCCGGGAAGTCAAAGGGACTGCTGTAGACAGGTGTACTGGGAAGAATGGGAAGAGAGGAAGGTCTGGGAGGGGTGGGGTTTTGTTGTTCTGTGTTATAGATTAGAGGACTTGGTGCGCGGCGTCTGGAGATGGAAGATCGCATCTCCTTAGTGGGACTGCACTGGAAATCAAATGTCTGCCTCCGCAACTTAGACCGATGTTTTGGTGATGTTGGGTATGGGCAGTAGGTTGGGGAATGGGGAGGGTGTGAATGAACTGGAGAGGAAGGCATCTGTGGAGAAGGTGAACGGGTCCAGTTGCGCTGAACTGTCACTTGAGGGGATGGGGAGACAGAAGGGGTGGCTGACAGGTTTGGTGTTAGGATCTGACGGTGCTGTGGGGAAGAGGTGGGCAATGGTGAGGTGGAGCGGCCAGTAGGGGGGCTGTGAAATGCATCAGTATAATCTGCTGAATACCTGAAAGATACAGAGAGTGACCATGCAAACTTTTATTAAAATAAGCAGGTATGCAAACTATTATTTTGATATTAAAGACATCAGACAAACCTCTGCATGGTGGGTGATTTGGGAGTATGGCTCCATGGCTCATCCATGCTCTTCATGCTACTCATCTGTTGCAGCTTAGAGCTTAGTTCGTTGATGATGCTGGCCTTTACACCTGAAAGAGGTGAGTGCAGCCTGCGGCCCTCCAAAACCATACCTGCTCTTTGTACTTCTCCCGTATGTTCATGCTCCTCAACCTCACCCCAGACTACTGTTCGAGTGTCTATAGGCCTCTCTAAGCAGGCAGCAAGAGCAGAACTGAAGCCATCTTCCATTTTGTCTCGACTCTGCCTCTGCTTTCTTTCATCTATAAGATCTCCATCTAACCTGGCATCTTCTGGGTTGCTTTGTCTCTGCAACTGCAATGGAGCAGGGTTGGTGCTGTTCTGCCTACGTAATGCTACAGACGAGACCCTCCCTCCCCCCTCCTTGTAATGAGTCATCTTTGGAAACACAGGGTTTGCCAGTTTGGCACTGTGCACCTCAAATGTTTGCCCACCTGAGTAGGTTGTGCAAGAATCCTGATGTTCATTGCCTTTCTCTGCCTCTCCTCCCAGACCCCCCCTCTCTCCCTTCAGCCCACTCAGTCCCAGCATTTCTAAATGATGGTCGCTACTGCTGTGACTGTCCAGCTCCTCAATCCCAGAATCCACCACAGCATCTTGCCAGTCTCCACTCTTGGGTATAACGTTAGTATGATGAGTGTAGTCAGCAGCTTTTCCCCCCGTGTTGAGGCCAGCCTTGGGCCCTGCCATGGTCATGCTGTAGTCAAATGATGCTGGTGAGATTGTGGTAGCGGCAGCAGTAGCTGTCATGGTAGTGGTAGCATAGGTCATGGTGGTGGTGAGGGTGGCTGTGCCTCTATCCTGGGCTGGGGGGTGGCCACCTACTGAGGGGTCATTAGAGCTGGTGTAATAGGGATGGGAATGCGACATGGGTTGTGGTCTGTGTAGTGATGTGGAAGGCATAGCAGCACCAGAGGTGGTGTTGACAGACGAGGAAGGAGGAAATATCTGTGGGGATGGATAAGATGGAGAGAGAGCTGACTGTGTAAGGTTAGCCACCTCGCTGTCATAGGAGGTAAGGCTGGAGGCAGCAGAGTCCCCACCCTGTGAAGAGGCTTGGGGGACACTTGAGGGCTTGGGAGATGGAAGAGGGGGTGGAGGAGGTGGCGCGACAGCAGCAGCGTTTTGTCTTAGGTGATGAAACTCCTGGGCCATCTCTTTTTTACCATTAGCAAACTGTAAAGGAGGAGGCAAGGGATCCGCAAACACAAATTCATCATCTACGTCTACTGATGGAGCTGGTGGAGGCAGAACCATCAGTCCTAGACCTCCACTTGCAGCTGCTCTTGGTTCACCCATAGCTTCATGCGCCTGTGTCGGTGCTGTGGGGACAGTGTACTGAGGGATGTAGCTAGTGTTTGGAGTACTTTCCATCTGCAGAAAAGAAGGTCTGCGGGGGGCAGGTTGAGCTGGAGGTGGAGGAGGATGTATGGGTGGAGCAGGCCGGCTGTCATACACCTCCTTTTCTCTTTCTCTCTCCCTTGGGCTCTGTGGATAATACTGAGTTGAATATTGACTGGTTCTCTCTTCTGAGAAGCGAACTCTGAGACCCTCCCTGGGTCCTCCCTCCTTCTCTCTCTCTATTCTCTCCCCACCCCCTCCCCCCAAACGTAATATCCTTGGTGACTGTGGCCGACTCAGAGATGCAGGTGAGGTGGTGGTGGTGGGGGAGCTCAGGTGGAGGGACACTGGGGAAGTGTAAGTTGATTGTGTAGGCGTTGCAAAAAGAGAAGGAGTTGGCGTCTGAACAGGGGTAGGAAACGATCCAACTGTGGACAACTGGCGACCAAAGTGTCTCTCCTCTCTACGTGTCCTGCGATCATCCTTGAGGGCTCTTTCTCTTGCAGCTAGAGCCAGACCAAGTGGGGACGAGGGGTCCAGAACTTTTCCTGTGAGTGGATGTATGAATGTAGTTGCCGGCTGGGTGCCGTACATTGAGGGTGCAGACTTTGGCTGTCCATCCTGACCGATGACAGGAGAAGAATACTCAGGCAGACCAAAGGCTGGGGGCATGCTGCTCGAGTAGTTGACATAGCTGTCTCCAGTAAACATGCCCTCATCTATAGACTTGGAGGGCCGAAGTCGAGGGGTGGGCACATCCATTTGTGAGCTTTGTAAAGGCTGAATTCTTGCCCCTGTTGCTCCTCCTGGCTCTCCCACTCCTCCTCCCGCATCTCCTTGGATGTCCTCCTCAGATGAGAGGAAGAAAGAAGCGCTCTTTCTCCTCATGTCTCGAAAACGTTCTCTTTCCCTGCGTGCCCCCCCGCCCCCAAAGGCTGAACCAAATGTTGAAGTGTATTCCAAGTTTTCCAGGTTTTGCTGTGAGGAAACAGACGGAGTAATAGTTGATGAAGAGGTTGATGCAGGGGGCTGAGGTGGTAAGGGTGTAAGTGGTGAGGGCAGACTGGCATTAGGGCTGTCTGTGGTGGTATCCACTGAGGTTTGGTCTTCTGCGTCCTGAGCGGGCTCAGCTTCCATGCTGCTACCCTGGCTGCTTCTACCACTGCTACTGGTGGAGGGCGCTTTAACAATGATAGTGGGGATAGGGATGGAGCTCTTCTCTTTGGCTGCAGCTCCTTTTCCTCTGTGCTGTCGCAGGCCATCTTCCACTTTTGACTGCTTCATCAGAGCTCCTCGACCACCCCTCCTGGCCGCCCCCCTGCCAACACCACCACCCTGCTGGTTGGCCATGTGGGGGTGATGTTGTGATGCTTGCTGGACCTTAGGCTTGGCACTTGTAGGTGGTGTAGCACTGCTGTAGCCTCTCCGTAATCCTCCCATCTTGCCACCACCTCTCCTGGGCGCCTCTGGCTCTCTCACACACAATCCTTCTGACTGTCTCCGGAGAGTGGGGACCACAACCTGCTGGTTCATCCCACCTCCCCTCTCCCAGCCTGCTTGAGTAGTATGTCCTGGCTGAGAGTGGAATTGGAAATGGGTTTGAGATACAGGGGGTATGGGCATAGCAGGCCCTCTCCCAGGATGAGGACCGGCAGAAAGAGGTGGCTCGGGGGCAGATGTGTTAGGTGGTGGTGGGATTTCTTCTGGTCCTGGCACTGAGAGGCTGCGAGCCAACTTCATAGCAGGTGGGTGCAGGTACTGCCTTTCCTCCTCTGTTACACCTAAGCACAGTTACACAGGCAGTTACACACAGTCACTTAAATACAGATGTGGATGACATTGTCTTATGACATTTGCTGTTACCAATAGATTTTTGACGCATCATGACTGCATGCTGAGGGCCTTGGCCTGGTTGAAAATGAGCTTGGTTGTAGCCAAAACCTGGTCCAGGCTGCACTATACTCACAGATGACTGTTGCTCGTAGGATTGCTTGAGATGTCGAAATGCATTTTAAAAAGAAGAAGAGGGGCACAAGAGAATTTGAAAGGCAAGAGATGTGAAAAAGAGAGAAGAGGAAACATTAACACACATACAATTAGAATTAAACTGAATTTGACTGTTGAGTTGATACTGATACACCATATAACAGTAATATAGAAAAAGCAGTCAGTCTAAGTATTAGTCTATCAGGCAATAGCGCATAGATGAATGGACACAACCTGACTCATAGTTAAACAAATGTTTTGGTGTGGGTGGTCCATTGTCAATCATTTTCTTTGAAGTGCAGCGAGGGCAGCAGAACACACAGATACCAGAGGCCAAGCTTCTTTATAGATAGGACTATTTCTTTTTGCTAGTATTAGTCACTTCCTCGACTAGATATGTCCTGTATCCTAAAGCAATTGTGTGTATAATATTGCAGGACTAGGAGAGAAATCCATAGCTATTCAGTATTTATGAGGATCTTGCAGATTAAGCAGAGTCTAAGTTGTGCTATTAACCATAAGTCAGACCATTTCCTTCCAATTACCTCATTAGAGACATTTGGAACAATGCTCTTGCTCCGGTCCCTCTTTCCCCCGTGACCTCTCTGGCCCTGGTTGTCTGATGTAATAGTGTGTTGGGCAGCAGCCAAGATTTCATCCAGTTTATCTGAAACATGACAGAGAAGGGGAGGGGCAAAAATAAAGAGACGAGAACTAGTAAGAGGCAGCTTAAAATAAAGAAAAAAATGTGAGCATGAGGGCTTGACTGAGCCCCATTAACGCTCAAGATTTAAGAAGACCCTCTTACAGAGGGGTCAGAGTGATTTCTTACTTAGTGCCATCTGATAGACTGTCCTCTTCTTATCAGGACCCTGAGAGGACTCATACTCTGAAGAAGAGAAGAAAAAAGTGCATCAAACAGACTTTTAATTAAAACTCCGCTCAGGGGCTGATAGGGGTAATGATTAAGACTGATATTCACCTGCTTTCTTTTTCCACGGAGAGGCTGCTGTAGCATACATAATTTGTGAAAGAGAAATTAGGTGTGACTATAACTGCCGTGTTGTCACGTACATAAAGCAGATTATTGGATGAAATACATACTCAGACAGATGTGATGGTGTGAATGCTGATGTGATGATGGGTGACAGAAATGACAATGAGAGCACACATGATTCTCCCACCTTTGTCCACTGCACGCAGCCCATTTGGTTCAGAAGGGGGAAAAAAAGGAGCATGTGAGCCAATAGTGTCAGAAAAGTATAGCTTTCTAACACATTACTGCTATCAGATCTTTTAATTTTACTGTTTATCACTCTCCTAATGTCAAATAGGCGAATTAATCAAAAGACTTCCTCATCAAACTATTACTATCTTCATTCATCTCGGGTTCATATGTCCTTCTGTTCCAATAAAAGTACTGTATCATCAACTAGAAGAGAAGCTGCTATAATTTTTTTTTTCAGTGTGACAAAAAGTTAAGAACTGTGGGGAACTTAAACCATTCCTGTTTAGATATATTCCTCCTGCTAATTCTTTACATTTTGTCCCATTATCATCTTACCCATGTCTTCCAGCTCTGATGTCATTGACTTGGAGCGCAGGGCAATGGCAGGAGGAGTGAGTCTTTTAGTCTGCTGAGGTGCTGCCAAGGGAAGCCAGCCAAAAGGCAGACTTAATGTTTAGCATTCATATATAGATATGCAGTCATGAATGACAACCACACGGCAACAGGCTTTTAGGGGGAAGTAAACATGCCATCAGCTGTATCGTCAGGATGGAAATGTCATGAAACAAACTTTGACTCCTACCTCTCTTCCGAACAGTGTCCTCCAGTTCAGGGTTTCGAGCAACCATCACAACTTTTACCATCAGACTGTTGCCGCCTTGCCGGATCATGTTGACCACCTGTCGGTGGCCAACCTTCACTACATTCTGGCCATTAACCTGACAGACACCAACAAAAAGAGGACTGAAAACACACAATGCTGATGTGTTGCATTAAGTCTCAGCGAAGGTCCACTTGTGAACACTGGTGCATTTCCTTAGCTTTGCCATGTATGGCATTTCTATTTCTTGAGCAAAATGCAGCTTTAAACATACATTATCTCCCAACCTTTGGATGGATGCACTAGCAATTCAGGCAGTGACTGCAGTAAATCAGAGTTAAAAAGACTTGGGCAGCTATGGAAGTGAGTCATATTAGGTTGAATACAAATTAGGTGTATGTGTCAGCCTTAATAAAGGTTTGACAATTGACATTTTTAGGGCCGACTTTTCAAAGCAACCCACTGGAACTTTTAAAAGGTACAAAATGACCAGAGACTAAGACCAACGAGTTGCTGTCTGAGCCCCTTGTGTGTTGTAGATAAGTGGTCTCATGTAGAGTAGCTCCACTCCATAGTGCACATACATACAGTACACGCATACAGTTACTGTAGATACTGTAGATATTTCTACATCTTCTTCATTTAAAAAATTGAAAATGCTTTTAAAACACAAATTTGTCACATTTAGTACATGTAGGTAAATGTATAAGTAGTAAATGTACATGACTATTTAAAACTAATCTGTGATACTATGCATCCTGTGGCTTCTTGTACTTGTTTCTTACTGACGTATAAAAGATATATCAATGGGAAAAGTGCAATTTTTAAAATGTTTCATTTGTGGTTTCTGTTAATGAATACTATAAAAATTTGTGAACTTAAATTAAGTGATTTTAGTCTAGGTTTTAGCCAGAAATGCATCCAGCCTTTACCTCGATTAGGAAGTCCCCCATCCTAAGGCCCGCCCTCCACGCCACGCCCCCCTCATCGACAGACTCCAGATACTGCAGAGCGGGGAATGCTGGCGTTGGAGTGAACTCCTCTATGGGAGTCTGAGCTGAGGGGATGAGTATGAATGAGCATGGGGGAGAGACAAACAGATTACAAAGCAAGCTCATCATACAGTAAAATCTATAACGGCAGAAGGGAATTTTGGATAAGAGGCTCACCTTTAGCTCCCCTAAGCACAAAGCCAAAGCCCTCATTGTCTTTCTTCTGTAGGAGCACTGTCTTCTCCTTAATGATGTAGTCACTTAAAGAGTGTAAAGAGAGAGCAGAGGAGAAGGGGGAGAGCAGGATGAAGAGATGCAGGGAGTAAAGATTTGGAGGTGGAGACAAAAAAAATCCTATTATCATGCAAATAAAGCGTATTCTTAATGTAGAAAACAGCTATATGAAATCACATGATGAAATCACATGGCAGCAAAAAATGGGCTGTGTGATAATGTCATACAAAAAGTGGTAGGGTACGAAAGAGATGCAGTTAGTGTCACAATGTGAGGAGATGTATATGAGACGACATCCTATACTATGGACTAATTCAGCCAGAGCTGACAAGCACTGAGCTGGAGGGAACGGCACATTCAAAAGTGTGCACATAAACCTCACTGATAATGGACACGTCCAAACACACCTAAATTGCAGTATTAGCTTTCGCTGCCTCTGGCAGCTTTTGCAAGAAGACTGCTTTACCCACTCCAGCGCACCAAGACTAAACATGACACTTTTGTATAGAGATAATAATGTATAGACGAGGTCCAACAGGACTCTAATCTCTGTGGCTGCTCAAAGCTGCCTCGAAGGCCAAAAACAGTGATCACAGACATTTGTGATGCAATCTTACTATGGCATCACATTATGAAATCACACTGCAGTTTTTTGAGACAGAGAGTAGTGTATCGGCTGGATCAGGAAGCACCTTCATTATTTTATTATCATGTCTGGGACTTTTGGCCAAGGTGCTTTATAACTCTTCTTCTAATATAGAGCTGGTTAAATAGACTCCACGCTGCCACATGCAGCCATATCTCATGACTCATTTCTGGACTTGACTCTCTGACAATGTCAATTCACCCTGGTTCTGTTAGAGAGCCCGGGGCTTGAGCAGGGCTGTATGATTTAGGAGGAATCCTGGATATTTCCTTCCAGGCTGCTCATTTTTAGTGTGTGCTTCTCAACTTAACTCAAACCCCTACATGCATTGAAGGGTGAGTGAATGAGACCAGTAGCCTGCTGCAGAGTGAATGCAGAATGTGTTTTTTTGATCTCTTCCTCTGTAAATGGGACATTTGTGTGATGTGTGGACATTCACACTGTGACCTTCATTCATTTGGCCATGACATAAATATGTGAAGCCAGACCCAACACTCAAGTATGGTACTAAATCCAACCTCCACTATTTTTAGTCTAAAACAAATCACAATCATTTGATTAGCTGACAATGAGGTCTGTGGCCAGTCATTAATCCGTTTAAACTCAGCCAGATATCATTTAAAAATGACATTTATTTTAGTTTTGGGCAGCAGACACATTTTTTTGTCTGGCAGAGGATCCCATAACTCCAACTTAATTTGTCCTCAGCCACTTCTGAAACCAACCTACACCCACATGTATATGGTGCAAAAATAACATTAACAGTATAATATTATATTTCACACCGTCTCTTACTGTACAGGCCTCGTGAGGCCAACAAAGCACATAATAGAGAAAGTTTGGCTACAGAATCACAAAGGTACAGCAGAGCTTCGGCCTACAGACCTGAAGATCCAGACTTCAACACCAAGCCGTCACTTTAGCACTGAACAGACGATTGCTAGTTTTCCCTACCGAGGTCCATCCCTTGTGTGTTCTCCATCAATGTTACTGTTTCGCCAACGCACAGCCGCCTTCCAGCCATCTGCTCCTCACACCTCATTCCTTTTTCTCTCTCACCCTGTCAACCATCAGCTTTCCCTCACTGAGAATTAAAGTAACATGGAGTGGGTGGATGGATCCATCATGCTCTTCGTCCATCCACTTCTACCGTACAAGGGGGCAACATGTCCACGATTGGTCCTCCAGGTGGTTACAGGTTCTGTTGTTGCTTTGTAGCAATAAAGCGGGTTTACTTTACATGCATACAGCAATCAGTTTACCATTTTTCATTGGCCACTATGGCCTGGCCAGTTAAAGCCATAAAAAGCACAAATGCCCCAGATTAATCTCTGTTGGTTAGTAGGACACAATCTTTCTGAACAGGCTCCAATGGATCTGTAATCCTACTAGAGAGCAATTGTTCTGTACCCTCCTGAGTCATCCTCTCTTCTATCCACATTACTGAGAAAAAAAGGCTGTGTTTTAACCATTCACCTGCTGAATGTACACGCAGAGAGACTGGCTATGTCGGGACAATACCCACACACCACAAGTGAAGCACCTGACAGATGTTGCTAAAACATGCTGTGGATGTAGATGGAACATGAGTACATGTATGGGAGAGAGACTCCCACAGCAGCCGAGAGAACATTGATGGATACACTCATATGTGAAAACCACACATATTTCATTCAGTGTGTGTACAGTAGTACAATACACAAATGCATGCACACACACACACACAGACACACACACACAGAGAAATGACCGGTAGCTCAAATGAGAGAGAACCACACTCTTGTCACTTATGGACCTATTCACATTAAATTGTCTGTACAATCAAAATAGAACATATTTTTAATGATACAATGGAATTCATCAAAAGATATGGGATACGACAATGGCATTTTAAAGGGACCCGGATAAATGGGAAGTCCTGGTGAATGAAAAGGATCTGCTTAAAGAAATCATGACTCAAAGAGAATGAAATACACCCACACTGTCTGACTGAAACGCATCAATATGTGCTCCTTCTCACACGCTAACACACGCACACAGTGTTCAGAGACACGGGAGGAAGACACAGAAATAAACATGCTGCAGTCTCCATTCAATAGCTACATCCCACAGATTCACAGGCACACAAAAAAAAAAATCAAATTTAAGACACACGCGCGCACACACACTCGGAGACACACGCACAGAATACATAGCTTATTAGTCTGTCTTTGAAAAGGCACGGCCTCTCAATAGCATCATCTACCTCTCCCCTCTCTCCATTGTCCTCTCCTCACATCCATAGCCAGCCAATGAATGAGGAAACAGCCGCTACCTGTAAATGAACCACACGCTCCTGTTTCTGGGGCCCAGTGACGGCCACGAAGAAGAGAGGGAGAGAGAGAAATCTCTCTCTCCGCATCCCCCCATTGCCATGTCCCCCCCTCCTCTCTCTCTTGCGCGCTCTACATCACCTCCTCCTCCCGCCTCCCGGTCTTCCAGCGAGAGCTCGGTCGAAGAGAGCCGCGAGAGTGGAAGAGAGAGAGAGAGTGAAAGAGCTGGGTAACGAGGAAAGAGAGAGTGTGTTGGTCCGTAACCCGCACACTTAAGGCAAGAGAGAGAGGATGACAATACCACCAATTATTACAACAAGGAGATTGTGTATGGCGTGTGTGCTGGTTGACATGTGAGGGTCTGGTTGGGAGATGGAGAGCTGAATTTCAGAAGTGGGGATCGGGGGGATGGGTATAAAGGCAACAGAGAGAGAGAGAGAGAGACACATTTGCTGTCCACAGACTGGTGTATCACACATATACTAACAGCTGATTCCCACCGTGGATTTACTCTCTCTCTCTCACACACACACACACACACACACACACGCATTTGCCAGCTTTCCTCCCTCTCCCTCCTCAGCTCTAAAGCGGAGCTGTCATCACCACACACACCAACAAACACACTTCATTTCTCCATCTCTCTCTCCCTCTCTCTGAAATAGTAATTGACATTCTCCCAAATGCCTAGCCGCGGTGAGGGAACATGATCTGGATCACCTTGCTCTTAATTGAGCACCACTTCACCATGGCGCTGCAATTACGCTTAACCAACTTAACACAGATAATATAACCCCAGCGGCTGCTATTTCCATTTAAAAACAGGCATAGCCACATTACGTGAAAGCCTTTTTTGAATGACAGCAAGAACTGCTCAGTACAAGGGTAAAGCCAGCTACAATCTGGGAAAGGCTGTAGAACCCCAGGGTGGTGACTAGTAAGTCTTTCTCACTGGCCCAGGGACGTAACCAGCGCTTGGTGTTTCAGTCTCCTCGTGAGTCATCAGCATGATGATGTACATACATACAAAGACACAGGGATACTCACGTGTACTCTAACTCTCTCTCAAAAAAAAACTAAACATGCACAGCGTCATTATAGCGTTGTTATTCTCTGCGTTAACAAGCACCAAGAGAGGAGAGGGAGGCACGAGGATGGAGGTATCAAAGAAACAAGTGCACTTGTCTGTTGCAGCCAAAAAGGGGCAGAGCTGAAAATGACATGGCTGCTCTTTGTGCTTTCAGCGCTGACGTGTTCACAGAGCTAAACAACAGAGAACAAGAGCTGTTCGGGATCAGCAGAAAACAGACACATAAATAACGTAGGAAGACGTGAAAGCAAGTGACACAAAGTGGGCACATACGCACACAGGAACCTCCTGTTACACATAAAACAACAGCGTGTCAGCTAATTCAGTCACCTCGACTGGTCTCACTGTCTCACCTTACAGTAACAAACCAGACAGTAGGCAGTTCAGTTGCTGCCCGCATTCATACTGGAAACCACAGCTACAACTACATCACGGGATGCAACCAAAAAGGTTTATTCTAATTTTATTTGTACTTTTTTCTCAACATGACCTGGTTTTTAAGATGCCGAGGCCTGAACATGGACTCAAGACACACAATCACATTCACACTCTCTCAGCATTTCAGACAGTCTCTGCTCTAACGTACTTACTGACTACTACTCACTGCTACAGCTGTAGAACCTCACTCACCTGGGGCCATCAGTGCCATCGTAGGCTCCAACGGTGACATTGCGGAAAAGCTTCCTCTTGGCTTTCTCACTGCGTGTCTCTGCGAGGCACATGCAGGCAAAACATATGCTTAATATAAACTTTGAGCTTCTGTCATGACACCTTCTCTGTCTTTTTGTGGAAGTGTTGCAGCACAAGGCAGAAATGAATCCAGTATATTTTACACCCCTTTTTATGGCTGCAGCGTGACATATGGTCTGCTTACAGGATGAAAAGTACAGCTGTGAAAAAAGGACAAAAGTGAATGTCTTGTGCCACTGTCTGTAAACATAAGTGTGACATGTGCTGGGTGTTACAGTGACTTAAAGGATAATGCAAGCCTCAGGGAGAGTGTAACCCATTTTCCAACATGCTCTTTCTCCAAACTATGTGATATTTATTTCATGATTGTTACAGTTTCTTCCTTGAGGAAAAACATATTTACATGAATTATTAGTTAAAAGATTTCAATATATACAACAATTATTTACAATAACAATAAAACACAACTAGTTATATGAAATGCAAATATATGTAAATAAAAACAATCTGAATAGATAATTTTTTTAAAAATGCAATTGTGAGTTTCTTTTACCTGATCGATTGTCTTTGCTGAGAGCTGCCACCTCTTCCACACAGTCTGAAGGAAACCAGCCAGTGCGACCTTTTACCGTCCCCTCCCAGTATCCCCCCTCTCCCACACTTAACACTGAGACGTACAAACAGGCAGGTGAACAGATGGACACAGATAGATGGGATAGAATTTAACTTGGGTGACACTCACATGAAATACATACATTTAAAATGTTATATAACTCTGCTTCAAACTTCCTTGTTTGCCTTTAGCTCCTTTTAATAATAACTCTGTAGGATCCACAGAGACAGACTAGGAACATGTATTGCTTTGTGTTGCTTTGTTGTTTCTCATTTTACTTGTTTAGACACCTTTTCCCCCAACGAGGGTACAAACAGTAGCTCACATTTTTCCGTATTAAACTCTCGCCATATGATCTAAAATGATCTGAACTAATTATCTGAGGAAAGATGCGTCACCTTTAACTTTGTCCCCTTTGTTGAGCGAGAGTTCCCTGTCTCCGCTGGCAGAGTGGGCACGGGTGGCCACGTACACCCGCCCTGGCACTGCACTGTACATGCGCTTCACCTGACCTCCCCCACCGCCCGCTGAGGTCGCACTGCAGAGGGAGAAAGACAGAGTCTCTCATAAAGCTGTAAAATAAGACTGGGATGCAGACAGTGAAAAAAACAAATGTGACAAAGTGAGATGACATGCAGCTTGTCAGGAGACAGTTAGTCGTTGAGTCATCCTGATCAGTCATACCAAGAATGCGTACTGAAATCTTGTTATAGGTGTAGCAATCAGCTCGTACAGCACATCTTGTTTGTAGGAAATACTAATGATTCAAATACAATCTCTCTCTATAACAATTTATAGTGCACACTATTTGACCAGTTGGTATACAGGAAATGAATGTAGCACACTGTAGGTGTGTATTAGTACACAAGGAATGACGCAACGAGTAATGTACTGATGTGGAATAATATAAAGCATGTGGAGGTGGATGTCAATCAAGCCATGTCTAATGCAAATGAGCAAATGTTAGCATAGTAACACTTTCATTCCAACATCCCTGAGTTAACATTCCCCCTGTGCTGATGCTAACGTTTAGCCTAAAGCACTGCTGTTGTGAAGTACGACATGATGGAGCCAGGCGTGCGGCTGAACCATCTTGTTTTGTTTACACGTCTTAGTTGTTTCCACTGAGCTCTTGCGTGACAGTCTGAAACATTTTTAAGCCTTGAGAAGCTCTTCGATTTCTTTCGGTTGGAAAACAACAATGCCCACCCATGCCACACCTAAAATACACCACATTCCTGCAGTTAAAAATAGTATATGGTATGCAACTGTGACACAAATAGTTGTTTATCTGTAACTGGAGATTAGTGACTACTGGCTGGTGGATGTCTTTAAAAGACTTGTTAAGAGTAAGAACCCTCATCGCTGCCTCTCTTTATAGACGTAGTACATCTTCCCTCCACAGGCTTCTTACCCATGTCTGCCTCGTGGCTGCCGATGCCTCTCCTCTGTGTCGCTTTGACCTCCTCTCCCTCTGGATGGGGAGCGAGTACGACTTCTGGGGCTGCTGGAGCTTCTCACGCCTATGGAGGCCCTGCGCTGTCCCTGCAGAGACACAAGGCCGTGTTACAAATATGATTATTACACTGAAAGCCAAAGAAGCAATGGGACATCATACATCATATCTAATTACACAGTAGATCCTCCTAATTTTCAGTACCTGTCCTGAGTTGGGATTGGTAGCAGCCTTGTTGGGCAAGGCCAGAGGGTCAGACTGGGTCATGGTGTTATCACTGTTAGCACGCAGTAGGGGGTGGGAGTGAAGTGAGGGGAGAGGCAGTGTGTGGGAGCTCTCCTTCCGCCTGGGAACATACTTTGGAGATTCCAAAAACGGAACTGAAGATGAAGGCATGAGGCGTTATGATGGGGGGGGGGCAATGTGACAGGATGAAATGGAAGCGAAATTGGGTGGATTGTTCAGGGAAAAAGAAATTTAAGGGTAAATAGATGACAAATTCAGGAGTACAAAGACAGCTGCTGAATAACTGAACACCTAACTCTCTCACAAGACAAAGCTGGGAATGAAAACTTACCTACATCAGAATCTTTGTGATTCTTAATTATTTCACCTAGTTCAAAGTGACCAGACATTACAGCTAGCTGCCAAAACAGAAGACAAAATGAGTCACGTGTGAGTAACCATACTAAATATGTTGCCCATTATGACGTTAATAATACTATTTACCTGAAACGGGGTTTGACCGTGCTTGTTCTTTGCCTCCTTATTGGCTCCCCTGTACAGAAGAACACGAACACAGCTCTCCTGATCGTTCAGAGAGGCAAAGTGATTCGTTAATACCTTAACAAAAACCAGCAGTAACGATTATGGTAATAACAGTTTCGCATAAAGGATATATTTCTATACTTGCCTTGTTGTATAGGGCAGAGATGTGAAGTGCAGTGTTCCCTGAGGCATTTTGAGAAGTGGTGTTTGCCCCATAAAACAGCAGATGCTCCAAGTGCTGGGCAAAACCGTTCTGGCAAGCCTTTTAATGTCAAGAGTGTGACAGAAATATCTATGAATTGTCAGTAATATGAAGAGTAAAATGAGAAAAGGTTCAAGTGAAGGGGTGATGGTTTTAGTTCAGTCTCAAAAGAACTTGTAAGACTAGTGGAAAAAGCAAAAGAATACAGAGTGAAACAAAGGGAATGTTTTATACCCATATTTAGATCCATAATTACTCTGCTCAGAAAAACAGGTCAGAGCCAATTACATTGTGCCATTGTGAGAAAGAAAGGAGACAAAAAACATTAAAACAACATAAAGGAGGCTTCAGCAGCCTGAGAGGTTTCCTCATATTTTTCTGCAGGGACTAAAATATCACAAGATACGTACAAAGTAAAGAAAGAAAACACAGAGCACGGAAAAACCAAAATAAAATACCATGACAACCAGCTCGCAGCACAAACGCAAATTTACCAGAATGTCACAGAGACATGAATGTAGGCAATGCACCCATATCTACAGTAAGAAAGAGATAATATCAAATGCTCTTTCTGGACTGGATTCAGCTCCAGATGACTCAGATTTGAACAGATTTAAGAAAAGTCTGTGGTCACCTCATCCACATCAGTTAAGTTACATCTGCCAGTGCTTTAGCCGCTGAAAGGCTGATATGGGTGGTTAGATGGTGGGATGAAGGGTACCTTATGTATTTCTTCCATTCCAAATTCCTCTTCATCCCTGTGCTATGGAAAGAGAGGAGGGGAGAAAGGAGAGAGAATGGAGAGACGAGTGAGGAAGGCTGAGAGGAGAGGGGGGGTTAGAAAATGCTGAGAGAGATAAAGGCCGATGGTATGTGAGATCAACCACAGCATTAGGACGGGGAAATACTGCTGAAGTGCACATGAGGCGAGACAAAGACCAGTGATACTTTACAAGAAAATATCAAAGGAAACATATGAAACATTAAATGATAGATAGACAGACACGTCCATTGCAAGTGAGTTCACAGATTTAAAAACACCAAGCTGTCTATTGCTACCTGATGAGACTCATCCCAGCCATTCTCATCCCTCGTCCCTAGTTTTGCGCGGTAGTACAGCAAAGTCTCACAGCAGGAAGTTTCGCCCCCTGTCAGTACAGTGTGGTAAAGCGGGGTCAGGCCACAGCGGTCTTTATAGTCTGGAGATGCTCCCAGGGACAAGAGAGCCTGACAAAAGAGATGCATTACCTCTCTAATAGATGTGCATATACTGTTTACAATATAGAACTAGACAACCCGACAAAGCGAGAGAAAGGAAAGGAAAGCATCTTCAAAAGTGGCTTTAATGTGTGGGCTATGAAAGGAGCATTAGGGTGGAATCCAAAGTGGCAAAATCTAAATCAATGTAATGACCGTTTCCTTTTCATGCAGAGATTACTTTATATATAAGATGTTTATGCAACTGTGCCTCAATGCTACAAATTCTTATGATACTTGTTCAACTTATTTTGCCTACTGGAGCGTGTCTGCATTCTGCAAGCATACAACCTTAATTAAACCGTTACCATCAGCCCAGCGTGATTGTGAACTCTAACAGCTTTGTGCACCGGTGTCAAGCCATCTCTGCTTCGAAAGTCCAAGTGAGTGCCTCCCTGAACCAGCACCCTGATGACCTCCACCGGCACGCCGGACTGTACGGCCACAGTGAGAGGAGTCTCTGTTCGACAGGGAGGTTGGGGTCAGGAGGAGCAGCATTTAGAGAAGAAGCAAGTGAATGAATCAACACACACAGTGAGAGGTGGCACACAGACAAACTCACCTCCAGTGTCGGGGTCGTGAAAATTTGGATCAAGACCTTTATCGAGAATTTTGGCCATTTTGTCTAATGTTCCAGTCTGGATGTAATCCAGGAATTTTTTAAGACTGGCCTAAGAGTGGTAGTAGAGGAACGAACAGGATGTGATTGATTGGAAATGAATATCGTACGTGAGAAATGGTAATAGACAAGAGCAGAAATACCTTTGTGCTGAGCTTGGTGAGAGCCTTTTCGTCCAGATTTGTCTGTTTATAAACTCTAGTTTTGTACCTAAACTGAGGAGCAGAAAAATATGTGTGAAAAATCTGAATCATCTTACAGCAACAACCTTCAGTTCATCAGTGACAGTGTTCACGGAGGCAATAACAAAATAAAACCAGTTCTGCTCTATTTCTGTGGTTTTTGTGCAACGCAGAGAAGCAAAGCTAGGATTTAGAGCAGATGAGAATTTCCCTGTTTTGTACTTATACACATACAAGGATGAATGGTTCAACCTAACATTTTCATACTTATAGAAGAATTGACAATAAAATTGACTTTGACTTTGTTGTAATCTACACTCTCAGGACTTCTTTAACTTTTTCCCTCTTTATGCACTAATCATCTGGAGAAAATATCTAAGAATTGTTCTTGTTTTTAATATTTATTGATTCGCTGTATGTTTTTAACTAAATGTCATGTTTGTCTCAAACAGGTCTCTCTTTCCAATGAGACTACGTGTCTCAATGGGATTACCTGTATAAATAGGCTAAATAAAAAAAGACACATCGTCAGTGAGTTCATTGTAAACTAAAATGCTAACCTTTATTGATACTCAGAGCATCAGTTCTATAAATGTTCAGAACATGTGAATTGTGTACACTGAAGTAGATGAAAGCCAACTGTTTAAATAAATGAGTCAAGAAGTCCTGAATTCAGACAGGTTTATCTTACATTTCCTATCTGAAGTGTGGACTGTGTCAGTGACGCCCACGTGACTTTACGTCATGACACCATACTGTCATAATAAGCCTGAAAAAAGAGCCTGGGAAAAGTTCCAGTCCAGCATCTGACAGCTGAAATAACCACGTCCAGCATTTCAGACACGCAGAGAGCGGGAGCATTTCCAAACCTCCAAGGTCATAAAGAAGGAAACTGCTCTATTATTTATAATATATAATAGAGTAAAATAATTGAATAAATCAACGTTAGTAACTCCAGTAGGTGCAAGTGCACAGCAAATCAGGCCTAATTCAAGCACTGATTCAAAATGTATTACTCATGAGAGTCATCCCGTCTCTGCCCCACCCAGCACATCCACGTTAGAAACAGCTGGACCACCAGAGGGCACTGTGCTATAACTGTATAGCATGAAACCTCCATGTTGATGCGCTCCTACACTCCACAAGTTGAAAGTATGATGTGTGGGCAATTATTATTTATATGTTATTTTTGGGAACTCTACCACTGTGGAAACTAAAAGCATGCCACTTGTATCTTATGAGGGAATTTTATGCATGTTTTACAGAAAGGCTGTTTAAATTTAAAACATTCAGATCTTTATTTTACAGTGAGTGTTAGTACTTGAGAGACACTCTTCACCACCTCGACCTCCATACCTCCAGGTAAGGCACCCCTTTCTCAAAGGTCTGTGAGTAGTCTCGCAGGGCGCGCTCCTCCTCCAGGAACTTGGCGTCCCGCCCGTCTCCAGCCGGCTGGAAGAGGCCGTAGTTGTAGACGTCCCACAATGACTCACTGAGGGAACAGATGATCTGCTGCTTAGCGTTCCACACCGTGCAGTCTTGGTCAAACTGGAGACATCTCTGACAGACAGACAGACAGACAGAGCAGGACAAAGCGATAAAGGCTAGGTCAGAGGCCAGAGTGGAAATAAAAGTTATTGTTGAATAGAGTCTACAGTGAAGCCAGAGATGATCATGTAAGCCACAGAAGCACAACCACTTCTCTTCATGAACTAAATAGGAGAAGTATGTGCTGCAGAGAAAGACGTTAAGAGGACTGAGTTTGTAAGTTTTAATGTTTAACAAAGTGAGTGTTAGTCATCTGCTCATGAGCTTTTTTAGTATTTCTATGCATAGGTTTGGGGCCATGTGCTTACTTTACTTTGCTTGGCAGACGCTTTTATAGAAGGAGCTAGCGCTGGGTGTCTGGCTCAAGGACACACCTGGTAGGGGATGGACTAGGAGTCAAACTGGGTTTCGAACCTGCAACCTTCTGCATCCCAGTCTGACGCTTAACCCATAGAGCTACCAGGCCATTTTACATTAATGCAGTAGGGTGTTATCTGACACCAGCACAGTGTTGTTTAGGAGATTTGGTTGTTATTGTTTTTATAATTTATAAATTTGTTTACATTGTAACAGAGAGCTTGACAGAAATGAGACTTTTGGCTTTTGTTTCTAGTCGTATGAAGGTTGTTTAGTAGTTACTGGTTTCCTTACTACATGGCAGCATCAGGGAACCACACAACTTCCTTCAGGGTGTCCAAAAAACTGATAAAGGGAAGTTCTGTGTTTTCTTCTCACCAGCATGTGGTGATGGCTTTTAAACATGAATCACTTGGTCTCTGCTAGTTATTATAGATTAATATTGTAGCTTTTAACAAACATGCATGAGAATATGAATGCACATTTTTTAATAATTTATCATATGTCACATTCGTGTAAATAGGACAATTTTTATATCCTTAAGTTTGTGGTATGTGCTGATCTTCACTTTTTCTACTCATAATAAACACGTTCAGAACAAGCTTCTATAGTGGAATAAATATTTCCCTTTCGTTATGTTCTTCTTTGATCTCTGCGTGCATAATATCTGCAGCACAATTCAGAAAGAAAGAACACTGTTCTCCAGCTCTTACTGGATATCTGTGTGTGACACTCCAGAGGCTCACTGGCCGCCATGAGAAAATACTTTAGATGAATGGTGTGTATGTGGTATGGCTAACTAGATTCCATGGTGATTTGCTCAGTGCCCATTCCCTCAAATTATCATATTTTCTTGCATTTCCACAAGAAAAAATCACCTTTTTTTCCTTTGGACTGGAGCTGCAGGACAGAGCTGACTGGGAGGAGGCCTAAGAGGGCTGAATGAGATGTACACATCCATCCTATTGTTCCATTTCAGAGAACTGTAAGTAAAATTGCACAGCTCAGCACACTTCCATGCCCCACCCTCCCGTGCCCCCCCTCTAGAACTCACCCTCCACAGCTCCTCTACTAGGATGCAGTATTTGATAGTGTAGCCAATTCTATTGGCATGGCAACCAGTTCATTAGTGGAGGCAGGCACCCGTTGCTGTAGCAATGTCTTGGTGGTCCCCAGGAGGTAAACCACATGATGAGGATGTGTGTATATGTGCAGGCATATAAGTGAGTCGGAAAGCTTACAGTGTGTGTGTGTGTGTGTGTGTGTGCGTGTGTGTGTTCCTGCTGGACTGTAATTGTGTAGTGTAGTGTATATATTTGTGTATATGAGTGTGTGTGTGTGTGAGAGAGAGAGAGACACAGCTTGAGCAGCTAATACCTTAGAGAGAGAACTCTAATGTAATGTATACTGTATATTACAGCACCACGTCTCTCCCCATATTTCTCTTTTATACAGTCAAGGACTTTCTGAGCTCTTTCTGCAACTACCGGTCCCCACTCAGGAGCATTACTGAGATCTTTATTGTGCATATATCCTCCTCTTTACTTATTCACACCACACCACTCTCTTCATAACACTTCACAACTACCTCTCTCTCTTTACGTAGCTCCTGGTATTCAGTCTCTCTCTCTCCATCTCAGTAACGTTTCAGCTGTATGATTTGGGGTGCTCAGTCTTTGTTTGACTGTTTGTGGAGACCTGAGACAAAGAAAAATGCCTTCCACACGTTACCTCCTTTTCAGAGTCACTCACTTTCCCAGCTCTCCCCAAACTCATTAAAAACCTATTAGATAATTAGCAATTACTGTTATATTGAGGGCATATTAGCTGACATGTAGAACAGTCTGCATGTTCAGGGAGTTGAAAATGGAGAAAGGAAGATGAGCGAGGAATTACAGTGGGGCACCCATTCTCACCTGGATATGGTTTGTGGATTGGCCAATTCTCACCTTCCGCCACTGTACCGATGAGAGCCGCTGTACGTGTGAATTGATACAAACCTCAGTTTGGGAAACTAATTATGCCCCGCCTGACCTAAGGCAGATGTTTACCTGGTGCTGTTGACTGAACAAATCTCCCATTGCAGATTTTTTCTCCTTTTTATTTGGGATCCATTCCTGGAGTTGTGTGATGATTGCAGGGAAAACGCTTTGATATTAGAGATGAACAGCTTGTATGCACATTTTGGCTAGTGTAAAAAAATGCATGTATTTAGTACTTCTGGGTTGTTTTTAGTCACTAATGTGAAATAGATATAGACTGAATACTGCAGCAAAAGGACGGAAAAATATTTGTGGGTGTACAAATGCTGGGTTTC
>JAUMHF010000011.1:5584046-5604719 GCA_032359275.1 Microctenopoma steveboyesi | reverse complement strand
ACACAGCAAACATGTCCTGGCCTGATATGATATAATATGATCTGTTTGTCAAAAAGAAATTGTCTCTCTTTGGGGACTTACTACTTGTGAAGCTTAACTCGAACTAATCTATCTTTTGCATTTTTTTATTGGTAGATTTAAACCATCTTCAAATTAGAGGTTAAAATGGTCACAGTGTTTTTAATGCAGACATACACCTACTGTTTGTTTGATGTCAGGAATTCCAATGCGAAACACCATCATGGTCAGATAGGTGTCCTCCAGCGGAGCCACAGTGGTCATGCTGCGCTCCATGAGAGCTCGTCTTTTCTGCAGAGCATTCAGTCCTGGGTGATGAGGCTGCTGATTGGCTCCAATGAAATGCTGCTGCTTATTGGCTGCTTGATGATAAAGAGGCATTTGATTGGACATGTAAGTTATGCCGCGGTTGCCCAGATTGCCTGGCCTCAGAGGCCGGTCTGCCCTCTGTCTACCGACCACAATGGCTGCTGGTTTCATCACTTCGCCACCTTTCCCTTCCCAGGATTGTCGTCCTCCCAGCATTTCCTTCTCCTCCAGACTCTCTAACCCTCCATTCTCAGAGTCACGTCCACATTCCTCTTGTCTGTTTTCTCTTGCTTGCTCCTCTTCCTCCTCCTCATCGTCCCCATCTTTGTCATCCTGACCGGGATAAAAGTGCTCATTATTTCCCAGCATCCTTTTCTGTGCAGGGGTCACTGCAGAGAGGGCTGAGTGACATAGCTGTCATGAAGACAAAACATGGCTATCCCATGAGACTGGTGTCATCCTTAGAAACATGCTGTGGGAAACAGGTAGAGAAGGTGGTAAACTTTGGTCATTTGACACCTGAAATTGATAGAGTGAACTCAAAATTAGAGTCTGTGCAATTCAAGAATGTAATAAGACATGTACAATAATAGAAGAACTAGCCACCGGCAATGCTAATAAGTCCACATGTGTGAATGAGCACAGAGCTGGTCCACATTTTCCATTTAGCCACTGGGAATGCAACAGGGAATAGCAGGCTGATGAAAGACAGGCTATATATAAACTCTGTGAACTTGCATCACAGGTTCTTTGCAGAAGAGAGTGAGTTGGGTATGCAATTTAGCCTCACACGAGGTCAAGATCATTGCGACTTCTTAATACGGTAATGATGCCAAACTATGTGTGAGGCACAGCCCAGGGCTAACGGCTAAATGTGAGGGTGGACTTTTTAAAGGAAAAGTCCACCCTCAGACACACTGTTATACTGTGTATAATTACTCTCGCACTATTTTAAATGAGGTGTTGTGATTGTGACCTCTTGCCCTCAGTCCCAGCTTAATTGTCCACGTAGTTATGAGAAGTGATACTTTTCACACAACACCTTGTGACAACCTTTAGAAACACACTTGAACGTGTTGCACAAAGTTTTGTGCAACACATCAAAAGCATATTCCTTCATCAGTGGTGCCAACTATTTGAAAAGGATCTTGTTAATGTCATACTGTTGGCATTTTACTCTAAATAGCCGAAACATTACATGCTACCCACCTCAACTGACTCATTGTTCAATCCCCTGCATTTTACCACAAAAAGGAAGTACTAAGATCTTAAATGCAGTGTTACAGGGTGGATTTTTGCTTTAAGATCATTTTAATGCTTCACTGTGCTTCAGATTTGCATCCTTATGTTGTGCCCTGGTTTTTCAGTGGTGAGTTATGGCTACAGGGGGTTTGCCATCATGCAGATCTGGACAATGGCCAGCAGCTGCCTTAATGATGGTGAATGATGCAGGGAATCTCCCACTGTCTCACTGGCCGGTTTGTGCTCTGAATATCATATGAACTGAGAGTCTGAAATAGATTATAGAGTATCATAAAGCTCAGATGGACATTCGGAACCCATGGAGACAAACTCAAATTAGGACACAAATCTAGAGTAACTCTTTGCACGTACCGCCATGCAGATACTTAAAGAGTCAATCAATTGTTAATACAATATGTAGAAAACATGGTATTGGAAATCTATAATTTGTGATTTATCAACCTCTATCGGTGACCACGGAACATCGACAGGTGTCGGGCACAGCTTACAGTGGCCTGTAATTGACATAAATAATAATGTAGAGATGAAGAAGCTAGCCATTAGCGAAAGACTGAACAGAAAAGAGGTCACAGAGTTTCTCCTTAATCAAAATAGAGTCATTTATTTGTAGTTTTTAGGGGGGGTTAGAAACAAAACATGCTTTCAGGTTTGCCAGTCGTTACTCGATGTGGGTGTTAATTAGTGTAATGTGTGCCTGTTTGCATGCCTTGAATCAAATGATGGAGAGAAGCCCACAGTGTTGAAGGTTGGATGGGGTTAGGGTTAGTTCTGATGTTAAAGCAGGGCTCAGCATTAGAATAAGGGTCAAGATGCTGGTTGTTCTAAAACAAACAGCTTGGCTTTCAGAAATGAAGAAGTGTCTAATTGCAACCCCTCATCAGCTGTTTAGCCCTATTTGTTCACAACTAACAAAACCTTGATGGCGATTGGAGAAAAGTATGAAAATACTGTATGATTATTTCTACTTGGTTGAGTCTTGGCCCTTAACACTGGAAACTTCACTTTACTCTACTTTGCCTGACACCCAGCTACAGGGTGTAAGTCGCTTTGGATAAAAGCGTCCCAAATCTGGCTTACTAGTCTTACAGTGTTGCACTTGCACGACAACCAGAATTCAAATACCATAATTATAATGTCAGCAGCGTTTGAATGACTGGATATGTGCAGAATAAGCCAAGCCCGGTCTGTTCATGACTCACTGGCCAAAAGGAAGTTTGCTAGTTGAGCATTTCTATGTGAAAGAGAGATACCACAGAGGGAAGGGGACTGACCATGGTCAGTTCCCCCAAGATGCCTTAAGAATGACAGTGTGGGCCCCTTCAACACAAACATGTCTGTCAGAGCCAGTAGTCCAGGCAGGACAAGATAAGGACAACACTGGGGCAATAAAGAAAATTCTAACCATTTAAAAAAGAGGAACTAGACACTTAAAATATATAAGGGGGAAGTGAAAAAATAACCATACATATGAGAAAATCTAATTTTTTCTTATCTTAATCTTATAAGACTTCTTGAGCTGACAGTACATTTTTGTCTCACACCCAACAGCCATAAGAAAACTCCGCTGTGCAAGTATCAATATCTTGAAATCTATATTCAGCAAACGTTTAGAGAAGTGATCAGTGCACCCCCTCTGGAAGAAATATGATTTTCACGTTGAAAATGTATGCATTACATTTTAGGTCAAAACCCCCTCTAATCAACCGATGACAAAGAGATGAGTGTTAACAGAGATTAGGACTATAACTCAAGCACATCAGCGGGGAATAGACGAGGTTGATTTATGAACAAAGTCTCATCAAATATTGAACAACACTGAGTCTGCACAAGGCAAGATAAGGAACTAAAAAGACAGGCTCAGGGTAGACGGGAGCCAGCTAATTGGGATGTAAAAGCGAAAGAGGAATACACTGGAGGGAAAGATGGAGAGAGTTGTGGTTTGCATAAAGCAGAGTAATCAGATCGAGAGGAAAGTGGGGGTGAGAGGGCAATTTGTGCCTGGATAGGAAAGCTAAAACCAGAATCAACAAAAGGAATTTAATGTCATAATCCAACAGTGGCAACTCTAGTCACACCTCCTCACTCCAACTGAACACTCCTCACCCGTCATGGACGTCGCGGCTCGTCTCGTCTTTGCCGTCATGTCACTCAACGCCTACGCTGTGCCACAACAATAGCTCAGACTTAGTCACTTCTTTAGTCCAGCTGTTTGGCTCTCCAGTCCCCGTACTGCACCATCATCCCTACAACGAATCACGACTTTACTGCCTCTTGAGAGATCAATGGACACTCTCTTACCCGAACAGTCAGATACCTCACTTTCTGCTCACTTATTTGACTCTATTTGACTGATTTACTTTTAGGCAAAATAAAGCCTTTATTACCATGTTCAGAATCATTAAAGGTAATTACAGTCATCTGAACACACAGTATATTATGTCACCAATAATTAGTAATCAGTACAACAGGTGACTGTCCACAACATGAACTCCAGACCTGAAGAGGAACAGGGAAGTTTCAGAAGCTGGTGAGTCAGTCTGCCCAGGGGGTGATGATTAGAAACAACATGAGAAGTCAAACAGAGGATTTCAAGTGCATCTGACGTTAGCTCACAGAGAGCAAGGAAATTAAGGTAATGTAACATTTGTTATTGTTTGAGGTCAATCGGGTCGAGGCAGCTGCCCATCCACCCTGAGCCTGGTTCTGCTGGAGGAGTTTTTCTTCTTCACTGTCGCCCAGTGCTTTCTCAAGGGGGATTGTTGGGATCAATTTTGTATATCTCTGTGCTTTGCACCTTTTTTTTTTGAAGTGCTTTGAAGTTATTCTGTTGTTGCGCTATATATATACAATTGAATTGAATTGACTTCATTCTAATAATCATACCAGCCCGGGACTTACACCCTCATTCTCTGTCTGTATTTGTCTTTGATGCTTTTTTTTCCACACACACACAGAGTTGCAGTAATGACATTAGGGCTCACATAGTTGCTTTAGTAGTTATTGCATTGGAGATTGTACTCAACAAAAAGTAATGCAGCATCTGAAGGGAGATTCCTTACTTTACTTTACTTGGCAGACGCTTTTATCCAAAGCGACTGTCCTGAGCTACCAGGACACCAGATTCTTATCACTACATACAACCTATATGAACTCAGTGTTAGCTGGTATGAATGTTGCCTGTGTGCTGACAGGGTCTCAAAGGGAAATTCATAAGCATCATTCCAGCACAATGTACTTAAAGACCTCATGGATAGTCAGTTCAACTTATTATTATTCATCGTCATATTCCCTCTTTTTGTCAATCTCTCTCTCTCTCTCTCTCTATCACACACACACACACACACACACACACACACTCAGTCACTCTCTCTTATGTAGGACAGAGCATGTGTATAGATATATTTTCAGTGTATTGGTCCCCAGAAAGTAGAATTGGAGATCATCCAAGGAACAGATTGTCCCACTTTAACATCCTGCAAAAGTGGAGCGGCCAAGTTCTGTCCTCTATATCCCTCTCTTTCAATGGGTCTCCACCCTTCAGCATCTTTCACACCACCAATGATGAGGATCAAGCTTTGAGAACACTCTAGGACTACTCCAATACAGGATGGATGGGATGAGTCACTAAAGAGAGGGGAGAGGACACGTAGTTTTATATGAATGGTGCATCACTAGCCACCAGGTTTGTGGGTGGTGCTCTGACGCAGGGATTTGAAGAGGAAGGGCTACACAGTGGTATGATTCTGTATGTGGCCACTCTACTGTATAATGCATCAGCCTTCATTAAAGTTACCTCTAAATGACAATAGGACAGGAACGTCCATTAAATGTCAGTGTCTGGGTTCTGTAAACTATAAATAACATTGAATCTTTTTAACTTTTTCTATGAATTACCATTTAATTATTATTTGTGCGGTTTCCTGTTGGTCTGATTAGCCTTGGCATTTTCAGGTGTTAATTTAATTTGTGCTTGGTAAAATCAGATAAGTGCTTAATTGACTATCATGCTGCTCTTTAATTATTTTTAAGGGCAGGCAATAATACGACCAAGACATTCATCCTCTAAGCATTGGGAGTTTCTGGCATTTCTCTCAGTGGGGAAGAGAAATACTATGAAACCCAAACAGGCGCCTTCTAATCAACTGCATATTTAATCAAATAAAAAAAATGATAACCCTGCTAATCACTAAATAAGTGAATGATTAAAATAATTACAGCCAGCTCTCCGTTTTACAATAAACATCCTGCTCCTTTCATTCTAGCTTGATCCTCCCCACTGCCACTTCACCAACGATAGACTCTCTCCTTTTTAGGAAAAGTGGGCCACAGCTCACTTGATAGTTTACACACAGATTACCTGGGGTTCTGGGCCCATACACACGTACTCCACTGTTTGACTCTTTAAGCAGCACTTAAAACACATCTGTCCTGGAAAAATGTTGAGCAGAGAGAAGCATTAGGTGCTAGACCAGTGAGCTTGAGCTTGGCTGGTGGTCTCATGTAGATCAAAGTGGGCTATCTCTCCCTTTAGACTGGACATAATTGGGTCAGGTGAAGCGTGTGCTGATGGCTTGGGCTAAACCTGGTTGGATGGGCTGGGAGACCTCATTGCAGGACGGATTTAGGAGTCCCCTGCACTATTATTGTGTCTTCCCCCTTTACCATAAACATAGTTAGATGCAATAGCTAAACTGTCTTTGTTACTAGTTAATTAATATATTACAGTTTGCTATTATATTTCCAGGCTCCTTCAACACATCTGAACATATGACAGTAAACACGAGATGCGAGATCAAAACCTTTTTTCATAAAACAGACTATCTGATGATTTTACAGTAACCTTCTCAAGGGCATTTATTACTTTTTATTCTCCTCCCAGAGCTCCCAACTACAGACCTCAGGCCTCAAATACAATGAAAGCAGGCCACAGACAAACTTTTCAGACACACAAAGATGAGCGTGGGTTTAGCATGGAATTTATGGCAGATAAGTAGCCACAAATAGACTGTCCAGCAACGACAGTTTCACTTACCTTGCACGGTCCACTGACATAAAGGTAACACTGAGAGACAAAAGTCAACAAGATACTAATAAATGCTGTTAGACATGGCTGGCAAAGTGAGGACCATGTCCAAACCTGCCAGGCTCCATTACACTTCATCCACCTACCATGCGATGTGGTGTAAATGGATTCATGCTTCAGTCTTCAACATTGTGCTGTACTTATGACTACTACAATGCTTTTAGTGCTCTATAATCCAACATGTATAACCTTTCAGAAAAAGGAAAAAAAGGCAAAGTACCTGTATCTACTTGCTTTGGAAAAACACCTGTACAGAAACTGAGCTTGTGTGTGAGTTGTGTTCTTTACACCTGCTCTCGACACTCGTCAGATTTAAACTACCTGTCGCAGTCCTGGAAGGAGCCAAAGATCCGTCGCTCATTTCAGGTCTGAGACAGTCTGCTAAGTAGCTCATAATTTGGATTACATCTGCAAACAGTGAGGTTAATTAAGGTTAATTATAAACTACGGGGAAGCTCTATGAATACCTACTAGCTCTATAGCTCATCACATATTAGCCCTGTCTTCATGTCATATGATAGATTTACATATGTTATACAGAAATTTGAGGCCTTCATAACAGCGTATGTGTTGCACTCTGTTGGCTCCTGTTTTTGTGGCTTACGGCAATCCTTCAGCTCTTTCCCCCTGGGGGAAACCTCCCTGTATGTAATAATGAAAAGCCTGCAGAGTCAGGGGAAACAGCTCTTCTTTCACATTCTGTCTTAATGAGCAGAGCAACGAGACTCTGTGTGTTCCACAAATATTAAACAGAAATTCATTAAAAAAAAATCATATAATTAAAAGTCATAAATCCTAATTTAAGCAAATGCTCAGCGATATTTGATTACATCACTTTAAATGTCAGACAGATAGTTGATTTGTGGCATTTCATTACACACGTTTGTCCTTGAATTACAAGCTAATGAATATGAGTGTGTATGCATCTGAATGTGCATGTGTATATTTTGCTTATATATTGTTTTTTTTTCACAGTATCATCAGCTGCAGCCTAGTTTAATACTCCCACGAGACTGATTTAAAATACATGTTATTATGGGTTTTACATTCGGCTTCACTGATACAGAAGCAGCTTACAGCTAATAGAGCCCAGCTGTATCCTTCCATAGCAGAGAGCTGTCACTGGAAATATATTCTCTGCATGTCTGTCTTTTGTTCTGCAGTCCCTCCTTACCAAACCCTAGGGAATAAGTGAACCATATAGCACTGTCACATCTGCTACACTGACCAGCCTGTTTATTGACTCCTACACTTCCAGCAGAGATCGGAGAGAACAGAACAGGACAGAGCAGGATAGAACAGTGTGACACAGGACAGGAGAGTGGAAATCAGTAGGCAGTGGTGGCGGAAATGTTGTGAATCAGAGAAAGACACACATCTCCAGTGACACATCAAGCTTTCTGGCCGGTTTAGTGTCTTTCACGTCTTTCGTCTTGCACCCAGTTGTTTTCTAATCGCATTCTCTTTTGGCATACTACATAGAATAACTCAGTGCCTTCTCTGGCGTTAAAAGAAACGTCACCCAGCTCTCTTTGTTGCATTATGACCAATTGTTGTGTTTGTGAGGAAGCCATTAATCTTAGTGTTCCCAGTCTGCTCTAAATTGCCCTCTTTGTTTATTTCTCATATTTCCCAAATGAATTCCCCGAGGTGCACTGCTCCAATAGAAAAATATGCTTTTAAAGCCAGTATTGCTTGTTGTGCATTACAGTGTGGGGGGTAGGTCTTAGGAGACTGTGCAAAGTCAATTACTCTGTATCTGTAGGATGAAAGTACACAGAGCTGGACCACACCACTGGTGCACCACAAAGGCTAATACTGTGAAGCCTGTTTCAATGAGGCTTGGAACTATTTAGGCATATTCTGTGTGTGTGTGTGTGTGTGTGTGTGTTCTCTGGGTCCTTCCAGAAGGTTTCCACATTTTGACACTATAAATACTGTGAGCAGTATTTTTGTGACTTTGACAAGTTGCAGCTGAAGAAGTGTGTGAAACGTGGGTGTTGATGAGCTCTCGTTTGATTCTGCTCACCTTTCCATTTCAACCCTCTTATTTTGTCTTTGAACTCGTGCACGAAAGTGCAAAGCAAATTCTCTAAGTGTCTGGGTGGTATTAATATAGGCATTACATAAATGTAGGTTTTACATAAGTATTAATGTTTTTTTAAACTTGCAGGCTGATTCCAAGCTTATTATATAGCTACATCAGTCATGCCTGTATTTGTACAGTGAAAGTATCACTGTAATCCAAAGGTCATCACAAACTTACTGAAATGTACAATCAGGATTCATAAAAAAGATAAAACAATATTACTAGTTATAAGGGATTCAAGCCCTATTTAGAGAAATGAACTTTTCCACCATCACTGTCCATTACATGATGTCTGACAGCAGTTCTTTTACCTTAATGTCTCTCAGCAAACTAATCTACGTGTCCTTCCTTACATGTGACTTGTGAGACATAAAAAAACTGAACCAGCCTGCTCTCACTAATCAGCCATAAAGCGGGGCTGGAGTGATACAGTTTTCTTTGAAGGCTCTGTGATTTCATTTTTTTCTGTCCCACTTTGCTCTTCCTCCTCCACCTTCATAAAACATGGGATTCAGACATCAGAGGGCACGCACCCCACTCTCCCTGCCACAATCTCAGCAACGCTCGCCTCTCTTTGTGCAGCGCTGCGAGGGTCGCCCTCGCACACCTTGCAGTTAAAGATCACTTCTTCTTTCTTCGCGTGCCCAGATGCTTTTATGGCACGATTGCATATCTTTCTATTTCACACAAGCATTTTTATCATCGCACTTCTCTTTGGTATTGTGAACACTTTACATTACTTTGTGAGATACACACATCAGTTGTTCTTTGTCAGTCTAAAATGATGGAACCAATGATTATATAAAAAGAATTACCTTTTAGTCTGCAGTTCTGTCTTTGTCGCTCCTCGCTGTATCCGCAGTGACCTCCTTAATAAACCACAAAGAGAGTAAAAAGGCACCGGGATTACAAAATCATCCAGCTGACAAAATATCAGTGAGGAAAAGTAAGATTTGCCTTTGCTCTCTCAAAATCACATTTGTCATGCCTTCTATTATTTAAATGAACATCGCTGTGAGCCAGCCCGAATCACTGTAACATGCAGCGTGTCTTTTCTTTTTCATTCCTCACACACACTTTCACCTACTCTGTGCCCCACCACAGTCGTCTCTCTCTCTCTCTCTCTCTCTCTCTCTCTCTCACATTCATGCTCTCTCTCTCCAGGGTGGCATACTCTCTTACTTCAGCTGCTACACTGATCCCTCTCCTTTGTTCTTCTCCCTCCTTCTCCCTCTCGCTTTCCCCAGAGCACTGACACTTCACCATCTATCTGTCGGTTCCTCTCTCGCTGCTTTTTCGCACCCAAGTGCTCTTCTATTCAATTATCCCCAGTTTTCTTTATTACACTCTTGTCTTTTTTTGTCTTTCGCTGTACCAGCCTCTCCTCCCTCTCTCTCTCCCCCTCTCTGACTCACTATTGCTGTCACTTTATCACTCAAACTCTCTCACACTCGTCCCATGACACAAGTCCCTCCAACTCATCTTTCCTCTCTCCTCCTTTGTGGCACTGATGCAGCAGATCATCACAATATAAAGACTAAATGGCTTCATAACCTTTGTAGAATAATTAAAAGTTGATAACGTGTAATCAATCTACGTGTTTTAGTGGTTTTCATTCATCTGTCAAAAGTAGTTTAGGTATCGATAGCTAGTCTGACATAAAACGAACGTGGAGGGCAGGTGCATATCTGTGCATGAATATTTGTCCCTTTATTTCCAGACAACAGAGATAACTTTAGACGATTTGAATGTATCTAAATATGTATTAGTATAAAATACATTATGTTGACAAAAGTTTCGGGACGCTTGCCTTTACATGCACGCACACACACACACACACAGACACCACACACGGCATTAACTCCTCTGTAAAGGCTGTCCACAAGGTTTAGAAGAGTGTTTAAGATAATCCTTTATAATCCTTTATTAGTCCCACAAGTGGGAAATTTCCACTTTCCTAATTATTTATAGGAATCTTTCATTCTTCTGGGAGAGCATTTGTGAGGTGTGGCACTGATGTTGGATGAGGATGAGGCTGACTCACAGTCTCCTTAATGCGTCTTAAAGGTTTTCTATCGGGCTGAGGTCATGTGGAGACCAGCCAAATTGTGTGTCCCAATACGTTTTGCAGTCTAGTGTTTATCATGTCTGTGTGTTGAGATTTGACTGACTGGACTGGGTAAAGTAATACTGCTGCCCTCCTGCTCTGTCTGGTTGAAAGTGTCTCTTTTAACACCTGGACCACATCCAGCGTCAGAAAGCGTGCGTCTGTGCGTGGTCATAACACACACCTCTGAACCAACTGCCACTTATTACGTTTACTTAACACATTTCAGACACAAGAAAGTGTGATTTGTGCTTCACATGAAAAAATAAAAATAGTTTTATTCCATTCTACTAAAAGACGAATGATCTTAAATCCAGGTTGATCTTAACTCCATGTTTCTTACACCAGCTCGGACTAACAAAAATCTGAAAGGTGTGGACTGAAGCATCATGACTCACTAGTCAACTACATTTTAGAGTGATGATGGCAGTGGCAGTGTTAACTAAGGACTGACTATGTAAAATATCTGCGGCACTCACAGTGGCTCGCTAGTTTTGTTTGCATGCATTTCCATTTTTATAAAATGCAAAGAAGTTCCTATGCTGGAATCAGCCAGGCAGTCAGCCAGAGACACTGGGATCATGTGGCACACTCCTTACTCACTCAGCCCCCTGTCAGTCTTGTTGTGGTGAATCCTGCGCAGGTGATGCCTGTTGTTTGTGACAAGCTCCAGAGGGGACTGCATCATTATCTGTGTCCCATGGGAAGGCACCTTTGGATCTATACTGTCTGCTGCTCCAACATGTTAAACTGGTCATGACAGCAGGTTGTGAGTACAGAAAAGGTGAAACCCCTCGAACAATGAAATGAACAGCAAGGGGCACCTGAAAGGTGATTTTTAAAGTCACAGTGTAAGTGCAATGCCCTCTGACCAATTCAGGACAACTTGTTGTAGGTTGTGCATCTGATTCAATAAAAGAAAACTTAAGGTTAGGTTAAAATTCAACAGTAAAAGCCTCAAAATGAACATATTAACACAGAAATGTAAGAAAATATTTACCCAGTAAATTATCTATTCAATACTCTGTTAAATATGTGTGATCATAACAAGTTTATATAATCTCTAATTCTGTTTCAGTGAATTGCATTTCTGTAGCTGGAGTGTTGAAAAACGGTCCTTACACTTGTTTTATCTTTGCTTGTAGAGCCTATCAAAGAGAAGGATGGAGGACACAGGAAGGCAAACTCGGATGAAATACATTAATGCACAACAGTTCGTGCTGTTAAGAGGAAATGTAGATGAATCCTGCCATATCCAGGCTCTTAAGGACGACGTGACTTCTGCATTGTAACCCTTGATAACAGCTCTAGTGGGTCCTCTCCTTCAATGGTGCACCACTCCATGATGTATATTCTCCACACTCTCCCCCTACCTTGGTGTTTCCACTGCCTTTGCTGCCCAGTGTCCTTATTCAGAGAAACTAGCTTCCCTCCTACTGTCTGCTTTAACCCCTCCAATGACAAAGACAAAGAGAAAAAAGTGGGTCATGGGTATATTGAGCATTTGGTAGTAAGAACATGCTGGCTGAATTTTATTTTGTGCAGTTACTCTGCTTTGGATGAAGTAGAGTCAGAAAGAAAATGAAAATAAACGGAGAAGAGGAAACAAGTGCAGAGCGCAGAATGAGAAAGAAAAGACAGGAAGCAAAGACAAAGTTTCACTGCTGGATAATGACGACATAAGAAACAGAATCAGAAACAAAAACGAATGTCATTCAGACAATCACATTGGACCTTTTACACATTTACACAAAGACAAATCTGCCAATTCACAGCTAGTAGTCACAGTTGAAATGTTTCATCAGACGTGCCAACATTGGCACGCTGTATACACAGCCACCGGGCCTCATTCATGCTTATCCTTCTCTAGGAAAGTCAATGCACTACTGGACTCTGGTGGCCATTTCAAGTAACTGAAACACATATCAAAAACTATTTTCAATGTGTGAGAAATAACACTATATAAAATTAACACTTCTCAGCAGAATGCTTTCATAATTATATAGATTTATTTTAGTTTTTTCGCATTTTAAATATAGTTCTTGTGAGCTTCTACTTTCATTCTGTTGGTATGTTGATCTGGCTCCAACTTCCTCTTAGGGGACGAGAACAAGTTTAACTTTCTTACTTTAAAAAGTAGGAGAACTATTTGCAGTTTCCTGGTTTTCTGTATTAACTGGTCATTAAATGTTTTCACCAAGGTAACAAATACACAAACAGTGACGAATGATCTTTCATGTCTGTATATAAATAGTCGCACACACATTCATATAAATATATGTGTATATGTAGTGCTGGGTGGTGCTAAAATTTCCCCGCTGTACAGAATGAAACTGTCCAAATGGCAAATACTGAGAAACACAACAGAAAAACCACGTTCCGTTTTGTCACGTATCAGCTCATTTTCACCAGATCAGCTTGAGACATTTTATTTTAACGTCAAAGTTCTTCTTTTGCAAAACACTCCAGAAAGCAGAAGTTTTTAACCAGGCTGGTTTGCTCTCAGAAGCCAGTTCAGTCAATTCATTTAGTGAGCACAGTTTAAAACATAACTGCCACAGTATCCTCAAATGCCCTGCACATAAATGGCTGATGACAAGGTGCTCTACCCATCTTTCTGCGTAGCTGTGGTGGAGGTGAATGGTCAGGTGGGCTTTATATTTTCATTCTTTTTTAACCTCATTTTGACACCTGCAGTAGGAAAATGTCCACAACATGTCGTCTTATATGGGTAACTGATTGTAACAGGACAGTTTTAAGACAAATTAGCTTTTCTCTTTCAGTCTCAGAGCCCCACTCTCTGTCTGACTCTCATCTATCTTTCACCCAGTGGCCAGCACTCACTAATAGCTCATCTACTTTCCGTATTTGATCATTGTGAGCGGTTACCCACTGATAAACAGCTGTGGCTGTATCCTTTTCACTTCACTTAGAAACCAAATAAAAGGCCAACTAATGACTGTCGTATTAAAACAGTGGAATAAAAAAGAAGCTCAGAACAACAACTGAAGGCTTAAAGGAATCAGTGGAGCTGGTCAGTGTTTATAAATCTATCATACATTAGTTATACTCAAGAGCCACAAAAGAAGCTGCTGCTGCAAAAACATAAAGAAACGACACTTTCCAAAGAGCACATTGAAATTACCAACACTAATGGGAACATGATTTATGGCCTGAATAAACCACGGCTGAATTATACAGCTTGCAGAAAAATGACACTGTATCAAAACTGAATTATTGTGATTTAGACAAAGCTCACATCACAGGCAGTGACTAATTAAGTAACCTGAAAGAGTTCACACACTAATGTAACACACCAGGCACATAGCTCTCTTTTTGTCTGCTTCATATACCCAGAAATGTATTTCCCATTATTCTTTTATTTAGAACCTAAACACACCACTATTTTAAATGTATTGGTCTCTTGTGAAAGGATTATGAAGGTTTAATGATTGTATCGTGCTATTACTGACATGTAACTTGACTATTATTGGCCTTTTGTCCCCATTATGCGTTTAAATATCGTGGCTTTCTGATTCCCCCTTCAGATTTTTACTGTGAACTTTTCCATTTTCAGACTTCCTGCTTTTTGGGCTGCAACGAAAGCCTGTTTTATTCCTGTATTCGGTATATCTTGCTATTTCCAGTTATTCATTTAGATTTGCAATGAAGATCCTAACTGTTTATTGTGAAGGTTTGCAGAAGGCAAAGAATATAAAGAAAGAAAAAGAAAGAAAAGTATTTAAGCATGACACTGAAAAACTTCCTCCCAGGGTGGGAGGTTTCCCAGTGTGTGGGAAACCAGAAGATTGCTATGGAAAGGGCGGTGTACTGCACAGAGGAGAGAGAGGCGAGGCTGTGAATGGGAACTTATTTCTTTCGCACGCACATGTCTCTTCTTACTGATATGCTAGATTAAGTGCCCTTGGTAATATCCCAACCACAGAATGTTCCAGAAAGAAAGTTACTTAGTTCAGAAAGTCTTTGCTTGATCTCTCTGAAACACTTATAGGAGAGAGTCTCTCAAGTTTGAATAAAAACAGAGAGGCAATTTTCTGTTTGAGAAACTTAATTTGGTAATTTCACAACCAGGAGACACCCCCCTCCCAACACACCATCACCACCACCAGTAAGTAGCCTCCTTGGTCAACTTCCTCAACATGACTGCATATTTGAAATAGTCATTTAGTTTCTGGTCACTTCTCAGCTGCTCAGTCATAGTGTCGTTTCTTGTATGTGTGTCATTCTGGTTGGGAGATGAGGGTGGAAAAACGTTTGCTTCTCTTGACAGGTAAGTGGGTCTCTCTGAAGCAGGAGCTAGGGTAACTGGTGCTGCAAGTTGGGGGTTGTAACCTTTTATTAGCTGTACTACTACAATTATGCATTATAGTGATATAGAAATATAATATGTTGTATGTCTTTTATGTGTTCATGCAAATTTAATATGTAACCTTAAACATTTAACATTTAAATTGTGTCAGTCAGTGCTGAGCATTGACTCACTAATATTTCACTGTTAGAGGGAAGTAGGATATTTGGTCTCTAGCCCAAACAACAAAAGTTAAACCGTAATGACAGAGAACTATTTGACTTTATTACAAACTAAAATCTGGGCTTGGTGATAGCCAATATTTTGCCTGTCCTATAAACAACAGACACTAAAAGATAAAAAATTTGATTTGCAGGACATGACATGCGTGCAGAATTAAAAGTTAACCATCATTTATTATAACATACGCTGGAGAAATACGTATCATCATACATGCACAAGGATAGCATATATGAGGGGATAACATGGCCTCCACATACTAAGGCTGGTCATTAATTATCCATGATGACAACAAATAGTCCCATTTAACAACATCTTTTTGGCCTCAGGTCAAAGCTTGCAGATTGGAGAACTGTTCAATAAAATGTCTGAAAATGTTTTCTACAGATTTTTTCAATTTCAATTAAAACTATTTTTATTAAATTTTTACATTTATTAAAATTTTTGTAAAAGAAAATAACAGACTTTGCTACACATTTTATGTAATACATTGATTATAATAAAATAACTTTTAAACAAAAAAAAAAGTTAAATTAATAAGAGTAATAAGAAATTTTATTATTATGAAATTTAATGTTACATTTTTTGTGAAAAGATAACTTTATAACAAAATCTGCTACTGTTTAAAACAATTCAATTTGAGAAATACTACACACATATACACATAGAGCTAAACTAATTTTATAATTGTTTTATTGTTTAATAGATATTGATGTGCCGTAAAAATATAAAAAGAGTAAGGTAGCACCAAGCAACGGGTATTATGTTAGTTCACAAAAATAAACAAAGCAGCTTAAAGCAGGTTAACGTTACATCCAATGTATTTATCTGACTATATTTCAATGTTCTAAGTGAAGGTGATAAATAATTTTGTTATTTGTTACAGTGTGCATGATGCTGGACAGATGTCAGCCAGAGCTACAAGGTAACGCACACAGATTTCTCTCCACATTAGGTGATACAGTGCAATTTTGGTGCTCATTTTGGCCCATCTGTTAGGGACTGACGTTACACTCATCTGTTATTACACATTACATTATATGTTAATATTAAATATTGTACATTAAAAACATAAGGATTATTTGCATATATGCAGCTGAGGGGAAAAGTTGAAATGTTGGTAATGTTGTGTATTCTTTGTTAATTTTGGAACTTGTTGTCATTCATAGAGAAATCCTAATTTACTAGCACTGCCTGCCACACATTTACCTACAAATAATACTTTCCTGTTTGTCATATTTTTCTCTGTCTTTCTGTCTCCTTAGTTACAATGTCACCCCGGTTGAATGAGATATTCTCTGGGGACCTACTTTATTTGAAATGTGAAGGCAGCAATAGTGGGGCTACAGTGAATTGGTACAAAAACCAAAACTCGATCGGATTGTCAAACGAAACCTTCAAGATTGCAGTTGCTCGTCCCACGGACTCAGGCACATATCATTGTGAATTCAATAGCAAAGAGAGCAAGACTTACACCATTACTGTCCTGGGTAAATATGCCACATGATGAAATTCCAAAACCTAAAGGGAGATACTCCATGCATACATATAATAATGTAATTTTTGTGATTACCATTCAGATTTTGTGCCCATTGCCACACTCACCCTTAAGACAGGTCAACCAGTGATGCAGAAAGGAGCATCGGTTATCCTTAACCTTCACCATGAGGGTGGTATCCAGGACTGGACCTGCTGGGTCTACAGGGGAACATCAGACAAAAGAATAGGGTTAAAAAAAACAAATGAATCAAGTTTGGACTTTCAACCCAAGAAACTGGAGGTCCCAGAGACCATTTTCTGGTGTACACATAAAACTGAAGATATTAGAAGTAACCAAATCATAGTAAGGACCTCAGGTACGTCTACTGTTATTCAGTATGTATATATATATATATCCTGAGATAAATGAATGACAAATATATTTCTATGCACAGTTAAAGATCATCAGTTTAGTGAAACATGAAAGCAAGGCTTTAAGTAGTGTCACCTCTAAACCTAACCCTCACCACATCAAAAGTCAATGTACAGAAAAATTTTATACAAATCACAAAAACATTTTATAAAAATCAGCAGTATGTTCAGAGATATATTACCACCAGCACAATTGTTAGAGAAAATAGAAGAATATTACACAAATACCAAACCCGACTCTCTGTGAAATCATGCACTAACCCATTACTGTACCACTGTACCACTGCGCAGCATTTTAACACGTAAAAAAAATGTATTAAATTCCTCCATTTAGCTACATGTCTTGATATTATACTCAATGACACTATTCATATATCTTCTATCTGTTTTTACAGTGACGGTGGTTGTTAGACAGTTAAATGAAAAAAGACTATTAGATGAAAAAAAAGACAACTCATGTGCCAGGATGAAAAAATTTTCTAAAAAAACAATAATGAAAAAAAATGGAAGGTCTTTTTTAATTTATAATCCCTTTGTCAAGTTATTTTTATGCTTATGCATGACTGAAATCAGTGATTAACATTTTTAAACTAACAGGTGAAAAAAGATTTTTATTCTGTACATTATTCATTTTAAACGAAATCATCTTTAACCCCCTGATCTTTCTACCTTTTGCTCTTTCAGACAAGCCAGTTTCACTGGAAATGTATAACCTTCCTGCTGTAGTTGGGGAGAGTCTGAGTATGAGGTGCCTTGTCTGGGGCACACATAAAATTAGTGAAACAGTTTTCTACAAGAACAATACCATTCTTTCACTAAGCTCCAATGTTCACCAAATTTCTAATGTGACAGAAGCAGAAAGTGGAATTTATAAGTGTAAAGCCAAATACAGATATAAGGACAACACTGACGGACCTGAATATCAAGAAGTTTCAGATGATCAAGATTTACATGTCCCAGGTACAAATAGTAAACCAACATTTGTTTAACAAGCTTATTTCTCCAGTGGGTATCTCTAAAAAATGTCCCCCCATCTTTCTCTTTTTAGTGTCTCCTGTTTTGGCGGTTCTCTCCAAAGACATGTCCTGTTCTTGTGAACGTTGTACCAATGTTGCAGAGTATCACTTTTATTACATGCGCAGCGGTTCGTGGGTATATTCTGGCAACACAAAGCCAACAGAGGCTGGTATTTATACATGTAGAGCTGTGTGGAAGAACAAGAGATCAGCTCTCAGCAACACTTGCATATGTGAGTTCCTCTTTATGGATTTTAATAGTTTTTCTTTAACATATAATTTAACTGCATGAGAAGAATAAATTAAGAGCTAATGCAACATGAGGTGTCCTACTCAGCCAGTCTGAACTGTTTCTTAGTTTCTCTTTTTGTTGATGTTACATAAATGTATTGTCTCTGTTTCAGATAAACCTCCAACTAGCATCGTTCTACTATTAGTGATCTTCTTGCTGGTGTTTCTACTTTTGGCAGCTGTAGCTTATTTTGTGTATAGGAGGAGAAACAACACACTTCTTTTAGGACGGGTTTACGAGGACGTGCCGCTGAGGTCACGAGAAGGCGACAAAGGGGAGCCAGAGTACGACACCCTTAACCCAGAAGCACCAGACAAAAAGACAGGGGGTGAATATGAACCACTGAAGAAAGAGGAAATGAAAGAGGGGGTGTACCACACTCTGGGAGCAGAGGGTGCAGCAGGAGGAGAGGGAGGATATGAAGCGCTGAAGAAGGGAGAAATGAAGGAGGGGGTGTACCACACTCTGGGAGCAGAGGGTGCAGCAGGAGGAGAGGGAGGAAAACAAACAGAAGGGAAGGAAAACAAAGACAAAGAGTATGAGTTGGTGGTTGAAAAGCAGGAAGCAAAGGTGGAGTAGGAAAATCAGAACCATAAAGAACTGATAGGGTTTTATGAGAAAAACCATCAGATGTTCGTCCTCAGCCCCGAAGTTCAAATTATTAAGAGGGAAGATGAACTCAGGGGTACTTAACTCAGAGTCATGGATTTCCGAATATCTATGAACAAATTACTGTCAGACTGTAAAAGAAAGCACAGAGATGATGTTTAACGTATTTTAGACAGAATTAATGCTGAAGTAGGGTTTTTACATAAATCCCATCATTTACAGGGAGAAAAGTTTAAAGAACAACTAACGAAGAACAAGTGTTAGGTTAAAAAAGAGCAAAGGAAATAATCACTTTTACAACCATATAGAAACTAACTACATATTTACATTATATCATAAAAATTATACAATATATGACGTGAAGTGTAAAATAACAAACATATATTTTGTACCACATCAACACCAATATATCACCATCGTGTATCCAGTATAAATAAATGTAAAATGTGAAAACATTGAGTCAAGATGTGAGGTGAACAGGTGTAACTGTTTTTTTTTGCTGATTTTCAATCAGTTCTTTACTTGTTCAGCTCTGATGCTGCCTCTACTGGCAGCACGAAGTGACACATTTCAATCAAATCACTCACAATAGTCAGACTGACCCTTTTCATGACAATGAAAATGAAAAAATGTTTTTGCTGAAGGCTTTTTCTAATGTGTGAAGTAGATGGAACGCTTGATCAAACAATAAAATCTGCATGGCTTCATAATTCCTTTTAAACCAGGAATACTCTCATAATCTAAATGTATCTGCATTTACAATATTGTTTGTTGTACCTTATGGGCAAAACCTTAACAGGAAAGCTTGGAACATTTTCTATAGTAAAGTTTTTCTGGTCTAATTTTGCTGTGTCTTCGTTTTCTTTGCCACTTTCACATGAACTGTAATTAACCTTTTTTTGGAAAGCTAAGATAAATTTTACCTTCCACCACCTGACTAGTGCAAGACTTGATGAAAAATTATAAGAAAATTTCAGCAATTTTTGGAATATATTTAAATAATCTTTTTTTCTCGAATAAACACTTCATGCAATTGTTTTCGGATTCAGTTTTGGTTTTGTGTTTCCTCTGGCCACACCCCCGTTCATTCATGCTCTCATTTCCTTGTGCTCACCTGCTACGCCCCGGCTCCCAGTCACTCTCCCAGCTGTCCTCACTTTGGTTGTTAGTTATGTTCTTTTTATACCTCCTTCATTAGTCTCTTCTGTGGTTTGTTTCCAGTCTGTGGGGGTCTTTAGTCTGGCTCTGGTTCTGTTTCTCTTGTTTGTTTGTGTATTTAAAAATATAAAAACTAGTTGATGAGTTAAAGGGCTATGAATCCTGCAATCTCTTTTTAGCTAGTTCTCTTAAATCAGGGGTGTCCAAACTCGGTCCTCGAGGGCCGCAGCCCTGCTGGTTTTCCAAGCATCCATGCATTTGTGACTTCT
>JAUMHF010000011.1:5476119-5583958 GCA_032359275.1 Microctenopoma steveboyesi | reverse complement strand
ACGATATTGGAGAACATTGGAATGTTTTATCAGCGCTTTTCTTGTGGAAATCCTGATGCGGCCCAGCCTCACCCAGATTCCGCCTCCAGCGGCCCCCAGGTAAATTGAGTTTGACCCCTGATTTAAGTACTTACTTACTTAGACACAATATACTAATATTAGGCTGCATCATACCATAAATGCAAAGAGCTTTAGTGACCACTTGACCACTACCATACTGTCTGTTTAACAGCTGTTTTAAATTGATTTAATTAATGTATGTAACTATGTCCACAGATGAAATCCTATTCCAGCAGTGGCTAATACTGACAGACATATATTAAAATGTATTATTAAACCTAAGATGGGCCTATTAAATTGACATTTTGTGTGTTATCTCAGTGATGCTCTCAATCCCTATTACATTACGATGTGATCTATGTCTCTGTATGTCTTACAATACAATACATACACTGACAATTTGCAAACAATATTTTAGTGCAGTATTGATAGACTTACTCAGACTTAATCAATAAATAATGTTCTCCCTCGCCTTCCTGTTCTCTCACTGGCAGATGGATGCAGGATAATCCTATTGATTTGAATTCCTGAGTAAGACTGAAGCGGAGGCTGTAATACTAGAGTTTAGTAGAACTGGTGAGCCCCTTCAAATGCCAGCAAAATATTGTTTTCTTCTTGATTTCCATACCATCATACTTTAGCTCAGTGATCAATACGCCATCTGGAGAGGAGTACCACATTATAAGAAACATAAAACTACCACAGTCAAAGATTTAAAGATCTGCATTAGTTTGTGAATGATGCATGAAGTAGAGGAAGGTTGGTTTGTATAAAACAGAACTCCCTGTAAACATAATATTAAAAATGTACCTAATCAGCACACTATTTAAACAGAAAAAGAACAAATTATAACCATAAACTGTTAATAGTCTCTGTAATTGTACAGGAATGATCACTTCTAGGTTTTATTATACAAGATTTTCCACATATACAGTAGTTGTAGTGTACAATCTGGAACAAAACAATAAATAAATAAATAAATAAAAATGACATAAAATGGTAAAAACCCTACAAGTAACTCCACTTAGTGAAGCAGTATCAGCCAAATTGATACCTTTCCATGACCTAGCATGGGTATATACATATCTTTATAAACTTTAAGTAACTACATTAAACACCTACAAAAAAACAACAAAACAAAAACAGATTTCTCATGTGCAGTTAAATGTCATAGTTATGTATTCCATTATCAGCTTTTTTATTAGATATTTAGCTTAGTGATCATGTAAATAGAGTTTTCTGTACTTTAAAATAAAGCCAAGGGTAATGATGTGTGATTGACTTAGATCTATATGAGGGCTTTACATAATTAACAGTCCCATTTTATTTGCACAGTTTAACATTTTGCCACACGCAACATAAGTGGCACCACACAACACCCTCAGCTCAGTGCCGTTTTGTGCCGTGACAGAGAGCAGAGACTGGCATGTGTTGAAGTTAAAAGTTAAGTTATTTGGAGCACAATCTGCATGAATTTGACATTGACATGATAAAATGACAAATGAATTTAAACATATATCACATGTAAAACACATTAAACAAAGATTGAAAATTGAGTCTAAGCTAAGAAATCAGTTAAATATAGATTGTCGTTACCTTGTATAATGACATTCCTTGTAGTCCTACACAAGGCATTTTTATTTTGCAGTTTGTCAACAGGCAAACAGGTTAGTACCTAGCACATAAAACATTCTTACACAAAGAAATAAAAATGCTACATCTAAAAATGACGGTTTGGACTGTGTACATTCACACTTGCAGGTTTTATTGCAATTACTTTCTCTAGTTGATAAGTCAACCAATACTACAGGGCAAGATACTTTGTTGTATTGGCACAAGTAACATGCTTTTTCTTAGTGTGCACACCAAGGACAATTTAAGAGAAAAAGTCGTCACAACAATGAGTTAAAGTCCAAGTTCCAGTTTTGGTGATTTCCCATTTTAACTTCCGACGAGTTGCTTACACACAGTTGGCATGTACACATAGCTAAAAGTAATGTGATTTCATACAGCTGTTGTGCAATAAACTCTCTTTGTGAAGGTGATAAGTGTTTACTACGGTGGCACAGACAGTAGAAAAAGCAGCAACTAAATGAAATGTGCTACAAATGAAAAAACACAAACTAACATACAAAAAAAATAACATGAACAAAAGGAAAAGCAGAAACGCACATTTTGTTTTTCATTTTGTTTTTTGCTTTTCCTTTCTTTTCTTTTTTTTAAGTTGCAGGACGTTCATTATGTTTCTGCTTTTTCTTCTGTTTGTGCTTCGTCTCTATGGTCATCTGTAGTTTACAGAGGTGTTAGTTTGTGTTGTTGTTGTCATTTTGGAGGCTGCAAGTTGCGTGCTGCTAAACTACACCACAATATACAGAACTGAATCAACACCTCCCCTAAACCGAAGCAACAGCTGTAACCATTTAACAACCATCAGGGTGTGTAAGCTGCTGGATTGTTAACCCGTAACAAACATTCATGACTTTCTTATGAATTAGACAAACTCAGTAGCTTTCCGATTAAGACAAAAACGTGCTTGTGACCTTTGTGCACCTTAAGATCTGTGTTTTAAAATTATTAAAATTTATATGAGAGGCATACAGATGAAATCCAAGTCCACACCTGACTTTCTTTGATAAGAGGCTGACAGGTCCTAAAACACTCTTACATACACTTACGCAACCACACACAAACATATATATTAATTTTGCTACTATTCTGTCCGTCAGTCAGTTTATCAGTCAGTTCCATAATGTTAATACAGTCCCACTTTATATTGTCCTGTTCCGCGTTTGACTTGACATCTGTGAAACTCTTCATGCACCACGTGAGCTTCCACACTGTTGATATACTGCTTCTGCTTCACTAAAGGCTTCTCTATAGGTGCAGTGGATCTGCTGGTTTTATGTTGCCTCTCGCTCTCCTCCGTAATGGTAATCATTGGCTCCCGCTGGCTGTACATACTCCTCAGTTTTGTCCCAGTCTGAGACCCAGCCTCCGCCTCCTCCATTGGGATCTGCTCCCTGGTTCATGGCTCCATATCCTGTTCCGCCACTCGTGCGATACAACTCCTCTGTCTCATTTGCAAGCTCGTCCTCGTCCAGAATGCCACATTTCTCATCACTCTGCTGCTCTGGCTCAGCCCAGGGTTGCTTCTCTCCAGATGCAAAAATGCCTGGAGCACAGAGGGACACGGTCAGCTAAATAATTACAAACCTTTGACATATAACTTAGCTTTATATCAGATGTGACAACAAATCTACAGAATATGTGTGACTAAATTTTCAGTTCTCACAGAAGACAGAACAAGAGAGATACACACCGTAGAAAATAACACCTCCATAATGAACAAGTGAGGCTATAAGAAACACACCCTGCCACTCCTCCCGTGTCTATAGGAAGAAAGTGAAAGAGAAAAATACAAGATACAAGAAAAAGTAGACTTACTAATTTTTAAACATGTTCTAAAGTTAGAAATATTCAACATATACTGCACATACAAATATGTAATGAGTTAATAAGCAGTTCTCACCTTGTGCTTTGTCATTGTACCAACGATAAGTGGGCAGACCATACCAGACAAAGTGCCCACACCATTGGAGATACCCATTAGTATACTAGCATATCGTGGTGCAATGTCCAGGTGGTTGACATTGAAACCTTATGAGGAGGAATAAATATAACTAGCATCACATATCATCTTCAGGATAAAACGACCCTTCCACAAGCTGTTATTGTGTATTCTGAAGTTATCCATTTACCTGAAATGGCAAAGCCAGAGAATCCCACAGCCAGGACCAGGAATGTAATAGCAACACCTTTTGTATGAGAAAAGCCCACCACCAACAGTAGAGTTGCCTCCATCCCAAACCCTGTGGAGACGTGTGAAACATCACAGAAACAAGTCGGCAATGAGCTTTAGATTGGAAAAGAAAAGTCAGTGTCAATGCAAGATGTTTTTTAGATCACCCGAGGACAATTTTATTTTAATTGTGTTTTTTTACGTGAGCTGCAACCCAAAGCAACCTCAGTACTGACACAGCTTCTGCAAAGTGATATGTGTTGTTTTAGAGCTATTATTAGTCTGTGTGGTTTTTCATATTAACATGACTGTGCTTTCTGACTTGTTTATACGTGTTTCCTTTCTGTTTTTCTTTCTCCCTTTCACTTTTGTTTTCCCTTGGTTTTGGTGCTCTCTTACCTCCACAGTTCATAAGTTTTCTGACATGGGTGGTGGACAAGATTTGGTTGGAGCGGAGATAGTCAGCAAGCTGGCCACCGATGGGGACAATGATGGTCATAACCAGATGGGGAAGTGCGGACAGTATACCCACCTAGAGGAGAGAGAGAGAGAGAAAAATGTAGCTTAGACATTTGGGGAAGGTCTGAAACCAGTGCAATAACAGAAAACCTTCCTTAGACCCTCAAATGTATGCAAAAGTCTGCATCTGGTATTCACCATTAACTCGCTGGTTTCTGTTACCTTGCTTATTTCAAACCCAAACACTTCCTCAAAATATGCAGGCTGGCTGATAAGAAGCAAGTAGAAAGTCCAGCTCCTGCAGAAATTTGCCACGATGATGGCGTACACTGGCATGGACGTAAAGAAGGACTTCCACGGTGTGTTGAATTTCTGTAACACAGAAAAATGCATTATTTCACAGATCTTAAAAATAATCTCTGAACATAAGGTGCAGTTAGTTAATGTGGAGAGGTTTTATGTCTGACTAGGACATTTTGGTGAATAAGAGCGGAATAAATTTGGTATAAATATTAAAATAGATTTTGCTTAAAAGCATGAATGCAGGCACACATAAACGGAAGTTACCACTATTATTGGTCTTGAAACTCTGGTACATGTATTCTGAGAAAGTGTTGCTGGTATTTCAGAATTTCTAATAAGGTTTTGCACATCTCCACCCAGCTTCCCTTCCTTCTTATTCTTACTTGTTTTACTTCAACTCTGTACTTGTGATATGAACATTTTTCCATTATGACACAGCAAAACCATCACCCTTGCTTTGAATAGATTGTGTATAACTAGACCAGTACTTTAAACTTCAGGCCATTTGATGTGACACACCGTCAGAAATGGACTAACCGTTACTGAATGTTGAGCCGTGTCTCCAATGCTTTCCTCGATATACTTCCTTTCCTCCTCAGTGATGGTGGGATGGGCTGCTGGACTTTCATAAGACACCAGGACCCAGAAGCAATACCACATGACCCCAAAACTTCCTGTGAGTATGAAGGAAGACAGAAAGTCGACAAGACACCCGACATGTAAGTGTCAAACATGAAGGAAAGGTCAAGCAGGACACTTTGAGTGTAGCTGCTGCCTTGGTGCAGATTACAGTAAATGTTCAATCAATAAATAAAGGGTGATTTTTTTTGTGTGTTCTCAGTTTCTCACATTTGCTGCATGGTGGTTTTGCAGTCCTTTCAGTATGTGTCAGCATTTACTGTGCATAGTGACACGCATGACCCAACTATCAAAAGCAGTGTTTTAATGTGTTTACAGTGGTCACAAACCAACTGCAGACTTGTGTTGCCATCGTTATCATGGAAACAGTCTCACGGTATTATATTTCAATAGAAAACCGCTTGGACAGCTTTATAAATCATACTAAAATAGAACTCTGCTCTGGCCTCTGCTTAGACTTAATAACAGCCTGAGGCTCCTTTTCCTGTTCTAGCTTCCAAAAGCAGTGGATCTTTCCTGGGATGCTAATGAATCTTTGTTAGTTACATTAATCTTTAGTTCAAGTTTAGGCTCGCAGGCCTGCTGATTTTCTGAGTTCTCATATTTGCATTTGGATCCACTTTGATAAAAACCCCGATCACCCACTGCAGAGTATTAATAATTGATTTAGTTTGAATCGTTTTACCTCTAACATAAGAATTCAAGGTTTCTTACCATAGACATAGAAGACTGATGACCATCCAGAGTACTGTACTAAGATTCCAGCTAACGGCATGGCAATCACAGCACCAGCATATGAACCTTGAATAAAAGTCATTTTATTTACTTTTACAATCAACATGTTCTCGCATTTGAAGAAAAATTTAACAAATATAAGGATTAGATGCCAAAGTAATCACAAAACATCTATAATTTAAACAAAGAAACGGTGACAACAGACTTACCACAAAAGGCTGTTGTAGCCAAGCGACTTCTTTCAAGCGGGGGTGCCCATTTTGCCCAGATACCATGACAAGCTGGATATGAAACCCCCTGTATGATAAGGAGGTGAGAAATAAGTAAATACATAAGGAATCATCGTCCATTCCTTGTAATTCTGAGTGTTAACCACCTCCACGAGGCCCTGAAACACCCGGACAATGATAACGCAGCCAAAATGAAGCCGCGCTGCTGTGGGGATGAGCATATTCAGACACGATGTGGCCACTATAGCAAAGCCAAAGACCCTTGAAAGAAAAACAGAGAAAGGAAATGAATGTTAAGTACAATAAATCAGTTTATATTATCTGTTGCACGGTGGAGCCACAGACCTGTTTGCTGCAAATTTTTGACAGATGAACCCTCCTGGGATTTGGGTCACTATGTATCCCCAGAAGAATGAACCATGGATCATCCCTACGGTTTCTGGGTCCCAGTCAAACTGGGCTTTCTGTTGGAACGGACAAAACGAAGAGAAACTCATGAAACTGCACAATGAACGTGCAGTAAATTTATTTTTATTATGATCCAGGGGACTTGGTGCAAACCATGTAAAACAGGCCGAGCCCACTGCCACTCACCACTATGACCTCCTTGTTGTCTCTGAAGATGGTGTGGCTGTTGACCATGCTGACGATGGCCACACCTAAGTTGCACCGAATGCCAAAGGAGATGCAGAAGCCGATGCCGGAGAGGATGGCGATAATGTACCGCCTGGGCAGACCAAAGCATGTGCAGTCCACCACTGGCATCTCCTTTTCCTCCACCAGCTCCGGCCGGCCCTCAGCCGACAGCTCGATGGTCTCGCCATTTTCCTGCTTCTTCTCAAGAGCTCTGTGGAGACAAATGCTCTAAGCTAACTTTATTCCCAGTAGGTATGTGACTCTGGTCTGTTACTGACTAGAGTCATACAGGGAACACTGCTCTGAAAGGAAAAGTAGTGAGTGTGTTTTACCATAACTGCATTTTAAGGTTAAGTTGCGCGAGCCAATCAGTGTCCCCAGGTTACACATAAAAGCTCCATTTTATGTCCTTCTGTCTCTACCCTACATTCATGTGTCTTGCTGAGATCTCTGAGAAACCATGACCTCTGTCTGCTGCCTGCCTCCAGTCATCAAATATGTACCTAAACACAGCAGCTCATCTATTAAACATGACTTGTGCTGTGCTGAGTGTGGGGATCAGACTTGAGTACTCTGGGTCCATATGGTGGTGCAGTCTCCCTATATTATACAAAAAGCTTTAGACATACATGGAAAAGATAATGGCAAATGTCTGTGCTTCTGTCTTTGTATCTAAAATTATATCGAGATAAATACAGCTTGTGAAACACATACTGTCATCTCACCCCTGTAGTGTTTTATTTCATCATGACATCTGTCAGCATTTGGGGGGATGGGATGTGTTTTAGAGGCTATTTTATTTTACTGTGGGTTGTACATGAGCAGAAGTAGATGATATATAGTGGTGATCATGAGGTACAGCCTCGTTTAAGTGTGTTGGCTGACTGAGCCCTCGGGGCGCCTCGCTAATAACCACCCTCCCACAGAGGGCACTGTGAAGAGACAGCAAGACAGGTGAAACAACTGCAACACAGTTAGACTGTGAACACAAGAGACGACAGGCAGGGACTTGTGACATGCACATAGGCAAAACCAGAAATCTATGTGTGCATCATGACGTCAGGACTGGTCTGATTGGGAACGTGAGTGACGTGAGCAGGTGCAACTAGGTGGTGAGGTGACCGGGACAGGGAGGAATGTCTGAGGACACCCGGTAGGCTGGTGAAGTGTGGCAGGACACAAAATAACCGACTGAAGATGCCGACATGTTTGAACACCGTGGTCTCAGCGCACCTCGTCTGCATCGTTGTGCTATTTATATACAGTTACCGCTTGATGTTTTCACAGGAGACTGGTGTCAACGCTCACAGATGCGTTGAAGTTCTGGAAATTGCTGCAAACTGCTTTTATGGCCGTTACTAACCACGTGAGAATTGTAAATGGGTTTTAAAACACTGCAGATCAACGGGTCAACATGAGCCCCCGTGTGTGTTTCATTCTTAGATGATCATCACAGGCTTTTATAAACAATACTGGGCCATTTTCACCATGTAACTCAGAATGAAGGTTTCAGGATGTTGTTCTTCAATGTACACTGAAACCCGCAGAATTTGTTATAAACCAGAATATTACAGTTCCAGATGTCCCTGGGACAATCCCATTTCTGCAATGTGAACAACTGCTGCTGCAGCTCTATGATTTTATTGGATGTAATTCCTGTAGAGGCATTCAATGACACGGACACTGACATATCAAGTGACAGAAGGATTCTAGAGATTGACTTTGTCTTCCTGCCTCTAAACATGTTCAGGACATTTAGCTGAAAACTACAACTGAAGGCAGAGCAGGAAAAAAACAGCACAAACAATGGTGAAAACCAACATGCTCTCTTAGTTACTGTAAGCAGAGGTTCCAACAGTCTTCAACACTCATAAAGTATTAATGATTCATCATCTTGAATTATTAATATCGCTGGCTCTTTTGGACTATTTCTGTCTGTGCGGGCTTCGTCACTCTTCCTGTCTTCTCTTCGTTTTTAACCCTGGCTTTTACAAACAACTCCCCTTGACTGACGCACAGTGTCGCACGCAATTCACAGCTTCTCCTTCTTCGGGACTAATTTATTTCCCAGTGTGCAGAGGATGTCCATCGTTTCACTTTTTCCCCAGAGTTAGAGAAAATCTGTTGTAACCCCCCCCCCACAGACACACACACGACCTGATGTTCCTTCCCAATTTGCCTCAATAAGGGAACCATAAGAACCATTTTGAATTGAGAGCTCAGTGAGTTCTGCCAGTTCTGTGTCTAAGTTAATCTCTTCATTTATACACCAAGGACAAATCTCAGTGCAGTTCAGCAGCTTGGATCAGAGTTCACCGGCTTGATATTGTTGTCCACAACAAAGTCAAATAGCTGCTACACATAGGCTGAAATGATGAAAAGCTTTCAGCTAATCAGCAGAGAAATTCATGCAGAAACATTTTTACGGAATTAAATAGGAGAGGAATTTTACAGTAGTCTTAAAGTACACCTTGAATGATTGAGGTGGAAAGAAGTCATTGTTTAGGATTTTTACATATAATAATAAAAGTGCTGCCTTTTTTTTACTGCTGGTCAGATAAAACAACACAAACAGTTATTCCAGATATGTCTGAAATACCTACAGTCTCAATATATCTATTTAATACCCAATATTGTCTAAAGTAAATGCCAGGACAATGTGGGTGAGTCGTTCAGTTTTACCACACTTGACGCATAATTAGAGAGAAACGTGGATTATTACATGTGTGTAGCATCAGGAATAGATCAATGCAAGCAAAGTAAGAAAGTAAACGAGGCAAAATAAACAGGAGTGACTACACAGAAGTAGAACTTATGATAATAGGTTGTTGAACGGAAACAATAAGTCACCACAGACACGTCTGCTGTCCTCTCTGCGCGCGCTCTCAGGGATGTTGCGTGCAGAGACCGGGACCCGGTTACGGGCCGGTGCGCGTTACGCACGGCAGCAAGGCGCCGAGGGAGCACCTGGGAGCACGTGATCTCCGCGGAAATGAAAGCTTATAGGCCGCTGTCGGTTCTCTGTCGTAGGTCGAGTGGCCTAATCCTGGCCGTGAGATGTCCCAAGTGGGGGAGGAACACGATGACGCGCTACCGGGCTACTTATGGGCCAAGGTGTATGCGCTGCAGGGATTTACGTAGGCCGACAGCTTGGACGAGGAGAGGCTATTTCTGGAGAGGATTTAAGTGTTTAGACGCTACATCAAATCCCGAGAGAAGAAACAGGAGTCCATCAATACTTTATTGCTTTAAGATACCCATTACTCGCCAGACTCCCGAGAACCTCACACACTTTTTCTCAGCTGGAGAAAGTGCGCCCTTCGATTCTTTGCACTGGGGCACTCTTCCTCAGCTTCCTGTAGCACAGGCCTAATGACAGGTTCGCCAGAGTAACAGGCCCACACTAAACACACAGTCATACTCTGGGTTGGGCATGAACAGACTTGATCAAAGATGAAACTGAAACACGTTGCTTGGCTGTTCAGTCACAAACTCCCACAGGCACCTCTAATTTGACAATGTGACTGCGCTGCAGAAAAAACCCAGAGGAAATTAATCCCGCCATCGACCCAACGCATGATTTTACACTGATGGACCAGTTTCGGCTGAAACATGAATTCTACAAAGAGGAAAGCTTTTTCATAATATTTGTAAGCTTTGTGAAAATCCCCGTAACTTTTTTTTATCATCTATTGCTTCTCTGCACTGATATTCCTGTGACACGTTCAGTTGCCTGTAGAGAGACAGATGTGCCAGGTCATCCGACCCCACACTAATCCTGGACCTCTTGATCTCCAAAGGAGCAGTTTGCTTCTCTTTATAGATACAAACTCAGTGATGTCCGTTTTTAGCCACTAACTAAATACCGTACACTGCAAAAGAATATATTTCCTTTGAACTTGAGAGGGAACATCTCTGCGCATCAACACAGTTTTTTGGTTGTAATTTGTCTCAGAGTGATTTTACATACCCGTATATTTTCCCGAGAGTCTTGGCTGCCACGGCCTTAAACCTATCCGGCCGGATCTCCATCCTCACGACTCCAGGATCCGACCAACCTGCGGTCTGTGCGCGCTCCCTAATGTGCGCACAGTCTTGTCCTCGGCTTCTCCCTCCTCTCCCTGCGTCTCGTGTTTCTCAGTCGCACAAAAGATTTTACCAAAAGATTTTACTGGCTCGTCAGTTTCCGGAGATTTAATTAGTTTCAAGTTCCTTAATTTAGAAGTTATCCAACAAACATTTTCAGGCGCAGACTGTCAAAGTCCCAAATGTGGAAATGAACGTCTTCACACTGTTTGGGGTCCGTAAACAGCGCGCTGGAAGCAACTTTGGGCAGGATTCATGGCCACACGGTGTCTCTGACCGTGGTCCTGAAACCAGATTACCGCTGGCTGCGCGCTAATCTCTCCAAGTGTGTGTAGTGAGTGGAAGGTAGCATGCCACGTCCTTCTCCCTGCAGCCCAGCGTTTTAAGCCCCGACTATTCTGGGAGCGCACAATCCCTGAATGGAGAGAGTTAAACACTGTCCGATCAAAACATATTACTGAATTCCCAGGTATTTATAACAAGGAGGGGGCAGGATTAGTTTCTGAAAGCTCGTAAACCTACGAGTCAAAAACGACAAGTGAATAAAAAAATGTATTTGATGGAATTGATGTGTGTCAAATTGCATTCGGATGTAATAACAACTGCTTAATATATTTACTCTTTACTACAAGTGCATTATGCCAATATAGATGATACTGCTTCGACTTTAGGACTCTGTGGATGAGTTTGAATATTTTACTTGGTGGTTTCTGCATGAAAAGCAGCACTGTGTGCGTTAGTAGATGCTGTATGCATGGCTGAACTGAACTTGCATGGCAGGAGGTGCACCATGCTTTTATTCTGGTCGATGAGATGGCTGAGTCAGCATTGCAGTCTGAGGATATTTCAGAAATAAATGGGGAATAGGCCTTTTTTTCACTGAATTATTTTCAGTGGCTTTAGATGCATGATTGAAGATGAGCTTTTTGATTGTTTTGCTTCTCTTAACTACAGTATAAGTCTGTAATTAAATTAATTTAATCAAATAAAGATCACAAATGAGCACTCTTGCATCAGTGGACAGTTTATTTTATTTTCTTCACACCATTCTGGATGACTACTGAAGGGACTGATGGTATTATTGAGATTAGGTGCACTAAATATCTAGTTTGTAGCTCAATTCACAAAAGACTACAGTTCATACATGTGATTGTGATGCACAGACAGAAGTTAAGGACACTGGTGGCCAGAAGGTCATAGGCAACAACAGTAATGACAGGTTTGCAGCAGGTGGATGAAAAGCCACGTCCCAGCCGTTAAATAACAGAACAGGGTTGTGAGTGTAAACCCATCCCCCAGGTTTTAATTGGATGCTTTGTTTGTTTTAGAGCACGTTTATGGCAATATCTGCCTGTAAAAGGTGCAACTTTGTTGTGTATAGATAACAGAAAATGTGAACTTTCAAATAACGCCTTATTTCCTGTCATACAGAAGTGCCAGACTGCTACCTAAACACCCAGCATCAGATGCAGCTCTTCTCCAGGTCCTTAGCCGATATAGTTCTCAGAGAGTGAGAGGAGAGGAAGAGGGGAGGGAAAGGCATGGCAGAGGGAGGAGGGGACAGACTGGGCGGGACCGAGATGATGGACGGAGTGTCCGAGAGCGAGCCGTAACCAGATTTCCGCACATCTACTGCACTGGAGCTGGCAGAAGCGTGGAAAAACACAGAGGGGGGGTCCATGGGGCCTATGGTTAAATCTGCAGACAGAGATGTTACGTAAGAAACTAAACTTGTGAATTGTTTGTGAAATGTTGAAACAAGCCACAGAATGGAGCATAAGTAACATCTAAAAGCAGATAAAAGAGTTTGTAGGAAGCAGGAAGTGCTTCAGTACCAAGAAGTGATGTTGCACCACAGCCAGTTTATAGTTTCAGTATTTAGCTTCTTTACACAGAGTTTTGTTTCAGTTACCAGTTATGGTGACATGTGTAATGCAAAATATATTTCTACATGGACATGAAAATCCCTTTACAGCATGTCATTTAGTACCGCAGTGCTGCAGGTCCCACACTCAGTGACGCAGAAACACTGTGGTAAAAATGTTAATCTACCCGAGTCATCGTTAAGCTGGGTGTGCAGGTACTGCTGTTTGGTGTAGAACTTGTTGTAGATGCAGTAGACCGCAGCCATCAGTGCAAAGGTTCCCATGGCTGCAGCGATGAACAGGCCCACTTTGGCATTATCTTTGTCTAGATAGGCGTTTGCTGTGGAGGCGCACACACAAAAAACAGCCGTCTTTGCAAACGAATCCCGCTCTAAATTAGGAAGAGTTAGGTTCCAACTTTGGATGGTAGAACCACCTCACTACAAAGGTTTTTTTAATAGTTGATACAACATTTACTTGTTTTTTTCCTATCTCAACATCGTGCGAAGTGAAAGCAAAAAGACTTGCATGTTCGCTGCGCGTTTAAATGAGCTGGTTCTTCTTTGCTGAGAAGGTCCCGTATGTGCGGCGGAGGAGGTGGTGCTGCCGGGACTTGATGGACATTGATCTCCTGCAGATCTCCATCAGACTGCAGGGTGCTCTGGGAGCTGCTCAGTGGAAACGCCAGCAGCAGACACAGCGCTGCCAGGCCTGCCATGTAGGTCATCCACTCGTACACCTACTGAAGAAGATGAGGTATCTACGAAAAAAACAACAACAAAACTGTATCTGTACACATTTCACCATGAGTATTTGTAACATGGGTCATTTAAAAACATCATCGCAGTTATTTCTCAAACTGCGTAGCTGTAATTCCCTTGTTTTAGGAGACAAACCTGAACACATCCTGCAATAACTAAAATACTTTTACCTCTAACAACCTTGCCGTCATAAACAAACACACATCTACACCAAACAAAGCAAACTTGAAGCATTTTCTGTGTTTTTACCTGAGGTCGAAGCGAGGATGTCTTGTTTCTTTTTGCTGGGTGTTGGTCCCGTCTTCTCTGCCTCACTGGCTGACTGAAGGGAGACTGCATCCAAGACAACTGAACTCCCCAAACACCTAATATTTCCAAGGGGACACTTGTGAGTAGTCTTTCACACAAGCTTACACATGCAGAAAGGGGCATACACAAGTGTTATGTTTGGCCAGAGAAAGAAGTCTTAAGAAGGGAAAAGATTATTTAATGCAACAGAAAATTGCAGGTTAGAAGCTTGTTGTTTTGCACGCTTTTTCAAAACTGACCTTGAATTTGTAGTTTGAACTGAAAAAAAAAAGCTGGAGACAGTACAATGGTTTTTGCTCATGGCATTTTAAATGTATTTTTTCAAAGATCTTATCAAAGACCAATGTGAGAAAAAAAGTCATCCGATATGTATTCTCTATGATGTGAAGGGGTCCAGCAGAGAAATGCTCCAACGTGAGTGCAACAGAGCTCTCTGCTGACACATAAACGTACTGTAAAAATGTGAAACAAATGACCAGACTCAAATACTGAAGTCACACATACAAAAACACTACAGGGTATGAAGTACAGAGAGTGGATTACATTTAGAGAATTATCATTTATATATTCTTCTAGAGATAGACAGACACATTACGTCAGTGTCTTCAAGTTTTACGAGCAGTTTGTGTTCTATTCTAGAACACGCAAAGGTTCAGGGACTCGCCGATGCGAAGAAAACACACCGTTTTAAAAGCGAAAGCTACAACAGGCCAGCAGCCTTGAACATCATGACTCGAGCCGCCTGTGTTTGCCAACACAAGCAGTCACATTTTTACAAAGACACAAGCTAAAATCTACCTCATTCAGAAAAACAACTGCCCAGATGTTTACTGTAGCAAACGTCTCGAGGTGCTTCAACACTTTCCAGCAGGTATCAGGTGCAGAGAGGCAGCAGCACGTAGCAGGAGACATCTGCATGGAGAACATGATAATAGAAATACGACACCGAGCCTCTGATCGATGTCTCCGCCACTTTTCAGTGGAGAACCCCGGTAAGAAAGACTCAGCAAGCCTTAAACAGATAACGGAAAAACAGCATCGCTATCTGCAGGAGCAACTGTCTGATTTGATCAGTATTTAGATTTGTAGCTTTATAATGACAGGGGTGACATGATTAAATATTCATTTTCAAAGCACGTGCACATCCGCTGTTTGCCTCTTATCCCAGTCGTCACTTGTACCTTAAAATAGATTCTTTTTAGTACTTGCTTAGCGTTCCATTTTAAACGCACCTCAGTTACCACATAATAACTCAAACAGAGAAGCAACTCCACAGGAAATCGTGACATTTCCTCTGACGTGACAATTAGAGGATAAAGCAAATAACAACAAAGGTGTTTTTCTTCTTCTGCATTTCCTGTGAAATTGCTAGTGTTTACGACACAAGCTATTACTTCACACTTACTAGCATATTCTTTTGAATTTAGAAATTCATTTTGCACCCTCACTTCAGGTTTAAATTTTACATTTCAAACTAAAAAGATGTGAATGCTGAAAGTTTTTAATAAAATACTGGAAAAATATATTACATAGCACTGGCATTATATTACATTTTTTCAGACACGCATTTTATACAGACTTCATACACAACTGAAAAGGTGTAACAACAACAGGCCGTGTTTATACAAAAATGCAGGAATGCTTTTGACATTGTTTTAAGTCGACCTCGTACATGTAAAGGCACTTCGTACTGATCCGCTGGTTGGTGCATTCAACAGCATTCAAGTTCAGAAGGTGAAGTCATTGTGGTGGTAATTTCAGAAAAATGACGACAATTATGTGGATCAATACCGTAACTACATATGTTGTTGTAAATGAGCCGTTTGGCTCTGTCCAGCATTTTCACATTAACATCCTAAGCTAAACTCCTAAAATAAAAACAGCACAAATCATGGTGTGTACAGCTGTATCTGCTTTTGTTCTCAGGTGTTCTCACATGTACTATCTACATATTTACATTAAACACTTAACACAGCTGAGTTGTAAACGCGGCTTCTGTGTAGTGATTAGCAATAATGCTTCATTTCAGCATTATAGAGTCAACTTTCTTCTGGTGTAACAGTCTCAAATCTTTTCCAACTGTAGTTTCTCAGCTTTGAGGAAAATGTATAAGATAATAGTAAAAGTGTATTTCCTACATTAGAATCATCGCTTTGTTCTCAGGTTGTGATTATCCTGCACCTAACAAGACAGATCTGTTCCGCACGGACGAGTTCATTTTTTAAGGTCCCGAAACATTACACATTAAATCGTTTTGTCTCATTTACTGTGGTGGAAACATACCTTCAAAAAAAGAAAAAAGCAGAGTGCACATGTAGACGACACTTCAGTGTCGGGCGATCTGTGATGTTTTGTGATATTTATGGCTTCTTTAAATAAGAAGTGCAACTCATGTGCTTTTAAAAAGGAATATAAAATAAGTATATAGGCCAAAAGATGGTGTGATGTGTGTGATGGCTTAAAATTAAGTGTTTACTAATTTTAATATGAACTCTTTAAAAGAAAGGAAGATATGCAGCTGTTGTAAATTCTACCTTGTAGTTGCCACACAGTAATACATTAGGTTCATATCACATACTTCAAGTTGTACTTGTTTGAACAGTGGTAGTAGTACTGGTATTATCCTCTGGATTTCATTTAGGTATAAAAACGTCTTTAAATACTAAAATACGGAAGCTTTTTGTCCACATTAGCTCTCTGTGTGCTACCTTTGCACTACAGACATATGACCAAATCGTCCATCAGAATGACCGCTGCCTAAATTTCGTATTGTGGTTCAGTTTCTACTGTGTAACAATCAGGCCAATGTTTAGGTAAATACAGCAGGGTCCCCGTTTCTGTGGTCCAGTTCTGACATGTCAGTCATTGGAGTTTCACACAGTTTGTCCTCTGTTCTTACAATGCTGTACTGACCACCTTCAGTATCTCTGGATGTTTGCTTCGTTCTGCCCTGCAACACAGCGTGGATCAAGCACAGTGGGACAGGCATCATGGCAAAGATGATCAATAAGGCCAGAACCGCGAGAGCCCAGGCAGGGTACTGCAGGCGTGCCTCAGATGCCTCAAAGACAAAACAGGGAGCATCAAATTAATGACTGAATTCAGTGTGAATTGAGATAAATCCAGCAAGTGTGGAGTAAGCAAGAGACAACAGGGATGTTCCAATGCAACATCTAATCACAAACAGTTGTTTTTGTCCAGTCTTAATGTATTTATACTGTTTCCAACAGTTCCCCGTACCTCCTCCTGGTTCCATGCCATATAAGTGGGGGGGGTGATGAACATGCGTATGGTAGTTGCTCCCAGCAGCCCCAGCATGGCAATCAGGCAAATGTACTTCCACAGGTACTTGTAAACCACACTGGGACGCCAGCCCAGCATTGCCTCAATGTCATCAAGGAACCTTCAGAAACACAGAGCGGTAGAGTCGTATCAGTGTTGGTCGCTTAAACAGAGAGAAGACTCCACAGTTAGACCTCACCTATCGGCTCCATAAAGCCAGGACACGCTGAAGGTCTCAAAAACCACCACGATGATCAAAGGCAGCGTGGCAGAATAATCATCGAACATCATCACAAAATAGTTCCCACAGCGCTGGGTGAAGAGCAGCCCGATCACAAAACCAATGACGCAGCTGAAAACTGAACACAACGGACATGTAAGAACAGAGAGGAATAATATCTGAATATCATGAACCCGTTCATTTATGGAGTCACACTCTGCTTCTATGCGTCTGTGAAGGCTGGTGGACTGTTTGATTGTTGAGTTGCCAGTGGACCCGTTCAGCTCTAACTCAAGGACACGCGACAGGACACTGATCTGCTGACCGTAAACGTCCAGACAAAGTGCGAGATAATGGCCAGGAGGGTTTTTGATAGAATTTATATTTTATAAAGTAGGCACATGCATTATCTTGTAATGGAACTGGCCCCGTCTGCAACTGGCCGCCATGTGACGTCTCACACCAGTCCATTAGAGAGAAAACATAGTAGCAGAAAAAGAGGTGCTCACCTGTGAGTTTTGTCTTGTTGTTTGCCAGAGTTTTGAAGGAGTCGGTCAGAGGGGCGAGGATTCCTTCCATAGTGCCAAACATGGTACTGAGACCCAAGTTGAGCAACATAAGGAAGAAGAGTGCAGACCAGAAAGGGCTGCCAGGCAAAAGTGACATGGCCTCTGTGAAGGCAATGAAGGCCAGACCCGTGCCCTCCACACCCTGATAAAAAAAAAGAGTGACACTTTAGTTTTCATGTACAGGACACGAAAAATAAAATATTCCACCAAACCAAACTGATGTTGATCTAAAATGTCTTTACCTTCTGCATTTCTTTTTTCAGGTCACAGTCCGTTAAGTTTGCAGTGATGTTACTACCATGCTGTGTGAACCAGGCTCTGTAATCCTCGTGACCCACAGAACTAGCATCCGAGTAGTTGAAGCTTGGCATCAGGATTTGGTCAATAGAACCACTATGCACGGACAGCACTTTCAGATTCCTAAAGACAACACAGGAACGTTTACAGTCAGTCGCTTCTGTCTGCTACAGTGTGAACAAGATGAGATGTTTGCCTTTTGCAGAGAAAGTGAACGACCTCCTCGCACACGTCAGCAAGAGTGTAAAGCAGTGTTTACTAATGGTGGCGGTACCGCCCCCTAAAGGCAGTGGGGAGCACTGAATGAAACTATTTCTTAGGTATATATTATCAATGGTATTAATCACAATTATTATTATTATTCTATTCAGGCCCTAGCAAACTAAATTCAATTTTACTGAACTGACAAAAGCAGCTAAAACATCAATCTCAGTGAAATGTTTCCTTTAACTTCCTCCCTGGTTGGGGAGGGTTTCAGTTAAGCTATGAACATACAGGAAAGGCGCATAAAAAGCTAACAGCTTCCAAACACCAATCACGGGCCTCACACTAATGTCTCAGCTGTTAACTTTACATTTTTTTCTGCTTTAGGAATAAGCCAAGAATGGACTTGTGAAAGCTTCAGATATTCACCAAAGCTCCAGAGCCAAAGAAGTAGTATTGAGGACAGGCCTGAATTCTAATGCTTTCTTCCTCAAAGCAGGAAGTCTTAACTTCCACACGTGATTATTCCTAGTTAGATCCAAACCCGTTCCAGATACTGTCCATGTCACGTATACAAACAATAGTGTAATTAGACATACCTGGATACACATTCTCTGACTTTGTCTTTGGCACGGAAGCCCAGCACGGCAAACACCACCAGGGTGGCCAGCACAGATGTGAGGAAGTTTATGAAGGAGACAGTGAAGGCATCACGGTGGCAGTTGTTATTCTTGGGATTATAGGAGGAATATGCGATAATGGATCCGAAGCCGAGGCCCAGGGCAAAGAAAACCTGTGTGGCCGCCTGTCGCCACACTTGTATATCTCCCCAAATTTTCAGCTAGAAAAATAGAAAGAGAACAGGTTTGTCAGGGTAACATTTGCTTCTGTTAACACTCTATACACAGACGTTTTATCTGCACATACGTTTGGGTAGAACATGTAGGTGATTCCTTCTAAAGCCCCATCCAGCATGAGACCTCGGATCAGGAAGCAGATCAGCACCACGTAGGGGAAAATAGAGGAAAAATACATCACCTAGGAAAAGAGAAAGAAATGACTAATTAGAAAGCTCAAAGAAGTAGCATTTCCAGTGGATGTTAGTTATTGCACACTCCGGGTTTAAATATTATTAACACGAGTGCAGCCTTCGTCACATCACAGCTCTCTTTGCTGAATCCTACACAGAGATGACTAACGTCACATCTTATCTAAAGTACACAACGGGCTCGTTGCTACACACTGTACATATGGAGCCTGTAATTGAAATGCCAGGTGCTTAAGTCCGTCTGCGTGGAACACCTGATGTCAGCATGGGTGGGATTAAACCTTCCTTAAGATGTTAGCATTTACATAAAATACAGTAAAACATGACCTCCACTCCCATATGGGTAAACGTCTGCTGTTGGCCAACTAAGCCTAAATACTCGTGACATTCAGTTTACAACTGTTGTTGATACTGTGCTGTTTATTAAACTGGTTCACTGCTGAGTGCCAATAGTGGCTGATATGTTTTAGGAAACAAAACAATGTGGTATTAAAAACACAGCTTTACAAAAACTAAACACCCACATGAGATTTTGCCGTTTGAAGTGGGTCAAGACCTGAGCCAGACATTCCACAGATTGCACCCCCCACCGTAACCCTGTAATCTCAGCCCAACATGTGACGAGGATTTGAGGTCTTCACATTTTCTCTATTTAATGATGTTTTCCACTCAGCAAGCACCAACATAAGTAGAATTTGCTTTTTACTAAGGTTCTGTAGAATAATTCAACACCCCACTGCGTTTAGTAAACATTTACACATTACAAGTACTACTACTTGTACCGCACTGCCCCATTATAATCAACACTCTCACAGTGCTGCAACATCTCCGTTACCTTAACGGAGGACTTGATACCCTTGAACATTCCCAGACATACGATGGTCCAGGCTGCCAGCAGACAGCAAACGATGTAAGGGTTGAAAGATCCCGTCTCATCAATTGAGTCTGTGATGTCCAAAGCTTTGCGGTACCAGAAATATGACGTGGGGGAGCTCTTCTCACATTCCTTTACTGGTGTCAAAAAAACGCTCAATTACTATAGTTCTTAATAACTTAGTAGCTTCACACTTGATTAACTTCTAATGTCGTGTCAGTTGTGAACCTTTGTGCTGTTTACCTGTTGCATTCCTTTGCTCTGGACACTGCTCCCAAGGTAAAGGATACTGGAATGAATTCCCAAGATAGTAGAGACTCCATGCTAGGATTACATTGTAGTAGAGAGCCACGAAGAAACAAACCTGAAAACATTTGAGAAGAACAGAATTAGATTTGTAAAAAGTATTTGTGACCAACTGTGCAATCGTTCTCATATTTTCAACAAGGTGAATCATCTGAACCCAAGATATAAAAAACACCACATTTTAACCAACAGTAACCATTACAAATAATAATGGCAATGTCATTACTTGGCTCTGTGCAGTTCTTTCAACATCATTGCATTTCACTGGTTTCTCATGTTGCACAACAACAATGCATTCCAACCTCATCGAATCGAATCAAATCAGTTTGATCGTTTCAGTGAGCAAGGTACACTTCATCACATCACAGCTCTCTGTCCAAACATGTTCCATTAAAACAATAATACACCCTCGCCCCACACAAACAGGACAAGAATGTGCTTTTACAAAAAGGGACCAACTACCTGAAACACAAGTTCACAGTACAAATGACAAATGTCATTTTCTGCTGTATCCATGTACAAGTTTCAACCATTCACAGATAGGCGATGAGTTAAAGGACAAACCAATAGAAAGTGTGAGGTGCTAGAATACCACCTGCCAACAGAAGAGCGTCAGTGCATCCTAGCATTACTCTACCAGAGGGATGAACACTACTCTCCCAAAAGATAACCCCTCATTTCATGGTGATGTAGAGAGCTCTGTCTAACAAATAAGTCCAAAGACCTGCGTCAGCGCTACTACAGGGTTTCAGTGTCGTGTCCAAGACCTCCTCGGACATGCAGCTTGCTGGGAGTATCAAACCCCTGACCCTTGAGTTGGAGGACGACTGCTCTACCCACTAGGCTATCAGGCCATAATTTTCATTCTTCAGTTGATCCCTCATGCCCCGTGTCATTCTGCTTCCCCACTCAATATGTCGTTACCCAGAATACATCCAACATTAATTAGTAGAGAGTTTTTAGTACATTAATTAGTACAAATGCTTAATGGTTTAAAAATTACCACACAGCTGGAGTAGCCGATCCCAGCAAGCCTGGGGGAGATGTACTTCCACACTCCGATGCTGCCCTGTCGGATCGCCTGACCAGCAGCCAGCTCCAGGAAGAACAAGGGGATGCCCACAATGAGCATCAGCAGCACATACAAGAGTAGAAAAGCTCCTGAGGAGAGATGACGACATGAAGTCATTTAGCAAATGAGTACTTTAAAATGATACTCTGAACAAAAACATGTAAAGAAGACATATGTGCTTGTCTATTGTCACATTTTCACTTTTCTTTACTCTGATTGCTCCTTAGGGTCAATAAAACAGTAACTCTTTGAACATTGTATTAATAGAAAGCAGTTGTTTCATTTGTGGCCGCCTGAACTGAAAACAGAAAAGAAAGATTATGGGTTGCGTGCATTTTTCTGAAAACGGAAAGCAATTTCCCCAACAGATAAAAACCAGATGCAACATATAATGGGACATCTGACCTGACCTAAGAGCAACACTGTGTAATGTTGTTTGTACACCATACACAATTTATTAAGCTCCTTAGCTTTGTAGTCATGCAATCACATGCATGTAAATATATTAATGGTCATTCTTTTATCACAAGCTTCTCCTGTAATTATCACACTGAATAGCCATTCTCCCCTAAATTCTTCACCCACGCCACTTGCGTTTAGGCCCTTGGGACCCTTACAACCTAAATCATGTAGCAGCCAACAAACATACATGACAATCAAAGCCACTCACCTCCTCCATTTTGATGGCACAGATATGGAAACCTCCAGACATTTCCAAGCCCGACGCTGAATCCCACTTGGGCTAAAAAATACTCTATTTTACTGTTCCATCCCGCTCGAGCAACAGGCTCGCATGAAGCCTGCTGGCTTTCCTCACCGATGCAGCAGTCAACCTCTGACTCTGTTGTTCCCGTTTTGTCATCGTCAGTTGGCAAAGGCTGTTTCTCCATCTAAGACAGGAAGGAACCAAACAAAACGCTGGTCAAACTAGTACATATCTACTGAAGTCGTGCTGTTGCTGATTGAGATGATCAAACTGAGCCATACAGACATTATAGCTGCAAAGATGATGTGTTTCCACACAAACAACATAACATGAGCATGTCGCATGAGCCTACAGACACAAGTAACACGGTGAAAGGCCAAAAGACATGTTCCCAATGCACCACATACAGTATACTGCTGTAAAGGAAATATCCTTCCCATATTATATTTCATAGCTATTCAATTATTTTAGTTTAGTAGCATAAACCTGTGCAAAGGGCGATAGTGTGCACACTCAGATACTAGTTTCACTTTCATCAGTCACATTGTGCTAAAGTTTGTCTGATTCCAATTTTAAGTTATTATGGAGTGTGTTTCTGTCGGGTTGGCTATAAAATGAATTATTTCAATTATATTCACCTCATGCATTAAACAACGTTAGCCTTAGCATGCTGTGACTGATAAAGTGGTATCTGAAAGTACTTACGAACGGCCTGAGGGATCATTACACTTTGCGTTCACCTTGCAGTCGAGGTGTTAAACAATCCCAGATTAGCCAGCGCGGGACACGCCAAACAACGAGTGGGACGCTTAACGTAGCTAAAAAGACAAAAACGCTCCCGCCGCCTGGTGTGTTGTACCTTAGATAAACCGCAGCTGACCACCAGACCTCACCCTGACAGGTAACCGGAAAAACGCAGGAGATGGCGGCACGTGGGGCTGCGGTTAGGACAGCTACGTTGTAGTAAACCAAACCGCGCGCGCGGGTTTTCTTCCGCTTCTACTCCCCCGTTTAAACGCAGCACTTCTGATACGTCGATTGCGTTATTTAAGTATATAAATCCACTTAAGTCAAACACATACGCCCAGAATAGCTGTTAGGGGTCCCTTCCGCCTGATGCAACACGAGGAACGGCCCCTTCAGGGCTGTAGGATTTCTGTAACCCGAATTCACAAGCCAGCAGAGAGGCGATTGTATCGCGTAGAAATACGTTAATCACCAGTCAATAGTTATTTTAGCGGCATTGTAGGTGCGACTCGTGTTTGCACTGGGTTAATGTAATTCAATATTTTTTTAAAGTACGAACTATTAAAGAAATTCCGAAGTTGAACTTTACAGCACTCGAGTGTCCTCCATCACTGGTGTAAGATGGCTGTGAATGGGATGCAGAAACAATGTAGTTATCTTGGCCCTGAACGTACCATTGTTTATATAATCTATATTTTCAGGGGAAAATGTTAATAAATTAAATTAGGAGTCCTGGATTTTTGTCATTTATGATCATCTGTCGTTTCAGAAAACGTTGGCGGACACTTTAATAGTTACTACCTTTAATTCCTTTTTGACGTGGCAAATTACTGCTTTTAGTAATTATAATTTTTAACACGTATCATTTCTATTAGCAATCATCATATGGGTTTATTAAATTATTAATCGTGTAGTTATGTAAAAATGTATAAGTTGATGTAATAGTTTAAATCGGTCATTTTTCCAGCCGATGCAATATTGTAGACTTTAAAATGTTACCGTAAAAGAATAAATTAACAGACTATGTAAATAACTTTTTAGCGCTACGTTATTTACGGCCGCAGACTTCCCTGTAAATCTCCTGCACTCACACCGACCTGACTGAAGTACCGACGCTGCTGCCACGTATGCCTGAGTAGCAGGCAAATAAAACACCGAGTCTTCTGCGCTGCCAGCTGAGCTACATTAAACTGCGTTTGAATCAACAGCTCGTAGTTATTAGGTGAGAAATACCTTTTATGAAAATAGCGCAAGTTCTCGAATAAGTACTGTCCTTAAAGCGATGTGAACCCGTCTGCTCTGTGCTCCTCTTGACTCTGTCTCTCATTGTAGTATAAAACAAGACCTCTAATTAAACACTGTTATGAAATGTGACACCGACTGCTCCATTTTCAACGACCCACTCCACCCGACGTAACTACGTAACTAGGTTGAGTTTGTCAAAGAGGCAAATGTTGGTAAACGCTGAAATCTGCCTGTTTTGTCTGCAGACACAAGACACTGTTAAGTTACAGACTGTGAACACTACTATCTTCTAACATCAAACTTGTCCACATTCACTAGAATATTTATTAGAATTAAAAGAAATAATTTCAAAATAAGACTCAAGTAAAAAAAACAAACACCCTTTGCAAGTTCACCAAACGTCTCCTGCTGTTAAATACATGCACTATTTATTGTGCTTTTACAGGAAGGAGAATGAGTCTGTATTTTTTATCTGAAAAATGTGGTACAATGGGCAGGACTGCACAAGGTGACACACCTCTGCTCTGTAAAAGCATGTAATACCAACGAGAGAAGTGGGAGACACCTGCAGTTTCACTGTGACACAGGACAAGTTTCACTCATTGGAAACACACCAAGATTACTGTGTTGGAGTCCTATAAAACCTGAGTAAGTTGTTTCTACACCAATTCTTATTCGCCTTTGTCTGCAGATGTCCAAACACAAAAGACTGCTTCATTTTTGTGATTTGTCAAACTAGTGGAAAGATAAAACACTAGCCACTGCTGATTCAGTATTTAAACTCTGAGGGAATTTTAATGTGCTTGTATAGTTTTGTGAAATCAAATACATTGTTTTCTTAACTTCATACATTTTTAATTATATTTCCAAAATACAGTAACTGCTAAAAAAGAAAAAGCTTTTGTTTTAAGACAGAAATGTGTATAAAACCGTACGATGTGTGATAATGTCTTTTTTCAACAGTTATAACTATATAGAACTAACTCTATTACTGCATGTTGTTTATATTTTTTATACATGATATTGATTTCCACTACTGCAATGCCTCATAATTTCATTTTAAGTGCTGGAATATTATATAGAGGCACAACCCCAGTCCCACCAGCTTAGCACTGACTGTTTACATTTTTTGGTGGTGAAACCAGTGTTTAGTGATACTGGACGTTTTACCTCTTGATACCAGACTCCAGCACTGTGATGGTCAGAGAAGAGCTGAGATTTATGACACTCTGTGCACAGTTGTCAGACTGGTTGGGTAGCACCGAGTGTAATCCCACGCAGCGGGGTAGTCAGAAACGGCAGGGGAACATTTGAACGAGGATGTCATTATCACATGTGCTGGTTACAGTGTATTAGCAGCTTAGATTAGAAGCCTGCCTGCCTTAAAACAACACCACAAGTACCCGACGAGCAGTCTGTGAGTGGGCCAAAGGTCCCTTGGGAATAACCTTTGTATCTGCACCAGCAATGTTTTCTGATTCTCTTTCCAGTTGTCTTTACATACGAAGCTGCTCTAACCTAAACATTTTCTCTTTTTCCCATCAGAGTAGGTGACGCAGTGGACAAAGGATGACGAACATCTCGCGACACCTCGTTAATGTGAGTCTTATCTGTGGCACACAATCTCAAACCAAGTGATTTTTTCCTCTCACTTTTTAATCACCACTTTCAACTTCCTGTTTGCAGCACCTGCTGACGTTCTCCCTCCAGGACGGCGATGTGGAGAGCGTGGAGGAAGCCCAAGCTCGTCTCTCCCTCCTTGCTCAGAGCAATAAGCTGTGGAGTCAGCAGATGTACCTGGATGTTGGCGCGGAAGCCATTCATCTTCGTGATGTACAGAGCCAGGTGAGAACAGACAACCTGAAGGCCTGTTACATTCAGACCTGCCCATATAATAACCGTGAGCTCTACGTACTCCTGCAGGATGAGATTGAGACGTACTCTTTCCAATCCATCTACCGCTGCAACGCCATTACCACAGAAAAACGCTTCCCGTCCCTTCTCATGTTAATCTGTCAAAGTGAAGATCAGAAGAAGCCAGAGATTCACTTCTTCAACTGTGAGGCTTTGAAGGTGAGTAATATCAGCGGAGCAGCTTCCCAACCTCTCCTCATTGACTCAGTGTGTCAGCGTTAATCATCAGCCCAGTTCAGGTTTTACAAGTGATGCCACTTCTGGATTCTTACTCTTGCAGGCAGAACACATCTGTGACAACATCAAACAGGCAGTTTCGGCCTCCAGCAGGAGTATGCAGCCCTCCGATGCCCTCAGGTAGAGTGAATGTCATGGTCACGGCCCCAAAGAGCCTGGGACAAACTGCGATTCTTTCTGCATGGATAGTTTGTTTGCATTAATAGGAGGAGGCTGATAGACTGACTAATACAGCCAGACAAAAGCTGCAGAGATAATTGATGATAATTCAGCCATGTCCCATTAGATTGTTTGCTTTATTCCTCTGTTACCTTCAATACCTATATTTGGCCACTGAATCAAAGCAGTCTGATGTCACTAGCCACCTGTCTGAGAGAGACAGAGACCAGGAGGACAGTGTAAACAGCTGAAACATGGACTCGTTTTACTGGTTTCTACATAACTTAAGAAGGTGTGACAGAGATAACATAACCATTGTGGCAGCGAGCGAACAGAGGAAGGTACAGTGGCCTGAGAGGAATACCTGCTGTGAAATTCTTCTTCTTTTTTTTTTAAGGGGACGTGTGATTGACACATGTGGTAAGAAAGACAAGGCATCTGGCCTTTTACGGTTAGATACCGATACACTGAAACAATGACACTCTTTAAGGTATTTGTGTGGAGAGAACATGCAGATGTTTTTACCTACGTTGAGCCACAGACGCGTCTTTGATTAGTTAGAACTGTTCATTTAAACTGATTTCTTTTATGAACAATTTAAACTGAAGAACGGCGTCGTGTGCATTGTAGGTCATAGCCATGAGTAAGCATAATCTGTTTACTGTACTTTTATACTAAAATGAGGGCTCCGGGGTCGAATGTCAGAGACGCCACTTGTTGACTGTTGATGGATGACTCGTGTTGTTTTAACCAAACTCCTGAATCCGCTCGAGGCTCTCAGAATGAGGTCAAGTCTGACAGATCGTGTGTTCGTGAATTTGCGTTTGACATCTCTAAAGCCTTGAAGTGTGGTGCTTTGGAGGGTGCAGAATAAACGGGAGGACTGACACTCTTGTCCCTCAGGGTTCCTCCGAGTGGGGGAGAGATGATGGGCTCCTATGAAATTCCCAGTCACCCCATTGCACCTGCTCCAAAACCACCGCCAGGCAACCCCCCACCTTATCCCGGATATAGAGGTAAGAAAAGCCTTTTGTGAGTATATGTGTATTTTTATGGCAGTGAAGGAGTTTACAGGGATTTAACGTGATGAGAAGGAATAAGTAGAAAAGTCAGACGGTTGCTGGAGGTAAAAAGCTCGGGAGCAGAGGTTGTTTTGTGTGTTTGTAAAAGGGTTGAGTGTCAGGGGGTAAATTCAAGGGCTGGGTTTGGGTCACAAATGCAGCAGAGATGAAAATGGATTAACAGAATCCTCTCATGTCTTCACGAGCAGCAAACGCAGTGAACGGGGGGCCTGATGTCTCGCTGCTGCGAGCAGAGAGAGAAGTGGTACGTCTCCCGGTCATCTTCGTGTCTTTTCACTCACCTCTGGCTGACATTTTAAATCTCGCAGCGCAACAAACTGTGTCTTCCTTTCTCAGGAGATCCTCAATCACTGTTTCGAGGACATTGAGAACTTCATGGCCAAGCTGCAGCAGACGGCAGAGGCGGCGACGGCGCTGAATCAGAAAAAGAAAAGTAAAAAGAAAAGTAAAAAGCACAAAGCTGAAGGTAAAAGTTTGGCGATCACATCATTCTCAAATTGAATTAACGCAGGTATGGATTGCGATAATGTTATCTTTTGTGTGTCTCCGTTTCTAAATAACAGAAGACTTACTCACTGCAAAAGCTCGCCCCCCACCAGAACAGGAATTCATTGATATCTTCCAGAAATTCAAATATTGCCTCAGCCTACTGGTGTGTATTCGGTCAGGTCACCTTTCATTTTCCTGATTTTCATACTCTCCTCCACTGTAAGAAACTCCTCTTTATTTTTATTTTTATAGGGCCGTCTCAGACCGACAATTTCGAATCCTTCATCAGCAGAGCTTGTTCACCATGTCTTTAAACCTCTGGAAATGGTGAGTGAGTTTTACAACCTCAGTGTTTCCACCAACCAGGTTTGTTTGGGCAACACCCACTGTTGCTATTGCTGACAACACTGAAGCCTTGTCTTTTACAGCATCTCAGATAAAAATCCAGGGTAGGAAAGGATGTCTTAAAGTGAATCCAGTGTCTCACAATGACATCACTGATTATAAGGGTTCAGATAAATGGGGGATAAAGGTGAAGAAATTGTATAATACATGTGTAATAGTCCCAGACAAAGCCATAGGTAGTATGTTGTCCCTGAGCTGGACACACACAAAAAAAACATATAAGCATTTGTTTTGTCAAAACAGTGGAAAATCTGGTTGAGGAATCTTACCTGAAACCTTATGTTCCCTTCAGTATTTACACAGGGCAGCGTCCTGTGAGACGGCCTAACTGAAATGCGTAATCAGCATTTGTTTGATTTGGTTTGCACGGTATTTCTATGCAGCCATGCCTTCTCGTGCTTCTCAAACATTTGGTTTAGATTTGAGCTGGACTCTTGGATTGTTGGACAGAGCACATCCTGGTCCTTTTACTTCTGCTTTGAATTACAGCACCAGTCTGTTCCTGCAGAAAACATAGGTTCTTCCTGACTGTCTCTAAAAACAAATGCTGATTTAGAGAATTGTGACAGAATATGAACATTCTCCATTTCATTTCAGTGTCTATACACAACAAGCCAGACACATTATTTAAATGAATTTGAAATAAAAGGTGCATGTAAAAGACTGTCTGAGAGGAGTTGGGTGTGTCTGTTTGATATAGCATTAAAGGTCAAACGTTTGCCATAGAGAATCAATCAAAGGATGGAGTGGGTGTGTTTGATTTTGTTTGGCTGGCACACCTGAATGGAAACGGCCTCACATCTTTGGGACTGCGTGTGTGGGGGACATCCATATACACACTCGTAATCAGCAGGAATATTATTATTTTCACATTCTCTCAGACCCTTTTAGTAGATTAGAAGAGGTAACATTGGTTTTGTGTTATCTGGTCACAGATGGTGAAAACAACAGGAGGACCAGCTCTTGGAGCCTCAGTCTCCAGCCCTGCCTTGACCACCACTGCTGTTTCCCTGCTACAGGACAGCCTGAACGAGCAGGAGAGGCAGCTGTGGACATCACTAGGCCCTAACTGGACATTCCCTCGGTCAGTACCAACAAGCATTTCCGGTTCTTTTTTTAAGAATTTCACTGACCACAGCTGCATCATGCTGTTAAAGAGCTCCTCAATGTCTGAATGGTGATATATTACAGCAGTATATATGCATTCAGTTTTTGGAAATGGTCCAGATTTTCATTTTTTTGGTGGCTTAAAAAATAAAAAAGTAAGCACAATGTCTGCTGTTAAAATGTAACCAAACCCTTTTATTTGTAATCATAGTTCTGGTCACGGTGTAAATTAAAACCCAGGTGCAATGGCAACAAATGATAAGACCGTTTGTTTGTTTGTTCCCTCTCAGCTCTCAACTTTCAGGGCCCGTAGCTCCTTACAGGCCTATGTTCTTGAGCGGCTGGAAGCCGGAAGCCCTGAAGGCAGATGGGCAGGTTTGGGAGGATCCCGTTGAGTCACAGCACAAACATGAAGCTCTCCAGGTAAAACACGAGGTATGGAATAACTGTGAATGACGTGGTTTTGGCACTTGCTTTATCTATACTATAAGCACATGTGTGTGTGTTAAAAATACAGCACGGGAGTTTGTGTCTGTTCAATATATTGATGAAAGTGCATCTGCTTTTCACAGCAGCAGCAGCAGAAACAGCCAGTTGGTCCTCCAGACACTGGTGTCAGTGAAGGAATGTAAGTCACTTCTTACCAACCAATACATCCAGCGGCACTTATTTCACTTTGCCTGCATAATAACAGCATTTGTTCTCCTTTTCACTCAGAGATAGCAGCACGCTCGCACCACCGCCTGAGAGACTCTACAGCTGTAGTTACAGCTTCATAGCCAGAAACAGCAGTGAACTTTCAGTGCAGCAGGGGGAGACACTCGAGGTAATAAGGTCAAGTGATACCTGTACAGTTAAATGTGTGCATGGTGCATTCAGGAACCCACAAGACATTCAGTTCTATTATACTACCATCGACAGCAGCTCCTCTGTCTGACAGGTGATCGAATCCTCCAAGCGCTGGTGGAAATGTCGTAATCGGTTCAACCAAATTGGATTTGTCCCCTTCAACATCCTGGAACCTATGGCTCACATAGAGAGTCCCATCAGCAACAAACCCCCCAGTGTAAGACACAAGTGTGCACACACATGCATGTATGCAACCATAAATTGCACAAGTACAAAGACGAAAAGTCTCACAGGTACACACCCACGTAATTCCAGGATTATATTCCATCCGCTCCACATTCCTCTAGGCTCCTGCCCCACCTCCTGTCACCAAGACTGCAGTCCCACCCAGCCCTCCTGTCCTGCACCAGGCCCCCACCCATTTTGGAAAGCGCCCCACAAGCTTACCAGCATTCAGCCAGCACGTGCCAGCCGCTGACGAAACCGACAAAGGTATTAAAGTGCACTGACTGGCCACTTTATCAGGCACACCTGTATGGGAATGTGGGAAGGAAGGTGTTTAAGTTGTGTGTTTCTGTCATCAATCCTTTCAGTCATGTTGGTGAATGATGAGCTGCTCCAGAGGCTGACCAATGGGAAAACCAATCTTAACAAACCTCTGGTCATTCATCGCTCCTCTGACACAGCTGTCCCTCTGGACTACCACTCTCCTCCAGAGGAAGTCGCTGAGTGGCTCAGAGGAAAAAGCTTCAGTGAACCGTGAGTAAATCACAACTACAGGTCATATTAGACACGAGCTTTTTATACTCTGCCAGTATGCGTGTGTTAAAATAAATCACCATAAACACTGATCAAAATGTGGAGGGTAACTTGTTAATGCAGACACAGCTTCTCCCTGATTCAATGTTATCAACATGCAGAGTCTATATGAATGGAACAAAGTTACTGTGGCAGCAGCGGCAGAGTATTCGTGACCTGGAGTCACCTGTGTTTTGTGTCCCTCAGGACGGTGTCCTGTTTGGGAGTGCTGACAGGCGCCCAGCTCTTCTCCCTGAACAAGGAGGAGCTACGGGCTGTGATTCCAGATGAGGGCGCCAGAGTGTACAGCCAGCTCACTGTGCAGAAATCACTGCTGGAGGTAAACTCGGTGAAAACGGTAGTTTGATTTCCCTGTATTCACTTTTATTAAAGTTTACCACTGACAAAACAATGTACATATCAAGTCCCAATGTCCCGTATGCATGTTTCAGAATGAATGCATACAAGCATTATGGGTTTTTTTTGTCCTAAACCTAAACTGTCAAAATGTCTTTGTGGTTACAAAATACAGCTAAACACTGGTCACAAATAGTCCAAATTTAAAACCTACATTTACATTTTTTCTTTGGTTCCTGTGTGCTCACACATTAAATCTGTGGACCAGGAAACATCTGTCACCATTTTTCCCAATTTGTTTTCCTCCAGGACGCCAGACGAGCCACAGAGTTGGAGACTGTCATGGAGAAACAGAAAATGAAAGTGGATTTTAAACAGGAGAGCAGCACACTGTGAGCAGTCGTGTCTTCTGTTTCAGATGATTGTACTGTCACACAGCGAACTCTTCAGTTATCAGTTATATTCACCAGAGAACAGCGACTTGATTATGAAAAACTGTGTGCGAGGAGCTCTGTGCCACCATGCTTTGACTGTTCATGTTTTGTCAGTGAATTAGAAAACTGAAGCTTTAAGCTTAAACAGGTGCTGTACAAATATGAATATTTTAACATTCATCTATTTGTAATGTATGTTAATGTGAATACTTTTCTGTCTGCCTAGGAAGGACTAACTTAAACAATTTATTTATCTTTGTAAAATAATTAATTTAATTGTTATTAATACATCATGATGAGAAAGGCCAGCACATAAGAGTTAAAATGGTGGGATGTTTTTTAATTGAGACATTAACATAAGATTTCCAACAGAACATAAACCAACGACTTATATGACGACATATTGGGAAAAAAGCAACGCATCCATTAAAATCAGTTTGCATTATAAATCTATTCAAAGGGATTTGTCCCAGTTGGGGCAGAATTTCAACTCCTGAAAAGACTAATAAAGGTGTGTACAGATGTGCAGTGAATGTACCATTTCTGAACCTACTGCTTCACAACCTGATGCTAACTCTGAAGTTACCATTTCTTTTTCATTATTTTAAATAAATCAAGGTGAACACAAAAACAAATCTAAGGAAGCATTTACTTACACTGGTCACTCAAACAGATTCCCTTCATTACTGGCAGCATAAACTAACTTAATTAAAAAAGGTGAAACATGAAGTTGATACTAAACCTAGCAACTTGTAAAAAAAAACCTTTTGGACTTTGTTCCTAAAACTCTGAGGGGGCTTCAGCAAACAAAGTGCAGGAGACAAATATGGACACACATTCAAGAACTGCACTCAGGCAGAGGGAGAGGAAATTAAAAAAATGACAGGTTTTTGTTTCCAGATCTTGACAATCTGTGGGTCTGAACATACAGATTCTCCATCTAGACACCATCGTTGAAGAAAATGGATCAGATCTGTTTTATGTTTCAGTCCAGCAAACCATCAGTTTGTTTTTGATGAAATCAGTGTAGGGACGTTTATAACAAGACATGTTGAATACAGACAGCCACCAATTTACAGATGTGGGTATTACAATAAACTCCACTACTGATCAATAACTAATTCCCCATCCAATTACAATTGGATATATTTGGATGCTAGACAATTTACTCCAGACAACATTCCATATTTTCTCTGGTTCGGCCGCATTAACTGTTAAAGCAAAGATAGGAGGCAGGCGGGAAAAGGCAAGAACAGTTAACATTAGGTTGTTATAAATGGACAGACACAGAGAGACAGTAGGAGGTTGTGTGTCTGTGGTGGATGGAGTTTGGTCTTCAGAGGTCCCCCATGTCCCTGTCGTCTGCCCGGCGGGAGTCCGACCTGCCATTCATTCCATCTCTCCTGTCTCGCTCCCGTGACCGGTCTCTGGAGGAGCGCTCTCGGTCCCTTGACGACCTGGATGAGAAGATCATAGGCGAAAATCAGCGACGTAACGCAAGTACAAAGAGGAGAAAGACACGAGAACCTGAAAGAGTTTATTTCATAGCGACATGCATACAATATTCTAGTTGAGGCAAAAAACCGAAGGAGCTGAACATGTTCTTTAGTAAGAAATAAGTACACGACGTCTGAGCTCTAATCGAGAACTGTTACCACCACTTAGTTTGATGCTGCTGGGTAACATCAACACTTTAACATCCCGCATATACATCTTTTTCTGATTTAACTAGAACCACCACCTTCAGCTTTTCTACTGTGAACAAACTGAAGCAGTTCTACCAGTGGGGAATATGTTCTTTGTTCAAGCTGCTTTTTTGGAATTTAAACTGTGCGGGAACTTGTGTTGTTACTTGTGTCTAGAGGCCTGCTCGTGGCTGTGACGATGGCCTCGGCTGCGGGAGCGGGAGCGGCTGCGATGTCGCCTCTTTCTTTCCTTGGAGCGAGAGCGTGTACGACGCCTGTCTCGTGAGGAGGAGTGCGAGCGCTTCCTTCTGCGGTCACGAGAACGAGACCTGAAAGAAAAATAAAACAGTTTACCATTTGCAGAGAACATGAGTTTCCGGTATGTTACTCTGCGTCAAAGGTCAAGGCGACATATTTACCTTTTGTGCTCTCTGCTCCGTGATCTGGTCCTACAAAATAAGGCGAAGACAAACCTGTAAGTTTGAACAAGGAAATAAATGAAATTCAAGTTACAATGTCTATCCTTACCTCCTTCTCATCCTTTCCTCTTTCTCCCTTTCTTCTCTTCTCTTTAAGCGCTCCTGGTTCCTTTTCTCCTGTTTGTCCACCACAGTTTTCTGATAAAAAAAAAATCAAAAAAACAATTAGAGACGAGTCTCACACAGGTTTTCCTTCAGCACGGTTCCTAATAGATAGAACACACACCTTTAGTTGGTCCAGTTTCTCTCTGATCTGGATGAAGCCCAGGTGAAGCTTTCCACCAAAATGGTCGGCCAAACGACGATCATTGTCATGCAGCCCCAGGTAAGCAGAACACACCTCACACACTCTAAGCTTCTGCTGCTGGAAACTAGAAGCAGGCATCGAGTTTCTGTACTCTTCCTAGGGAGACACAGAAAAGAGGAAGCGCATTAAAAGGCTGAGAAGATGCAGTATTAATACGAGCAGAAACACCATCACACACACACTGCAGCTGGAAGCATCCTTTCCTCACCTCTGCATCCTTCTTTCTGGTGCGGACCTTCTCCACTTCCTGTAGCACCTTCTGGGCCTCATCCACATTGCCCTCGGCTCCAAGCTGCTCTGCCTTGGCCAGGAGCTTTCCTATTTCCTCATTCAGCTCATGGACCTTCTCTGCCTGCAAGGCAACAGCAACACAATTCACATTCGACATATTCTTTTTATTCTCAACAGTTATACAAATGCGTTTCACCATGTGTTTGTTTAATAATACTCTTCCACGCTTACCTTTGCTGCGACCTCAGCACTGATCTCTTCTTGGGTCTCAGCCAGGCGCTTCTTGGCTAGCTCTGTCCTTCGGTCACAGTCAGCAATGAACGACTCCAGGTGATCTACCGCCTTTAAAATGTGTTAACAATAAAAAAGAAATATGTGACTTGGTTGATATGTACTGATTAGCATACTGGTAACTTTCAACCACAGGGATCCTCTTGAGGCTATACTCAACAGTCACCTCTGCCTCTTCTGCTAACTTGAGCTAGATATGCTTATCCAAATGTCGTAAACGGGAGGCAAAGGTTGTTTAATTTCTGACAAGGTTGAATGTGATCATACACTATACAAGGTGAACAACACTAAATACTATAACAATATGCCACCTTATATGTAACACGGAAGGAATGCATGTGTGCTGCGCATAATGTGTCCTGGATGGCAGGTCTGCTGTGCTACGAAAGCCTACGAAAAAGTTTGTGTTGTAACTGAAAGACTTCACTTACATCAAGCTCAAAGAACAGATCTCTCTCCTTAGACGCAATTTCATAATCTGCCCGAAGTGCCAAGTCATGGATCTTCGTGCACTCTCCTAGGTCCATACGCTGTCACAACAAACAAATATCAAAGAATAATTAGTACCAGTATCCTGTCAGGAATCCCGTTTAAGAAAATGGTGGCTCACTTACAGTTCCCGACAGGATGTCGTGTGGACAGCAGTTGAGAAGATGACTTTTGCAGACTCGCTCATCAGTGAACTTGACCCTCTGCCGTGTCTCATCTCCTGCAACAGTCCAAAAAAGCCACCAGTGAGAAGGACCTCACATAATTGACAGCAGGGGCGACGTATCCAGTGCTTTCATATACATTACTAGACTAGCTCAACAAATAATTAGACAAATATGTGTCACAATGACTGGATTACAAGCTTTTTGTAACCGCGAAAATCAAATATTCTATTTCTATACAGTCTTTTATAGTTGTTACGTGTAACATTATATTTACCTGTAATGTAAATAACTGTGCCCCTATTGTAATAGGTTTCTTGTGTACTTATGTGTCAACACTGTAGAAGTTACATGTGGCTCTGCACGTGGAGCTTCCTGTTTTGTGGCTCTTACCTTATCCAAGTCTCAAAAATGTGGCAATATTTGAGCCTAAACTCAGTTTAACTTGTGATAAGGCCCAATGTCACTTTTTAAATACAGAGCACCAAGACTAAAACGGACAGAGCACTGGTAAATAGCTATAAATCTCTTATTTCTGTTAACCAGTGCAGACAGCACTACCATGATTTTGTAGCATTTTCGTTACAACACATTTATTGGAAGTTTAACTACGCAGGAAAACCTGCTCTTATAACTGTGATAAGAAATGTAAACATTTCAGATAAATGTTCCAGCCAGGCCTTTTACAAATACAAAACACTGAAAACAAAAGCACAAAAGAAGTCCAAGGAAAAAATTTTGTTTATACACACTGCGATCTGCACCACATACTGTACCCTTCTGCATCTTCAAGACCTCAGCTGCAGAATTTTAAACCCGCTGTAGAAAAGTATAAATGGGAACAGTTTTCTTGCCCATACCTGCAGTAAGAAGTTGGGAGTCATACACAAGTCAGATTGTAAATGATGTGTGAAAAGGTGTTGTTTCGATGACAGCTACAATTGCCTTCTGAAAACAGACGTCTAATTGAAAACTGAGAGAACTGCTCGTTTGAGTTCAGCGCGATCAGACGTCTTAGCTCAAGCTGCAACATACTACTCCAAATTGTATTTCTAGCGTCACTGAAGATTTACCCATTTGTGTGATTTAAAAAAAAAGCTACATTTACTTCCGGAAGGCAAACAAATTGTTTGGATATTCATCATAACAGCTTTAAAAATTATGTGTGACTCACGGCTCGATGAACATGAGGCTTTTCTGCAACTCCTTTGCAGATTGATGTAGGCTGGCAAAGATACACTGAACCTTAATGAATAAAATAAAGGGGCCACAATTGTTCAGTTTGTATGCAACAAATGTATGGGAAGTATTTGATATCAATCTCATCACACATACACCCACAAACTCTCCACACAAATTCACTCTCACTGTAAAGATCGAGTTATTCACTTGTTAAAAGACAACCCACAGGGCTGCGATTTTACCCAGTTACAGTCAACAGATCCTCCGATTTATAAAATGACAGGACAACAATACACTGTCAATTTCCACTAAAGACAAGTCGTGACAGCTGATTTACCCATAAATGTTTGTATCCACATGGCTGGACGCTATTACTATAATTGTATTTATCAGCTAAAAAGATCATTGTATTTTTTGTTGTTGTTGTTGTTGTATTTTGCTTTCTTCCACATTAAAATGTTGCCTTCCTGCCTACATGTATTTACTCCCTATATCTGTCTGACACGTGACAGCTGACAAACTTATAATGAATTGTACCAGATCAAATTTTCAAAGAAAATAGAGACTGGCTTGGGGAGAGAGCGAGACTCACATTAATGAATCAGGAACAATAGTAGTAACTAGTAACTTGATTTATGGTTATTATGATTAGAAGTTTTACATGTGCAGAAAAATGGATGCTTATCTTATGTGTTGTGTTGTGTAAAACTTGACGAGCGGGGCACATTGCGAACCATTTAAGAATGTGTGTATGTATATATATATATATATATATATATACATATATATATATATATATACATACACACACACCTTACTTCCCATTGATACGACTCATTTTATAACAACTGTACCGCTCATCATCGAAATAGTAAGTTGAATTTCCCGGTTACTCAACAACTAGGCAGGCCTAACGTCAAGCCTGCATATCCGTAAAAGCTGTAAATATTATAATTGTGACAATAGCTTTAACGTTATTCATTCAACTAAGAACAACTGGATTAAAGGTGGGATAAATTCAACTTGCTGTTGAAAACTCGTAGCGTTAAATGTATACTCTGATGCTAGGTAACGTAGCGTTTACGCAATTTTACAATAAACATTAGCAGCAGCTAATTTAGCTAAAGCTACAAATAGAAATTTAGTTATACGTGGTAAAAACGTAACTAAACGTATATCAAACTGAATCGCGGTGGATACAAACATTAAATTCTAACGTCAAACCGTGCATGCTAGTTTAATCTAACGTTGCAGTATTTTCATAAAGCCCTCTGTTGTACATCCATTCATGCAGGTCTGTGCATCACACGCCAACACAAGCCAACCTCAGCAGTGGCTCCATCTTGGCTAGCTAGCTTAGCTAGCATGCTACGGCAACTCACCATCCCTCGCTGTCCCCATTAACTGGTCGAGCAAAGCTCTCATTTGAGCTTGTGCAGACATTGTTGTGGATCCGTCGATATCGCTATACAAAGCAAGTGAAAACAGTTCCTCCGTGTCGTTGTTAGGTTATTTACTGTTTATTCATCACCTCTCACAGGACAGGTCTTCTCTATTTCGTGGACTTGCCAGTTTCCGTTTTATATTAAGGAAATTGCGTCAGGGCAGGCCCTGTTGTTTGAAAGTTCCGTTTGGCTAATGCTAAAGGGCGGGCCTTCGGTCTGAAGTCGACCAATCGTACCGTTCAAAAACGAGCAACTTGACCAATGAGAATGTCCAAGACCATTACATGTAAAATGTACTATTTTACCCCGGGTTTACCTTACCAGGCAGACGCTATTCGTGAGATATCGATTATTTGTAGCTTTTTAATCACAAGTCGAGATGACATTAGATTGGGGGTAATGTTATAGTCGTATTTGACTGTATGTTTTATAGATTAAGAGCAGATATGTCCAATGTATAATAAGAGATGAGAAAGCGCTACCTGACAGACAAACCCAGGACCGTAACCCTACAGAAGCGTGCCTTGGAGTTATTTAAGCCGCAGAGGCTAACGGGCAGGTTTGTTGGTGTGTGTCAGGCCTGCTACCTGTAGTTAGCCAAACGGGTCACCAAAGGGGAAAACAGTGGGGACTAAAGTAAGAAAAACGTTTTCAGTCAAGTCTAAAAGTCTTACAAGTCGCTGTAAACTCTTCGTTTGATATAGTTCTAGAGCTTTAGTGACAAAATTAACCAACATCCGTGTCTTTGTTCAACAAGTTAGCGAACAAACAACTGTAGAGTTTCTAAATCAAAGCTTGCTAACAAAGATAACCATACAGTCACCTACCAAGAAAACGACCTTCTTTGGCTACTTGGCTAACATCGTGTTGTTAAATAATTATGGCATTAGATGTACATGGTTACGTAGTTAATATGTACCTAACACAACAATCTTAAATGTTTTAGTTAGGTCAAATGATGTGGCAATAAAACAAATAAGAGGGTGTGTTAGCTTGGCTTTTGTTGACTGTTCATTATGGGATTGCTGTTTTGTGCTCAGAAATCTCTGGAGTCGCTGTTGGCAGGTTTGAATAGGCTCAGATCCACAAAGGTTGATACAGCAGAAATAGCTAGACTGACAGACACTGCTGCCTTCAGTGTTTTTCATGTACTATATCTGTGATTGTCAGTGGGATGTATGTTATTATTGCTGGTTACTTTGTCCAGAGCAGCCTGAATGCGATAATAGGGAGAATTGACTAATAGAGTTGGCTTTTGTGTATTTAAGACCAGCATTACATTACAGTTGTTTTTCCTGTCAAGCAGATCAGTGGGTCAGGAATGCATTGAGGTGATAATGGAGACCACAGAGCTGGCCACTGAGGGCGACCCTCTGAAGAGGGGAGATGACCAGGCGGAGACAGGGACAGCACCATCTGCAACAGAGCTGAAGAAGAAGAAGAGTTGTAAAGAAGTCATGGGTTTTGGCAAACTGACCCACTGGAGAACTGCAGTCTTCTTCCTCTCCTTGTTCCTCTGCCTCACAATAGTGTTTGCTTTCTCATTTGTCATCCCCTGTCCTGTCAGACCGCAGTATCTTGTTACCTGGAACAGGACTTTCTCTGAAGCAGGTGTAAAAAGCTACACCTTTCACTGTTTGGTCGTGTCTCAAAAGTGTGACTAACAACTCAATCTTTCTCTTTCACAGCAACCTATGATTTCCTAGCTATAGAAGCTGCAAGTAATGATAAGGTGATGGATGTCCTGTTTATCATCAGGATGCGAGAAGGCACTCAGAATAGCACATGTGTTGATGCAGGTATAAACTGTTCTTCTATTGTAATGGCATTTAATCATGAAACTAGAGTTTGATTGCAAACTATATGGGTTTCTCTCTGTGTGTGTGTGTGTGTGTGTTTGGTTGGTTGATTTCTGTAATTCAGATACATTGTGTGTCTTTTCCAGGTCTGCCCTCCCCATGTGTATTTGTGTTAGCAGTGGATGGGACAGATGGAGATACCCTGTGGGAGTGTCCACTGCATCCCGATTTCCACTGGGCTCAGTGTGGTCTGGCGACAGGAACAGGCAGAAACTGGGACTGTGTAGTGTCCCATTTTGATCATCTCACAGCCATCGACAAACACACTGGTTTGTGCCTCATTACTCTGTCTGAAAAGTATGGATTTTATAAACATCTGTGTCCTATATTTACTCTAAAGACAAAAGCTGACATTGACTTAAGTTTATCTTGTTTCTTGCTATGGTAAAGAATCAAGCTTTATCTTTAAGGAAAATTACAGTTAAAATAGTTTGAGTGTGCTGTAGTTTTTGTAACAAATTTATAATAAATGCTTAGTTTCTTTGTGGTGTGTTTGTGTACAGGTGAAATTAGGTGGCAGCAGCCTCAGCCCTCTGGTCTGTACAGTACTGTGCCTGTTCTTAATGTCCCAGATCTAGATGGGGACAAGCTCAGTGATGTGGCGCTAGTGGCATCCGACCACACACAGGTACACTCCAATGAAGCTGTTAATTCCCCTACTTTTATTTGCTTCCTTCTGTATCTTATGCTATAAGGACGCAGTGTTTTTGCATTTTTAGTTTTTCTTCAATCGTAATCTTATCTAAAGAAATGTTAATGTTAAACAAGCTCTGTCAGTAAAAGCATCTGCTAATGAAGCTGCAAAATAGAAGTCTTCAAATTGAATTTGTCTCATCATATTTGCAGACTCAGCTGATATTCCTCTCAGGGAAGACGGGGAGCCAGATTGGTACTACAGTGGTCCTTGACTCCGCAGACACAGCCAACCATCTTATCTATTGCACAAGAGAAGGTTCTTACTATGTTCTGCTCCAGAAAGGTAGGTGATGACAACAGGTTACTGTAGATCTGCATTCAGATCATCAAAGTGCTGAAATATAAAACATAAACATATTATCACCATAATCATATAAAAATATTTAGATACAAAGAGAGCCCACATTTTTATTTGTGTTTAAATACCTAAATTATATTTATATAAATAATCTGAATATTTATGACTGAGCAAAGCACTTACAGTGTTATTACAGTAACAGTAGTTGCTATTAAAATACTTTCTCACTAAATCCTATTTTTGCACACAATAACATGCAATAAGTTTACTGTGACAGGTGTGGCAGAAGGTGGATATGGTGGAATTATTATACAAAGAGTAAAACAAAAATCTTTTCTAATTAACAGAAACTGGCCTGTATGGATTTGCTCTGTGGAAGATTGCAGCAAAAGCTAAAGCCGGGTTGGAGGTCGGCCTCAAGAAGGATAAACACTGGGAGAAAAATGCCAGTGCCACATCTGGACTTGTAACTATATACAAGTAAAAGGCAGTAAAACGTTACTTCACCAACACAATTTTCTTTTAGCAGCTTTGGCAAAACTTTAATTTTATTTATTTGCAGGTCTGACTCAGTGAAAAAGGTAGTCAGAACAGAAGAAACAAATGATCAGTCAAGTCTGCTGCTTGTAACGGAGAAGGAAGTGGCATTACTGGATGGAAAGAATCTGATGCTACTGTGGAGATTTAATACCAGCTTAGTCCTCAGGTAATACTGTACTTATGTTAGTTTATATATGTACAAATGAAGTATAGACGAAACAATAAATATATAATAATTAAATAATATATTCTGGTTATCAATGAATTTACTGTGCCACTATCTAACTAGGTTTGCTGAGTTAAATATAACTTTTCTTATTCAGTGAACCCTCCTTTGGTCACTTTAACAAAGATGACGTACTTGACGTTGTGATTGAGGAGGATATTGGCAACAGCACAAAAAGGGTACAAAAAAAAAAGTACAAATCCTGTTGTCCATCACCTCTCATGCAGTGATCAATTTTAACTGTATTGCTGTCTGTCTTGCATGTAGGAAAGGATTCTGGATGGAAAGACTGGTGGCTTGCTGTGGGAAGTCAACCTCTTAGCTAGTCCTAACTCGCCAAGACCCACGTCAATACACACCACCAACTCCTTCTCCATCTTTGTGTTTTGGGGCATGATGCCCTCAGAGTCGAACATTTCTGTATGTACACTATGGAAAAATGTACTACTGCTACGCAGTCATTCTCTAAATCCTGACCTGACCTTAATATATGTCCATCCAGGTGCCGGTAATTAGTGAAAGACGTTCCTACATGCTGCATCCTCTCTATTCTAAAGTCCTCCTCGAGTCCACCAATGACCTGGACCACATTGTCACATTTAAAGGTGAATTATTTTTCTCTTAGAAGTTGATTAATTATTAAAGGGATGAGAAAACACAGGGGGCAGCTCATTGTGTGACCATATTTTTGTAATCTCAGCCACGTTGCTGGAGCACGGACGCCATGCTGCCTACATTGCACTGACCGGTCCTGAGGAGGAGAAAACCGAAGGCACTGTGATCCTCAGAAAGCAAAAGCTGAAGCAGGAAGTACCTTCCAGCAAAGTACTCCACATTGGCTCTGAAGGAGGATCAGAAACCAGTGAGGACATTAAAGAGGCCTTTAACCGACTCCGCTTCAGCGACTGGTGACCGCATGTGTGCGTCTTGTGTTAACACGCAGCTGACTGTAACTTGACTTTACAAACCAAAGTGCGCACATTGTTTATGACTTCCCAACTGTCGATAAACGGAACAGAAATGTCTTTGTGTTTAGAGACAAGAGTTTGACAGGGTTCTTTCTTTAGTCCCTAAGGAACACACGGGGCATTTATCTGTGTGTCTTATCGATGTATTTAAATTCTCTAAAGAGTTTCAAAAGAGCTGCTGCTCCCTGACAATCAGATTTCTCCTGCTGAACATCTATCAGGATGACTTGCTGTATTTTGTTTTCTAGGACTTTCAGGTGTAAATGCTGTGCTGTGTTTGTTTTTAAATTGCAGTAGCTCAATTATCAATTAGATCTATGCAACTGTACCATACACTGTGCTTTAAAGGTAACGTGCACTTCCCAGCAGGCTGTAGACCTGTGTTACTCAATTTATTGGCATATTCTTTCTGACCCTGTACACAGACAGTGTATAGATACATCTTATGTTATGTATCTCATTCATGAGAGTGCAGATATGGTAGCCTTCTCGTTATTGGTACTATTCTGTCGATAATTGTCATTCAAGATTCATGTGTTCCTTACTTATTTTATCCAAGATGCTGTGACTGCTGATGGCATTAATGCACATTAACCAAATCTTTGAGGCACTCAAAGTTTATACTGTGTGTGTCTGCTGTGAGTTTACAGCTCCTTATGAAGCTATTTCAAGTGAAACTACAAAACAAGTGAAAGTTATTTTCTTGTTTCTGCTGTAGATTACGTTATGAATGAAGCTGTTTTTCTCGTTCTGACTTGCCATGTTTTAAATAAAGCAATATCAAACTATTCAAAACAAACATTTGGTGACTGAACATAATTAAATAAAATTCAATACACGAATAACAATTAATTTACAATTTGAGGTAATCAAATCAAACAATCTGACGAAATACCATAAATAATAAAATATAATTTTAAATTATTGCCCAAAAATCAACCTACTTGCTGCCCTCTCGTGTTATAATGTAGGACGCGTTAAAATCATAGTGCAAGTTTTCAAAAGAACGAGCAACAGCTGGCATGCGCAATAACGCGCAGGAGCGCCACATGCCTGACATGCAGTCCATGGATGCTGTGGAGCCAGTCACGTATCCCAGAACAGTTTACTCCCCGCTACCGTCATGTGTTCGCCATGACGCACAGCGGCACACAGCGATCTGCAGGGCGAGGGTCGAGGGCGATGCATTCAGTCAACATCCCATCATCATAGCTTGATTAATGTTTTAACCTACTATCATTTTTCGATGTGAGGTTTTAAGACAGCGTCTCTGAGGTTGGTGCGTGCGCAACGGAACCACGCGGCGCTCTGTATCTACCTGTAACACAGCTGATATGACTCAGCGCTGCTGCTGCTGCTGCTGCTGCTGCAGCCTCATGCTGCCTGACTACTGTAATTCCTAGACAGCGAGTTCGGGCTAACTGGGCACATTCCAGGCGCGTGTGTCTCTCCAGCTGAACCCATGTGGAACCCAGGGAAAGAGGAGAGAAACGCACTGATGTCCTACACTAACCCAGCTCCATCTAAACCACCTGACACAGCCTCGCTGACATACACCTGGTAATTATTAACCAAAACCAAAGAATGGCACAAACACTTCCGCCTCGGGAGGCAAAGTTGCCAGCTGTGAGCAAAGAAATAAAACAGTATAAAACAAAACGAGGCTGCGGCGGCGTCTCCTCTAATCCCCTCTGCCCCCCCCCCCCCTACACACACGCCATCAAAGCACACCAGTGGAGGTAGTTGGAGCAGTGAAACAGTATTTGTCCGTTATTTCAATGTGACCCGTGTCCGCCATACCGGTGAGACGCGACTGCACGGCTGCTGATCGGACGCGTGGAGCGCGCGCCGCTCGCGAGAGGAACGACACACTTCACCCGTCCGGCGGAAAAGTCACTGCGAGCTCGAACCTGTGACCACAACGAAGGTAATGTCGACCTGCATGTGCCCATTCCTCTTTTTACTGTTACTCCTGAGACACATCTTTGTCTTTATCGTGCAATTGCAATGAAGCTACAGAGAAATGCGGCAAGAAAGTGCTACGTTTGAAAATGATATCACTAATTACAGCAGCGCGTGCGTGTGTTGTTTTAAATATTAATGTGTATTTGATTGTAATTATTAATAACAGAGGTCAAATAAAATGAATTTGAGCCCGTTTGTGTGTAAAAAAAAGAAAAGCGAAACTGGGTTGTGTGCTTCAGGAGGAAATGCTCATAAAGGTCGGATGTTCGAGGCTATCGATCCGCATCCTGTCGATATCGTTCAACGCGGCGGTGTCGTGTTGGTTCTTCGCATTTTTTTTAGTTAACAGCGTTTATCGTTCGCTTTGTCTGGAGTCCACGGCGTCGAGGCTTTCTTAGATTTTCTCCGGAGAAAGGAGAAGCTGATAACCGCCCTACATTTCTAGAAGCAACCTTGAGGTGCCGCATTCAACACCCCCGAGTCTTCTGCGGAACTCTCCCCTGTGGTCTGTGCGCATCTCCGTGAATACGGTTCCAACGAGACTGTACAGGTCGCTTACACAGCTGGGCTGCTGCGAGTGTTTACGACACACACATACCGTCAGTCTGGTGTTAAGATGGGCCTACACACCCCGCAGTGTTGACTCCTGTCTTTCTCTTGACAGAGGGGACAATGGCTGAGGACATTAAGACCAAACTCGAGAACTATCGCACTGCTCCCTTCGATGCCAGATTCCCCAACCAGAACCAGACCAGGAACTGCTGGTCCAACTACCTGGGTAAGACCTTACTTCAAGGTCAAAGTCAAAGTCAGCTGCTGTTTCAGACACTTTTCACATTTTTTAATGAAGCTAAAAACACAGATTAGTGTTCCAGCTTTCATTAATAACGTGCTTTAGTCTTTAAGTCACTTAAAACGTGCTTCTGTGTAAAGCTCACAGGCTCAGGAGTTCACCTCTGACCTCAGTAATCCAGTTTGAGATGTCTCGAGGGCCACTGACTCGACCCTCACGTCTGAAAATAGATCAACACAATGGTTCACATACATTGTCTCTCTATTAATAGACTATTACCGCTGCCAGAAAGCTCTGACCACCAAAGGAGTAGATACTACCCCTTGTGAATGGTACGGGAGGGTCTTCAAATCAATCTGCCCCATCGCCTGGGTAAATAAACAATTCCTTTTATTATGAAATTACTTTTCCCCAAAGACGGCTAAGTTGACTGCTACCTGCTGACTATGTGTGGTTTTCTCCTCACTGTGGACACTTAGATTAACAGTTTATAAACAGGGGTCAAACAACTTTATTACTCCTCACATTCCTGGGAGTGTCTGCTCAGTCCTCAGAGTCCAAACAGCACAAAGATCTTCAGCACAAAATTAGACATAAGCGACCAGCATAAATTATTTCCCAGCTCAGTAAAACATGGACGCAGTCTATTTTGTAGTTATTTTAAGCCAGGTCCTAGAAATATGAAAAGGATTTCAGTGGTAACTTTCCCTCCAATTGACATGCCATTTAAATGCATTATGAGAGACAGAGAGTCCGTTTCCTGTGCTATACATGATCTTAGGTCAATTCAAAATTATATTAAAACTTCTGATAAAATTGCCACAATCAGGAGAAACTTCTGTGTATTTTATACATCAGGTCATACGAGGATATCCGAGCATGTATTTCTACAGTGTTACTCATGCTGTAATTATTATAATTACAAGTTTCAGACGAGCAAACGACATTCTTGCCATTTTTTCATGGTTGCTTTTGCTTCTAAAACATTTTCCCCTTCAGATCGAAAAATGGGATGATCAGAGGGCAGATGGAACCTTTCCGGGGAAAATCTAAGGTTACCATCTCAGAAGCTGTTCGACTGCAAAGATGTAATCTTCTCAGCTAAATGTTTGTATGCGTGGTGGGAGACCGCGCTACTCTATCACCACTAATGCTCTGTGCTTAGAGCACTCTGAAACTGAATGGTCATTCCTTACAAATACAGTGAAATGTACAGCTGATTCTGCATTAAAATATCTCAGGATATATTTATGGATCTCAGTTGTCCTCTGTGTGTTTTTTCCTTTTTTGGTAAGATGTTCTTATCACCAGAGAGTATTAATAGATGTGGAACATCTGGCTCCAGTCATCCTTTCACGTTGGTCATATCAGGTAAATATAAAAGAAATAACTCTAAACCAACAAGAAGAGCTCATGTCTTTAAAAAGAGCAATGGAAGACATTAATGTATATAGAGAGAGGTATCTTTATTAATTCAAATAAAACTACATCAAATATACATATTTAATCAAGATTAGAAAAATAATTAAATATTTCAAAACACTAAAGGCAACACAGAATAACAGCCGCCGCTCGACAGAGCAGGGCTAGGACACAAAGTAATGACTATCGTTGTGGACGAACCAAAATTAAACACATAAAACTGCATTTCATATATAATAACTCCCATCAGGTGTAAGGAGTGTGAAATCATTTATACTGGGCTCAAGAAAGCAGAAGAAACTCCTCCAAACAGATGAATCTAATATGTTAAGGTGATAACAGCTAGTGATGAAGAAATGTTCTCATGCAACAAGTTAGTACAGTAAATATTAGATGAATAGTACATCACATACCAAATATTTCAGTGAAGGTAGAACTGTATTTTTCCCTTTGTAAAGATAACTCTCGTCAATTTGAGGTAAGGGTATAATATTTGCATATAGGAAGTTGCCTGTTAGTGTATCTACTCACAACATAGATGGTACTTTCTTAAAAATGTTCCTTTTACAACCAAATTGCTGAACCATCTTAAGAAATGCTTGCCTCCGAAAATCTAGTGTATAGCAACTTCAGTGAAGGTCACTTTGATGCAAGCGCTTTCAACCTGATGCTAAACAGAACAAATATACAGACCTAATTTTGCAGAGGCGATTACGTCTTCATTTTATTCATAGTGAAATGTACAAAAATCTGACTACCCCTTAAGCCATCAATAAATATTTTCCAAAGGTGAAAACCTCTCCGAAAGCACTTCCCAAAGTGAAACCATTAGTCTTTTAGCAACACATCTAAATAATTAACATTATAAATGAGTGTCTGCATAGCATTACGATGGGTTGGTGCACTGGCGGGAGTCAGATCTCATACCCATTAGGCAAAGAGCTGATCATCGAGGCTTATCAGTGGATTCATTTAATTCATAAACGTAATATCAGCCACATCCTGATGTATTTATGTGGCACTCGAGCATTTTTATTTTGTATTTACATGCCACAAGCAGCATTTAAATGTGCAGCACAAGAATCACAAGTAGCAGCCACAGATAATAGTGTTTAGTACTAGGCACAATAACAGGGCTGATAAAAGGCAGCCTCACAAGTTTCTCCTGGCACTGTGGGAGGAACAACCCAGGCAACAATACAGTACGTGTTCAGGATAACATGTCAGTGTGGGTGTTTTTTCACAGCAATGGGGAAAAGGGAGTAATCCGACCACAAAGTGGAATCCTGCATGTGTGTCCAAACCCACTTATCTGTGAAAAAGTGTACCAGCGACAGGATGGTGGCTTTGCACCTAAGTGAGGTGTTCAACATCGACCACAAAAAAAGTGGGCTCCAACAGTCAGCTCCTGTCCTTCAGTTCTTCTTACATTGTATGAACGTCGGCCTGTTCATCAGTCAGTCAGTCAGTCAGTACCGCCTCTTCCCATGTTTCCCATCAGTCATGCAGGTTTTAGGCCGCAGGGCTACATCGAAGCAGGACAAGCATTTAGCCACCGAACACACGTGCATAGAAAGAAGCTGTCTGGAACAACCAAGTGCGATTATTTCTCTGCCTCACCTGGATCTGCCGTCTGCTTCTTTTTGTTGTGATGGACTATCTGATTCTCATTAGTCATCTTCACATCCTGATCCTCCACATAGTTACTGAAACGGCAAGAACACAAACACACGACGGACACGTTTCAATAACGATGTTGAACTGCAACAGGGAACAACACAGAATGAGTTGGCTGATAACAAAACTTAAAGCCAGCAGGTCCAGGCCTTGAAAGGTGGCGCTAGAGAGGTAACAAAGGAGAGAGAGAGGGAGAGACAGGGGCATCACAAGTCAAGCGTGTGGTAAGAAGAGTGCGGCATGGTTGGGAGACACTGAGGGCACTGGAGGACTCGTCAACACAGGGACTGACCACAGGGAGGTGCAGTTACTTACTGTTTGTGGTGTCTGCTGCCACGGGGGCTGAAGTAGAGAGAAGCACAACTCAACAATGGGCTTGAAGCTCACCTTACTTGTTAATCCATTAGTCACCCCCCATGAGCCTGTTGCTTATCTCAGCTGAGTGCATGGGATGAACAGTCAGTCAAACAAATAAGTCCTATATCTAGCTCCTTTAAAAAAAACACACCTAATGACAGTGTTCCTCTCACGGTGAGCAATGTAGGCATTGTCTGTGAACAGGATGGTATGGTAGGTCACCACTGGATCACAGGTAGGCAGAATGCCTCTTGCCACGTGGCTCACACTGTCCAAGATGCCATTATACACAAGAAGGTCGTCCACCAGCAGCTGTACATGCAGAGACACAGAGTGTTTGCTGTGATGGATCAGTGGTAAACACCTGAATGCAAAGCTCACTGCAGAGAGAGCACGTTACCCCAAACTCCTTCACTCCTCTCTGCGGTGTCTTCGAGTAGTTCCACAGCTTAATCATGGACACAGTCACTGGCTGATCAAAGATGACGTACACACGGTTCACCTACAAAGAAACAGGCAATACGCTTAATTCAACTGCAGACTATGACACGAGTCTGTGCTAACAGAAACACCTCCTCACCAGTCCAGGAAGCACTGGGGCTAGCCACATATGTCTTCCATCATGGGTACTGTTGACTCCATCTATTAGCTTATCTGGAGTCCTCACATCTCCACTCACATTGTCCAGTACGTTCACACTGTCTGGAAAAGCAGCAATGTCTGGTGGACATAACGTTGAGGAACAGACATGTATAAATACAGAGTTCATCTTTGTGAGAAGAGATACATCAAGAACAGTTTGAAATCACGAGCAAAGATACTGTTGTCGCTGAGGCTGATCTTCTCATGGTTGCAATCGTAAAACTCGATGCCGTTGAGGCCGATGTAGTATGGGTCTCCCCAGGTGGTTAAAAGCTGCAGCTGAAAAATGACTGATGTGTGACGGTCATGGAATATACAACATGTGATGAAGCTGCTCCTCTATGCTATATGCTCGCGGTGACATAGGCTATACTTAGATTAGCTCCTCCCACATTTAAACAATTAAATATGTTAAAAATATAAGACAATAACAACAACATTTTCCTGTTAGCTAGTAGGACACGACAGTACTCATAAAACAGTATTACTACTCTCTGAATTAACAGGTCCACTTCTGATCTTTCTCCTGCAGCCAGTTGCTTTGATATTTAAAAAAAAACAAATTGCATTAATAACGATTCGTTTTATTGTTACTGGCAAAATTGAATAATGAATTGTGGTAGATGAGTGTTTGAAAGGATACAACCACAAGGCATGATGGGCGCTTCGTAGTCCATGCTGGCTTCCTCTTGTTTCTTGGAGCTTCCTCTAAAGTAGAAACAACAAAACTTGGATTTAGCAAATACAATTTCTAAACTTTCTCACAAATATAAAGAAATCTAAACAGAAAATTGTGGCTCCTACTTGTGGTAGTCCTCAGTGCTCTTGTTATTGGTTGGTGCCTGAACAAAGTCTATAAAGAGTAGCTCCTGTGCAAAGTCAAAGTGGCAGTTGCCCGGTCCTTTCCTGATCAGGAATCCCTCCCTTGGGGAGATGGCAACATCATCCATAAACACGTGGATCACCTTCACCTGCACCAAAGACACATGTTCTGCGTTCCAGTCCGCTGCATAAAATCTTTCTCATTATATATACTGTAATAACAGATATTCTCACCCCTCTGTAGGAGTCCTCCGGGGACTTGTTGTAGTTCCACACACGGAGTCCAGCAATAGTCTGAGCTTTGTTGAAGACAATGTTCAAAGTGTGGTGCTCTCCATAGGAGAAGGGGATCAGCCACATGTGCTGGTCGTCAGTGGTAATGTTGTGGCCATCTATAAGCCTCGGTAATAAAAATACACACTAAAGATTCAACAAACACACTAATAATCTGATCTAATTCTAATATTTTCAATCAGATATGATGATTTTTTCCTTGAGTGCATAGAGGACACGTACTTATCAAGTGTGCGCAGGTCATTTCTGTACTCAGGAAGGTCATTGAGGTCACTGGGTGAGGCAACCATCATACCAAGATCTAAAGGTAGACTCTCTCCATCCTTCCCCACCACTTCTAGTCCAGTCAGGCCCATGTAGTGTTTGTCGCCCCAAGTCATTGCCAGCTCTAGTCTAAGGCCTTGTAAAAAAAAGTAACATTTGTTTAAGTATCCGAAACTAAACACCAAGCAAAAACAAAACTGAGCATGTGATGACACATCACTGTTTTTGTACTCACACTTAGCTGTGTACATGCCAAGAATATGCTTCATGTTCTCCTCAGAGTGGCTCACGGTAGGGTTGAGTTGAAGTTTCTAAGGGAACACATTGACACATCTAAGCATTGCAGCCTCGTACTGTTCTGTCAGCTACGCTTCCGTAACGGCAAAAAGAAAAATCTGTACTTACAGTCAGGTCTTCTTCTCGGAAACCAGCCTGCGTGAAGGGTCTTTCTTCTCCCTCTCCGTCAGCAGTGCATGGTCTCTGCAGCTCCTCCTCATTCACCAGACTTTCAGGACCCTCAGTTTCACTGAGGAAGGTTTCATCATAACAAGACATAGCTTCCAAAATCTCATCGTCAGTGGTGAATAGAATAGTGTCGCCAAACTGGTCCAGCCCTGAAGTGACAGCAAAGTAAAGAAAGTTGAGCAAAAGTAACAACAATGCAGCTTAAAGACCTGAGAGGCTCTTAAGATACCTCCAGAGAGGGTCCCTGAAGCCTTGGCAATCTCTCCCCTGAAGATGCACCTGCCATCCAGCATCATTTCTACGTCTTTCACCCCTCGGAAAGAGTGGATGCGTGACTTGTTGTAGTTCCACACACGGATCATAGCCACGTTGTAAGGAGCTCCAAAGTCCAAGTATATGGTGTGGCTACAACCAGGGGTGAATGGAGCTAGCCAAAGGTGCATGTCGTCCTGGGTGCGATTAACACCATCAATCAGGTTGGTGACCACACGCGGATCTTTGCCATATGCAGGCAGAATGTTGATGTCTGGAGGGTCAGCGCGGATGTGGGCGGGGCGAAGAGGCTCTCCGCTGGAACTAAACACTTCCAGGCCATTGAGGCCCACATAGTGGCGATCGCCCCACGTAGAGAGGATGCTGATGACCAGCTTTTGGCCCTGTGGCAGAACCGGGATCTCAAACTCTTCATCCCGATCAATGGATGGATCGTCCTCAGGACCGTCACAAAGAGCTCCCTGTGCAGAGGCGGGTGAAAGAGTGCTCCTGGGTGCTGTGGGTGGTTGGACTGGGACTGTGGGAGGACCACGGCCCTGGCGCTGGAGGAACTCATCAAAAATGTCACCCTCAAAGCCCATGTTGGAGATGCGTCCACGTTGGCATTGGTTAAACTTTGTGAGGGAGTCCCAGGACTCCATGAGCGTGTCATCCCGCTGGTTTTGGAGCTGGCCCCAAGAAGAGGACTGCCTCCTGCTGGTGTTCACCAATGACATTGGCTCCTCTAGAGAATTCACAGACAAAAGTTATTATAACAAATGAGGTAATAAGCACATCAATATATTGTATTTAGAAAAAGACAAAATACAATACAGATTTAAATAATGTATTATCATTTTAATGAATCACAGTATTTAAGATAGTTGTCAGTAGACTGACGGATCAATATTAGTAAAGTAAAGTGCAGCACAAAATAAACTATGGGTTTGACAATCCTACCAGTGTTTGGCAGAGCTCTGAGATGCGGCTCCTCTAACTGTCTTGCAGTAAGTGGAGTGTTTCGAAATGAGCTTCTGCGCCCGCTGATTGGTCTGTCTGTCTTTTCCCCCCTCAACTCCCCCAGCAGATCACAGCTGAGGTCCAGAGAGTCAACTTTCCCCTGACCTCCATTCACTGTCCTCTCCACCCCTCTGCACACCCGGCCTGGGTGGCACGGTAGCTCTGGGAGCATTGAAGACGATGAGGCTGATTTGGGCTCAGTGGAGTGCTGAGGCACAAGCCACAGGGGCTTCTCCCTGCCGGCCTCACAGCCCTCTGGAACTCCTCTGTTCAGCGGCTGAAGCCATTGTGGGGCCACTCGTGATGAGGATGGCTGCGTGGTGACTGTTTGCTCCGTGGGTGCTGGCTGCTCCACCTGCTGCCTGAGAGAGAGTGGTTCCTCTGAGGCAGACAGGTCATAGGGGTTTCCGTGTGTGAAGGAATGATGAGCAGAGGTTGAAATACCGCCTGTTAAAGGAGTAATGGGTGGTAGCGGTGAATGAGACTTCTCCTGCATGTCCATCATCGCTGATGACTGTGAATTCAAACTGGGCACCAAAGGGGGGTGTCGCTGGGTCCCGCTGCCCTCCCCACCCTTCCTGTCTTCATGGCAATGGGGGCTGACACCCCGCAGATTGTGTCCTGAAGACACAGGGCTGGAAAACAAAGAGTCTGAGACTTGGAAATCCTGGAGGTCGACTGTGGTGCTGTAGTCAAACACCTGGTGGCCGCAGCCCTTTTCCAGTTCACCTTCAAATACCAGTGTGCTGTTGAGGTACAGCTTTACATGCCTTACACCAATATCAAGCTCCTGAAAAAGAAAAGGTGCTTCAATTTACTTAGTAGGGCCATGTTTAACATCTTACATAACATTTGAGTTTTAGCACCTATATATTAAATGCCAAAATATAAAAATACAGCGTGTTCATGTCGTGTAATGAGATCTACAACCAAAAATCTACATAACTATATTAAGACTTAGGTAAACGAAACAGAAAGTGTATGTTGAATTACTTTGAATACACAATTATTTTAATTTAAGCAAAACTCCAAACGAAGAACATAAAGTACATAATTCAAATTCATACACACACACACAAATGCACAATTGACTGATTTGTTACCTACTCTTTACTTGCCGAGCTCTCTGCTAGCAGTAATTAGCGCCCTCACAGACACCAAGTCATGACTGCCACGAAGAAATGGCTGATGCCCAACTCCAATCTGCTCAATCCTCTAGACAGTAAACCCCTATGAACCCATGTCAGACTAGAACTTATTACTCACTAACGACTCCTTACCTCCACCGTTCGAGACACCAGGTACTTCTAGATGGCTGAAGTTACAAAGAAACAGATACGCTAGGGTCTTTGTACCCCTCTATAAAAAGCAGTAAGGTTGAAAGGCAGAAGCCCACAACTCCTCTAACACTAATCCGTCGGTGTTAATCTCTTACTGCTCCACATTTGGACAGACTGACTGGTGGCTCAGCCAGCGCTTAAAGAGAACCACACCCCTAAAGTAGCCATGCTAACACAGTCCTGTATTATTGTAACATCACAAGCTGCAAACAGGTCATTAATAATCTCTGAAGTAGAGATAAGAATAAATGAAATAATTGTGGAGCAGAACTAAATTTTACTAAGCAATTCAACTTGAAATTAAAATTAAAAGCACTTACATTAAGGCTTTTGTTGTAGTTCCAGATTTTGATGCAAGATATTCCAAAGTCTGTGAGGCGCTCAGTGTTCCTGATGATAAAGTAAAGCTGGATGGGAGGATGGAACGGACATGTCCACATGTGACGCTCTTTGGTGGTCTGTCAACCCAAGGGGAAAGACAAAATAAGCAACTATCTTAGTCCATGACAATAATGAAATACGGTTATTCAGGTTGTGTGAATGTCATCACAGGAACTCAAAATGTGACTCAGAAGTGTGTACGGTCCTTGTGTTGCTGTATGCACTCCCAATGTGTGGGTATGCACCCGTTGAGTCAGCAGATGGTGCCCTGCAGGATCTCCTCTCAGGCCCGGATTAGTGAGCCCCTAAACAGTAGGTGACATCAAATGCACCGATACGTATTGCTCTGTAGGTGTCTTCATCATCCAGCAACTGACCACACGAGGCTGAACATTATCCTTCACCAGGAGGAACCAAGGAACCCCCGCACCATCATAAGGCCTAAAAATTGCTCTAGTGTACTGGTCCTGCTATTTGGTTGTTGCTTTACTACAGACCCGTCCTACTGACCTGGTGTAACAGCTGGTCTCCTGGTGTCTCCTCTACGCGTTTGAAACTGTGCTGAGAGTCTCAGCAAACCTTCTTGCAACTGTATACACTGTGTGGAGTAACTGGACTAGCTGCGCAACCTGACTGGGCTGCAAGTAAGCCGAATCATTCATGAGGAATAAGGTGCTTGTTTGTGGCCAACACTGATTCAAACTGATTCCCTTTTTTGGAGACTTGCTTTTGCCTCACCAAGCAGGTGAAGTTAATTCACGCTTGCTTCCTAAATGGACAGTTGACAGTAGCAGAGACTCACCTTAACTTTTCCATTGACAAGAGCCCCAAGATTCCCTGGGTAGTCAGTGTTCCTGATGTCTAGATCATGAGGTGACACATACAGCTTCTTTTTTCTGAGGCAAAAAAACTGCAATTCCGTCAGCCCGACTTGCAAAGCGTTCCCCCAGTTTGACAGGATCTCCATGGTAACGTACAATGCAGGCGTTATCTCTGCAGAGGACTGTGTTCTCTGCGATGAAAACACATAATATTGACAAGTGCTGCTATAAACTTGTCACACTCTGAACTGTGAGACAGACTCACCGGCTGCTTGCTATAGTCTGAATTCACACTCTGATGAAAATTGTAGTTGGGTCCAGATTCAAGTTTCTCCAAGGCCTTTAGCAGTCTCTGTTGTTGCCTAAACAGAAGGATGACACCCTTCAGCTCTGCTGCGTTATCTGTTGTCCCTACCTTCAAATTAGATGCGATAGATGGCGGAGCACTGAAGTTTCCATACCGATAAATAATTCTTTGTGGTGAGGAAATATTCATTCTGACCCTGCATGATGTACAATATCATCACAGTACCAGGTGTCTTCTACCCACATGAAGACACAAAGTATATATATACACATTACCAGTGTATTACGTGTTATATTCTGTCGGTATACCTGGGGCCCATTAGACTGATCCTCTGCATCGCCAAAGTGACACTGTTCTCATCCTTGTCATGGTTGTTGTGGTTCCCTAAGCCATTCATTATCTGGTGTCCCCTGGCCTGGTAAGCACACAAAAAAATAAACTAAGCCAATATTATTATGTTATAACCAGGAGCACACATGGTACATGTATAGAATTATAGGCGAGCACAATGAAAAGAAAAATCAGGTCATAGTAGTATAGAGTAGGTTGAACTGCTGCTATGATTCAAATGGAGCTTAAGTGGGGGAAGTGCAGCGTGAGGCAGACGCAGACTTACCATGTTGCGGCTGATGAGGTCAGGACTCTGCACAGGGTCGTTTTCCCTCTGAATGGCCTGTTGCACCCTGCATGCCGTATCGACTGGGTCTTGTTCATCAACAGAAGCTTTTCTGGCCGCTGATAGAGGCCTGTCCACTCGACTCCTTTGCCCTTAAGACAACGGAACACATTCTTTTTCAGCAACAACTACGAATCCATCCAACTTTTACCAGGTACAAGCTTGTGATGTTGCCGTTACATGGCGTGTCCTAACCCTAACCTACCAGTGCAAGCCTAAAGGGCTACATATTATTCCAAAATTGAAGTCAGTAGCCTTTGAACTTGAAAATCTTGACTCTCAAATCATAAAAACACATAAACCACACCTTAAAATCATTAGACTTACTCTGACCATCCCAGTTGTCTTTTGAAGGTGGCCTATCTAATGTCTTGCTCTTCACCAACATAGGTTTGGTAGGTATAAAGGTGTCAATGTTTTCTTTCCTTTTTGCAGATAGAGAGCGTTCAATCTTGCGACCTGAAACAACAGAGAACATGACACATGGGATAGACTATTATTAAAACAGAGAGTTTGAATGCAGAAAAGTGTTTTTCTGCATCCTCTGTGCGGGATCATATTTGTAGCACTTATGCTGTGAATAGAAAGCTAATGTACTGTTGTAATGTACTGTACGGTACTCATGAATCAGATATGAAGGAAACGGAACCACTCTGGACAATTAACACTAATCCTTTAAATCAATAACAAATTTACATGTGAAAATAGATGCCAATGCGTACCTTTAGGCGCGGGTCCAAAATCCAGCACAATGAGGTTTGCTGAGTCAAAGCGGCTACGGGAGCCACTAGTTCGGGAGTTAGAGGAGGACTTGGATGAAGGGAGAGGAAGCCCCAGCTCATCCAGACTCTCAGTGCTCTCCTCTCTCTCTATCTGCTCCTCCACCCATTCATCGTCTGACTCCTCCCCTGCCGAGCCACGAGTGCTCCGCCGCATGCTAACCTCCAGGCTTCGGCACAGAACCTAGTTTACAAAAGGTCAGCATTTATGTATGCATCCATGCACAAAGTCATCAATGTAAACACTCACAAGCCCAAACATACACACATGCAAACTGACAGCGTAAACGTTGACTTGATTTGTGTTGCTGCCACTAAAAACTGTCAAAACGAACAGCCACGAGGTTGAAACTGCATCCCATACCACCTTGACATGATGAAATAAAGAAGTGGGCATGTTTCTTACCTTTACTTCCTCCAGGTTGAGAAGCACCTTCTCGTTATGTTCCTTGTTCCCTTTGCCTCCTTGGATCTCTGGCTTGGAGCTGAAAGAGTGCGTCACTTTGCAGGTGTCCTTTGGGGAGCAGGAACTACGGGTTGTACGCGGGCTGGAGCTCTGCATGAAACACAGCGATTGGACAAAAGAATAGTGAAAGAGCAGCGATACAGCTTCTAATTTGTACAGACAGATGCATCTGAAACATAGCCCTCCCTAAAAAAACACCCACACACAGGCTTAGTAGGCACTGTTATGTCTTCATTCTACCTCCATGTCTACACTTTCATAGGTCTCAAAATCCTCAGAGTAGTGCTTTTCTGGGGATGTCTGCAAACTTTGTCCTTCCTCTGTTCGAATCCTGACAGAATCCTGTGTACAAAGATTTCATATGTTTGCATTGATTATAAAATATATAATATTGATCATATTACTTCAATTACTAAAATTATTAGGGAATAAGGAGCTTGTACCTGCACCCATTCTTTCCTCTGGACCTTTCCTGGGGCAGTGTGGCTCCTCTTCCTGTAGGCCTGCTCCAGATTACGGCTATCTTCAGTTAGCTGGTGGGCGCTTCTACAGACATCTGCCGATGAGTCACAGCACGGAAAGGAACATGAACAGTGTGCAGCAGACTATTGCCTCAGAGGAGAAGTAACACACAGTCACAGATGGTTCACAGCACACAGAGTAAGAACAAAAACTGGCTGCCAGCTACAACTGTCACTATCATTTATTCACTGAGACTGGGCATGGGATCATGCAAACTACAAGCTGGGGAGTGGTGGCTATTAGCTGGTATCCATATGGTCTGGGGATGACCATATTTCAGTGTTAAAATAACTAAATAATGAAGAATAATATTTCGACTTTTATAATACTAATAGACAGATAAAATGTTGTGGTCTGTCATAAAAGCTTTTAGCTTTCAGTGTCTGTAAATTAATTTTAATCTGGTATCAACTACCTCCTGTAAATGCAGCCCTCTGAGAAGGTGGGGAAGTGACTGACTTGTGGTTGGAACTCTTAAATTGCTTCTTACTGGCTTCAGCGTTTGCTCCGTTAAGATAAATCGAAAAACCCTGCTCAAGCCGCTCCAACTCAATCTCTCTGGGGTCTTTGATTCGAAGGCGTTTTTGGATCCTGTAAGAAAAGAAAACTGGTGACCATCTCTAAGATTAATAAAATTAGTGTATTATGAATTTGAAATGGCCACAACATCCTCTCTCCTCTACATGTCAAATAGGTTTAATGTGTCTCAAAGCAAATAACCAATAAGAGCTCTTTTCAGGCAGCACTGAAAGTCATGGAGGAGTTATGTATATCCGCTGTGAAATCTAATCCATCTCTCCTCAACAGCCTGTGCTCACACTTCACCTGTTTTTGTGCTGGAGGGCGATTAAATATTCATCCAGAGTGTCATCCACAGCAGAGGCAAGCCTTCCTTCTTGGCACGTTTTGCTCTCCTTCAACAGAATGCACATAAGTAGACACACACACACACACACACACACACACACAGACAAACAGAAAATAGAGTCAGAGGATGATGATTTAAGGGAAACAGATGATTGCACAGGGATTCACATTCACAAACTTCATTAACATTAACATTGACTTAAATTGTTCATCAAAAAACACACACAGCTTGCAGGATTATGACTTGCTCCTCCAGCTTTGGGTAAATAATTCACTTTATTTATCATACAATAGGACATTCGAGGCAGTAATTCAGTAAATGCAAAAACAGCAACTAACAGATCTAAGCTTAAAAATGTGATGTAAACTGTCTAAGGAAACTACAGACTCAGCAGGGACCAATAAGACTATGAAAGGATTCCAAGTAATTTATGATGACATATTGTGCCTTGTCAACGTCTTCCTTTGATAAAAGGTGGTCATATTTGGCACTCATTGGGTGTATTGTCTATGCATATGGCCTCGCTCTTTGAAGACACTGGCATTTACAACAGTTTTGACCCTCAGCCAGTGGTAAATTATAGAGATTAGTCTCTTTTGGACGGAGTATCAGTTGGTTGCATACAATTATCACTGACAGCGCATGCCACTACACTTAATTCATAAATGATCATGCAAAATGAGCAAAGTTATCACAGAGTGCTTACTTAGTTTCTACAAGTCAACTAGCACCTGTCAAAGTCAGGAGAAGAAGAGAAGCAAAGGAATATGAAGGAAGACCAGAGAATATTGGTTAGTAACATTATAAACTGAGACAGCAACAGCTGAGAAAAGCTGGAAAACAGGACATGCACTGTTGCGATGACAGAGAGCTTTTTGATCATGTCTGATGTCATGTAAAATGGCAGATGTGTGTTTAACACTGTTGTCAGAGCAGATGATCCGTTACGTAAAGCGATCTCTCCTACCTCGTTAAGGTTATCCATGATGTGGCTGCAGATGATGCTGTTCACATAACCCTATCCCCCATTTTGGAGATGGCAGACCATTCCTCAAATATATCATGGAAATCTGTGCTGTTTGATTACATCTGCAGATGGACACAGTGAAAGCCCCAAGGTTACCTGTGACATGAGCCGTCGTTTACCTTGAATGCAGTTGGTTAATAATGTCGCCACACCCGCCGGATGATTTACCTGATAAAATACTAACATACAACAGAGCAGCCGCTGTTGCCAAGTTAAAGTTAACCAATTAAACCCATTTTCATCATCACCATACTGGTCGCGTAGGGATGTGACAGATGTGCTGTACCTTTTGCTACCTTGATTCATTTAGCAGTGACAGCTAACCTGCTAGCCACTGCTATGGTAATCTAACAGAACAGGCCAAAGCGTTCAACCTGTTTCCATTAACATTACGAATTGCCTCGTTTATCGCACAAAATTAATTCTGGCAAGAACACCACAGGCGACACTAGCATAGAAGCTAAAAGCTGAGTTAGCAGCGACGCTAGGCTAACAACAAACTGAAATGCTAACGAGATAGCATTTAACAAGTTAACATAAAAACACACAAAAACAGTTTTCTAGTTTCGTACAGGCTTTACTCGTGTTCTAATAACTATTTCGAATATACTTACTCTCTGCGTAAAACGTAACATGATCAGAAACCAGTTCTTAAAATTTTGTTTCTGTGTTTTCTCATGCGCCCAGTGCGTTGTGTTGGTTGGTAACCAGGATAGCGGTCCACCAATGGAGAGAGCCGCACCAGTGTCGGCCACGCCCCCTGCTCGTTGCTCCAGTATCAACACACCTGCACAAAACCGTCTACTGTAAAAACCACACTTCTGGAGCACTGAAGACGGGAGCAGGTGCATATCACGAGGTTGCAAAGAACTAACGAAACGCTTCAAGTAAAATCACACAATTTCATCATCAACTGTCAAAAGTTCATCACTGTTTTTATTATTATAAATCAATGCATTTTATATAAAAAGGGACATAGGGGGTCTGAAATAAAACCATTGTAGATGTAAACCAAGATCAGGTTATGGCCACCCTCTTATCACACTCATTCCAAAACACCCTAAGTTAAACTTAAGCTCAATCTACAGTTTGGAAAAGGTTTAAATGGAAATAATGCAGGTGACATCAATCTCTCTGCAAAGAGTTGCAGTACAGCAACTTAGCATGCCGTTTTTTTTGGTGCAATCCATTACAACCATAATCAGCAGCAGTCAACAATATTTGTGTGCACACCATTATTGTGTAGCAGTTCTAGGATGTGAAGACTCTCAAATTCCTGAAGGTAAACAATAAAAGCTTTGTGTGGCTCCCAGTGTAACGGCCCTGAATGCAACACAGGTTTAGACATCTTCTGTCCAGGAAAGGCCTAGCGTTTTGTCAATTTGTTGCCCTGCAGACTTTCTTAAATGAGATCAAAGAGGCATTCAAGGAAGGCCAGCATTATTGTGTTTTTACACTTAACTGCTTCTTGAAAGTAGGTGCACATGAAAATGGTTAGATGCTACAGGTCAAAAGGGAGCACAGCCAGCTGCTTTAACAATGTAAGCTAGCTGTAAGTAAGCTGCTTACCGCACTAGTAGCACTCAGAAACACTCTATGCAGTTAAGGGGAGAGGGTCTGTTACCATAGAAATCAACTTCATTAAACAGATATTGGAACTTTGATGAATTATGGCTACAATTGTGAATCTTATTGTATTATTTTCAATAATTAAAATGCCCTTTTGACAGAATTGTAATCCATTACTAAAAGTGCAACCTTCATCTTCACAGCATTGCAAGATAAAAAGCACACACTAACTAGAATCTTTTGTTTTGATGTTTTGACATGTTGCCCAAATTTCCCTTCTTTTTTACTATTAACTATTTTCTTATAAAAACACGTCAGTAGTACCAGAACAAAATTGTCTGTATGATGATGGGAAAAAGGTTATGGCTTTCTGATGCCTTTTTAGGCCATACCTTTGCTTACTCTGCTGGGTTATGATAGGTAGGCGTAGATTAAAATGGACCACGTGTCCAATTACTAAAAACACACATGGGAGGAGAGAAAGTAAAACAATAACTTAAGTAGAAGTGCTTAAAATATAGCAGTTCTTAGAGCCCTTTCAAAAACCAAAAAGGTTGCAAAACAAGAATCCCACAAACAGAAGGAGAGAAAAATGAACAGCTGTAATGATAATACTAATATTCATCCAATGATTCACAGATGTACAATTCACTTATAGGTCATTTCCTCCCTTCTCTTACAAATATTTCTTGTTTCCTGGTCAGTGGCCCCCCCACGTCTGTGAGCCGCGGCTGTCCTCTGTTTCATGTCCATCTGTGGTGGAAGAACACTCTGTCTCAGTACATATCCCTTCTTCCCCCTTTGCCATCAATGCCTGTTCTTCCTCCTTTTTCCTATGCTCCAACTCCCACTCCACAAAGGTGTCAAAGAGGCTGGGCCATGCCTCATCCTCACTGTAGTTGCTCAGGTCAGGCCCAATTGCCTGGGTGAAGTTAAGAAACATGTTCCACGTGTCCCTTGAGATGCCTCGAATACCTGAAGGGTTCTCTGCTAGGAAGTCCAGCCAATGCTCCAGGATTGTAGGTGTGTCCTGGGTGAAAACCAGGCGCCACAGGGCGATGGCAATTTCACGTTGCAGAGATCGTTGGCCCTCCTCAGCATCCAGACCAAACTGGAAAGTGAAGCGGTACAGGTCCTTGAAGTTCTCTTCTCCCTGGGCCTCCAGTAACATGCAAGGGAAACGGGAGCAGATGCCTTCAAGGCTATCTGCCCTAATGGCCTTGCAGCCTTCAACAAACTCCTTCCTACAGACACAAGCATAACAGGAAAGGACAAAAATTATGTCAGACCATTTCAGTAAAGAAAAGTGGTTAGATCAGCCATGATGGCCGATCGTTGGCATTTTACTCATCTGTGTTCAGCCAAGTGAATGAATAAAATGTGCAGCATTCAAATGTGAGAAAAAAGTGCAAATGGCTCTCTGGGATGTATTTTATTGGCACTTGAAGAGAGCACTGAGTGAGATTAAAAGATCTAAATATGTATTTTTGCTGCAGCCGCTCCTCCTTGTGTTACTGAGGGTGGAGCTCAGCTCTTCACACAGAGCAGACAGCAGGTAGGACTTTACTAGTTTACAACTGTAGGTTGTTAAACTTGACTTGTCACCGATCGTGTGATACAATAAAATAAAGCACCAATGAAAATAGTTTATCAAAATACTAGCCATTGGAAAACATATTATAGTAGACCACTAAGGCCTAGAAACTTTAAGGCTCAGAAACAAAGATCATACTTTTTAACAAAGTTATGGGAGCAGCACCAGAGCTAATTAGCATAGAAATTTGCAGAGCAAGCCAATAAAACTTGTGAAAAGATCTAACTAAAACAACAGGCTGTGTCTTTGACAGCAGTACAAATAAAACTGACAAAGGAGGAGGGAATATTAAAAACCCATTTATTGAAACTGTGATAAACGTTACTGGCCCTTTAGTATTGTGGATCTCAACCGAGGCAAATATACTATACGTGTTATTGAGGCTCGACAACAATATAGGCTTTCAAAGTCAAATGTATTCTAAAGGGCTTCAGTAAGCACCAGTTCACAATGAATCATGCTGGTAACCAGAGTGTGGTATTGTCAAAAGCCTCTGGACACAAAAGTGCCGAGTTAAAAATCGGAAAGGGGGGGCAGTGACAAGTGACCCGGCCAGCAGGATGCCCTATTCATCACCGTGGCAAGCTATCCAGTGGGTGCACAGAGCAGGATCCATTTCTTCTGGGCCCCCTACCTGACAGTGGAGCTGTGTGTCTACCTGTGTTTAGTTTAACAGCTGAAAATTGTGTGTATGAGGTGTGATGGATGAACCGATGCACGGTGAACGACTTGAGGGTGTGAAGATGACACAAAGCATCTCTAACTATCTTACAAAGAAGGTACGACAAAAAAGCAGCTGTATTACATTCTCCTGATTCCTGGCCACCCGTCGAAAGCATCTCTGTACAATACAATGAACCTTGAATACTAGGTGCCTAGTATTCAAAAGTAACTGAGTCGTTACTTATAAAAACACAGGGCTCAGCTCATACTTCAGATGTGTGGTAATCAATGCAAAGTGACTTAATTACAGTTGGCTTCACCCAAACTGTGTTGTTTGACAGCTTGCGTTAAGATTATGTGTGACACAATGAACAACACCTTACAGGACATGGATTGATAAGTGGAATGAATGGAATGCTTATTCCTGGCAAAGACAAGAAAAAAAACAAACAGTTGTTCTAGGCAATCAAATCAGAATGTTCAGTTCTCACCTACCAGCGATCTATGTGCTGCAGTTATGCTAATTTATCCTGATAGGCAAACGTGGCTGAAAATAACACACCTTATTCCCCCCACCTTACCTTGTAAACTTGCACATGGTGGCTGCTTGAAACTTCCAGGCAAGAACAAGCACACGAAACTCTGCTGGGTCCACACAGAGGTCATTGCAGAACCTCTCCATGCCTTCCTCCAAGATGGCATCTTCCAGTTCATCCTTGTAGCAAGTAAACAGCTCCTCAATACTCAGCAGGGACAGCCCATCCCCATCCAGAAACTCGTCTTTGCACAATTCTCCAGTCACTGCAGGGATGATGGGCGTCTCCACTGGAACATCAAGGGCCTTGGTGCCATTTGACAGCTCATTGGTGGCTTTGCTACACAGGGTACTGGGCTCTTCTTTGTGCCCCCCACCTGCACCACCACCCTTCTTGTGGTGGGACTTGGAGCCACTCTCCTTGTCTCCACTCTTACTACCGAGTGAGGATGTTGGATTCTTACACTTGGTGACACACTGGCCCATGTCTTCCTCCCTGGTCCCTCGTCTTTCTTTCCTCCTAGCCTTTAGTCCCCGTCGGAACCACCTAGACGCCTCTGCTTTGGCCTTGCAAGACGTTTCAACATACCCTCAGGCCTGAGGTACAGGAAAAAAAAGTTAGAATATGTGTATATATATATAAATGTTATCATTGAATGTAGCTCTGACCTCAGTCAGTCAATAAAAAAGGTCACAATCCAGATTTCTGTTGCTCCTAATAGCAAAAACTAGGTGGATTTTGGAATTAAAGGTCAAGAAGCTAAAGTACCTGTGCCTAAAACACCACAATCCAGGTTTTTCACTTCCAGGTTTAAAAACCCTAAGAAAGTGATCAGAGAAAACAATAGTCAGTATGTAAAAATACAATGGTTACACAGGAATGATTATCATGAGAACTCTCTAAAATCCAGAGAAATGTAGTACGTAGTGTAGAAAGTGTAGGTAAACATGTGTAACTTTATTTTGAAAGTAGTAGATAATAGCTGTTTGGCAGACAGAGTTGTACTGTGTTCTACAATAGGCACAAACATGCAATAGAAACAAAAACTTGTGTTGCTCTCTGTGTTTTACTGTTAAATCCTTTCAATAGTCCACATTCACTTTGAGAAAAGATATGTGTCAGAACAGTGTCATGTTTAAGGTTACTGTAGCAACACACACCTTCATCCTAATTCTAATAATCAACAGCAATCAGAATAGAGATTGGTGAGTAAGTCAGAACAAGAGAGAACGAGAAACTAATGTGCAGAACACACCTAAGGCAGAGTGACAGTCATGTTTCTTGGAGAGGATCGTTACTGAATCAGCTCAATGTGAACTGTGCTTGTAGAGTTAGACAAATACATGTTAAGAAACAGTACACTGAATTACTAGAAATATGTTGTCAATGTACACACATACATTAAATGTGATAACTGACTGGGTAGCTGTTTGGATGTTACTTACAGTCTTTCAGATGACACTGGCCACGGACTGGAGTGTCTTTCTATTCTGCTCCATCACTGTGACCTTGACATCTGCAACGCTGAAACGACATCATCTTGCAATCATAAGCAGAAAGTGATAGCATATCTTTTCACAGACACAGGAACATTTGTATTCAGTTTGCCTAAATTGAGGGTTATTGAATTACTGACATACAATCACAAAGATTCATTAGCTGACTAGAATTAGTCACATCTTGTTGTGAGATTTTTTAATCTCTTCACTGAAGTGTCCAGTGAGGAAACACTCACAGCTAGTAAGCTGTTGCAAAATGCTCAACTTTAAATTACTCTTCTTCTTCGGAAACCAGCTTTTGCCTTGCGACCACGCACAGTGCAAGCAACACGACTGTTGTCTCACATTTTTTGAAGAAAATGTAAGTTCAACATCTGAGCTGTGTGACTAATCAATGGGCATGTAGAGGCAAATCTCCCCCATGGCCAACTTCCACTACCTAACACCTGACACACGTCTAAAAACATATTTTTTGATTAAAAATCGCAATGATTTTTCACAGCAGGTTGGTAAACATGTTAGTTTCCATTCATTAGTTCAACTAGGGTTAGCTTACATTATTAGTCCTTAGCAAGCATAAAGTCGAGCTGGAACACTACGTTATACGGGCAACACTGTTAAAGCACAGTATCACCTGAGTAAACTAACATAAAACTGACATTTAACCTCAGCTAGCGTTATCGTTATTATATTTATATAACGTTAAAGTTATATTTTTGGGAACTGGCGAGTACAAAAGGATCAACTGAGCTTAACAGCTCATGCACAGCACTCCCAAATATTATGTAAACCGTATTTCGATGACCATTTAGCTACATCTCACATTTTAACTACTCACCAATCCACACGGTACCTGGAGATTTTGTCTAATCACAACAAATCGTCGCCATTTAAATCAAAACTGCCTGGCCCTTACGACGTCGCCATAGCTAGCTAGCATCAGCTCGGTTGACTAAAAGTTAGCTACCAGCTAAGCTAGGTCTTTCGCATAAGACATCAAGAAATAGCTGTTATCCCCGTAAACAAACTTACCTCTTTGAAAATTTCTACTGTGTTAAATTTGTTGGGCATCACGTCAGCAATGCCAGTACAAATTAAGTTGTTAATACGTTGTCCACGGAAGCGAATGCGAGTATAAAGCGAACTGAGGCAAACTCGTCGCGTTAACTCAGATTGCTAGCTAACTAGCTGGCAGCTGACAAAAATAAAACTTCTAATTCTAGTCCGCTTTCCCAAAAAAATAAGTAAAAGGCCAGCCGTAATTGTGTGATTTTCAGTCCATTTTCAGGTATGTTCGCTGTTTGGAGTGAGTTAAAGACCCTCTCGGACTAAAGCAGCCAGTTTCTTTGTGCTTCCCCCTTTTAGTCATTGAGTGTAGCTACATTTCAGGCATTTTCCTGCATCACTTCCTCCCTGACTACGAGCGATCAACAGCTGATCTTCACCTCAGCGATGACAACGATAAGGTACGCCTTCCATTCTAATACACTAATGCGATTTAAAACGGATACGTTGTTATAAAACAGTTACCAAAGCACGTGTTTTCCCAGTGACATTTTTACAGAGCCCGAGAGAATAATATGAAACGCTGGAAAGTGATGGAAACCAGTTGGTAACCCATCTGGAATAGTTTAAACTCTATCTATAAATAGTGACCTGTAAAAAATATTATAATAATTTAAAGAGGTAGGACTCTCAAACTTGATGTAGTTTTTAAAAAAGGAGTGGCACTTATTTAGATGTGTGTTTTTTTCTACTTTCCTTATTTCAACCTTCCAGTTTGTTATAAACCTGTGCGGGTGGCGTCATCAGCAGGCGACGAATGTTGAAGGCTGCAGCTGAGCTCCGTCACACTCAGTCGGTAGGTCAACATTTGTTATGTTTAATCAGGAAACCTAATGGCCGACCAACCTAACGCTAGTGTTTGGCATATATCTGTGCAGGTTTTCAGTCATCCAGGTCATGATTATCTCAAAAAGGTTTATCCAGTTTGTTTGGTCCTAACACTAGACATTAAACTCGGCCCTACTGACCAAAACTCACACAGCTTTATGTCTACTCATACACACATAAAGCTCATTTGTTTGGAAACAAGAATAATAACTGCGTTATTCAATATAGATCTTCTAATCTCAGTTTTTATTAATACACTCAATCAGGTAGCAGTCATTTAATGGCAAAACATATGTGTTGTATTGATGACATCTAGTGTTGAAACATTGAAACACTCGTATGTGGATGCCATTTTTTCCAGATTATCTCATTACATTTGGTAATTGAATTACTGTTTGGAAATTTGCATCACTATTGTGCAACATCAACTAAATCAGGTCTTGTATTATTTAATTTATCGATCCCATTGGGGAACTTTGTGGACAGGCCGCCCCTGTGAGTCGCCAAGGGTCAGGGTATCAGTGTCTTGTCCAAGGATAGCTTGACATGTAGCCTGCTAAAACTGGGAATCAAAATATTACCCTTGGGTTTGAAGACAATTTATCTATCCTCTGACCTATCCTACCACCCACTCTTTTATCTATCATCTTGTTCTCCCTTTATGCGCTCTGTGCTTATGACCTGCTTTATCACTTATTTTGTTCTTGTTTAACCTGTTATGAGTATACCTAAATAAATCCCAAAGGGACTATTTCGTGGCAGCTGGACCTGGTTGAAGTCCTTCAAAACGTTTCACCTTTCATCCAAAAGGGTTGAATGGACATATAAAATGTGTTGAGTCATGAAGTCGTTAAAACCATTATCGTTTGTTGTGGGTTGTTGTTCTACCTGGCTTTCACGTGTATTATTGATGACTGTGAAACTATCTGGGTAGTGATGAGAGAACTGCATTGTTGGCTATTTTAGATTATGCCTTAGGCCACCTCCTAAGAAGGGAGGCTTGTTCCTCCTTGACATGAAGCTATAATAATAATAATAAGATAAGCCATAATCAGTTGTCAGTTTACAAAGCAGTGCTTTGTATCTGTTAGCAAAAGACACAGATTAGTATTACTTGGGATTTGTAATTTTCTCAATTGTGATTCTCCCTATTGTGCAGGAATCTGCTGTTTTGTCCGCTTTTGTCCCAGATGACGGCTTCCACTCGAAGGACAGTGTTGTCTCTGTACATGCGAGTTTTTCGCGTTGCTCGAACCTGGCAGGCACAGAGTGGAGTTACAAGTGACACAGAGACAGAGAGAATTTACATACGTCAGGAGGCCCAAACTCTGTTCAGGCAAAACCAGCAGGTGTGAAACACAATACTGAATAAATGAATGAAAGTAGTTTTACAACAGTTTACATAGTTAACTCTTTTCTTCTGTGTGTGTCTTTGCAGCTCATCGATCAAGAGTCAATAAAGAGGTGTATAGAAGAATGTGAGGCAAGGATAGAAATCGGTAGGGTTAGAGTTCATAACGTTAGACTTACTAACTATTCATCAAAGAAAATATATGATGTTTTTTTCATGTTTTGTTTTAATCTATTAGCAGATTTACTGCATGAAGATGCAGAGTCATCATCATGAGATGGAATCATATTGTCATGATTTAATTGAAATTCATTTGCTGTAAAGACAGGTGCTAATAACTTTGCAGGTTGTTTTTTGTGAAGGGGGCGGTCAATTTTAAATGCATTCTTTTTTACCTGTTGTTTTTATAACTCAGTGCGAGGTATATCCCAGCAAAAGCCAAGGCAGATAAAAAATGTAGCTCCAGAAATGATCTATGTACTAAATGAATCAGATACATATGTCAGGGCAGTGCGGTAATATGGGATTTAATCTTTTGATGAATGCTGCCAATTGTTATCATCAACAGGTTTACATTACAGGAACCCATTTCCAAGAGCTGTAAGTTACTTTATAATAATATTGTGTGTGTGTATATGATATTCTTTTGTGTAGAAATGCTTTCATTTAATTTGTTCTCTGAATGTTCCTGTAGAGCTACTTACCACCAATGGGACTGGCAACTCAGAAGGGCAGGAGGCTGCGAGCACAGCAGCGCCTGAGGATGCAGGCCAAGCCAATTTACTTGCAATCACATGATGAGACCTGATGCTCAGTATCCCCAATCTTCAGGGTTCGAGTTGCCAAGGATGGCAAACTTGAGTGCAGTCGCAGGCTGATCTCAGAGGAGATTCTTCTAGCTCTGATAAAAGAACACCTGACGTCATGGAAAACCCGTTTTTTACTGTGAACTGCATAAACATGAGTTCTTATGTAGCTGAGGAGTGTCGGCTTCCGTTCCTCTCAGGAAAATGTTTGCCTGTAATTTAAGATCAAGTTGTATTTTATTTATTTTTCTGTGGTAAAGAAATGTAATATCTATACTGACTTTTCATTTTTTCTAGAGACACTTCCTGTCAAACTTTGTGGTCATTGAAGAATTTCCAAACATATGTGGTTTTTAAATGTGACTTGAAAAACAAGGACAAGTCAACCAAAACCTTTGAACATTAGTGGGAAATAGTGTCATAGAGAGATAAAGGGTGGGTTATTTTATTAGACCCATTCATGTCAACTCTGATTTTTTAAAAAGTAAATAAAGTATTAAAAAACAAAGAAAATGGTGCATTTATGAATTGACAATAAGAATTAATGTAAACTACCAACTCTATGTGTCCTGTTTTTTTACAAATATTCTAATGAGGTATTTGTAATATTTTTGGAACATACGCAGTAATGACTAGCTTCTTTATTTCCTACATCAGATTGCTATTTAGGAACCACTATGTACGATCGGCCCTATTATTAAAATTCAGAGTCACTGCATGTGTATGTTGTAATGTTAAATAAAATCCAAAAGATTGGGACTGAGTGAGATAAATGACAGTAGAAGGGGCTTTTGGACAGAGAAACTTATGTACCACTATTTTAATGTTATTGATCATAAAGAACATGTGCTTTATGTTTATCTGCAGAAAAGAATAAAACCAGCAATGTTCACAATCAGGTAATTTTAAAGAGTCTGTGGAGATTCTCCAGGTCATGGTTTTACCAAGGGTTGCTGGACCTGCTTCATGTTTTGCTATTTGGTTTCCTCTGTGAGAGGGAGAACTTTAAAAATGTTTTATAAATCACTTTTCTACTGATGCTAATTAGACACTGTATCTCATTGTCATAAAAAAGGCATTCATATTTTATTCAGAATTAGACATGCGGCCTAATTTTATACATAACAATACAACTAACACATCTTCCAAAGACATGCCTATTATGTTTATAGGTGACCCTGAATTGTCTGTAGGTGTGGATGTAAGTGTGTATAGCTGTTTGTTTCTGTATGTCAGCCCTGCAATAAATTAGCGACTTGTCGAAGGTGTACACTGCTCTCACCCGATGTCAGCTGGGATTTTTTTCTCTGATAAAGCTGCTGATTGATTCAGTTGTTGATAAAATGACATTTCCATATAATAAAATGTTCTAAAAAGTGACCCCAGTACAGACCAATTGAACATAATACAATCATTTAAAACACTGCTTAAAGGTTCTGCTTCTTCTATTTAAAATAAATGGAATAAATCTGCAGGTTAGAGAAGGTTAAAAAACAGTCTCTATATGTTTTATCCAGCAGGGGTCACACCGTGCGTGGTACTGAACCCTTACACTGTATCGTATACAGTTCAGCGAGTTCACCGCACACAACCATGACCAAACTTGACTCGTGTCAGCAGGACACCGTCATTTGAGGTTTGTGTGACTTTATCTTTCAGATGACGTTGCATGTTTCACAAAATTGATGCTCTGTATGAAAAAGATGGATCTTCATTATGAGCAGACACAAAACAATGAGCCACAAATGCAACTTTTGACCTAAAAGCTCAGTAGGAAATATTATTTACCACCATCTCTCCACATAAAAGTATCTTCTGCTTGGTTCACCGAGGACTGTGTCGCACTCACCGCTTAAGTAACTGTCTGATGCACAGCAAATACTGTTGTTGCTGCACTCTCTGTTCTCTCACTGGAGACCACAGTAACTCGGTGATAAACGATCGTCCTCACTATAATTGACCACTGATGGGGAGCAGCAGCAGCAGCAGACTGTTTCAACATTAATGCCGGGAAGTGACTCACTCTATACATTCATGTTTAACAGTGACTCCTTTCTTTTTCCAAGTCAGTCTTACTAGGACGGTATGTCCAAACACATCTCACTTCATATGCTATTTATCTCAGTAAACTACATAGTCTTGCATCATAAGGTAAAAACAACAATTTGTCCAGTACAGCCCAAAGTCAGAATCCAAATATCCAAATCTATCTTTATTGTCATTGTGAAATTAGGTGCTGTTCCTGTGATGTCAGGGAAATAAGAGAAAGATTAACATACAATTACAAAAGAACAGGTAAAAATAATAGTATTAAAAATAAAGTCATTTAACGTAAAACCTTATTGGACATAAGACATTATTGCACGAGATGTCATCTATTGCAGTGTAATGATTTATAAAAACATGCATATAAATGAAATCTACTTTGGGAAATGGTTGACTTCACTGTCTGTAAAAAATCTTTCAATATAAAAATCCTCAAAGCAGGCGTGTGTCCCATTTTTACTGTGATGTCATGAACTAAAAACTGGATCATGGGAAAAAAAGTGTTTTTGTGTTAAAGCTGTCTGGTGTAAATATAGATATTTAGAGATTCACCTGAGAGCATTGTCATTATGGAAATGATAGATAACTTTCAGTGCAAGAAGAATACAAGAGCTCCAGAAAAAGAAAAGTGATCCATCATACAGCCCCTTTAAGCCCTTCACTCCGTGTGCATTATTTAGGGGTTTCGGAGAGACCCTGGGGGAAATATGGTGTAGGAAACAGAGGGAGAGGGAAAAAAAGAAAAGGGTGGGATAAAGAATAATGCAGGAGTTAGACAGTAATGTACTTAAGGAGCTATGATAAGGTAATTAGACTCTTGTAAATGGGAAATCCATCTCCTCGTCTTACCTAGTCAACTTGTCCTAATGCTTTGATGCAGATCACATTGTCCTTGGTCACCCTGACAACACTTGAACCATCATTAAATATATATCAAGCTTGTTTTTACTTTACAGTGCAGTCAAAACATGCAAAATAAGGTAAATAATAGCACTGTTGTAACAGGTTGTCTTCTACTGTATGAAAATACTGAGTTTATATCCCAGTCAGTATATGACTTACAGCTATGCACTGTATATTTTACATACTTTCAAATGTAAACCAAACAACTGTAACACAATTTGATTTATAATGATTATAATTCTAAAAGTTCTTGATTATATTAGACTGGTCCAAGTTGTCCACCCCCACGACCCTTAAGAGAACAAGCAATCAAGATAATAGATGGATGTTTGGATGATCATATTATTACTCCAGAGATTCAAAAATAATCATCCTCATCAGAAATAAGTTATATATTGTGTAATCATTTAAATGCAATGAAAGGCACACATACACATATACAAAACACTTGTAGGGGGTGGTCAAATTTAGACAATTTAAGCAATAAATAGATAACATATTCTTTCATAAGCACTTAATAGCTCTTACGCGTTGCCACAATAATATCTCCAGCTCTCTTGATGATTCCCATCCCACAGTCTTTGTCTTTCCCCCTGCTTTTGTTTGTACTATACGTTTCACATTGTCTCAGTTCACAAAGCGGCTACTCCGAGATTGGAGGAGGACACTGAGGTGGGTGTGAGTTGACTCGAGTAATGTAGCGACTATGGAGAGCGCACACAAGTGTTGCTGTGTCCTTGGTTAAGTCCTGTCCACTGGGATCATAGATGGAAAGTGTGCGAAGCGTCTGAAAGTGTGGCAGGGATCAAAGTTAGGTCAGAGGAGTTTGGGTGATGGGTAAGTCAGGATGAACAAGACTAAGCACAGAAGACATGAAGCATATTTTACGTTGTCTTATTTTACAGAAGAGAGAAATTCGTTAAATAGGTTTTTTTACCCAACACACCGTAGCAGAACTAAATGAGTTTATACCTGGTACTAAGGACTACTAGTTGCTGGGAATCATTATTCTGTCCAATACAGAGAGCCTGAGAGTGCTTTATGTTATTTGTCAACCAGAGTGTGCCCACAAACATGAGCCAGCGCTCTGTGGAGGTGTTTAACAATGACTGGATGTGCTGAAGTCCGACTCTAGTGTTGGGTCACAGGGTGGATGTTCCTAGGTAATACGAAGAAGCCATCAAATATTTAGCTGGTCTCCTTTTCATGATCATGGTATGTAAACAAACATATTATCTGTGCGACTGACACACAATATTTTGGCCTGGCATGACAGTGAACGCTTAGACAACTCCTTTAGTGTAAAAGGAAAAGAGGGACATAGAGGAGGATTCACTGTCAAATAAATATCTTCAAGATTTGAATGTTGTGCAAAGTAAACAGCTGGTAGCTGAATTAAGTTTGTTTTTAGAGGCAATTTATAAGAATAAGGACATATCAGTTTCAGTCCTACACTGTTTTTAGGGCACCCTACCCGCTGAAAAATCTACATCCGTATTGCATTTTCCATTCTATTATGTAATTCTTAATCTTGCTGTTCATATTGAGAAGCACTTGGAAGGCAGGTGAGTATGAACTGACACTTTAATAAGGTGAACTTAAAGTGAATTAACACAATAATTGTTTCTTGTAATTGTAACAGATGCATAAAGGTGGATGGAAAACTCATCAAAGAGGGCGGATGAATAATGAAGGAGGGTGTGATGGTGTTGTGCTAGCTTAGTTTACATCTTTCCTGGACGGAGCGCAGTCGCGGCTCCTCAAGGGGGGGTCGGCGTGGTACGGGTTTGGGGCAGGTACTGTACAGTGAAAGTGAGGAGATGGCTTCACTGAAAGGCTCAGCCAGCACCAGCCTCATCAGGCAAAAATGGAAAAAGAGTCAGCCTGCCAGACAGCAGGCCGCAGGGATGCAAGGAGAGCGTGACCACTGACAGCCATGACAGGAAACACAACCTCCTTCATTGTAATTGGTGGAAAGATACAGTGGGTGGGAACAGCTTCAAGCAATGTGAGAGGCTGCTTGATTATGTATGTATATGTAGTAGAGTGTACAGCGAATCTAAGTGCACAGCCCTGTGGTGAAAGTGACAAATGAGGCTGACTGGTTGTAGGTGACCGTAGGTGCTGGGTTTCAGGAGATCGGTGCTGCGTGCTCCTCGTGGTAACCAGAGAGAGAGGGAGAGAGAAGGAGAGAGGAATCTCCGTCAGTGAATAAAGAGTCCAAGCTCCATCAGGATCCACAATGTGAAATGAAATGCACAAGACACACTCAAATACAGATGCAAACACTCACACATGTAGTACATGCGCATATTCCTACATGTTCGCAAATGAATGCCAGCCATGCTCAATACTGCACCGAACCCACCATGCGTCTTCCTCACAGGTGTCAAGGAGTGTCTCAAAGTGAAAATGAATCATCACAGGTCTGGAAGTGTGATGTTCTGCACATCCTTTACATATGCCTTGTTATGAGGGATACGGTAATGAGGTGCTCTTTTAATTTTAGAAAGTATATAAATACCTGTTGCTAGATGTGGAATATTACCTTTTCTACACCCTCAAAGAATTTTCATTACCTCATCAAAAATACTTACAACTGGATTAACGCATTAAAGAAGAGTTGGATGCGGATGCATGTTTTTTGGGGTGTTATGTCATGGATGCAAAAGCTTTTCATTCGTGCATGTTCAGAAAGAAACAGGAGTCTCATTTATTTGTTGCTTTACCTGTGGATTCATCCATTAAAACAGATAATAGAGAAGAGGACAACTGAGATGAGGTTTAGCCAAGGTTTAGTTTTGCACAGGACCGGTGCTGGCGCAGCAGGTAACCTGGTCAGAAACAAAGCACTCGGAGTGGATGTGATTCACTCGGAGTGATTGCACAGAGCTATGAGAGCAGACAAAGAGAGCGTGGTTGAGAAAACACTCACTATGAGTAGGAAGACTAACAATTTACTGCTCGACATTTGAATCAGAATCAGATGCATCTTCTTTACACCGATGTTATATTGTGTAGTTTCCCTTCAACACAGGCAGTCTCCTCCAAACGCATCGGAACATCAAGACTTATTCATTTGTTTTTCCTGTACACTGAGGATATTTAAGTGAGAGACCAATCATGCAAATTGGCTGCGAGTTCAGGATTTGATGACCCAACTTTTACGTGAGCAGAGGTATTGCAACAGTTTGAAGGTAAATTAAAGTTATATAAATCCCAATAACTACATTCAGCCTCACTCATGTTTCTTTTATGTTTTTCCAGATTTTTAGTGCTACTGCAGTTTCCTCTGCAAATTGCTCTTCAGCAGGTGAAATGCAGGGGCTTGATTGCCACAGCCAGTCAAAATCCATCCGCTTTTTCTCTCTGATGAAGTACCGTGTTGAGTTGGCAACTTGTTTGAATCATTGTCTTACTGCACACCGAAGCTCCTCCCCACGGCTTCGCTATAATTGAACATACACATTGCTTCTACACCTCTTTCAATCCCTATTCATTCACTTCACCTCTGCTGCGTGGAGGTTGTTGGTGATATATGGTAAATATGTTGAAGGGTCATTTCTTCATAGCTCGGACAATGCTCTCTAAATGCCTTCAGTGTACAACACAGATGAAGGATCCCTGCCATTCCATTACTTTTGGAGGGGATGGTAGTGATATAGATCTGAAATAAGCAGAACATGTTTATCATGTGTGGTGGTGTGAAAACAAGGTCAGGGTTTCACAGTGCTTATAAAAAACCCACAAACACATGGAACAAAAATAGTGTCCAATATAGAATAGGTGTAAGGTTTATTTAGTGCTCAGCGTGGATTAATTTATATTCAGTGTTCAAATAAATACTACATTTTTAAAGCCACTTATCATCAAGAGTTTTAGCTGTCAAGGAAAGACAAGTGAATGGGAATTATCATCATTAAACACAACATATATGAATCCGGATGACAACAAATAAATACGGCAAAGTCATTTATCTGTGCAATTGTTTCTTAAACTGCCAAACAGAAAATGTATTCCAGCTATCAGGATGCAGCCCTGCAGCGCCCTGTGATAAACCCATGTTCTGTGAGTCACAGGCACAAAGACACAAGTGGCTACCGCTTGTGCAGAGTTTGTCATTTTTAGCCAATTCCACAACAGACAGGCAGATTTTTTTCATAGGGAAATTTTTAGACCTGACGTTTGTGTGGGCAGGTCAGTGTTGAGCCGTCCTGTCATTTCACATAACTCTTACAACTGCCTCTTAGCTGTCTGGAAAGACATGTCCTTCAGAGGGTCACTGTGTTGTTGAAATAGCACCTAGACATTGTTTAAATCGAATAAATGATGCAAAATTCTTCCTCCTTCAAATTAAAATTCTAATCAAAGATATGCATGGTGTTTTATTTTAAAGTTAAATATGTCATGAGTAGTTACCTAGTATGATGTACATCTCAGGGACATGAGGCTGCCCCAGATCCTAGAAATATCATCAAATGCAATTCATTAGTGAAGTAATAAGATTAGATAGCTTGATTTGAATATTGATTGAATAGAAGCTGAGGCAGAGAACTCATCCTGTCCAGCAGCTGTGTCCAGTGGATGAAAATAAAATTGATAGAATCATGTTAACAATGCGACCACAAACACATACACACTTTTAAATAGGATTTCCGGTATTGTATTATCACGTATTATTATATGAAATACAACTGAAGTGCCCTGTTTATAGCTCTTAAGGAGCATCATCACTGTTCTAACAGCAGCACCGAGCTTTACATGCATTTCAATTAGATGAAACTGCATTTAGCTGCTGGCTGAGGAAACCAGTATCCATAAAAAGACGTCAAGAGGCGTCAAGAAAGCAGATGGCAAATGTGGGCAATCTGCAGTTAAGAAAACTGAATGTACGTAACTGGGAATATTTACCTGAACGGGTCTTCTCCCTTTAGTTCTTGTTTCATATTTTACTGATACTGTCGTAAATCCCTGTTTTAATTCCTGGTTGAATTGAGTCAAACTTGTTGACGTCACACAAAGCAGAACTGTAATTCTCAATGCAGTCTTAAGGCATATGACTTATTATTGTAAACACAGGAACCCTGCAAAATATTCCAAGTCCTGTTGTACTTTCTGGACTCTCACTTCTTTGACAGTACAGTATTTACTTTACTGGACAGCCGCACGCTCAGCAGTGCTGAGATTTATATAAGCACAGAGCACTTTATCATTCCTCAGGGAGAATACAAGCACAAACACAAAGTGACACCCCGTTCTGAATTTCAAGAGAGGAGGGAAAGTGAAGAAGAATCTGTCTTTGACAGATGTGCAAAATTGGTTGATTGCTCAGCAGAGGCAGAGCTTGTTGATAGGTGATTGCTGCTAAATAAAAAACAAGCTGCTCAACTCATTTTGCCTTGTTTGAACTGTTTATTACAGGATGTTCACAAAAAAACACAATACGAAAGATAATAATTGACAGTTTTATTCTTCACAAAGCTTCCAGTGAACAGATATATCTCATTTTACAGATAATTCAATTACAACAGTGCAAGGAGGAATGTTTTATTGAAAGCAGGACTAAAATAACGTCTGTGCTAATTGTACGTATAGAAAACGATAAGTGCTCCTGTCTTTCCAAATCGATATTACACAAATAATTTACAATAAGCAACACACAGCATCGGGTCTCACAAAGGTCGACATAAAACCTCCACTGTGCTGATGAACCTTTCACAATGGGAAGAATAAGAAACGACCAACCACGGACACGTCACACTCTATTATAACCAAATGTATTAATGCTGAAGTAATAATTGCTCTTGCCAAAGTGTTACAGCTCACATGGTGTGCGTGCTTGTGCGATTAAAGCTGCCGTCCCCCTCCTGCAGATCATCTTAACACGGCTCCAATTACACAGGAGTTGATTAGATGTTCCCTGTAGAAAAGGCAGGTATACGGGGGACCCAGTGGATGGAAAGAGGGATTATTATGATAAATCACTTAACTGAGTAACAGTTGGTTGGTCAGGTAAAGATTTTTTAACACAGAATTAAACAAACAAAAATTTGACCCGATGATGGAGGTAGACGAATATTCGTGGGTCTGCACTGAATTGACCTTTATGACCTTTAATCCAAATTGTTATGGAGAAACTTCGACCACGCACACACTTTGGAAAAGTCAGGGATTACCGAAGTCATTAGGATTAATCGTCTGGGAAGCACACACTTACATAATTTACTGCTAAACCCAAGTAATAGATGCTGAGATGCTGAAGATAAGGAGAGCACTGAATTCAGTCTGTCGGATTAATCTGTTCCACATGTCACGGGAAGCCACCCAACATTTGTCAAGATATTTCATTACAATTCAAAAGCGAAGTCACTTGCCGAACAAAGCCATGTTAGTGAGCATTTATGCAAACGTTAACCGCGAACGTCAGTCGTTTAAAGTAAATGAGCAAGAGCAGCTGTCTTGAGCAGCAGTTTTTGCAGAATCTAACACCCGTGCAGTGGGAAATCCATCACCGAAGTGTAAAAGCTACCAAACTATGTACAGACAGAGGCCCCACGAGGCCATGACGCAATGCAAACAAAACACATTTTGTGTTCAGTAAGGGGTGCTACTCTCGGCTTTTCTCTACTGACAAATCTCCCACTCCAGTACATTTAATTGCTCCCGCCACCTGCTCTACACATTGTACAACAGCCTTGGCTGAATGCAGTGAGTTCACACCGGTTTTAAAGGGTTTCTGAGTGACACCAACAAAAAATAATGTAGACACAGTTGACAAAGCAGGTACATTATGATATGAAATCGAAATTGCAACAAGAAGATTATGAAAAGAAACATTTGACAATACAACAACTACATGACACATAGTTTGAATTTGAAAACATCACTAAATGATTACTCCAGACAAAAGACATCCAGTCGAGAGACAGCAGTCCTGGATGACTGTTGGGAAAAGGTTGCATACCCTGGGAGTGCCACCGCTCTGCTGGTGCCACGCATCGGAGACTCACTGTGACACCAGCTCAGCACGACTGGTACATTAAGCCGGATGGACAGCCCCAGACACCGTTGGCTCTTCCTTGCTCTCCTACTGCCTCCGGTACATCTGGAACTCTGTTCTTGGTTAAAGGGTTTTTCTGACACGTTCTGTCTGTAGTTTTGCATTATTTCTTCCAATTTTGTGGCTGATACACAGAGCATTCAATTTCACAACAGCTGGCATAAAGTGCTTCATATTGATTCAGTGATTGATTAAGGTGTTATCATTGATTGAGTATTGACTGATTGACTGATTCATGTATGACGTGTTTTCCTTCTAAATCCAACTGTGCACAGAAAAAATCCATCACCAACGAGAGTTTCTCTTTAACTTCAAAAATAATTGAGAAGCTCAGACTAAATGTTTCTCATAAAATAAGATAAAAGATATGATAATCCTTTATTAGTCCCACAAGTGGGAAATTTCATTTGTCACAGCAGGAAGATACAGTACAAGATAAAAAACAGCAAAAGTTTAACAAAACCAATAGAAGAAAAAAGAAGAAGAGAAAAACACAGCATTACAGTACAGTACATTTGAAAGATTGCACTTAGACAATACTATATTAAATACATGATCACTCCACATTACACCAACATTTCCAGAAATAAAAGCAATAGCTACCTGAATGAAAGCAGCAGGTCTACAGAAACTCTCTGCGTGGGGTCGTGGAGGTGAAGAGCAGACTGCTGAAACATAATCCAAAAGGACAGAGTGGTTGGAAGTGATAAAGCAGCGAAGGCGATGACGCTCAGGGGACATTCAGAGGCCAGTGATGACGGTGTCATAGTGGCATCTCCATGCCACCTCACCAGCCAATTACAGTTATTAGAGATTGTTTGCCGTCACTGAAAGATTGAGAGCTCAGTGCCACGGCTGTGAAGACAGGACAAGCAGATGTTTGAGCAGCAGACTATATATATATATACTATAAAATCAGAAAAATCTGAAACTGTCATTTTATTAAGGACTTAAGGTCCTGTTTAGTAATTTAGTCCAGCACTCTTCATCTGTCATGCATTGATGGCCAGGCCACTGAGGTTACTGTATAGTGCTATTGGCACAGCCACTTGAGCTCTTGTGTGTAGAGAATGAGCCAAAAATAAAGTAACTCCTCCAAAATGAGAGCATGAAGCATGACCACTTGGGATCTTCCTGTCCTCTACTGTTTTGGCCTTGTGAAGCGCTGATGCAACACAATGAATAATCCTACAGCGTTTGGACATTTCTGCACACTTCTGGTCAGAGTTTTGCTGCAGCCAGTAGCCTTCCAAACAAACCTAAAACTGAAGGACAATTGTAAATGTTAGGGCTTGGAGAGGAGCTGTGTGTGGATCTGATCTGATACAATCAGGGATATTATGCCATTTAAAATGATGAGACGCTTTTTCAGATCACATGCATCCATTCATTCCCTATATATGATTCCCTATATTAATTATGCTGTGCAGGGTCATGAGGCTCAATTACAAAACAGTAAGATTTAGGAGTTTTAGTGTTTACTTTGGTGAAGTAGTACTAGAAGACCAAGTTTAATAAGATACTTAATAATGATTATTTGTGTCGGAATAAAATTTGGCTTACTAGAACAAAATGACCTAGGATTTATTTAACCTGTTTTTGGTCATAAACCAAATGACCAGCCCGCGTGCTGATGTGGCTTCTGCACTGTTTGATCAACAGAAAGACTCATTTATTTGGCAATCAAAAATTAAAATTAGATCTATTTCTCAGGCGAGCAATAGGATGACGGTTTAAATGGAGTGAAAGGCCTACAGGTGAGATAAAACCTCAGAGGGTGTTCTCTCAACCCTGTCTTACTGACGCGTATTGTCGACTTAATAAAGGCCTCTCTCCGTCAGTGTAACAGAGAAGAGTGGTGACTGGGTTTGCACCTCTTCTTTCATGCTGCTGTGGCTCTGACCCTGATGGTGAGAGGAGGCCTCACTCAGGAGGCTCATTGTCGTAACGAGAGCTCCCCATCATGGTGTCTCCTGAGTCGGATGATATGACCACACAAAGCTTTAGGATTTAATGCCAAAGGATTAGATACAACAAATATTATATAAGTTAGGATCCTCCATCTCCGTGTCCACCCATGAGCGTGAGAACTATTCTATCAAAAAAAAAAAAACCCACTGAGAAATCATGAATTCAAAACCAGAAAAAGACAGCCAGTGCCTCCTGATGGTATCGTAGACATTTAGTCAGCACACGCCACTGGACAACATATTATAATTAGCAGGCACTATTCTGACGCCGCCAATTAAAGCAGCAAGCAGAGACAGTGTGGTTGTTTGAGATGATTGACTGGTATGAATTCATGTACCTACTGGATATATATCCTCTCTCCTCCAACACAATGTGATTCCCACAACTAAATGAGAGCTGACTTTTAATAATTTCACACAGCCTCAGTCTATATCTCACTTCTCGTCCACACGCCCACAGTGAGAGCTGTTAAAGAGGGACAGTAGCTCAAAAAGCTTAATCTCGAACACAGCTAAAATGAATCCCACTGGGTTACGCTGGTTCACTGACACCCAAATACACACGCACAAAGATGCGTGGTTCACCCATTTCCATTTCACAAACAACTGACAAAAAGTTCTTGCCATGTTCATCCATGAAAACAGTGGTGGTCCAAAGAGATATGCTGAACAACCTCCTCTTTCCCAGCCATCCCTTTAAATCCTGCCTCTCTTAAGGGAACAATGGGAGAAATGTTTGGCCTTTGGAGCCGGTGAGCGGGGCCATTGAGCGCCTTGCTGCGGGATCGGATGCAGTGAATTAGTGTAAAGCCTCAGCGGAGAATATAGCTGACGCAACAGCACCGCTATGACCTTGCTCACAGCTGCCTCCCAACACTGGGTCCAACCCCGAAAGCTCCAGTGCAGTGGACAAATGGATACTACCACGCCCATGAAGAGGGGTATATTTTTATAGAGACCTGCGTGTATGTGCACAGGTTCTCCTTGAGCTTTTTCATTCAGTCAATAATAAGCTTTTTATGTGACGCAGCTGTGTGGGTACCATTTGCTCAGGTTAAAAATAGTAAGTGCCACCAAATAGACTTGCATTGAAAGGCACTGATAATGACATTTAAATAACTAATTAACTAAACAGTTAACAAGCATTAATGCTGACAAAAAGTTAGGGCTTTGATGTCATAACATTGGATGTTGGTCCTCTGAATAAATGCATACATGTTGTTGGCATGTCCTCCTCCCTCCAGCTCTCATGTGTAAAGTAAAGTCTTATGAATGACATCTTGTTGCTTCCTTCAAAAAGGCTCCAAGCTAAAGGGGCAAGTGGCGTCCCACCATATGCCTGAACAAAACCACCATATGCCCCACTGGTTAATTCATCTTTCCAAGGCCACAGGCCTATTTTTCTGCATCTTAACACACCAGTCATACTGTATCACACTCTGAATATTTGTGCAACCCTCAGTATTACATGGCATTTAAATCATATGATTACATCCCCGGCTTTCAAACGCTCTATTTAGTACAAATCTGCCGTTACTGTCTTGTGTCTATTCTAGTGACATTACAGATGAGTGTGTGTAGGAGTGACAGTGACTGTGCCTGAGTGTGTGAAAGACCATACAGAGAGTAAAGATAGGTCTTTCTGAGTTTGTAGAAAGAGGAACAGGGAAAGAGATAATCAGTTAGTTAGAGAGAAATAATGGGGTCTATGATGCCACAGAAAAAAGGGTCGGCTGCTGGTAAATTTAGGGTAAAATTAGGACTTCACTGTGTGGAATGGACAGATGGAGGATGGGCTCCCAGGGAGCCAGACCTGCCACAAATAGCTCTATGTGCACACTCTCCTGTCTGCACATACATACAACCATAAACAAAGTACAGAACAACACGACAAGTTCTAACACAGATGCACACACACCCACACAGAACAATCTGCAAACAACTACATGAAATATTCTACTTTGAGGGCTTTGGACAACACACACTGATTTATGAAATGGACAATGAGACAAATAGCAAGAAAGTGGAATAACGTTGTGTTTGTTCTCGCTTCTCTGCCCCACATGACAAGACAAGGTCCGGTTCTTGGCCTGGTTTCACTTTGTCCTGTCTATCGTCCTGATTGACTAACTCTTAGGGTTCCACGGGAACTGTCCAATCACATTGCAGCAGGTGCATCAAGGTTAGAGGAACAGAAGGACGAGGAAACACGTACGGTAGCTCTGATAAAGTCGGTCAGTGTGAGTTCTTAACTGCTCGTACTGTCCTCGTTCTGACACTTAAAGTGAGCTAATTTGCAAGAAATGCAGGTGTTACTAAAACTTTAAAGAATATAAAACAGTTAAGCGAGGATTTCATGTCCTGTTTGTATGTGCACTAACCTATTTTCTTTGTTGGACAACGATGTATTCATCATGCTAACACCCTCCATTAGTCTTTCCCTGGATGAGTGACAGAGCAGCCTCTGTATATGTGACCATGCCTGCAGGAAATAAATGAGCTGTGTGTTTCGCTCATTATTTCTGTGTGAAATCCACTCTAAGAATATCAACTACAGATACAGGGAGGGAGTCCAAAAGGGCCTGAAGTCATCGTCAGTTCAGCAGAGGTTTAATTTGTCATGAGCAACAACATCTGTTGTAATGAAGTTGCCAAGACGCAGTGGCATACACACAGGGAGGAGGAGGGACAACCAGAACATCAGGTGTGTGCATGTCTCCATCCAAGCTCAGTTAGTACAAACATTTAGCTGAAGGGGGTGATAGCGGTTGATCGTGACAGGAATGAGCTGTCATGTTGCCAGAGGCAGAGGTCGGGTCAGCAGAGGGAGAGACTGCTGTGAGGACACTGGATCCTGAGCCGATTAGTTTTCCAACCCCCAGCGTAGCAGTGGAAGGACAGACAGGAGCCTTTCTCACCGCGCTGTCAAAGCGAAGACACGGTGAACTGCAGACACTCAAGTGCCATCGCCCCCCGCATTGTGCACCGCAGTACATTAGATAATGAAACTGGAAAGCTAGGATTCAAGTTGTGGGTTAAAGGCACTGTATGTGAAGGGTTTCAATTGGTATGGAAACTTTCTTCTACCAAACAGTCAATGCTTTGGAAATCAGAAAGTAAGAAAACCTGACTACCATGTTTAAAACCAATAAAAAAGACAGACAAAATGCTCAAATATGTCTCTAGCAAAAGAATAATACAATTACAACTTCTGAGTTGTGCTGAGTGACAAATTCATGTGGGAAACTGCATTAGCTCAGTTTATAGTTGTTGGAAATAGGTAGAATTATTATAACAGGACCTATAGCGCTGTCACACACACACACACACACACACACACACACACAGTGTTACTCAGCACCACAAAACACACCTGAACATGTTTTTTCAGTTGACAATCAGGCACAACATGCATTTAAAAGCCTCATTATACAATAAAGAATATTTAAGTATATTCAAAAAGAAGCGATTGTGTGATTTGAGCTGATAAGTACACCTAAACGTGCAAACCTAACAGATACATATTCATTACTTATCATAATAAACACCCACACGGATTCTTAACATCATGCACGCATACAGAAATGCAAATACACGTTCCAGCTTTTGTCTTTTTCTAGAACAAACTTTACTATTTGCGCTTTAAGCAGGGAACATGGTAAACATGAGAAATAAACAGATACATGGAAAAAAAACACTGTTTAACATTGTGTTAGTTTCAAATCGAAAATGTCATGTTTCTTTATGGTTATTTGATCCCTGTTGGACATGTTGAGCATAATTTAGATCATATTTTTACTGACAGTATGTTTGATGTGTCTTTATTTACAATTATAATAAACAGCTACAAGAAAATCACAAATACTGCCAATTTCCACTAAAATACATACTACTACTTGATCTATATGAAGTATTGTCTAGCTGACCTTGACCTTGACCTCAACTTAACCACAATTGGGACATGAGTGAGAGCTTTGTGCATCCACCGTCCTGTCTGACAAGTAAATCGACTCCCCTACACTATACATGCGCCACCACCACGCCAAACAGCAACCAGCTGGGCCCGAGAACAAGACGGCCTTCTCACAACTATTTCAGCCAGTGTGAGTGCAATGGTATCACATTCACATTAATCCCTGCTGACAAGAAATCAAGTTGCAAAAATGAAATGAACAGAAAAAGCCCGAAATAGCTGCATCAGACAGGAGTCTGAGAGAATAATGTAATTAGGCTGCGTAGTGACAGGCTGAGCAGAGAGGCAGGGAGGGAGGGTGAAAGTTCAGCGCTCCTCTGGGTTTCCACACAACATGAAGACGATTTGTTGAGATGACAGGTGAAGAGGCAGAGGACGGTTAAGTGACCGTCTGCATAGCTGAACACTGGAAATATTTATTTACTATTCTACTATGAATTAATTCGACCACGTTTAATTCTAACTCATTTGATAAATGTCACTATTGCACATTACCTAACACACCTTTTTCCATGCAGATTTCACTTTGTGTCAAAACCCTTCAGATGCTGCTTCTTCACTGTGATGGACAGCATTAGCTGTCCGCAATAATAAGTCAGCAGAGCTCGTGTGCAGCATCTGTCTGAGACAAGCATCACCGTAAAAGATGAAATGACACAATCACTCCACATTACACCTTGCTGCTTACAACTGACACGAGACGAGGGATCTCACTAGTTCCTCACGGTATGTGCTGAGTGGCTGTCGTGCTACCTGAGCGCGTCACTTCACTCACTTCCATTTTCTTTTACTGTTCATTTTCATTTTTCTGAACACACACTTTCTATGAGTCATGTTTACAACGGCCTAAGTATAATCAGTCCCTCGGTGTCAGCAGCCCCCATCCTTTCATCTATTTCTCTCTTGGCTTCATTTCTACCACTTCTTATTGGTCTGAAAATAGTGAAAATGTGTTATACCTGTAGCCATGGAAGCGGCAGTGAATTCCACTTACCCATCTCCCTGGGAGGCAAAGCCCTCTCATTTAGACACAGACATGCAAAGGATATGTGAGCTGCCACCTGTGATTATGGTGCAGTTACATAACGAGGTTTACAGTCTGATTGTGTGAACCTTGTGATCTACTGTTCCCAAGGCTTGCAGTACCACGGCATACAAGCCTTACATTATGAAGGAACTGCTACAATACCTGTTGCCGACACAGACCCCGAAGCGCTTTAAAGGGACGCTTTGTGCTCCATTAGTTGACGTCCTCGGCCGTACACAATGGCCTGGTGATGATCACACACAGGCTATTGCAAATCACTCTCAGAAGTCTGAAATCAGAGGCTACGGGAGAGAGAGAGTAGGAGCACAGAGAGAGAAAGAAAGGGTTCCTGCACTGATGAATCATTAGCGATACAGCTGGGGCTGAGCCAGCGTGGCTGTATTTAGAAACTTCTCAGTCTTTCTCTCCTTCAGACCCCTCACTTACTAATTGTCATCTCTTTTAGCGTTTGACTGCTGACGGGCTCTCTGAAAAGACGTGAGAAAAGGGGAGCAGACACTCGGCACTGAAGATAATGTCACACTTTGAAGCTGTCAAGGGTAACAGTAACGTACTCAACAGTGGTGGCAACAGAGACAAAGCTACAGATTGCTTCCAAAAAACAAAGAAAGGCAAAAAAACCTAAACCTAAACGGGATACTTAATATTTCAGAGACACGACACACACAATGCACCTCAACACAATGTTCTAATGTGAAAACCAGGATGAAAATCACTGGCTTTTTGTGAAGGGAAATAAAATAATGCACCCTGATAACATATACATATAGCCTATTATATCAAACTTTTTTAATGTAATGTTAAATAACGTATACACAGTGTATAGTGACTTTGCATCACACTGTCTGATCAGGTCAATGGAGTGGATGACCAGCTCCAATAAATAGAGCTGGTATAGATTAATAATAGATTATATGCTTTCAAGTAATGGTTTTATTTTCTCCAGAGTGGGACGAAAAAAAGTTTATCTGATATTAATGATGCCCAGGGTGCAGAACGTTACGCTTAACTTGCTCTGTAGTAAATAGTTCCAACATTCGCTCATAGTCCTGCCTTTTATGTGCATAAAGAGGCTTCGCCAGTGTGAAACAAATGGATTGCACATGTTAGTGAAGTTTAGTCCCCTAATGTTGACATCTCCACAGTCGGAGGATTATTTTAACACCACGCTGGAAGTTGACAACTTTTATTCATGAACAACTTTTGGTGATCAAACAACATAACTGACTAACAGTCGGCACACTTCAGTTTAAAATTCCTCCGACACAGGCGTTCGGGTGAGGGTGTAACACACATATCCCTGGGTCAATTGTTGCTGATTAGCTGTTGGTGACAAGTGTGAAAGGCATCGCTTGGCACTGAGACACAGCATCCAGCAGCATGATATATATCAATATGCACTCACACTGACTTTCATTACAACACTAAGTCATCACAAGCCACAAACAGGAGGCATCAACCCTCGTCATGTCAGCGGTGCAACAGTCAATATATCACCTGAGCTGCACAGGCCAAGTGAGAACTAATTTAGATAAAGAACCACTCGCTTCTTAATTATGAGGGTTAACGGGACTTATCTGAGAGTGGAGGGAGAGCAGATGGGCTCAGAAACACAGCTAACTCTGGGTTGTTAATTTTATGTGGGAAGTTTTTGTGCAAGCTCTCATCTTCATAATGCCACTTCTATTTACTTTTGATTAACATGTATAACATGTGATTAATTACAATGGTGGGTTGTGTGCTCCTGTTTTCTGAATGATATGTCTGTACTTCAAGTTGCTGTCAACTGGTAGTGCCATGATGTGGGAGGGAGGGAGAAAGACAGCAAGAGTGAAAAAAGAAAGGATGGGAAAAAAGAAAAGAGAGAGAGAGAGAGAAAGAGAGAGAGGGGGATGGAGTGAGGCTGCAAATGGCAGCTTCTGTGACACCACAGGAGGGAGGGAGAGAGTGAGCAAGAAATAGTCAGAGGGAGACTGTGCGAGTGAGAAAGAGAGAGAGAGAGAGAGAGGGAGAACAGCAGTCCAACTAGATCAGATTGCAAAAGATTGATATAGAGAGCTGTTCTGTTAATAAGCAGTGAAGGAGTATAGTTTAATGGTGACTGTGATGGTGGCTTGGTGATAGTGATGAGCAGAAGACCCGCTGAAGAACGTGCCTAAGAAGATGGAAATACAAAAACCTGAATTTTTACTAGGATAGCCCACGTTAAATGTTTCACACCTGTTTTGCAAGTCCAGCACTGACTGAGCAGCCGCAGTTCGGACCGAGGTTCTGGTGTGATTCAGTCTGGCCAGACTGTGCTTGCAACAGTTCCTGAAGAAGCAAACATGAGGAAATTCATCCTTTCACCGTGTCTTTTGCTGATGATGTTGATGGAGTGGTTTTCTCCACTATTACAGTAACGGAGAGAAGGAACAGCTGTGGTGGCAGATGCAGAGAATGCCTCAGTTTGGTTAGCAGGGATACTGGGAGAGAAGACACCTCCGTTTCCGTCTGCAACCTGGGGGAGGACAGGTGGAAATAAAAGGTAAGAGAAGCACAGAAAACTTTCCTTCATACATGCAGCTTGACTGTCACGTCAGTATTGTTGTGTCTAAAAGTGGCGTGGATGTAAAGATGGCAATGTCTACGCTCAGGTGTCCCTGTGGAGCACATCAGCCATTCTACTGTAATCAAATCAGACACTTATTATCAGTTGATATTTCATTTAGACGGATGTTCAGAAACTAGACACTGATTGAACTAAGAGACATGCAGCCCAAAATAAATGATGATGACTTAATCATTTCCTCTAAGCACACGTTGTTCTGTGCTTCGCTGTACATCATCTTCGATTAAAGTTAAAAATGATGTTAACCTAATAGTTCTTTTTCCCCATATCAAATATGTTGGAGTTGAGAGCTAGAAATGAAAAAAGCACTGTTGCTGATCACATTGGTACAAGTGTACAATACAGTATATGTACAGGATATGCAGAATGGCATTCCTGTAGAATATGGTTATGGTTACAACCATGGCTCCCAACAACCACCTGAGACATCTCAGCACATGAGACAGCCTACACACTACACTGACTCTCCCAACGTAAATCTCCTATGCAGGTTTAGTCACCTTACATGTTCAGTTTATGGTCAGATCATCAAGGCCTTGACTGTTGATATCACAGCCTGTCAATACCACAGGTCTCCCAGCTGTAGCTGGACAAAATGTAAAAGTAATCACTTAAAATAAAAATGTTACTATAAAGTCAGCCACTAATAAACTGTCAGTCCAGGGGAGCACAGAAAAAGTATTATGTATTGATGCATTTTCTGTTTATAACTTTTAAACCACCGTATTAATATAAAACTTTCCAGAGAAAACTCAGAGAAAAAAAGCAATTTAAGGACAACACTTAATTTTTATATTTAATAGACTAATAAATAACAAAAATTAATTTAATTCAAAACAATATTATAATAGTGGTAATAATAATATTACAATAGCATAAATGGCCTGGACAGTAGTGTACATGGTATCTGTGTAAACAAACACTAGTATAAATTCCATTTCTCAGTAATAAGTACACATACTTTTTTAGAAACCCAGCATCCTGTGAGTATTGCATCAGATAACTAACAACAGCTTTTAAGTTAGCGTAATAACATTGAGGGACAGACACGGGCAGATTTTATTGAATAAATGTGATGCTTCAGGTACGGCACATTTCTATCAGTGTATAAACAAATCACTGATGTGCGAGCACAAAAGAGAAAGATGATGAAGAGAATGAAGATTATGCAATATTGCCTGACAATTCAATGACCTCATCCTGCTTTTAATCTCAGCTTAGTTCTCTTTGATTCACCTTTATTATACAAAGGGGATATTTAGCATGTAGGGGAAAAGTGTGAAAACACAAAATAGCAGGCATTCACACAAAAGCTACCCTATCATGTCAAACACCTCGAGCTGCTTGACTGACATAATATATAACAGCACTAAATTGTAAGTTGCAGACCTAAACGTTTGTGTGCTAATCAACAGGTGTCACTGAAAGTTGGAAATTACAGACTTCAGGTTTAATATGGGTGATTCAGCCTTTATGAATGGGTACAAGTAATTAAAGAAACATACAAATAAAGATCAAAAAACCCCAGTAAGAAGCTCACATGTGGAAATGATCGTTCAATGGAAACCAGGTGTGTGAACAGTGGAAAAGCTACAGTTGCAGCTAGAAAAAAAAAACCCTACAGATTTTGTTCTACTTGCAGCTGTTCCAACACCGTGTAAAGGTGACTCAGTCATTCTCTCTACCATTGCTCTCAAAAACCACCTGAGATAGCATCTCAGCGCAGAGGACGGCCTACATAAAAATGTCAAACAGCTTCTAGGGCTGGTTACTGTTTAACTATATTTATCTAGCAGTTTATCTAGTTCTTGACACAACAGAATTATTCATGTTTGAAAAGAGCAACAAAAAGTCTGTGCAGAAGTTTGTACGGCATCCCGGCAAACAGACCTTGTCTCTGCGAGTGTCTTTAAAAAAAAAATACCTGTAGGTCACTTGAGACGAGATGAGTTCCGCGTGGTGGGCTATAGCAAAATAAATGACACCTGAGCCTCAGCTCTTCCTTCACAATGGCCTCGGGAGGTGGGTGGTATTGCAGTGGTTGAGCTCAGTTTTCTGCATGCTTGTCTTGAGATAAAGTACCCTCTCCCCCTTCACCTTATTGTTCCTCCCAACACATCCAATTATTGATTCTATTCATGCTAATCAGCTGCAGGCCTCTCATCGAGCCGAGCTGCTCTTCTCAGCCCCCCAAAAACAGACCCAGCAGACTGGGTCACAAAAGGTTATGCAATAAATGACTTGCTGTAGTGCACAACCACTTTCCGTATCCAGCCTAATGAATCAAAGATGCTTGTTCTCCAGTTATGGTGGTTTTATAAACTACAACACAAAGAAAACCTGCGCTATTAATCGCCTACCTCTGAGCTGTCATTTGGTGCTGCTTGTAGTAGATCTGGGTCGTAGTGTTGTGCCGCTGCATGGCTTCCAGAATAATTGGTGGGTATTTTCCATAAAAGGGCTTTTTGTGTGGATACCCAGCTTTTCAATTACATGTGACTATACTAGTACATAATTGATATGGTTAAAGGTATATGGAACAGAAATGAGCTTTCATCTGACCAACTCTGTGGACAGCTGATGCCCCATCACAGCAGGACATGAGTGTAGTAGTTTTAGAATGTAAAACATTTAACCTCGATGTTAATTTCAATTACTGCACTTAATTACCTAATTAATTAATTAATTGATTCGTTGCAAGGTGCATCTGCCTCTGCACGATGCACCAATGAACACAGACCTAGCTAATTAAACTGTGTACAAAGAATGCAAGCTACAATCAGAAAGCATGAGACAACCTAGTTTGGGTGAGAGATTTACACATTGCGGAGGAGGGGCAGCGTTACTATTTTTAGCATCAACAGCTGTTCTCATTTGGGAATCTAGTGTATATTGTCGAAAGGTAAACAGAGCCTTTAGAAGTATAAAAATAGAACATTTAACTACAGTATGTTTTTCTTGTTTTTCTTATGTGTTTGGCACATGAGGGACAAATGTAAGATAGTGCGCGAGGTAACCTGGCCGTAAAACGGGAGAACATCCACCTGAAAGAGTGTGAGTATGTGGCAGACAGAGATGTGTCTCTTGTGACCTCAGGGCCCACATTAGGCAGGCAGACACAGAATAAATGTGGCCAGGCGATTAAAGGGGTCTGCACCTAGAGGGCTTCAGTGCAACTCCCCGGGGTAGAACTCTTTGACCCTGAGAACTCTAGAGCAGTGACCAGGTCATCGCATCAAGGTGACTTGTTGATGTAGTGTAGATTTATCCCTTAGCTATATCCACTTATTCTTGAGCGTACCACAGGGCTGAAGCCTAACACAGTGGACATAAAAGAAGAGGTAGAATGGACAACAGACAAGTTACCAGTCAATCACAAGGCTGACAGAAACCTATTTACACCAATGGGCAATTCAGAGTCACCAGTTAACCCTTCTTGCATGTCTTTGGATGGTGAGTGGACCAGAGCACCTGCGGGGAACCTACAGGGTGAATACACATGGTCATGCAGAAAGCCAAGCTGAACCCACAACTCATTGCCACGAGGTGACAGAGCTTATCACTGCATCACCGTTCATCCCTGTACTCCAGATTCAATTAATGCCAAGGTTTACACTTGTATGTTGTTGTGTGTGTTGTATGTATGTCTAATACCTGCAACACTCTTGTAAACTAAAGCTCCAGTATGTAATTACAATAAATGTGCTACACAGATCATTGCACCCACACAGAAATCTACTACTTACTTGTGTGAAGCACTATGGGAAGGCACTATAAACTTGCCACATCCTCACAACATGATTAATTATTCTGCAAACTGTAAAGACCGGGGCCAAATAAATCTCTCTCCATCGCTCTCAGCAGCATCTGGAATTGCACGTTCATGGACTCAGCGGCACACATGCAGAATCCCCTAGGAGTTTAAATGCACACACACACACACACACACACACACACACACACACACACACAACCCTCCCTTCCCTATAAAAGGTATTGTACTGAAAGAACAATGACAAGGCCACAAAAGCACGGCTAGAGGAGCGCAGCTGTCTGTTTCATGGGTGTGCTCTGCTGATAAACTATAAATACAACCAAGATGTGGTGAAAATGAAGGTAAAATCTAAAGTATGTCAGGCCTCCTTATTCTCTACAGCAGGTACAGTAACACACAGCGTAGTCAACGTTTTTATTAAATAATACTAAACATCTGGTAGGTGATAACTTAGTTTGTCACCATGTGGCAGAAATGGATCTTCTGTGAGCAAGTCTTCACTTACCCACAGGGTCAATTGGATTTGGAGTCATGATGTTTAAAGAGAGCAAGATGAGAAGGAGTGTGAAGTAACTGGGATAATCAAATAAAAACAGTTTTAACTACTGGATTAAAAAGTATATTATAAATATGACATAGGTCGTGATTCACTAAGATCCCAAATAGCAAGTACTAGATTGCATGAGCTCTCTTTTTGCACATTTCATTGGTGGGTGTTTTTGTGGATGATCTACTTAGAAATTGTGTGCTTGAAAAAAAAGGTACAAACCAGGTGGAGGTTTGTGTTTTTCACTGGTGTCTGTCATGGCGAGTTTAACATAAATGCAGGTGGAACATTGATCCAGAGGAATTAAAGCTCTTACTGGGACAGGCTAATAATCATTTTGATGAGCTACAGCAACAACACTTGAGTATTACAGGAAGAAACACTTTATGGAAAAATTAAAACCAGCAACCGCATAAAAGTCACATTTAGTTAATTCAGTGCATCCAGTAATGTAGAGTAAAGCAGAGTCAGCAGATCATATTGGGGGCATAATGTGCAGACACACACACACATGCATCCAGATGCAGGTGATTCCTCCAGTGTCTTTCATCTCAGTGTGTTGGGTCCAACAACTAGCTGAACCAAATAGGACATTTTGTGGAGCATTGTGCGACAAAGGTACAAAGATGTGTTTCAATTCAATTCAAAAAACTTTATTTGTTCCAGAGGGGCAATTTGTGAAAAAACAATCACTGTTACTGTGAAGAAACAATCTTCATGTTATGCATGATAATGTGCTGTAATTACCAAATGCTCGGCCTTTGGTTGGGGCGGCTCCTCATTTCAAGATTCAAGAAGTTTATTGGCAAACACAGAAAACACAATAGTTACACAAGCAATGGAATTCTTATTCTGTCCCTTCACTCATTGAAAAAACGAATAAACTGAACTCTAAACATAGAAAATGGATCAAATAAAGCTAATACTATCAAGCTGCAGTATACCCAATTACTAAAAAATAACTGTACTAATTGTATCATTAGACAGATGATATGTATTTTCTGTCTGCTTTCTCATCCTAAAAATATTAACACGAATAGTAAACAGACATTTTGGGCACAATCTTTAATTTCTAATTTGCATCCTACTCCTTCAAATAACACAGGGCATCAATTTCGCTGGTATTTTGCTCTCATTCATCCCAAATCTGTTCTATCAGGTTGAGGTCAGGACACTCACATGGGGAAGCTACCTTTGCCTGCTTGTATGCATTTATTTCTTTTGGTCATTACCCAAAGCTTGTGACCATAGATGGGGGTTGGAGCATGAATCGACCAGTAAACTGGGAGCTTTGCCCTTTGGCTTGGATCACCTTTACCACAGTCTCCAATAATGGATGCCAATTTAAAATGATTGATTGATAGGATTGAGAAAATTGTCATTGGTCATTGATGAATTGCTCATTTCTACTCTAACACAGTGACATTACATTAGGCATAATAATCTATTCATATAAATAGCCTTATTTTGTAAGGTAGAAAAAAAAGCTTTCATAGTTAAATATTTGATGATTTAACTATGAAATCATTCTTCTTTGATGCATTGATGATTTCTTTCATACACAACTATAATGTGATTTGATCATTATGTCACAGAAAGATATTCACATTGTTTTCCTCTCCTCTCTACAGGGATTGGATTAAAGCACAAGGCTTCCACCCAGATCCCCGTCTGTGACTCACTAATATGCAGTTTAGCCAGTGAACAAGTCGTGAGGGGCCACGATAACACATTGGGGCTCCAGGCCCGCCCGTCTGCTCTGACCCTGCAGCTGGAGGTGCCGCCAGGAGCATGAGTGTGGGAAGGATCAACCGCTACAGCATTGTGTCGTCAGAGGAAGAGGGCCTCCGGCTCACTACCATGCATGGCATGAATGGCTTTGGTAATGGCAAGATTCACACACGCCGCAAATGCCGCAACCGTTTTGTCAAAAAGAACGGGCAGTGCAATGTGCAGTTTGCCAATATGGATGACAAGTCACAGCGCTACATGGCAGACATTTTCACCACCTGTGTTGATATTCGTTGGCGATGGATGTTGGTAGTCTTCACCCTTGTGTTTGTCGTCTCTTGGCTGGCATTTGGCTTGGCCTTTTGGGTTATTGCTTTGCTTCATGGAGATCTCGATAACCCGGCTGGAGATGACAACTTCACCCCATGTGTCCTGCAGGTGAATGGATTTGTGGCTGCCTTTCTATTCTCAATTGAAACACAGTCCACAATAGGCTATGGCTATCGCTGTGTAACTGAGGAGTGCCCGGTGGCTGTCTTTATGGTGGTGTTCCAGTCCATAGTAGGCTGCATCATTGACTGCTTCATGATTGGTGCGATCATGGCCAAAATGGCGAGGCCCAAAAAGCGAGCGCAAACACTGCTGTTTAGCCACAATGCTGTTATTGCCATGCGAGATGGAAAGCTGTGTCTCATGTGGAGGGTAGGAAATCTTCGCAAGAGCCACATTGTAGAGGCCCATGTCCGAGCACAGCTCATCAAACCGCGGATCACTGACGAGGGAGAATATATTCCTCTAGACCAGATAGACATTAATGTAGGTTTTGATAAAGGCTTGGACAGGATCTTCCTGGTTTCACCCATCACTATACTGCACGAGATAGATGTGGAGAGCCCCCTTTTTGGGATCAGCAAACAGGACATGGAGACAGCTGACTTTGAGATTGTTGTCATCTTGGAGGGGATGGTCGAAGCTACTGCCATGACCACGCAGGCTCGCAGCTCCTACTTGGCCTCGGAGATCCTCTGGGGTCACCGGTTCGAGCCCGTTTTGTTTGAGGAGAAGAACCTGTACAAGGTGGATTATTCTCACTTTCACAAAACCTATGAGGTCCCGTCCACCCCCCGCTGTAGTGCCAAGGACATGGTGGAGAACAAATTCCTAGTTCCCAGTTCAAATTCCTTCTGCTATGAAAATGAGATGGCCTTCCTAAATCGTGACGATGAGGAGGAGGGTGTAGGTGGTGGGAGCAGGGCACTGGCAAACCTCAGCCCTGACCGGAACAGCCGACATGAGTTTGAACGCTTACAGGCCACCAGGGCACTGGATCAACGGTCATATCGCAGAGAGTCAGAAATATGACAGATGGAGCTAGTTTCAACTTTCTATATTATCCAATATAGTAGGGTAAAAATGAAGAACTGAAGTGCCATAGGAAAAGCTGATAACTGACGACAGTAAAAACGAACCGTTGGAAGCTTAGAAAATTGTGATAAGGAATGTCTACAAATAAGGAAAAAGGCTACTGAAAGACCTTTTTCCTTCATGGAAACTTGAATCGTTTTTCATACGGTCATTTTTAGTTTAGTGTTCAATGATAGTGCATCAAAAACTTTGACCTTATAATCAAATTTTAGGTGTAAATACATTGCTTAGGTTAGTTATGTTTTGTGTGCAGTATCAGTTTCCAAAATCACTTCTAAAAAGTTTCTATTTTACCTTATTTTGCAAATAATAGCGTTACAAGGATCCTGGTAAGCTCTCCTTGTACTGCTGTCATTTGCTGGACCTGTGTTCAGTGACACATTAAAAATTTGTGCACTGCAGCATTCAAATGCAATGAGCCATGATAAAACATCTGACCATGAGCCACTGAGAACAACACAACACTGTAATTTTAATAATTGCACTATGAAGAAAAAAAAGAATTACGCCGAACAGAAATTAAACTACATAAAGAAGAACCACTCTATTTATAAACGAATTAAACAATCATTTTACAAACACCCTGACTTGGCTGCACTGATCCACGCATGTTAAGCAAAATAGAAACAATGCTAAGTAGTACAGCAAAACTAAAGCACTGATGGTAAACAAGTGACTACTGGTTGCAATATTCATGTTTGCAATGATCAAATTAATAAACGAACAACCACACTTCGTATCACCACACAGGCACGCACCTTAAAGTATACCTTTACTTTCCCAATCTAAAAATGGTCTAATAGACTTAACTAAACCAGTATGTTGTTGCTCATTTACACACTTGGTATATTTTAGTTCTCTTTAAGATAAAATCTATGCATAATGTTAACAATATCAGGGGACAGATTATGTTCTATGTGAGATGGAATTCAAAACAGTCTTAAGTAACTAAGTGCATAAACCCAATTTTCAGAAGTCTAATTTAATTATTTCCAAATTATACATAGGCTACGTGTAACATTTCAAATATACACAGATTTGCATCTTGAGTGCAATAATAAGAATTAATGATGTATTTATTTGTAGTTCTGTGTTCAAGCTGAACTTAAAATGTAAGTTTTGGGTGTTAACCATTCAACAAATATCCTTTCCAAATGCTAAATGAACAAGCTTTATAAGGGCAAAGTGTCTACAACACTTTGGGCGTTAGGATAATAAGGTTAGAATGTCTAAATGTATTAGCCAACAAACAGTAGCCGACATTTCTATTCATTTTACATCACAAGAGGGTAAATTTAACAGCCCCTCTTTATTACTACCAACATGAGTCATTGTCTTTTTAAAAAGATGCCTGGGTTACAGTCCAATCACCCAAAACACATTTTTAAATTATTATACAACTAATAAAAAAGCTTAAACAAAAGTTTATACTAATATAACATAAGAAGTTAGGACAGGACCAAGGTCTGACTGGAAGCAATAAACACAAAAGCACATCTTTTAGAATCATTTTAGGAAGAATGTTTGGAATATTTCTCCTGTGATACACTGAACATGCACACGTTTAATGTGAGAAGATATCTTTGTTTTCATTCTACTGGTATGCACACGATTTCTTTGTTGAACACACATTTGATACCAAAGCAATGGAATTCTGCTCAAACTCAAAATTTGAGTTCCTAACTGTTCCTAAGATAATATTTAACAACTTAGTCATATTCTACAAAGGTGTTTCAATCTCCAATCTGCAAATGGCCTTTATACAGATTTATATCAGTACTATAATGCCCCATTAAATAAGCAAATCCCTGTTTAATCAGATGTTTAAATCGAATCAGTACTACTTATAATTGTAGCTCTACATCCATCCACTTGCTTTCACTGTAAACAGTAGGATACATGACAAAATGTGAAGCATGACAACCTTTCTTTTGCATGGATGATAGAATGTTAAAGCTAACCCTAATTTTAGATGCCTAGATGTAAGAATTCATCATTAAAACCTCAATACGTTCACGGTGTTTCACAAAATACTATTCATCGAGTTCAGTTTATCTATTACCTCACTGAAATGTGGATGTCATGTCCCTGTGAAATAATATTAAATAGCTTTTACACATGAAACATTAAATATGTGTAAAGATAAAACATATAGGAAAGGCTTGAAAAAAAATGACATAAAAACAAAGAGGAAAACCATAAAATGGTCGCTACGTTGGTCACAATGACTTATATATTTTCCTAATAGTCATTTATCTTTAGTAGTATGTTGACTCTATGATATTTCTTGAGTATATGTTGCTTTTTTAGAAAAATTTAGAATGTTGTAAAATAAAAAAAGAGAGCCCTTTTTGGCGAAAACTGTACGTAAAGCATTCTTTACCCCATCCTAAACATTTCTTATGCTCATTGCCTTCTGAGAAGGCTGCATACACTGGTGTGTGAAGCTTCTGCACCTACACACAAAATGTCAGTGGTTAAGAGAATGAAGCAGCAACAGCTTCTGTGTTGCATCACTGAAATACTGAATATTTTTTCTGAGATTGTTTTAGCTTTGATGTTGCCCACCTGAGTCCTTAAAGCAGAAACATTAGGGTTTATGTAAAAAACAGTTGGATTATAAAAATGATGATACGCCGCAGCCAGGCTGAATAAAACCTGCTTATTTTTATACAAAGTTCTTTTGATAGAATACAGCAATCAATATTTATCTGTACTACAATTGAATCACTACGAATCAACAAAGTGATTCATGGTTTAGTTTTCAATAATATAACTTCTGTTGTTTTATTTAAGCAAAGATGCTCATGATTAAACAGCTATTTCTCTTAAAGGGATGATTGGAAAAACCTTTGACCTCTGTAGATGTCTTCCTATGTCCAGCAAAATGTCTACTGGGCTGTTGATTTTATTAATTCAAAGTCATTTAAGTTATTCAATTAAAAACTAACTGTGAAAAAAATGGTTGATTTTATCTCGTCTGTTGAAAGTGGTGTGGTTTCTACTGTACTGAAATCCAAAACAAACCCTCCTCCTCAAGCTTGACTGATCGGTGGATGAAGTGGTAGCTGAAGTAATACATCACCACGAAGAGGGATCAATGGAAGTTTCGTGTCAACACAGTCAGATCGCTCACTGGTCTTGGGCAAATTATTCTCATCAATTAAACACTGTGTCACACTAACAACTGGCAGAGCCAGGAGCCTTTAGGCTCCACTGAGCTGGGTAAGAAACCTGTCGATGACTTGACAGTTCAATGAGGTAACAACCAAAGAGAGATCATTACTCTGTTTCCCAGGTGCCGGTGATGTGGTGAGGTTCATACTGGCTCACTGTCACACTGCCACAGCTTGCACTGGAGCCATCTAGTAACACCTGTGTGTTCCTTATTATGAGGAGTCAAAATGTCTGCTATAAAAACTGCTGCTGAACTGTGGTAAACAAACAAAACAGCCACTGAGATGCCTCAGTGTAACAGTAGGTTGGGCTGAGCTCAGGTATAACCACTAACATGGCCTGGGCAGAGTGTGTGTGGCCTCAAAGTAATTCCCAAACAAGTGTTGGTAATTGGTAATGCTTACCTCATATATGAAAGCATTATATACTGTTCACCAGTTTAACGTGGGTTGTGGATGGATTTTAAAATGGATTTGACATTTGACAACTGTACTGTCAGACTTATGTATGTTATGTGTCACAGTAGGATTAGATGTCAAAAAACCTGGGCAATTAAGTGCATGTCAGGAAAACCTCCGCCACGTGTGGGGATTAGTTGCTGTAAACTCACAAACACACGCCAAACAGATGGGATGGTCAGTTGTTTAAATGTTTTCAGAAGGTAGAATATCATTTCGTGCTAACTACGGCATCTATCAATCCAAGTCCACTGTATGTTATCATCTAACAGGGACCAAAAGAAGCACAACTGCTGTGCGTGTATGTGCTTTTTGTTGCTAGATTTTTCAGACAGTAAGTAAAAGTGTAAAGCAGGAATGCCAGATAAAGACTACTCTACTACTCTACTTTGGTTATTCCTGTACACCGCTAAGGGCCCAGTGGTTTGCTGTTATCTGTATCCCAAAGCTATGAGGGACTCCAGTGCACCAGCTTCTCCTTCAACACTAACGTCTCCTGCAAGTAAAACCTATTAATTACCATATGGAGGCTGTTGCCACGAGACCCGGTGTCTGAAAAGAAAAAAGAGCTTGCAGCTGGGGAACAAACCAGACACAACCTCATCAGAGACCAACACATCAATGCTAATTGTGGCTACTGTACTTTGGCTTTATAGAAAACACAGTCTACGAGACAGAAGGCTGTCGAGATTTTTTTCTACATCGTCATGATATTTTGTCTAAATTACACAACAGCAGAGTTGACAACGATGATCCCTTGGGAACGTCCCTTCTGTGACTCCCAGAGAACAGTTGATTAAGCCAGCTGGGGCCTTGGGTCACAGATTTGCTCGTGAGATTAAAAAACAAAAAACATTACACCGACTAAAGAATTCTGTAGCCATTTAAAGGATGTGAAAGGATGCGAGGAAGTGGCCTCGCCAGGCTCTCTGCCAGCCGGCCCATATAGACTGGTTATAATTAATGCTGGAACAAACTCCCTCTAGCCTGGTCTCTCGATGACACTAAAATGAGGGGAAATTGTGTTGAAGAGGCTATTTAAAGTTCCTCAGTGTCAAGCTGCATGTGACTTGGTGGCCAACACCACTAAAACTACTCCCTGTCAGTGTGCTCCTCCTGATAGTATCACTCAATCAAAGAGATTTACTAGAGGTTTGAGGTCAACGTTACCATTACTAGTATTACATCATGCTTTCATACACTTTGAATGTAAATCTTCCAGTCTATAAATATATTGATATATAAATATATAGAGATATAACATAAACACATTCAGAATAAAATCTATACTATCATAAAAGCAGTCCACTGCTAAAAAAAAACTGTGGAACACTTAAACATGATGTTTATGAATAAATTATCCAAGTTAAAAGCTTTACTAATTTACATAACAATGGTCAATAGAAACCAAAGTCGCATAGAAAGCTGTGTTCAAAATCACACTGACAATCCAAGTGAAAGATTGGAATCACAGGCTCATCACAGCAACTTATGATGTGACACACAAGTGTATATGTTACCCATGTGCCTGTATGCGCTGCCAACAAACCGGGGACATGCTCCTGGTGACTATGCCCAGATTCCTGGACAGTCTGTGGTGATACACATGCTCTGATATATAATGTCCCATCGGTTCTCAATTGGATTTAGGGCAGGGGACTGTGAGGGCCAGTCAGTGACATTAATACTTTCATCATCCAGGAATATCCACACACTCTGGCCACTTATGGTCAAGTACTGTCTGGAACCCAGCAGAAGGTCTGACAATTTCATCCCGGTACCTCGCAGCAATCAGGGCACCGTTGGCAGCCCCCCCAAGAATATGACCCCCAAAACCACCCAATCTGTCATGATCGACGATCAACACCCGTCACATGTTCTCAGTGTAAATCTGAGGGTGTAAAAGGCGCCAGTAGCAGATTCAGATCTTAGGTATGTCCTCCATGCGCGAGACTCTAATGGAAAAAGTGTCTCAAGACTGCATGTATACACGTGCCGCTGTGCAGACTAACTGGGCTGCGTGTACTGCCTCATGCTTCCAGTAGACTCAGACAAACTACAAAACCTTAAAAAAGACTCTGTCGGGAAGAATAAGGAGAGATCGTTTGTCTATGTCTACCACATGCAAAAATAATTCCTCTTTTGGGAGCTCGCTCTCTCTCTCTCTCTCTCTCTCTCTCTCCATGCACCTGTTGCCATGTTCATTTGCACCAAAGCAGGTGAAACTGATTCACTATCACTTGTGCTTCCTGAGTTGACATCCCTGATGTTTAACTGAGTTGGCATTACACTCTTTGAGCAGTGTTTCGTAAGTATACGATGCTATTATTAATTTATACAATGTATGACTGAGTAATACAAAACATAATATTGCTTTAGGGGATCAGTGATGGAACACAGTGAAGTATAAATTTGCTTTTTCTATAAAGAGACACAGACTACGTGTCTTTCTAAACAGACACTTGACAACAGACCCCTTGCCAACACACAGGCTTGAGTTAGAAAACTGATAATGAGACAAAATGAAAGTGCTGCTGAGTTGACAGAAAGTACAAACTGGTCCTTCTGTGGTCTTCAAGTGTGACGGGAATGTATCCAATGACTCAGATGTTTTGTAGTCTGTTGCCCAATTGGAGGAGACACAACAGCACTGTCCTTCTACCCACGCTTGTCGTCTTATTTAATAATCTATAAGCCCACTGGTGCTGTCCATTAGCAGTCAACATTTAAGACATCAAAATACTGCAAATGTACACAGGATTCTTAAAGTGACAGAGAAATCTCTTCTGTAGGTAAGTACAAATGTCTTTTTTGAAGAAGGGATTTTCAGATGCTGCAGTTTTGAGGAACACCAGTTAATATGTTAAAGGTTCTGGTCTATTCAAATAAACCATGATGGAACCTTTGGGTATTTTGAGACGTGTTTATTAAACTATCAGTAAGCTATAAATGACTCTGTCCAGAACAACAGACAATAATTATTCCACCTTCTGATACTAGACAGACAACTTGGCATCAATATTGTGTCATGTTTAGTCCCGTGCAGTAATGAATAGTATGAAGGACAATTTTGGGAGAACTAGTGATCTAATGTTTGCTTAAGTACTAGCTGAATAGTTCTTAGATCAGTGGAACTAATGGCTATCTGAGAAAAAATGCCACATACCTGTTAAGAAGCCCACACACCCACAGACGTTTTTCCACTTGACTAATTAGACCGCTGTACACAACATAGACAACATCACAAGTAAGCGAGAGAGAGGCCGAGAGAGAGGGAGATGTCACTCAAGCAGGTTTCTACACACCCACGTAGTCACGGAGAGAGGTCTAATCAGGCAACACATTTAAAACGGTACCCGTGCAGATGACCAAGTGTTGGACAGGATATTTATAGAGCTGCCTTCATATGTTACAGAAAATGTACAGCAAAACACAAAAAGCAAGATGCATTTAACCCAATATGCCCAAAATGCTATTCCCTGCATATGTCACGCCTCGCCGTCTACCAGTATCTGTGTGATGCCGCTGCCGAGAGTCAGACATTTTTACGGCCTACAGTTTTATATTGTTGGTAACGACGGTTTGTCTCTGTAGCTTCGACAGATGTTTGCAACCAAATTTTCACATCTCTCACTGTTCTTCGTGAACCCCTATAATTTAAACATTCCACCCACTACTCCACCAGTAGGTTTGTCCTCCCCTAACAAGGCTGCCATCTGGAGCTCCAACCTAACAACGAAAGTCACATGCAGCATTGAGCATGGTGCCACGTTATGTGGCTTATCTTCTACAGTAGGTGCCTCTAATGTGTCTTGATTCATGAAGCGACATGAATGGACAACCTGAGGGGACATGAAGGGGCCACGCTCATTTCCTGGCACTCGACCCTTGGTAATTAGCTTTGTAAGCCTAAAGGCCCTTGGTGTGTTTTATAGGAAGAGAAATCAGAGGACTGGAAGTTGTGTCGAACAAAACATAAGAGCCTTACTGTAACAGATGCCCAGTTCTACAACAGCTCAGAGATATACGCTGTAAAATATTAGTTCTATTTAGTTTTCTTATTTTCTAATGGTCCAGATTATCTTCTCTTGTATCCCTTTGCAAACAACACAGAATGTTTTATAAGCTAGTTACCAGTTTCTCCAGATGGATTTAACACACGGGTTATCCTGAAATAAAATAGGTGCAATGGTGCTCAGACGTGCTCTATTGTACTCAAAGCGCCTTAAAATGTACGGTTTGGGAATCTGATGAAAATGGTTTTCACAATAAAACTGATTATTATCAACAGAGCATGTTGTGAACAGTGTCTTACTCCTCAATCAATTTGGACTATTAGGGGATGCAAACGTGTAAAAACGTCTTTACTAAAGGATCTAAGCTACGTGATTTGAGGTCACGGGGGCATTTCAGCAACACAAACCAAACACCATGGGAGCTCTGTTGTATTGGGATAAATTAGTTAATTAATTATCTTCAATCTTAAAGAAAATCACACAAAAGAGAAAAAGTAAAATAAAGTCAGCAAAACAGCACCTGTCTCAGCAGTTAAGTAATGAGAAGAGACACCGAGCTGTGACTACAGTCTCTCTGGTATCCCCCGGGGTAGACTCAAATCTGTCAGCGCCCTCCTCTAATGCGTTTTCTAGTGGAAGGTAATGGGGGTAAAATCCGCCATACCCTCACCAGCCCTCCAACCATAACCTACCTGCGCTATGCCAGGATGCATGGGTCCTCACTAGCACAGTACACAGACAGTGCTCTAGCCAGGAGAACGTCTCCAGTGTCAAGAAGAATGGGGATCTTTGTTATTGCAGACTCAACACAGGATCTTCACTCAGAGAAAAAGTGGAGTCGTTTTGATAAAAAGAACTGTGTCCCTTTTAATATGATGGACTGACTGCCAAGGTGGAAAAGAGGCAGCTAGAAAAAGTGTGTTTGAGGACAATGTCTTTATCCTAAAACAGTTCTAGTACAGTGTTAAACAAATGCAGTCTGGTGTGACTAATAAATGGGTTTTCACATATTTCAACCTCTCAATAAATGAACCAAGCCTCACACGGGACTAAGTGACTTTCTCTGACTGAATATGTTTTGCTTTTCTTTTCACCTCTACTGCGTGACATAATAGAAAAGTGTGCTGGAAATGACAGATCTAACACAAAAAATGAAAGCAGTGAATCACACAACTGAATGGAGAGGTTACGTAAGAAAACAAAGCACCTTATTGTTAGTCACCGTTGGTCAAATATCATAATGCTTATAATGTCTGTAATGAGCTCACCTGACTCTTAAAAGGTTTTCTGATTTAACTCAAAAAGGTTATATCCAAAGCATAATATAACCATGACCTGGTTGACTGAGATCCTTCCCAGATATTTTCTGTTGACAAGTTCCTGGCTTGGCTGTTTGCTAATTTGTGAGCATTTGTGTTTTCAATTAAAGTTAAACGCAGCATACACATCGCCAAACCTTTTTACCTAACCCTCCATGCTGTGTCAAGTTTAGGGGCTTTATAATTTAGCAAATAGCGACATCTTGTGAAACCTTTACGCCATTACGTGGGTTGAACGTTGGGTTGCTATTCACAGACCTTCAACCAATCCGCAGAGAGAATACTCAGAAGACACAATGTCAACCAATGAGCGCGTACTTCTTTACAGTAAAAAAAAATGGCGTACAATGCATTGTGAAACTAAGGAGCTATAAACAACATTTATTCAGTTTTGAAACCCTGAAAAAGTCAGGTAAGCAAATGTAGTAATAACCGTGACTGATTTAGTTTTGTTTCTCTTTACTGTGGCATTGTTGTGTTTTTGCAACCAATAACGCGATTATTTTATTCGTTAATGAATTAGATCGGCGGCTAACGGCTAATGTCAGCAAAGCAAAGTTCTGATCATTTCATTTATCACGAAGTTGGTTAAATTATAATAGAAATGTTCTCAAATGTATTATTATTATTATCTATTTTTGTGTGTGTGTGGTTTCCTTTCTACCAGAATGAAGGTGGTTAATTTGAAGCAAGCCATTCTGCAGGCATGGAAGGAGCGGTGGAGTGACTATCAATGGGCTATTAACATCAAGAAAAACTTCCCAAAGGGAGCAACGTGGGATTACCTTAACCTTGCAGGTCAGATGAAAGATGAAAGCCAAGTTCCCCGGCCTAGATACTCGCCGCTGTGACGCTAATGATCTTATTGTCATTCCTGTTGTGTGTATTTCAGAGGCCCTCATGGAGCAGGCGATGATTGGTCCTTCTCCCAACCCGCTTATTTTGTCTTACCTCAAATATGCTATAAGTTCCCAGGCAAGATTAGGAGCTTTCTTATGTAAACGAATTGTTCTGTACATTAGTAGTGTGTTCAGCAGTGTCATATTTCTGTTGTCCTCTCTCTATAGATGGTGTCTTATTCCAGCGTACTGGCAGCTATCAGCAAGGTATTGTCGTGCATAAATACAGTATTCTTCTTTAAATGATGGTCTGATTAAGTGCGTTGTAAAAAATTCAAACCAAATTAGTCAATTTGGGCCTTTTTTTGATAACTAAAAGTTTAAAATATGTTTTCTAACAGTTTGAAGATTTTTCTCGGGAGCTGTGTGTCAAATCACTCCTAGAGATAATGGACATGTTTTGCCATCGACTCAGGTATGTTCAGTTTTATTAAATTAAATGTATATATTATGAATTTTACAGTGTTTCCACATCTACGTACTAAGTCTAGCACTGCTGCCAATTGAGAAACCATTTGCGTCTCAGATGTTTTGCACCATAAGCACTAATATTTTTTAACCCATTAGACCAGGGGTGTCAAACTCATTTTGCATCGTGGGCCACATACGGCCTAGGGAGATGTCAAGTGGGCCGGACCATTAAAATTATACCATACTCTGCTATAAA
>JAUMHF010000011.1:5465094-5476019 GCA_032359275.1 Microctenopoma steveboyesi | reverse complement strand
GTCAGGCTAATATTGGAAAAAGCTTGTCGCTTCTCGGGACATACAAGTTCAGCCGCCTTCATCATGCATCGTTTAACAAAGTCACCGTCGGAATACGGCTTCGATGCTAATGCTATTTCGCTAGCAATTAGGTAGCTGGCTTTTACCGCTGCTTCACTGACTTCTCGGCTCTGGATGAAAGTTGACTGCTGTTTCCTCAGACCCGCCAGCAATTCGTTAATCTTATCTCTTCTCAGTTGTCCTTGCAAGCCGTCATATTTTTCGCTGTGATGAGTCTCGTAGTGGCGTCGAATATTATATTCCTTCAATACCGAAACTTGTTGCAAACACACCAAGCACGAAGGTTTTCCGTGCATCTCTGTAAATAAATAGGACGTGGTCCATTTTTCTTTGAAAATTCTACACTCCTTATCTACTTTTCTCCGTTTGGATAACGACATTTTGGCTAATGAGGGTGTAGCGGAGAAATACAGACCAAGGTATTAACAACGTCGTAACAAGCAGCAGATGGCCCATTGATACCGTCTGCTGTTTTCAGTCTGTCTCAGTGATGCGGCTTGTCTTCTACTCTGATGGAAAGAGTGCGCCCCTTAGCGGATAATCCATGAATTGCAGCGAATTAAAAATATTAATTCCATGTCTTTTATGCATTTTTTCCACTTTCAAATTATCCTGCGGGCCTGATCGAACCTCCTTGGGGGCCGGTTCCGGCCCGCGGGCCGTATGTTTGACACCCCTGCATTAGACAAACAGTTAGTCATGCCAGAATACAAAATTAAATCCATTTCAGATATGCAAATTCATTAAAAATCCTGTTTTTGTAGTGGTGTTTCTAATCTCCATCAACAGCTTAAACTATGTTAACCATATGGTCTTTTAAAATATTTTTTATGGTTACCAGGCATTTTGTTGTTTTGGTTATTGTCACTATGAAAATCACTTAAATGTGTTCTCATTTCACTTCCAACTGCCTGCTTATTATGGCTGGCTCTGAAGTTGTCATGGAAAACCAGAGGAATGTATTGGTCTCTGTCGGGCCCTGCTGGGAGTGGTGGTGTGGCTGCTTCAGGGATGTGCCTGGTACTGTGAGAGGCTGGGGGAACTTGGCCCGTCGGCAAGCACAGAGGCCAGCTTGAGAGCGTGCCAGGATAGGCTGCACATTCTGATGGACAGCACCAAGAACAGAGCCCTTGTCCACATCGCTCGACTGGAGGATCAAGGTGACAGGCTTATCTTCAGCCAATGCAGTGATTATTCTAAATAAAGCTTCATGTTCACAATTTGTAAACCAAACCTGAAATGAACCTGTTTTCTGTCATCATGGCTTTTTCTTTTACACCCCCTTATTTTTGCTGATATTTTCCACAGGTTCCTGGAGCAGTGTAGAGCAAGCTGTGCTGAAAGTGACAGATGGCCTAAGCTGTGTTCCAAACCAAACACTGAGAGCTAAATTAGAGGAGAGTTTGTCCGTAGTTAAAGGGTGAGGATTCCAATCTCATTCCTAAATGTTGTATTAAAAAGAGTTATTTAACTTTGACAAGATGCTCCTTGAAGCCCCGCCTGTGTTCACTGCGTAAACTCTTTCCTCAGTATTCCCCTGATGCTGTCTGTTCAGTGCGACCCTCAAGTCCACGCCTCCTTCCCTTCAGTCCATGCTCTCATAATGCTGGAAGGGACCATGAATCTGACAGGAGAGACGCCACCACTGGTGGAGCAGCTGATGATGATTAAGAGAATGCAGGTGAGTAATATAATGTTGAATGTGTCATATGCTCGTTTTAAAGCAAAGAAATTAATTTACCATAATGGTCACAGAGTGAGGTTTTTCTGTGTTGTGCTAAGAATGAAAAAGCTAAATCTAATAGAACAGATTCCAGATTTCTATGAGTGGGGCAATATTGGTATAGATATTCATATAGATTTTTTTTTTGCCTTTACATGTAATATTTAGTTTCTTGCACCTATCATTTTGGCATATTATTGTATTTATATTGTAAAATGTTCTTTTATTTTTACCAGCAGTTTTCTGAAATAGTTTTGTTCTCCACAGCGAATCCCTACTCCTCTTTTTGTCCTGGAGATCTGGAAAGCCTGCTTCACTGGCCTCATTGAGTCACCAGAGGGCACAGAGGAGCTCAAATGGACCGCATTCACGTTCCTCAAGGTAAGATTTCAATGATGAGCTTAAAGAATGTTAATAATGTCTTTATTAACATTCTTTGAATTGAATTAGGCTGTAAATAAACGTGAAAAGCTCATATCGAACTGTGAAAAATAACTATACTAGGCTTTGTATAACTTAACTTGATTTTATTACAGTAGTAATTTGCGGCTGATGTATGAATAAAGTATAGGTACCATTGACAGAACCATGTTATTATGTCATTGCTTGTCATTGTTGCTATTATTGTAGATCCCACAAGTTTTACTGCAACTAAAGAAGTATCCCCAAGTTGACAGAGGACAGGTAAAACTGATGTATTTCTAACAACTGAACACACTGACTTAAATATGGACATTCAGTGTTGTCAAGCAGACACTGTCTAACATAGCAATAGCATCAACTGGTTTGTGTTTTAACTGTAAAGCGATTAAATCACCTTCACTGCTACATTTAAACTCGCCAGATTTGTTTTGCAGGACTTCACAGACGACGTGAACGTTGCATTTCAGTACCTACTCAAGCTCACGCCACTGCTCGACAAAGCTGATCAGAGATGCAAGTACGTGCTCCAAAGTCTTGCTCAAAGCATGTTGCTTGTTATCAGATTGTAAGATATTCTAGATAAGAAACGCGGCTAGATGCATTGAAAACAAGCACCATCGTGCCTCTCTTTTTTTTTGCCTCTCTACATAGCTGTGACTGCCTTGGCATGTTGCTGCAGGAGTGCAACAAGCTTGGACTGCTGTCCGATTCGAATACGACTTGCCTCACTTCAAAACGGTATGGTTTCAGGTCAACTAATGTGATTTTGGATAAAGTTTCAGTTGCCATATTCACACAATATTACACATACATCTTCCCCCACCACCTCCTTTCTCTGCACCCCCCCCCCTCTCCCTGTCCTGTCCCTTTCCTCCTGCCCATTTCATTTAGGACTGAGGACAGGGAGTTTGCCCCAAGGCTAAAAACAGCAGAAAATGCTAACATCCAGCCTAACCCAGGTCTCATCCTGAGAGCTGAGCCAACTGTCACCAACATCCTCAAGGTAGGAAGCCATACCCTGTTCTAAACTGCAGAGAGCATGTTCTGTGTAGTCCTCACCAGTGTTGGTGTTGAAATGCAAGATTTAAGGTACAGGAAACTAAACGTGATCCAAAACTACTGTAATTTAATGGATGTTAAATATGTTTGTTTCAATAATCAGTGTTACATGCTAAGACAACATGAGCGTAATGTGCCATTGGATGAAAGTCCCGGATGTATGAATATATATAAACTAATGAACATTTTCTTTCTTGTTCATTAGACAGTGGACGCAGACCACTCCAAGTCCCCTGAGGGCCTTTTAGGGGTCCTGGGACACATGTTGTCTGGGAAGAGTCTGGATCTCCTCCTGGCAGCAGCAGCAGCCACAGGGAAACTCAAGTCTTTTGCCCGAAAGTTCATTAAGTAAGTAAATAGGAGATAGATTTGCTAGTTAAGACAAATAGTCTCCTTTAGCAGAAAATGATGCTTGCATACCAGGAAGTTGATTTGGAAACAAGATGCTTCATGTTTCCTTTTTTTTCTTTTGTTCCAGGTTAAATGAGTTTCCCAAGCACATTAGCGGGGAAGGATGTGAGTTTGAACATAAGAGTGGCATGTTTCAAATGGGAATGTCTTTCTGCATTTACTGACATGTTAACACTGAGGATTTTTCTTTTTCAGCCAAGTCCGCGTCAGTACGGGCTCTGCTATTTGATATCTCCTTTCTCATGCTCTGCCATGTGGTGCAGACATATGGTTCTGAGGTTAGTTCGGTGAAATCTATATTATCTCTCCCTCTTGGTTGATTAAGCCTTAATTGAGGACGCTGTTACACTATGTCTCTGATCTCTAGGTGATCCTATCAGATCCTAGTACTTCAGGGGAGACTCCCTTCTTTGAAACGTGGCTGCAGACATGTATGCCGGAGGAGGGCAAGACTCTGAACCCTGACCACCCCTGCTTCAGACCTGAGCCTGGCAAAGTGGAGAGCCTAGTCACCCTGCTGAACAACTCCTCAGAGATGAAACTAGTGTGAGTTGCCCTGTAAACCGATGTTAAATAATGTAGCTTTGTCACCTGTGCTGACAATTATTTGACATACTTTAACATACTTAAATGTTATTTGAAGTATGTTAAAATATGTACCTAATTACCATACCTAAATATTTTCCTAAGAATACTTTTTCTTTTTATTTAACTCCTTGGATTTCATTATTATCACTTAGAGATGAAGATGACAACATTGTATTTGTAAGAAACACTTTAGACAGTCATGAATACAAATGTCTATTAACAAACCTGTATTTTAGTTATGTTCAAATACATTAGTGTGTTAGTAACATTTAATAAATGTATATAAACCAATTATAAATGCTCCACTAGTTGCTATTTTATACTGTCTTTCTTTTTTTATTGTGGCGGTTTTTATGTAATAGAAACTGCTGAAATATTCCCCGTAATGCTCTAACTATGGAATTTCCTCTGACGCTTGTCTGTCATGACAGTCAGGTGAAATGGCATGAAATTTGCCTCAGCATTCCTGCGGCCATCTTGGAAGTTCTTAACGCGTGGGAGAACGGTGTTCTGTCTGTGGAGGCTGTACAGGTTCGTTTAACTTAAGTGTCTTTGCTCCGTGTTGTCCAGTGACAAGAAAATGTTTCCAGTGTGTCAGCTGCTCATATGATGCACGGGCTTCCTAGACTCATTGCCTCATCCTCCTCTTTCACCTTGACTCATAACTTAAATGAAAATGACGTGTTCTGTAGAAACGGCGAGGAACAACTTGTAACAGTCATGACGTCCCAATTTTCCTACTGTTGTAGTGGTTTTCTTACTTCTTTATTCTTTCAAGCTTCTGTATGTGGAAGACTTACTCTTCCTGCATCTTTCTCACCACATCCTTCCTCCTTTTTTCCCTCGGTATTGTCATTTCTCTCTCTCTCTGTCTCACGAGTGTAGAAGATCACTGACAACATCAAGGGAAAGGTGTGCAGTATGGCCATCTGTGCAGTGGCCTGGCTGGTGGCCCAAGTCAGAATGCTGGGGAGGGATGAGAGGGAGAAGCCCCAGACTATGATTCGCCAGCTTGTGACCCCACTGTACGGCGAGAACACCCTGCAGTTCTACAACGAACGGTACAAATAAAAGACATACGTACTTCGACACACGTGTTTGATCAGATGCCTGTGAAGCTTCGCTATGTTTGAGCGACCTCATGGTTCTGTGACATTAATTCATTCATGCTTTCCCAGCGTGATCATCATGAGTTCCATCATGGAGCACATGTGTGCCGATGTCTTCCAACAAACGGGCGCAACTCTGCGCTCCCCAGTAGAGGGCCAGGAGCCAATACCATACCGCAACCTGCTGCCTGCGAAGGAGCCCATCCACATGGCCCTCAGCAAACAATTTCAAGCAGTGCTGCGCAAAGGCTGGGTGGACAGTCGCGCCTTGCATCTGTTTGAGAGTCTCCTCAACATGGGAGGGGTCTTCTGGTTCACTAATAATTTAGTCAAGGTATGTAGCTTGAGGCCTGTTCAACATTCTGAGCAATGTGTTGTCACTGTGCACATATTTGTGCATCCCTGTAAGACCACAGTTAGTACAGTGCAGTTTGTGCCTCTGCCAGTTCATGCTTGTCCAAGTTGATGTTTGTCCTCCAGGCGTTTCAGAATGAGGTATGCATGAGTTTAGTGACCCTGACTTACACTGAAATGTAATTAGTTTATTCTGGAGTTTAAGTGCAAGCACAAATTCCTCAAGGAGGGTGCCTTGAGGGACTTGAAAACATAAATCCTCCAACCAAATGACTTGTGCTTGTACACTTAATAGTTCCTCTCTTACGTTGATAAAAAACGTAATCTTATGACTTATTTCAGGAGCTTCTGAAGGAGACGCGACAGGAGTGGGCCATTCGGGTGGTGGAGTTACTCTACAGCATTTTCTCTCTGGACACTCAGCAGATCACCCTCACCCTACTGGGCATCATATTACCCAACCTGCTCACGGACTCGGCCCACTGGCACAGCCTGACAGACCCACCCGGGAAAGCGCTGGCAAAGTAAGAGAAGCCTAATCCTCTAGCGTTGATGGCAGCAGCATGTTTTGTATTTTAGGATTGGCGTTAACTTGACTCTCCGGACGTCTCTTCAGGTTGTCTGTGTGGTGTGCCCTCAGCTCTTACTCTTGTCATCCCAAAGGATCATTCTCAGCTCGACAACGCAAAAGGCAGCGAGAAGATATCGAGGTAAAACAGTTACACAAGACATTGAACATAATTTTAAAAATGTCTAATACAATGTAATTTAATATAATAATTACTGGCGACAGGACTACAACAGCCTTTTTCCCTTGGATGACACTCAGCCGTCTAAACTCATGCGTCTGCTGAGCTCCAATGAAGATGAGCCTGTAGCCCTTTCCAGTCCAGGTTAGTCTGGGTTTTAATAAACGGTTGAGCGAGGAAGCCTGTGATCGTTCAGTGACTGTTGGCAGTCTGAGCTAATTAAATCCAATCAAATTAAACAAATACCAGACCCGTAAGCAGCTGCACTTTTAAGATCCTGTTACCAGCATGTTACTTCTTGTGAGCACTTTTTCCTCAATCACAAAATGCTTAATAAGCTTCTTTTGACCACTGCAGGTTATAACTTGAGCATTTCATGTGCTTGTGTCTATTCAGTACTCAACAAAAGCAGATTTATGTTGAGAGAAGTAAATATATTCTGTTGTTTATGATGGTTTCAATGCCTATTAGCTACACATTTTAGAGAAACGGTCATACCTGGGGGGGGGGGGGGTAATCTGGTTTAATCTATCCAAAGTCAGTGATGTTATCCAACACAGAAAAGGTGGAAAACTGATGTATGTATTCCTATAACTGCCAGTAAATGAACAGGATCATAATGTATCACAAAGACGTGTGTCTGTGAAGATTCTCGGTCGTCCTTGGTTACAATTAAGAGAGTCATTTGTGTCTAACAAGGTTATTAAAAGATTAGTGGGAGAGTTTCCAAATGGAAAACAATGACTCAATTCTTCTTCTGTCTGTCCATTTCACGTGCTGTCTCGTAGGAGACCGATCTATGAGCAGTTCCCTCTCTGCCTCCCAGTTCCACACTGTCAACATGAGGGACCCCCTAAACCGAGTCCTGGGTAAGAACTTAACAAATATGTCCTCGCAGTCATCTTGGACAGTGAACTAACCCGTCTACCTCTTCATATATTGAAAAGTGAGGTCGTAAATTAAGGGAAACTCAAATATTTGAGTAAGGAAACTCAGTCTAGATGGTTCTATATGCAGCACATAAGGTTAATGGATAAATGAAGAAGAAGAATTAAACAACCATGAGAAAAGAGGATTTGTTATCTTTATCTGATGAATATAGTAGTAATAAAAAAACAAAACTTTACTCAATGACAATGCTGATTCATACCACCTGCCCCCCCCCAGCCAATCTCTTCCTCCTCATTTCCTCCATCCTGGGCTCCAAGATGGCTGGACCTCACACACAGTTTGTGCAGAGTTTCATAGAGGAGTGTGTTGAGTGCCTGGAGCCGGGAAGCCGCAGGAGCATCCTACAGTTCATGCCCTTTACGATGGTGAGTTATGTGCTGGGAGGCCCGATAGGTGGAGATAAGGAAGGGGGGCAGTGTGTATTACCTAAGACTTTAACGGGGAAGGTTTGGATCATGTGCCCTGGTGTAGTGTTGTAGCAGGCTGTGTTGCAATACATCTGCTGGGCCCAGTGACAGGCTACCTTTCTTTTGCTCCATCTGCATTTGCTGCATATATTGGACATGAACCACTTCCTGTTGAACTGTATTACACCAGCAGACTCCTTAAGAGTGCAGTGAATAACCTGCCATCTCAGTTGTTGTATGAGAAAGTTGACTTTTGAGCGTTAATGGTTGTTTTTTCATTTAGGTCTCTGAGCTGGTGAAGCTTCCTGCACTTGCCAAACCTAAAGTCGTCCTGGCCATCACTGACCTGTCTCTGTCACTGGGGAGGAGAGTAGCTGCCAAAGCCATCTCTGCCTTATAAACTATAAATCCCCTGTTAGTCCCACAAGAGTATTTGTGGCTAAAACGAGGGAACTTTCTCATTCAGTAGTGATGTGCTCTATTTAAAGGAATTGTCTTTGTAAGAAAACCATGTTTTCTAATATTTTTTATCTTCTTTTTCACTCTCCGAAATGTGTAAATAGGTTTAAAATAAAAAGCTCTCTGCTTCTGCCTGTCAGTAAGTTTGTGTTACGATTTTCCATTATAACGTAGTTACTCATCTGATCACGTTGGGATTATATGTCATTGTGTGGAGAAACAGGAGAACATGAGATTTGACCTCTGTGTTCACAAAACGCTGAACCTCACCCGATCACATGCTGGCAAGACGACCACATGACTTGTGGTCATCCAGCATCCGGCTACCACTTGCAACACTTTTTAATGACAGCTGTGTGGCAGGAATAAGGCCACAAGAGCATCTATTTTACTTTTTGTTGCACTTCTTTATTATAGTATTAGCTTTACTGGAAGTCTAGCTGTTGACACAGCATGTGTCAGCATATAAGGCGATACCTAAAGCTTTGTGATGAAAAAATGTGGTACAAGTACTACTTTAGTCATTTCTTTTAATGGAAGGTCAGAAAAAATGCTGATTTATATATAATGATTGTTACAAATAAATATAACAAACAAAAATAATTATACATATACACAAATTAAAAAAGAAATATCTTAATGTTCTGTAGAGTTAGACATGATAAACTGCTCCTGTTATAAATATTTTGTTACAATTTACGTTACTACAATGTAGTGCTTCAAGAGTTAGTCAGCAGTTCTACTTGGCATCCGCTCTCTGTCGGTCACGATTCATTCGACAGCTTCACTTTTAGTTTCTCACATCCAAACAGTGCATCTCAGTTCCAGGAGTCTTAGCCAATAATAGACCATTATCGAATCTGCCATTTATCTCTTAAAAATATGAAATGGTTGCTGTGAAGCAGCTATGTGACCACCTGCGCATGAAGGATTCTCAAATTCTCGCAATTCTTTTTTCTGTAGATAAGTCTCCGCTTGGCAAAGTTATAAGGAAACAGTCAATACATTTCTATTGTTGCGCGGATGACGCCCAGATATTTTTATCTATAAAACCTACTCAAAGAAATCAATCAGTAAAACTTAAAAAAAGACATAGAGGCCTGGTTGTGGGCCAACTCCTCAATTCAGACAAGACAGAGCTGTTATCTAGTCAGATTGCCACACTACATGATAAAGCTCTGGCCTGAACGCCTCTAAAGCATTAAATGATTAGGCCCCATCTAATGTTAAAAACCTCACAGAACCTTATTATCCCAGCACACTTTACCAGTCTACTTGTGGTTCCTAGAGTATTCAAATGTAGACGGGGAGTCAAAGCCTTTAGCTATCAAGCTCCTCTCATTTAAATAAATATTTAATATTTATAACATATAAAAAAATAAAAATATAAATATGCATTTGTATAAATAAAGAAGATATTAAATTTTTGAACGAATACGCTTATGCCATAATTGGCACAGTAAATGATCTTTTTGACACAAGTCAAAAAAAAGTGAGTTTGACACCTATAGGTCATCTGTCTGTCTCGTCTTCATTGTCCGTGCGACTGAGGCAGTCCACCATTTTTTCACCAAAATGCTGGAGCTGCACCAGAGTCAAGTGTGCTGCTACCTGCACGTCATATTCCACAGGTAGACGTAAAGTCACGGGGGTTGGAGTAGGCTGCACCACAGACTGTTGCATGTTCAGCATCTGCAAAAGACAATAAAAGGAATTATGAGGTGCTAAAAACATAAAATAGTTGTTGAGGCAGGAAATGTTTTACAAATATTCTCTTACCTTATTGATCTGGATGGTGAGGTCTTTGATGTCAGCCATTAGCTCTTTCACTTTGTCTGTGTTTTTGAGCCGATAGCAGACAGAGTTCAGCAAGGCTCGGTGCAGCTGAAGGCCCTCAGACATCTGTGCCAAACTGGTCTAGGGAAATAAAATAACAAATCGATCATGTTCCTTTTTTTAGCATAATTCAAACAACTCTGAAAGCTTCAAAAACACTTACCGAACTTAAATTAGCATCGAGTTCAGGTAAAGGGGGGATGCCAATTCTAATTGCCATTGTCATAAAATGTGAGTTCTCCGGGGAGTTGAGTTGTAGAGTCTGCAGGAAAGAGATAACAGACATTTGTTATGGATAGATTGCTCATAAAACAACACTCACTACCCTTGATATGCAAGTACTAAGCAGGCAATCAAATATGTATTATATTAGTAGAAGAAATCGGTAAATAGTAGTACTCAAAGTGATAATGCATGTTCATTCTTATAAACTTTGTATGTATATAATTGTAATAAAATAAACATATTCTACTCATGTGGGGTACAACTACCCCAAATAAGTATTTACACAGGCCTTAAGTACTTAGTATACATGAAAATATGGAAGAAACGTAGTAACGTCCCATAGTGTAAAGACTGGCAATCTGAATGGAAATGAATGTAAGGATGGATGCTGGTCCCTTTAGGCCAGGGGTGTCCAAACTCGGTCCTCGAGGGCCGCAGCCCTGCTGGTTTTCCAAGCATCCATGCATTGCCTGAACACACCTGATCACCTTGGTTGAACACACCTGATCACCTTGATCAGGTGTGTTCAGCCAATCAGAAGTCACAAATGCATGGATGCTTGGAAAACCAG
>JAUMHF010000011.1:5433932-5464994 GCA_032359275.1 Microctenopoma steveboyesi | reverse complement strand
AGTCACAAATGCATGGATGCTTGGAAAACCAGCAGGGCTGCGGCCCTCGAGGACCGAGTTTGGACACCCCTGCTTTAGGCAGTTCACTGGTTTGATTTCTACTTAAACGGAGTAAAAGCTGGCTGTAGGCAGCTCTAAGTAGTACTATGCACTAGTATGTCTGGACTACAAGTACTATCTAATAATGGTAATAATATACTTTATTTATCAAATGGGCAACCATGACCCCTCCACTGCCAACGACTTAGTGATGTTAGAGTTTCAAACCTGCGTCAGAGACACAGTGCGGACAGTCGCACTTAATCACGCACATGGCCTTCTATGCCTGCACAATAATCACGCAGCAGCATTTACTTCTAAATAAAAAGCCTCTCACCTGTGTATAAACGCAGGATTTGTGCGTGTCGGGAATGGAGAGCAGCATCTTTCTCGTTAAGCTGAGGCTCCTCTGTCGAATCTCCTGAAACTGCGGATCTTCAACAAGTGCGCTCTTGCCGGGCAGAGGTGCGCTGCGGGCGACGGTGGCCATGTAGCAGGGAATGAGGAACACTGCGCGAGGAGAAGAGAAAAAAACAGTAAGGAAATCCAAACGTCAGGGCATCAAAACAACCCCTGTTTATACATCTAGCACAATGACGGTCTGAGAAAACGGGCAGAGCGACGCCGGGCTCTCTCCTCAGCAGCGCCTCTGTGCTGCGCCGCGCACTGAGCCTGCTCCGCTCGCGCTGTAACATGAAGCCTGACCCAAAAGTGACCGCAGTAGTAGATGAAATAATTATACTATTTGTTGAAACATGCTTTAAAGTTAAACATCTACTGTGCCTGTGAATCCCTTGACCAGTAACCTAGTTGTCACATCAACAGCTGCTAGTGGAAACCCAAATTAAACGAGAAAACTACACCTCAGTATCTGAGTGTCTCCCTCTGAGTTTCTTCTCTCTGTGGTAGTCAGCAGAGGGAAGAGCAGCACTGTTATTAAGTTCCTACTCACCAATCAGGATGTTCATGGCCTCTCTTGAGGAATGTCTATGTATTGACCTGCAGTAGGCACCATCCATGATTTATGGCACTTTATTCTCTCATTTATAGCAGGTCAGAGCGGGATTTCCCCGCATTTGTTAATCATTTTCTGTGTAATTTCAAATCATTTTCAGTGATGTAACATTTTAGCATAAGAATTGTACAAAATGGTGAAATTAGTCAATTATCACAAAAAACGGTTATTACTATTATTCTAGAAAATATGAATGTAATAAATAATATTATTATCTATAAATAAATAGTGTTAAAGAGGTTTAAAAAATAAGAACATATTAGAACATTACAGTACAGTACAATACAGTACAGTAGTTCGTGACTCTATATGTTATTTCCTATTTAGCAAAAACAGAAAATGACACAGTTTTAACACAATTCCAAAGTTTTCATTCAAGAGTTTCACTTCATGAAGTGTACTTCGGTTGTATATTTATGCAACACGAGGCAGTTTAGGTTTGAGTCCAGGCACTTATGTCAGAGCCATTCATAAAGTCACAAAGAGGAACATCAGTTAGAATAAATTGAAACCACTATAATGACAATGGTTTCTGAAATACAGTTTTTTTTGGGAGGAACCTTTTATCTTTTATACTGACTTTGGTCATCACGGCTTTTAGGCTAATATGTTTTTTAATATAATATATTTCTAATGTTTTTTTTGGCTAGTGGCTTTTGCCTTTTTATAAATAGACATAGATGTATTATTGAGCTATAGCGAACAGAAACATTTATAATTAGTGATGAAACAGAGTTGACTTCCATCACTCATTTCAGAAGAACACTGACAGTATAAATGATTTGTATATAGTGATTTACCTGCAGTGTCGTTAATCAACACAGATCCTGACTCTCTCAGGATCACCTCATAGATACATGGTGCCATCTTGTGGAATGTTGTTTCACTAAACCAATCTCAACTGTGTGGTAATCCATTCAAATCTATTGCAGTTTTCAAATAGACTTTCAGATAATGGTTGTAAATCAGCAATTTGACTTAATGGGAAATATGTTTATCCACTTTAAATTCATTCATTAGTGAAGACGAGAGTCTTGGTTGGGTGGATTCTGTTGATTTTTGACAGAATGTCTTTTTTCCATGCTAAGCTTTGCATTATTTTACCTTTTTATCCATTAAATAATCATTTCCAAATCGTGAATTAGACAGTGAGAGATGTGTAATCATGTCACGTATGTGCCTCCAGTGAGCAGGTCACTTGGCTTATCACAAGGCTGCTCGATCAGTCAGTGTAGCTACCGCTTGGAGACTGGGTCGTGCTTGATAGGCTGCGAAGTGAAACCATCAAATTAGATCTGTGAAATCCACACTGCTCTGACCTTCAATCAATCCTGCACATAAGAGGTGGGCATTATTCACTGCCGAGGCCTCGCCCTGCGGCCCGTCAATGATTCAGGTGGAAACATTATTTGGTTGTAGTTTGTTTACTGCGACGCTTCTTACTGTTCACTGAAGCTGTCAACACAATACGTGGAAATACTGTAAATGTACTGTTATGACTGTACTTCTTCCACAGTTACTCAGAGGATAGTTCAGTGGGTCGGTCTTTCTCTTTCATTTCTCTTTTCTGTCACACACAGTTTCCTTTACAAGTTAGGATACTGAGCTAGAGGTGGATGTTAAATGACACACTGTGTCAATGTCTATCTCTTTAAGAACATTAAGTAATTATAGGTCCTGGACACACGGAAATGGAATTTCTCCTTTTAACATGTAAAAATGCAATAGAAAAGAAGTAAATGGTAAGAACAAAAATGGGGGAAACTCTGGAAGAGCTCCAAGGATGAAACTCTCTTATAGGATGAACAAATGAAACAAAAGACAACAGTATGTGTAGATTCCATCAACTAAGACCTGAGCTACGCAGCCTCTTCTTCGTCCCACGTAAAGACAACAGACTTACTATACACACAGGAAGAAAACACAACCACATCAGTCTCACAGTCTGAGAGAGGAACAAGCACAGAAGAGAAGACACTAATAACTCATTTCCACCAATACGATACCAGCATGTCTGAATTTGCTTGTTACGTTAGGTCGCTTTTTCTCATTCTTAGGAAGTCGGGAAAGTTGAAACAAGTGACACTGCAGGATGTTGGATCCATTTTGAAAGCAGATTTTAACGTGAATTGTGTCATGTGATGTTAAACAGAGTAAAGGGGACCAGTTCAGCTGAATATTCACAGAGGAAGGATGTTCAGACATGTTGCTCAACAAATGATTTCACAGGACAAACAGTGGTGACATAACGTCAGTAACACAGATGACACATGAGTAGACAATGGAACAAAGGTAAAAAGGATAATAGAGAGAGAGGGGGAGACAAGACACCGACCATCTGCTTCAATAACTGTTGAGAGAAAAAAGATAGAAAAGAACAAACAAAACTGCAAAAACACAGCAACGACCTACATCTGTATTAATCCCCCCCGCTCCCCCGAATCCATCCAGGGCAGGGTGCCCAGGCTCATTCCAGACCAGGGCCCACGAGCGGCACCACCAGGCGACCCGGGAGCCAGTCAACTGCCAAACTGTGTATGACTCTATAAACCCAGGCTGAGTCCCTTCTCCACCTCTAAACAGGTGGACAGAACCGAAGAGAATGGATGTAGTTGTTGGGTGTCTCGCAGCGACAATGAGAGCAGTTGTTAGAGGAAGTATAACCCTTCTTGAACATCCGTTGACCCGTATAGTGTACTCTATGCAGGTTTTTGTATTGTATCAATTGTAGACTGGAATTTCTCATCAGTTTAAAGGTTTTTAGGCTTATCTGAGACCAGAAATTATGGTCCCAGCTGACCGATAAGACTGCTTCCCATTTCCCATAGGAAGAGATACTGATTCATCTATTTTAGAGAGTGTCCTGTATATTTTAGACAGTAATTTAGGGTGTTGGAGATTAAGTAATCCATCCACGACTGGTGGCATTTGTAGATTTATTTGATTAGACTCAAATTTACCTTTTACTATAGATAGATAATACAGTTTATTCCTATCAAAATATGTTCTAAGTATTTAATACCTTTACAACTCCAATCTGGGACGTGTATCATTATTGTTTTGTAGTAGGTCAGGGTTGTTCCAGATGGGGGTACGTTTGCATGGGATTATTGAAGACTCCGTCAATTTCAGAAACTCCCACCATGCTGTCAGAGAGGAGCTGATGCCGATGCTTTTAAACAGATGTGACATTTAATGTTTGAGCTAATAAATGGCAGATCTGAAATCTCTTAATATCGCATAGTGCCTTTTCTACGTCTAGCCAAGGTTCATTTATAAGGGGATATTTAAACCACCCTGAGATCTGCTGAAGCCTGTTGGCTAAGAAATAATGGTGAAAGTTAGGCAAATCTAGACCTCCTTTATCCTTAGTCCTTTGCAGTGTTTTTAAGCTAATAGAGGTGGTTTATCTTTCCAAAGAAATTTAGAGATGGAGGAGTCCAGAGATCGAAACCAATCAGCTGGTGGTTTTCTCTGGATCATAGCAAATATATAATTTATTCTTGGTAAAACCATCATTTTTATTGAGGCGACTCTTCCCATGAGTGATAATGGGTAGAGACTTCCTGTCAGTTCCCTCACCGTATGCAATATTTCCCTTTCCTTTCTCCCTTTATCTCTCATACGTTTCACCTTTCCATGACAGGGGGAGCTGTGACACTGTTTTCTCCTTGGGCAGCTGTAATCAGGTGTCTTTGTTTCTGAAACACTCCCTGCAGGACGAAAAACACAAAGGAAACCATGTCTCTTAGGTGTCTCTTATGATTTTTGTTCAAAAGAGGAACTTGAAATCTGTCCGCACAGGCCCCCGTCCGTCCGTGATCTCAGAGCCTGGAAACATTTTCATCTGCAACCCAATCCCAAACAAGGACGCGCTCTGTGGGATTGGATGCGTCACCTTATCCCCCACTTTGTGTCCCATTACCCAGCAGTTGTAATGCTCACACCAGTGTAACGTGTCTTAGGTAGCGGGCGGAGCAAGTTGAGCTGGCTTGAAATTTAAATTAACCTCAGCTACATTCATGTGTGTTGGAGAACAGAGGTGTTACATTACCAGTACCCTCACCGCGGGCATGGACACCTGTTGTACAAATGATAAACAAAAGAACATACACACACGAGCTGAAGGCGCACAACAACAGACAAACACGCCTGTTACTAGATGTATGTTTTAACTTCTGTGGTGAAGCCTCTGTGACAGTGGCTAGTTTCTAAGCCACCATGAGAGTGTGTTATCAGAGGGAAAAGGCTGTGTGTGTGTGTTTGGCAGGAAGTGTCAGAGAGAGAGGCTTACCATCTATTTTTCAGTACTGTTGAACTCCTGCTCGTCACGGGAGGCTGTACCTGGGCTTCCTTAAGATTAACTCTGTCGAGATCAATATCATTGTGTTCTGTAAAACAAACTCTTATCTGTTAATAGAAACTATGGGGCATGGAAAGTATTAATCAGATGCAGCTAACAGAAAACGAACACAAAAACAGGTTGACCACCACAAACAATAATTTCTTGATGAGTTAAAGAAAAAAAGCAAATAAATCACTATTGAAGGATTTTTGTCTCCTTGTATGTTTGGTTAAAAAAAAATACATTTGCTGAGAGCAAATTGAGACTGTTGATAGGACTTTGGCGTCTGTATGTTAAAATATGTAGGCAATGCTCTTAACATGAGCATTGGAAACATGTCAAACTGTAGCTTTGGCATATGGGCCTTTACATTAAAGAAAAAAATAAAGAAGTGGAGTTCCCTTTTTCCAAACTATTCTTTTAAAGACAATGGCGTTTGTTAGAGGCAGTTTGAGGAAGAGGTTTGACTGACTTTGGCTGCCACAGTTAGTCCTAAGGAACCTCATGGAGCAACTCAAGGACATTTGGAAAGTGCTTCACCAACGCCAAGAAACAGAGAAGCGGCAGCTGATCCCCTGTGGCATTCTCCCTTAATTCCTCCTCAAGAAGTGGGTCACACAGGATGATGGGTGTATTCCTAGACTTTCTGCTCAAATGTTTTTTATGGCCATCATAAAGCTTTTACTGGACTTGCTTCGCTCCAGAGGCATGTGTGTGTCTGACACAGGGAAACCCTTGTTGACAAACCATTTCCCACACTTTAAAACGCCAAATTTCATTATTCAAGGCTCCTCTAGGTTATTCTTACCTCCCCCTGAAAAGAGATAAGCACATCTTGGAACACAGTCTTGTGTGGATTAAATTAAATGCATTTCCCTATTGTGACGTCAGTTTGTATTGACTAATTAAATGTTACTGTAATGTAATGTCAGGGTTATTTAGAAAACCCATGGGAGTGACCACATTAGGCGACCTCCTGGGCACTAATTCAACACATTAACAGCACAGAGAGACCAGTGCCTTAATAACCAGGAGTGATCATGGAGGATTCCTCTGACGGTCCTTAATTACTAAGTAAAAATGTGTAAAATGCAAATTTTTTCAGGTTTTGTGAGACAGTTAAGTGAGTTCAGAAAGAGAAAACGCACAAACCAACAATTTAAATGGAAAACAATTTTATAATTTTATACATAATATTACTTTATACTGGTAAATACTGTAAGGATTTGAATGGAAAATAGCTCTACACAAAGTTCCTTGTTCTACTGTTGCCTCATCCAATTGTTCAAATTACAGTTTGACATCGCATCCAAAATGGCCTGATAGAGATGCCTAAAGGTGCATGCACCACTAGATAAATCCCATTTGTATCCCATATTTGGAGTTGGCCAAAAACATGCTACTGCTTTTATTGCCCCTAGTGCACAGACTAGGCCATCAAGTCAGCCAACAAAAGTCCTAATGGACTGCTGAAATATGAATTATTTATCTGGGCTTGGTTGCAATGGCCTGCTTTTCTTGCACAGGCACATGTCTTGTTGCCTACCTGTGACAACAGTTGGGCAAAACTATCCGAGACAGAGGATGGCTGTGTAATTGCAGGTTGTATCTTAGTCCTAGGGATTCCAAATACAGTTCCTAGGTCAAGCTCTATCAGCCCTATACCACAGTACTGATGGTGGAGGACTCCTCCGACTTGCCCTGTCTGCTCGGCAGTGACTTCAGATATTCCAGATGTCTCCGGGCATCCTCCTGATTAGCCCTAACATAGTAGACCAAGTAAGAGATGACCATGGTGAACCAGCCAAACATGACAACCAGCATGGCCACATCTGTAGTCCTCTTCATCACCACACATAGGTCTATGTCTGGTGCCAACAGGAAGGCAAGTCCTTGAACTCCTATTTCCTTTGGATTTGAAGTCTGGCACACAATTCCTGTCAGTGATGCAGGCTCCAGGTCCACACGGGGCATGGCCATCTGCAAGTTGCAGTCACAGTGCCACGGATTGTTTGTTAGATTGGCTCGAGCCTGCAAGCCTTCAAAGGCCTCTGGGTTGAAATTGACCAACTTGTTAAAAGAAAGGTCCATAAACTGTAATGAGGAGCCCAGGCCTTGAAACGCCCCTGGTTCTAAATTACTTAGTTCATTGTGTGATAGATCCAGTTCAACCAGATGGGGAAAACCTGCAAAAGCATTAGCTGGAACTGTAGTGAGGAGATTGAAGTCCAGGTAGATGTGTCGTGTGTCATTGGGAATGTCCTGGGGGATCTCTGTGAGCTGCAGGTTGCTGCAGCGCACGGTCTTGCCACTGGTCTCACTCTCAGAGCAGTAGCAACTCTTAGAGCAACTGGTTGCAGCATGGTGAAAGCAGAAGGTCATTAGCACCAGGCTGTGCAGCAGCAGACACATGACCACTGAGTGGCGCAGGAGCCAGTCCGCAAAAAGGGACATTGTGGAATATGAGCATGCTCCAGGAAGAACCACCTGGGTGCACAGGGTGGAGTCCGCATCAACCTCCCCAGTAGCTGTTCAGCCTATGAGACAAACACAACAGAAAATTATTACCATAGTGGGAAGACTATGGGTTGTGGATTACAGGGTATTCTGTCAAACTAAATTGCCATAGAAATGTGGGTAATGGCCAAAGTTCTTTAAAGGTCACAGTTTTAGTAGAAATGGGAGGTACAGTAGCTTGTCTAATTGCTGTGAGGAGGCAGCCAGAAGCAATTGCACTTCTGTCGTACATCCAGAAGAGGCTAGGGATCAAATATTCTCTCTGTACCAGCTCAATAAACAAGCTAAGAAAATCTTTTATTGTCACTGTGCTTCTTCTTCTTCTTATAATTGACATCCCTGCAGTGCTGGACTATTTCTGTACAGAGAGGCACAGTTACGTGACATTATAAGGATAAAAAAGAAATAAACAAAAGGATTTTCTTGAAATTGTACAGATCATGTTTTCCTGCCTTTCAAGCTCTTTGTAAAAATGACCATTATACATTTCCTAGCCTGATGTTTGTCAAGCTGTCCATTCACTGGTCCTTACTCAAAAGTGTAAGTAACACAATGTATATGTGTCCATGGAAATTTATACTTTATTTAGCATGTAAGCCCTAAGAAAATGGCAGGTCTACCCACACTAACACACTTCATTAATAGCTGATCAGGTCTATGTCCTATCCTATTACTAATCCTCTTCAGAAGAAACTCCTTAAGTCAGTGTAGCATCAGTGTTAGCCACCCAGTCCTTTTGTTGGGGTAAATGTTAAAGCTACAAATAACACAGAGGCCAGTGTGATGGCCTGTCTTCTTTGAGACAAAAAGGAACCACAGAGTTCAACCAGACTAATTTCTTCAAAACAGCTGGAGACTGGGCAAGAGCCACTTACCAAGATTAAAAAATGAAATCGATCTCTAAGTAACTCTAAGTATCACATGACATTGGGGGGTAGAGGATAGAGAACAGCAGCAAAGGGGGTGTATATATATATATATATATATATATATATGTGTGTGTGTGTGTGTGTGTGTGTTTGAGGGGGACAGATGATTTGTTTATATGAGACACGGGTAATAAGGCACATTGTGTTACGCCAGTTTAGGAGATGTCTGCCAGACAACCCCAATAATGAGCCACTGGGGGAGATCAAGGCTGATGCACAAGCGCAAAGATGAAGCCCCTGCTGTTAAACTCTGACTGCTGCAGTTTGCCTCCTTCAGATATGAGATGTTTATCCATACGTCTTCATCAAGATGATGCAAAGGTTATCTCTCTGCACACAGTGTTAAGTAAAAAAAAGCTTGATAGAAACAGCTTAACGCTTAAGGATGTTTAAGATCTTGCCTAAACCGAATGGGTAATGCTATGCTCCTGTAAAGGCTGTACTTTTCCCATCACATATCTTGTCAGCCTAGAATTTTGCTGAGAAATAACGGGGGAGCAGACGTAGAAGGCTGGTGATGGAGGAGGAGAAGGCATGTGGGCAAGAAGGGGAATGGACACATAAGCACAGAGTTGGAGGAGAAATAATGATATCAAGAGTATTTAAGGAGAGGGATAGCATTACAACAATAATACAGAGAACACTGAATGACACTAATGACATATTGAGGCAAAGGGCAATTCTGCGCAAGTCACGGGGACAGCTAGTGAAGAATAAAGAGAAGAGGGAGACAAGTGTGTAATAAGTTGCAGGGTGAAGCATCAATACAGCTCCCCAATCAAATTTAGTTATAGAATACATCGTTGCCAATAAATTGTTGTCTATGCATTTTACACCAATTTACAGTAAATCAGCAGGAGTAAGTCAGGTGGCCTCAGGTGAGGTGTTTGTCAGTGTCTCTAAAGTCATTGCATGTGATAAACAACCCTCCTGTTGTCAATTTACATAATAGATACAGCAGTCATGCAGCCAAAGGTCAGTCTCTCACTTTATAAATTCACTGCTGTCAGTGCTCTATTGACGAGCCTCTGCAATCCGGTGTATGAGAGGCAGTCATTTGAACGTAGAGCATACCCAAACGCCAGAGGCATTCACATGCATCACAGAGGTGTTCAAATGTTCCCCGATGTAGGGTCTGTGAATCATGAACAACCATCACGAGATCGCATCACAGCTAAAAGCATTGTACTAATGGTAAATAAGCAGCTGGTTTCTAGTTAATTGGGGGTGTGGCTGGCAAAAGGGGAAACATAAAAAATAAGCCTCTATGACATATGCATGTTTAATTAAGGCTTTTATTCCAACTGTAATTATATTTCAATGCTTTTAGATCCATCCACTCCCAATCCCTTACTCTGTGTCAATCTTGATTACTAGAAATGCTCTTCAGAGCCAAACACCATGCTTGGCAGTTTTCCATTGCACTTTAAGACCCACTTTTTCCACCACAGAATAACCTGGTCGAAACTGTCTAAACACCAGCATGTATAAGCATCCTGTTATATAGTGTGGTGCACTGGCACAGCACCTCTCATATCTCAACATTTCAGGTATGTTAGACAGATCAGTAATTAGTAATCATCAATCTAAGGACCTCTCCGAGACTAATCACTATTAACATCCCTAACATAGACAGTACTTATAATGACATCTTGACATGTTTATTAATCAAAGCACAGGCTGATTCAATTTAAAATGCAAACTTAAAGCCCAACAGTTTCTTTAGAATTTTAAATTCTACTCAACAAGGCAACAAGCATGTGGTGGAAAAGAGTAAGAAGACAGTAGATAGAGACAATGCCTCATAAGAAATGATACCCTTGTTGAGTTAGTCTTTCTTTGTGCACCACCTAACGCTTGTTCTCAGCATTTAGAAAACAGCAAGCAGTTGCTCTTTTGTGGATAAGAAATGTGCATCCATGCAATGTCACTTACATCTTTGCCCCGTTTCCTCCTCTTTCCATGGTGTGTTTCTCAGCAAGTGCACAGCAGTAAAATGGTCCATGGGGTGAGGACGCTGTCGTTCACGCTGTTCGGTCAATATTTTGGTTCACTTCCATCAGGTCCTTTTGCACCTCGTTAAACTTGTGCTGGGAGCCGCTCTGACGAGCACAACGCGCCAACGGAAAGGCTCCTACAGTTCAGGACTCGCTCAGTACAGCCTTTCAGTTTCCACGCAACCACAAAGCCAGGCAACATTGCTGGAGCCAGCGAGAACTGGCAAGGGCGCAGCGCGAGGGTAAGATTGGCACGGATGGCGGCGTGATCCTGTCCTATCTCACAAGAACTACTAGTAATGCGGAGTTTAAAATAGGATGTGCAGGGCGCGCAACGCGATTACGCACAAACGGAAATCCTGGCCGGACCTCTTGGGTCGATTGTTTGGGTAACACATACTTACACGTGTAATGATTAGACAGACGTTGCAGTGAGTGTGACAGTGAAGTCACCCAGTCACGATTACACCCACTCTCTCTCTCTCCCTACACACACACACACACACACACACACATACAGATGTGATTTCATACATTGAGCAGCTGGGTTGACCGGTATCCTGCAGTAATCGTGTCTAGTGATCTGCAGCTTGTCGTTTCGAGCCGTAGAGGTGGCTCTTTGGCCGTCTCGAAGCCCCTTTCCTGTCTGTCCTCACCCGATAAGAAAGCCCAATTAAACCCAGTATGAAAACAGACGAGCGGAAAGTCTGCCAAGAGGCCAGCCATGAGGTATTAATGGAATTATAATCAACTCCACCCAGATTCCCTCCCTGGTGCTCTGTAATGACAGATTCAATGATTCATCACAGCCACTGTTCTTTCTCCTTTGTCTTTATTACAGACCACACTGTCAAATCTTATTGCTGACCCAATTTACATAAATCAGTTGTCTTTACTTTCTTTACTCAACTTTTTGTACTTCTGACTAGTTTTAAAATTTACGTTTTAATTAGTTAGTTGCAGTGTGGAGAACATTTATATAGCAAATATATATATTTATATATATAAACATTTATATTATATTTGAATGCAAACCTGTATTAATCAGGTATAGTGGAAAGAAACGAGGTAATTGCATGACTAGACCAGTGGGGGGCACTAATTCAACTACGCCCAATCTTGAAAAGTAGAAAACTTCCAAGCTAATATTAACCTACATTTCAAAAGTGGTTAAAATTATTTGACAGTATCATAGGCTGTTTATATATTTAGTCCACTTATAATTCAAATGTACTATTTGCCAATCCCTTCTCTCGTTTATTTATAGGTTGAGCATGATTTTAGGGACGGGATGGCACTGCTGCTGGAAACCTGGGAGGAACACACTTAGGCCCATACCATTTTCCAAATTCATGACACTTTAATGTTTTCTTGCTGCTTTTATTTCTGTGTTTATTAGCATGGCGGTTGTTGCTGCTATTTTATATGTACTTCTTTCATAGACTTGAGAATACAAAGCCACTCTCGTCATTTATAAGACGATCAGATAAAGCATAAGTCAGTAAAATAGCATAAAACAGGATTACTTTCCTCTTGGACAGAGGAAAGTGCACTGGCACTCAGTCTTCCCCTGCTTTATCAGATTACTTCAGATGCTTCTCTGTGGTTGGCATCTAGATGGGCTACTGGATGCATTATCAACCTAATATTAGTCCTGACAGACTACACTTTCTTTTCTGCTTTTTTTCTCTGGAGTCTGTCAAGTTTCTAAAATCAGATTCAGGTGTCCTGTGCGTTTCACGAGTAACTGTGCAGGTGGCAGTACCTGCAAGCTAACGTCAATCTGCGAAGTGCTAAGTGGGAATTTGGTTGAGAAAATCCAATCATTATAGTGTCTGCATGCCACCTTACCAGGGAATGTTTATTGGACTCATAATAACGAGATCTTTGTTTTCATTTGCTCACACAAACACATGCACAGGACCTATATGTTCAAGCGCGCACACTGAAGGAGGAGTCTCTGGCTCCTCCACACTTAAGGAGGAGTCTCTGGCTCCTCCTTAAGTGAGTAAAATCAAATTATCAGTATGTTTTAAGTGGTTATTGCTGTTTGTTCTGTTACTGCTTTAAAGAAATCTCAATCAGTAGCTTTAAAGTCACTTTGTCACAATAAAAAAAATACATTATAAATGACAGTAAGCAATGTGACGCCAATTATTGAGATATACAGCACCTTAAATGTTAAGTTGTTCTATAGTTACAAACAGCTGCCTGCCAACACAGGATATAAGTGGTTGATAGTGTTTTCCACTGCCCTTTTAAAGTAATTAATAATTTTTAGTCCTTTATTGTGTGCCTCAGACATGTTCACAATGACAGCCAGGGAGGGGTGTTCACCTTAAAGGTCATGTTTACGAACCTCTAAGGACACTGCTGGAAATGGGCTGATGAAAACATGACCTAAAAAGTGAGGTGAGCGAATACAAACTGTCTTTCTGTGCTGTAAATGTTAAAGGCTTCCTGTCCTTGCTCACTTACCTAGATAATGTTGAGATGCTGAAAAGGTTACAATATGCAAAGTGCATCAATAGTCACATGTGTCAGTATATTAACTGTACTTTCTATTTGTCTTGATGGTTGTTCTTCCCATTTATATATGTCCTTTAGTCACCTGCACCCATTCAGTAAAGTGCACTCACAAATCAAAAGTGTCTATTTTTATTGTTATTCCATTTGAGTATTTTCATAGACGGGCATTCCACTTTACATGCTCTACTTCCTGTCTGTCACCCCATACCCGGAGGAAAAAAATGACTCAGAAACACTGAGGTCAACTCACAAATTCACTTAAGCAAACCCACAACACAACAAATCTCAGAGGGGACCACACATCACCAACTTCATCACTGATTTTTCTCAATAAATGTTTTTTTTAGATTGATGTTGAAGAGTGGTAAAAAAGATGTAACTCATGTTTGTGCGTTTTACATAAAGCTACAACCAATACATAAAGACAGACAGAAACAGGCAGCTGGGTTTTATCTAAAGGGAATAATCTGCCTGTCACCTCCTGGAAATCTGGTTTGTTTATTAGGTATAAAAAAATTCCTGGCTAGCTGATTCCCCCTGCTTCCTGTTCTTTTCTTCTAACTTTCAGCAGTCCAGTCAATATCAGGCTAAGGTGAATGCACACTTTTGAGCTAAATTAAATCCATGTATGTCAAAAGTAATAATCGAATAATGCTTATTTATACGTCTCTCATTCTAATTGTTTTTTTCAGACAGGACTGTCTCTAACTTCATCTTTCCCTGACTTAGATGATCTTTCATAGGTGAAAGGTCGAAATGCACAAAGAAAGATGCATGTATAAATCATCCTTATCACTATCATTCTGTCAACTGATGTATCCTTTTTCACCGCTCCATATACAGTATGTGCTGGAACAAGCATTGACACATCAGTCGAGCCCTCAGTTGTGAGCAGCAGTTGTTTACCTTTCACTCCAGTGCCTGTAAAGCTGCACTATCCATGTATGACGTGAAACATCAACAGCCCTTTTAGACAGCCATCAACAGATCTGTGACACGTCTCCCCCGTTTCCCCGGCAGTCAAGCTGCATATTGCGTCAGAAAATACAGGCCCATCAATAAATAAACAGGAAAGCAGGTGGTACTGACAGTGTAAGTGTCCATCTACTCTGCTAACATCTCTCAACAACTTCAGCTGGGTGACTATTTTTAGATGCTAAGTACTCAGTATTCCCTGTTTTAAACTGCCCACAAGTACTAGATAAGAGGAAGTCTATGTGGTGTAGTTAAACAAAACTGAATTCACTTAAGAGCATAATATACCAAATAAAACGACTTCTATAGGCCTTTGAAAGAAAGGTAGATTTACTAAATTATTGAATTTGTCAGATATTGTGTTTAACATTAAATGAACAGAGATATTTGGATAGTTAAGCTAGAGGTGTCTGAAGACAGAAAGAAAAAACAGCAACTACAACTTGTACTCTTAGGATAAGACTATTTCTGGGCTGAGTGCAGTGATATCTCGGAGCCTTTTTCATCACTGTGAGGCAGCCGGGCAGCGATCAGCAGCTTAACATGATTAAAAGCCATAAACTGCAAGTTTAGCAATTTTAAGTTGTTTTTTTTTACACATTTCCCATGTAGCTTGTTAATTTGTTGTATTTAGAGGTGGTGGAAGGCTGAGTTCTATTATTTGTAGTAGATCAGACTAGTTGTCTCCTTGCCATCTGTCTTTATAGTGTGAATCCAGATTTTCCTTACACAATATTTTAAGTATCAGTGAATATTTTATTACATAGATTCTCTGGTTCACAACTCTCCCCTGCTTTTTTAAGAGAGGAACAATACTTTGAACTTATCAATGTTTAATCACTAATCAAAATAATGAAAACATCCTACTTTTGTGTTAGGATGGGTGTGAGGCACATACTTTAGCAAATCTTAAATTAGATATTATATATCTCTTCTGCTGGTTCCAAAATCAGACTTGTAATGTACATTTTTACCTTCATTCATGTGTGCAGATGTGGGTGTATTTGTGTTCATACGTATAACATCCAGTTCTCCACAGCCCTATTATTATCATGCCAAGGTCAGATGAGTGGGCACCATGGCAGCGGAAGACAGATAAGAAAGACAGAATGGTTAAAGAAATCACAATACAGTACTGCATTTTCATTCACTGATAGTCACGAAAACAGAAATATCAAGCTTAATATTATGATATTACTGAATAAACAATCAATAAATAAATTATAAACACTCTATCTTGTCTTTTTACTGACCTCTCCAATCCTGCACTCCTGAAACTCCTTAAATCCACTAAACAGACTTTGTGTCAAAAGACACAAAGGAAAGCTTTGCATGATAATACACAGCAACAAAAACATATTCATTTGTCTGTAACAAATCTACAATAGTGCACTGGTGGAGGGACAAACCCATAAACCACTAAATAGTTTCTAAGCAGCTGTCATAGTAGTGTGTACGCATGTGTGACAGAGAGATTGGATGAAATGAGGAAGAGAGGAGCAGGGCAGGGGGATATTGATAAATGAAGCAAACATGAAATTGAACACTTGAACACACTAATAAAAGGGGAAACACATTCCAGTGCCCAGTTTTGCAAGATCATTTTGTACGTTTGTACAAAACGTCAAAAATGGATTGATGGTTTAGGTACAAAATTAGTGTTTATCTTATCCTTTTCCTGTCTGCACTTCTATTCATTTTCTTGGTTTAGTAACTGTGTAAACAAAAAGAGACGAATAGGACATCATGTCTCACCAGCTTTAGTGGTTACTGCGCAGTTTTCAGATTACTTGTGAGAATATCGGCAAAAACCCAGTCAGTAAGCCAGTTGTTGAATTTTGTAACTCTTCTCAGCTCTATAATTTCTGAAATGAGTTATGAAGATGATACATTTATTATTGTTTTTTTTCTTGAGACATATAATGCTCAGGAGACAGAGATATATTTAGGATTACCATGCCTAAGAATCTTTACACACATATTTGAGGCACATCCTTCTCAATAACTTAATAATTTAACCTGTAAAAACGTTTTGATCAATTTGTGCTACCGCTGAATTTAATAATTAGGCCAAGTCTAACAAAAGCTAATCTTCATTTCCACATATATTATAGTGTAAAATAGGAATTTTGAAGAGCTTCTATGCACATTTCAGTGTAAAATGTCGTGTCTTCGTGTTTATGACTTTGGGATTTTTGGTTTAGAAACTTGTTTCTGTGCATCACAACTTTTCTATCTGGAGAAACTGGTTTACTGCAAAAGACAAAGTGGGCGGGCCAATGCAGTCATTTCCGTCAGTGATTGGCTGTCCGCTTGGAGGGAAGCGTTCCCAGAACTTTCATTTGATTGGTTTGAGTTGATTTGAAGCTGGCGCGAGAGGCCTCCTCTAAGTTTTGAATTTTCAAACCGGGGACTTGATGATTTAGCGGAGCTACATTTCAGCGTAGGCAGGGAGCAGTTGTTGGGAGTTTGCAGAGAGTTAGTTAGCCGTTCGTAAACGTCGTGTTTTTGTTAGTACAGGTACTCGGAATTATCAGCAGATAAAAAGATGGCTGAACCACTTAAGGTAATTATATTGTCACATCGATATTTGATGCTAATTTGCTATAACTCCTCTGATTTTCTTTTGCTAAGCTCGTGTTAGCTTCTCAGAAACGTGTTAGCAACGGTTAAAATGAAGCTAGCTAACACAATATAGGCAAGAACATAATCATCATTTACCTAAAATAGTACAGATGCTCAGAAAAGTGGACCCCAGGTACCAAGTGGCCCTTACTTTGCAGAAGAGTCTCATCCCAAACAAATGGCAAAACAACAGAGGGGATGAAGGCCAGTTGTTAGAAAGCATGTTAATTATAAGCATTTAAACGTCAACCATTTAGTAAACTAACATCATAGCGTTTCCTTTAACAATTTTTAAGAAGTGTTATTCGTCACGTATTAAGTTTCTTACCATTAATCGACCAAAGGTTCCCAGGTGACTTCAAATATCTCATTATTTGTAATTTAATGTATTTAAGCTTGGTCATGAGAGAGGATGTTTGAAGACTGACTAAATATTAGATTTAATTTGTATGCCTTCCATCAGTGTCAGTGCATGGGAGGCATCTCTAACATAAATACAGCCTCTGTTGCTGTCTTGACTGCATCGCAAGAAAGTTCTCCTGGTAAAATAACCTTGTGTCATTTCATACAGGCCTTCTTTGAAAACAAGCCTGTGGAAAAGGCAAAGAAAGATCCAAAGCGGCTGTCGGTGGAGAGGATCTATCAGAAAAAGACGCAGTTGGAGCACATTTTGCTCCGACCAGACTCCTACATAGGCTCTGTAGAGCCTGTTACCCAAGTAAGAAGTCACACAGCACTACCTGTTTCTTTGCCTGATTAACCTTTATTGATTAAACTCCACTGGTATATCTCACAGCAGCTGACGTGGGGGTTGAATATATTAGATATGTAAAAATGTAGTCACTGTGGATCTGCAATATGCCACTGGGGGGTTAAAACATCAATGGTTCATATTATACAAATCAATGCATGATCTTTGTACTCATTAGTTGATTTTTCTCGTTAGCAAATGTGGGTGTATGATGAGGAGTTTGGATTGAACTGCCGTGATATGACATTTGTACCTGGGCTTTACAAGATTTTTGATGAGATACTTGGTGAGTAAACAACTTTCAGAATTGTAGGTGGTGTATATTACAAACTAACAAAATGTGAGACGTCCCATATATCCTATGTTGGGTCATCTGTGACGTATTATGTTTCACATTTTCTACAGTGAATGCAGCAGACAATAAACAGAGAGATAAGAGCATGTCCTGCATAAAGATCAACATTGATGTGTAAGTAATATATAATATTTCAAACTACCAGATTCAACTTACCACATTGTCAAGTTGTAAAATAGTTCCTTCTTATTTTTCATTTACTTCTTGGTGTCACAGAATCACATGATTATAATGTGTGTGCATATTTACTTTTAGTGAAAACAACACCATCAGTGTGTGGAATAATGGGAAGGGTATTCCTGTGGTAGAGCACAAGGTGGAGAAGGTCTATGTGCCTGCTCTCATTTTTGGACAGCTCCTCACCTCCAGTAACTATGATGATGATGAGAAGAAAGTCACTGGTGAGGCTAATTGTGGAATTAATTTGCTTTGATTACAGTATCCATTTGATAGATAATATCCTATATTAACCACAGTAGCCACGTGAAATTTGAAACTGATGATAAATACTCCCAAAATGTTTGTCATGGTGATGACAGTCTATATGTCATTATATCGGTTTCTACATTTTGTGGTTATATTTGGTATGTAATCAGTAGACTTTTTTTTTTTTTTTTTTAGACCTTCATACCAATACTTTGTTTTTTTAGGTGGACGTAATGGATATGGTGCTAAGCTTTGCAACATCTTCAGCACAAAGTTCATTGTTGAGACGGCCTGTAAAGAATCAAAGAAGATCTTTAAGCAGGTAGGGAGGCGTGAACTACACCGACTCTTTTGTCTTCATTAAAGACAAAGGAGTAAAATATCATTTCACAGTATGTCCATGTTTTCCACAGACTTGGTATGACAACATGGGCAGGACAGGGGATTCTAGCATCAAACCCTTTAGTGGAGAGGAGTACACTTGCATCACCTTCAAGCCAGATCTGCCCAAGTTTAAAATGAGCGTCTTGGACAAAGACACGGTGGCTCTCATGACCAGGAGGGCCTACGACATTGCTGGATCCAGTAAGGGTGTCCGTGTGTTCTTCAATGGCAAGAAACTGCCAGTAAGTTACCATGCTCTTTCACCTGTCTGACTCTTACTCTATTTGACATGGATATTATTTAGTGTGTTTTACCAAACATACCAAAATAAGACCACCAACTGGATATGAATTAAAATATTCTTCTGATAATTGCATAACTTTATATGGATTTAATTATTTAAGACATTAAGAAATTAAGAAAACTGCCCTTGTGCTCAGATTACAGGATTCCGTAGCTACGTGGACATGTATGTGAAGGATAAGGTGGACGAGATCGGCCAGCCACTCAATGTGATTCATGAGGTGGTCAATGAGCGTTGGGAGGTCTGTCTCACCATGAGTGAGAAAGGTTTCCAGCAAGTCAGCTTTGTCAACAGTATTGCCACAACTAAGGTAATGTCCAGCAGAGTTGGACCTCTGTAATGCGTTTATTTTGAGTAACAGAATACTTGTGAAATGAGGGGTTGTGGTGTTCAGCAACAGTAATTTAATATTTAGTAGTGTCATAGAATACGGAACGCTACATTTAATTTGATCTTATTTTGTCAGACCTGTCTGAATTAATCCAAGAGCGGCTATGCAAGCATTTGGAGGCTGGCTGGATGTAGTAGACCAGCTTCCTTTGTCAGCAAAGTACCTTGGCTGCTTTCCCAGCCACTCTGTGTCACTGTGATTAAGAGTTATGATAGTTATTCTGTAAATGGAATCTTATGTTTGTCCTTTGGACCCCAGGGAGGAAGACACATTGACTATGTGGCTGACCAGGTGGTTGGGAAGCTCATTGATGTTGTGAAGAAAAAGAACAAGGCTGGGGTGACTGTCAAGCCCTTCCAGGTAATCAGATCTGAGTTTGCTCTTTAATAAAGTTGATGAATGACTACTTAATGGATCAATACTGAGTAGCCAAATTATCATAAGATTCCAAATATGTTGTTATCAAGGCTGATTATGCTTCACTCTACGCAGGTGAAAAACCACATGTGGCTGTTTGTCAATTGCCTGGTTGAGAATCCCACCTTTGACTCCCAGACAAAAGAGAACATGACACTGCAGCAGAAGAGCTTTGGGTCCTCTTGTTCTCTCAGTGAAAAGTTTATTAAACAGGTGATAATATAGAAAAGGAAATACTGGCATTGCATTCCTAACCTCGGTTAACGCCAAGTGTCATAATGTAAATTGCTTTTTGTTTTGTTTTATGTTCTACAGGCCACTTCCTGTGGGATTGTGGAAAGTATCATGAACTGGGTGAAGTTCAAGGCTCAGTCCCAGCTCAACAAGAAATGTTCAGCTGTTAAACACACAAAAATCAAAGGGGTGCCAAAACTGGACGATGCCAACGACGCAGGTACTGAATGCTAAACTACTCTTTTTTTAAAAACATTTTGGTCATCAAAGACAAAGCAGTGTCTAGCGTCGTATGATAAACATGGTCTCTGGCAGGTGGGAAGAACTCAATTGGCTGCACACTGATCCTCACCGAGGGAGACTCGGCCAAAACACTGGCTGTGTCTGGGTTGGGGGTGGTTGGCAGGGATCGCTATGGTGTCTTCCCTCTCAGGGGAAAAATGCTCAATGTTCGGGAAGCCTCACACAAACAGGTAAAAAGCGTTTTGCTGTTATTTAGCAGATAGCGGCTGCCTGTTTTTGCATTCGCCTACAGATTCATAATCAGCGTTGTGGAGAATTTAACATAAGTTTAATAAAAATCTTTTTATTATAATAAGTTTGATGTTTAAGTGTTGAGGTAAAGTAAGTTGTTTTATTCCATGCATGTCTATCATATTTCTGTAACAACTGAAAGTGAGAATGTGTTTGGTCTTTCTGTTTCGCTCTCAGATTATGGAGAATGCTGAGATAAACAACATCATTAAGATCCTTGGTCTTCAGTACAAGAAGAACTATAGTGACCCAGAATCCCTCAAGAGTCTGCGTTATGGCAAGATCATGATCATGACAGATCAGGTTTGTCCTCAGTATGTAGATAGCTATGTATATATTGCTATATATAAAAACAATCACTGTATTCTACCACTCCCCAATAATTCTCATAGGATCAGGATGGCTCCCACATTAAGGGCTTGCTGATCAACTTCATCCATCATAACTGGCCGTCATTGCTGCGCCACAATTTCCTAGAAGAGTTCATCACCCCCATTATCAAGGTATGTGTGAAAAGCTTGGTTGTAGTTGACATGTTATGTGCTCGCCCGGACACACAGGGGAGATTTCTACAGCTCAAATACATTCTGTTGCCCTCAAAATTATTAAAAGTTGTGAATACTAACAGCAGCCAATTTCCAGATGTGCTCACAATTGTAAATGTTGTCTGCTTGAATTTGAAACAAGGCCGCCATCTAGTGATGAAAGCCTTAATTGAACTGGGCCTTTTTAATTCTGCGCTTTATTTTTATTGAGAAAAATACAACAATAAAATACAGCAAACGTCTTTTAATTTCTCTCTTATTAGGCATCATACAAGAAGAGCCAGATGTCTTTCTACAGTATCCCTGAATTCAATGCATGGAAGGAAAGCCAGGCCAATCACAAATCTTGGAAAATCAAATACTACAAAGGTTTGTTACAAACCCCTGTGTGGTAGTAAAACTGGAAAGTAAGCAATCACTCGTACCTTTATAACGCCATGGTTATCGTCATGTGGGGCATTAAAGTCTTATCTCACCAGTTCTTTCTCTGCGGTATTCATCGATCCAGGTTTGGGAACTAGCACATCTCAGGAAGCCAAGGAATACTTCTCTGATATGCAGAGACATCGTATCCCATTCAAATACTCAGGACCTGAAGACGATGAAGCTATTACCCTTGTAAGTTGTTAATATATATATATACACTTAGAATTCTAGCTGTTAGTGTAAATATCTAACTTTAGCTTGTTTGTTTTTTTGACAGGCCTTTAGCAAAAAGAAAGTGGAGGAACGGAAAGAGTGGCTGACCAACTTCATGATGGACAGGCGCCAGCGCCGCGAGCACAACCTGCCCGAGGTAATGCCCGTGTCTGGGGTTATGTGAATTTGTTTTTGATTCATGTTTTCTCTTGCTTCACTGTATTGTTTGTTCCATTGCCACAGGAGTATCTGTATGGTCAGGCCACCAAGTCTCTCTCCTACAACGACTTTGTCAACAAGGAGCTGGTACTTTTCTCCAACTCTGATAATGAGAGGTCAATTCCCTGCCAGGTGGATGGTGTGTGAAATTATTACGACGAGCACAAACAAATGTGTAACTTTCCTCTAAAAGAGGGTTCTAAGTATGTATTTGTTTGTGTGGGTCAGGTCTAAAGCCAGGCCAGAGGAAGGTGTTGTTCTGTTGCTTCAAGAGAAATGACAAGCGGGAAGTCAAAGTGGCCCAGTTGGCTGGCTCAGTGGCCGAGATGTCGGCCTACCATCACGGAGAGGTGAGACCGCTTAAACTTCAGCCTTTTCAGTGTCTAAAGCAACATGCTGCCAGTCGTGCTATTCATATGTAGCTTTGTTATGTGCTGTCGCTCCACCAACTATACGCTGCTGCTCATGTTTTGATAATATTGGTGATTTAATCTCCTCCTCTTCTGTACTGTTTAGGTCTCTTTGATGATGACCATTGTTGGTTTGGCCCAGAACTTTGTGGGTAGCAACAACTTGAACCTGTTGCAACCACTGGGTCAGTTTGGAACCAGGTTGCACGGTGGCAAAGACTCCGCCAGCCCTCGATACATCTTCACCATGCTCAGGTCAGCAGCCTCCTTACAAATTGCAACTGCTCGTAAGCTGTGTCAATTCCCCGGTTAATGATTATCAGAACAAATCTTTTGATTTTCTGTCCTTCCAGCCCACTGGCTCGTCTTGTTTTTCCACCTGTGGACGACAACCTGCTGAAGTACAACTATGACGACAATCAGCGCGTGGAACCAGAGTGGTACATTCCCATCATCCCCACAGTGTTGATCAACGGTGCTGAAGGTATCGGCACTGGCTGGGCCAGCAAGATCCCCAACTACAACATACGCGAGATCATCAGCAACATCTATCGCATGCTCAGCGGCGACGAGCCTCTGCCCATGGTGAGGGCAGGATACGGCCGCTTTCTGACATTTCTCATCTCGTTTTCTACTAATAAACACAAATGCTGCTTTTTCTCATTGTAGCTTCCAAACTATAAAGGTTTCAGAGGCACGATTGAGCAGGTGATGGACAACCAGTTCATGAACAGTGGAGAGGTGGCCATCATCGATTCCACCACTATTGAGATCTCTGAATTGCCTGTTAAAACCTGGACACAGGTTAGTCGCCGAAGCTTTTTATGGCTTTATTCAGATTGTTTCTGCTTTTGTCATTTAACTTCACTGTCTCTGTTTTAGGCCTACAAGGAGAATGTTCTAGAGCCAATGTTGAATGGCACAGAGAAAGTTCCTCCACTGATCACAGACTACAAGGAGTATCACACCGACACCACTGTGCGCTTTGTGGTCAAGATGACACCGGAGAAGCTGAGCGAGGCAGAAGCTGCTGGTCTCCATAAAGTCTTCAAACTACAGAGCCCCCTCACCTGCAATTCTATGGTAAAGACTGCCACGCATTCTTGAAAAGCTTAACATTCATCTAAACTGTCCCCATAACCTTCATCTTACCTTTGTCCCCTTCTTAAAGGTTCTTTTTGACCACGTGGGCAGCCTGAAGAAGTACGAGTCTGTGCAGGATGTTCTCAAAGACTTCTTTGAGTTGAGAATGAAGTACTATGTGCTGAGAAAGGACTGGCTGGCTGGAATGTTGGGAGCGGAGAGCGCTAAGCTCACTAACCAGGCTCGTTTCATCTTGGAGAAAATCCAGGGCACACTGGTCATTGGTTAGCATCTTCTTACAATTTATGTTTCTTACACACACGCTGCAGCTTTTGTATTTTAATGAAAAACAAGAAAGATAGTTTGTGTCTTTACGTCCCACAAAAGGAGAGTTATAGTTATTGTAAAAATATAGGTTCATCCTCTGGAATTGGAATTGTAAATTAGTATTTATGCAAACTACCATGCGTTAAATACTTCTCGTCTACTTGTAGAGAACAAGGCGAAGAAGGAACTGATTCGCATGCTGCAGGAGATGGGCTATGACTCCGATCCAGTCAAGGCCTGGAAAGAGGCTCAAGAGAAAGTAGGATATTTTGATTCATACACAGATAACTGTTGAAGAATAAGCCTCCACCTGAGCTTTTACCATTACATATTTGTGTTTGTGCTCATAGAATGAGGAGCTGGAGGAGGAGGAGGAAGATGAAGGAGTGGAGAAGGAGGACACCAATGGGCCAGATTACAACTACCTGCTGAGTATGCCCATGTGGTTCTTGACCAAAGAGAAAAAAGAGGAGTTGTGCAAACAGAGGGATGCTAAGGTAAGACGAGAAGCTATGAATGAGTGCATGTATGATGTATACAAATATTTGGCATTCAAATCGGTGTCTCGTGTCCTGGTGTATCTCTACACTTTGTCGTTCTATAGTTGACAGAGCTGAACACCCTGAAGAAGAAGAATCCAGAAGACTTGTGGAGGGAAGACCTAGCTGCTTTTACTGAGGAACTGGAGGTATTGACTATTTATCTTCTTCCTTGCATCAAAGAAGCTTGATCAGGAATTATATGTGGAAGGATAGAAGTAAAAACACTTTAGTGTTGTAATGTAAAAGCTGCGTAAAATGACCACCTTCCTTTTTGTTCTCAGCGCATTGAGGCAAAAGAAAAGGAGACCACCGTGCCTACTGTGAAGGGGGCCGGGAAAGGCAGAGCTGCGAAGGTGAAGCAGGAGACTCTGCCCACACCACAGGGTCGCCGTGTTGTCCCACGTGTTACCAGCAACATGAAAGCTGAAGCCAACAGGAAGGCTGATCTTAAGAAGGGAGAAGGCAAGAGAGGCAGGAAGATCAAGGTGTGTCTTTTTAGATTTAGACTTCCGTACATAAGAAGTAACGCTGTCCTGACGCACACTATTATTTTGTGTGTAACAAATATCCTAACAGTCAGAAGCTAACTGGTAAATGAGAATAACATGTGTCTTTGCCTCCTCTCTGTATCATAGAATGAAAATGTAGTGATGAAGATGGAGTTCGGAGAAGAAGCAGAGAATGTGGAGCTAAGTGAGGAGCTTGGCTTGGCTGCACGACTCGCCAAGAAGACTAAAACTCAAGCGAAGGAGAAAGGTGTGTAGACTTTTCTGATGCTGCTCTAGTATGTGCCGACATCTACCAATGTCCCATAACTAAGTATGACTATTCTCCCTGTGTCAGGTCTTTGACACTTTGTTTTTGCTCGTACAAAGCTAAAGCTAAAGTGTTGCTTGTTTTGACTAGAATTCTTCTAACAAACTACTTTTCTGCAGCAGCATCGAAGACCAGCAAGCAGACCACCCTTCAGTTCAAACCTTCTGCCAAGAACCTTAAGAAGAACTCCTGGTCTGATGAGGAGTCTGACAATATGTCAGAGAGTGAGATGGAGATCGAGGAGGTGGTTGCCCCCAGGGAGCGGGTTGAGCGTAAAACCAAAGGTGCATTTACATGATCACTCTCAGTACTTATTAACACAGATCTTCCTCTCCACTGAAGAGATGATATCTCTGCTTATTGCTGATAGATAAATACCTGACAGATCAGTATTTGACGTGCTTCCACCATGAGATGAGATTTAATCTCACCAGGAATGTTTTCATTGTGAAATCAAACTCTCAAACTCGTTTCCTGTGGCTAATTAGCTCTTATCACAATTGACTGCTAACAAATCTTTGTAGCTGTTGGTTTACTCACGTGCTGAAAAAAACTCTGCTGAAACCTAGATGCCCATTTCTTAAGGTGCTGTGAAGTATAGTTTGTCTGACAGTGAAGATGAATTTGATGACTGGGGAAAGACCAGCGCGCCAAGACGGAAAGTTGTTACCAGTGATGATGATGATGATGATGCCAGTTTTGCCCCCGAGGCCAGCGCCATGGCTGACAGCGAGGTGGACTCTCCAGTGCCGCCCCCCAAAGCTGTGTGAGTAAGAGGCAACAAACACCTTGGTTAAATCTCCTTCCACATCAAGGCTCTTTTTTTTTCTTTGAACTAAAATAGAAGTGGGTGATCTCTCCTCAGGAAGAAAGTGGCCAAGAGCAAATCAGCGGTGAAACAAGCTGGAACAAAGTCGAGCTGTGAGTATTTTCTTGGGATAGCTGTGAAATGAGCTTCAGAAATGTACTAAACTGTCCGAGGCTTATTGATTTTCGATGTGGAACTTTGCAGCTCAGTCGGACGATCACATGCCGGCATCAAAGCCACCAGTTCAACGGAAATCCAAAGAGGCTGTTCCCAAAAAAGCTCCGGCGTCCAAGAAACCAGCGGCACCCAAGAAGAAGGCTGCAGGTATTTTGTCTAAAAGCAGCTGTTTGTCACACGTGGTGAGGAGCAGACGCGCTGAGACACGTCAGCATGACTTAGTTTTTCCTGTTGATTTCTCGTAGACGTGAAGCAGCCATCTATCGTGGATGCTCTCTCCAAGCCAAAACCGAAGACAAAGAAGGTCCCTTCATTCGACTCCAGTGATTCTGAAGGGGAAACTAAACCAGTTACGAAGGCAAAGCCTGGTAAACGCAAGCAGGTGATCAGTGACGACTCGGACAGCAGCTCAGACAACCTCATGTCCCGCCTGAAGGCCAAATCAACTGGAGGCAGCAAGGTCGGTACTAAATTTTCAGAAGGTCTGTAAAGGCCTCGGGCAGCAGAATGCCTCATACTTTCTTAATGTATTGTCAGTTACTAATAACTAACACCTGAATATTTTCTCTTGCAGAAAACGAAGAAGTGGGATGAGGACAACAGCTTCCAGGTTTCAGACCAGGAAGCAGCTGCTCCCGTAGCTGTGGCGCCAAGAGACAAACCGTCACGTGGCCGTAAACCTGTAACCTACAACCTGGACTCTGACTCAGATGAAGACTTTTAAATTTCAGCCTCAAAAACATTGTCCATATGGTCATTTGGTTTCTTTAAGTGATATTCATGGCTTGCTCTGTGCTATTAATATGACTACTCTTTTATCATTGAAGCATGGTTTCATTTACACTTGTTTAAATGAAATTTACACCTGCAGTTTATAAAAAAAATCTGATTGACTGTAGAAAAAGTTCACACTTTTGCACCAGCTTAGTTTTAGTCGTCCTGAAATGTTGTCTTTTTGTAATCCACTTGTTTGTATTTTGTCGCATCTTGTAAATATTTCAATGGCTGTCCATTTTATATGTTGAAAAATAAAGCAAACGTTTGAATTGTTTGAGCAGGCTGTTTGGAACTGTGAGCTGGAGCAAACCTTTATCTGTAAAACCTCAGAAATCAAAGGACATGAGCAGCATCAGGGTCAGATGTGCTGCAGTATATCTTTAAGTTGCGTGTTTTCATGTTATCCTTTGCGAGCACAGCTCAGGACAGATCCTTCCTGTCATTTAGGAAGTCTTTTGAAATGCTCATCAAGCGCTAGTTATTTCGGGTAAACATCACTTCTCTCTGGGACTCTTGATGGCTGCAGATTAGGACTAGTATAGCAGTAATTTCCTTCACTGTTACCGCCCTTAAAGTTACGAGCTCTGACAAACCTGAATCCCACTTCTTAGTAGAGGCAGTGAGAGGAATACAAGTTGGTATGGAGGGAGCTTTGATTGGAGACTGTTTCTATTTTATTTTTCCTTTGGTCATCCAAGGACGTATGAAGGTGGAGTTTTGAGTTCTTATGGTTTATAACAATAGGTAGGTTTTACATTTCTCTACATAACAATACTTGCGCTGAACCCGTTGTGTTTTAAGACTGACTCAAGCAGCCAGCTCACATATTTACAGGGGAATCCTGAGACGATAAAGTATTAAAATGTGTTGAAATGTTGGTCTATGTTTGTTGTCAATCTTAAACAACTGATACTTTGTATCATGACTTGGTTAATATGATTATAGATATTCTATTGTGGAGATCAGTTATTTTACAAACATGACTGGTGTTATTGTAGGTTATGCATGAAATGCTGTTAGTGATATTTTATTTATTGTGTTAGATCATTGGACCGGGATATAGAAATGAATCGCCCCCTTTGAAACACCCAAAAAAGAACACGCACTCGAGAAAAAAGATTACCTGCTTTTCTTCCTTTCCACTTGTGATCGATTGGAATCATTGTCATTAGTGAAGAATAAAAACAGCTGTTCTTGCATGAAAGTGCAAGAACAGCTGACTATTGGTGGCAACCCACTCTCAGAGACAGAGCTGTAGACAGACCACATGGAAAAATAGAAAGATACAAACAAATCTCACAGGCATTATCAACTCCAAGGAGCACAGTAAAGTCTATGATAAAGAAGTAGGAAGTGTTTGGTACTACCAGGACCTTCCCTGGATCCGGCCGTCCCTCCAAACACTGGATGGAAGAGCAACAGGAAACTGCTAAGAGAGGCTACCACTTTGCCACTTTGAAGGAGTTATAGGAATATGGCGCATATTCACATATCATTGCGTGCATGTGTCAATAATGTCACCAGTGCGACACAAATGAGGAAAAAGGAAAAAGCCACCTCGTCAGAAAGACCACGTAAGGCTCGTTTGAGCTTTGCCAGAATGCAACGTGTAGGATTCTACCTGGTGGAAATCCAATGCAGCACACTATACCTACAGTAAAGCATGGAGCATGGTGGGGGCGTTTCTCTGACTCAGGGCCTGGGGCTTTTATTAGGGTGGAAGGAAAAATAAATGGGGCAAAATAACGTCCAGTTCTTAACAGTCCAGAAATATACCAATATTGCTAAATCTAAATGTACAAAGTATCTCAACAGACTCAAGTCTGGCATTAAAGCAAAAGGTGGTCCAACAAAATATTGACCCTGACACTTATTTAAGGCTGTGAAGCAAAAACAGCTTAAATATAGAGTTATGAATTGAGAATACTAATTATTACTCATGTATCTTCATTTTACTTCTCAGCGTGTGTATGTGTCTTCTTATGAGCTCACATAGAAATCATTTTCTTTATTGTACTTGCACTGTTCTTGAATAATTGAGTTTGTGAACTTCTGCCACTCAATTTCCAGGAAGCTACACCTGACAGTGCTGCAAACATGGGTGAATGGAGCTTCCTCGGAGATCTCTTTGACAAGCTCCAGTCCCACTCGTCAATGCTTGGACGCTTCTGGCTGCTGCTCATGCTCGTCTTCAGGATGCTGATCTTGGGAACTGTTGCCAGCGACTTGTTTGATGATGAGCAGGAGGAGTTTGCCTGCAACACCCTCCAGCCAGGCTGCAAACAGGTGTGCTACGACATGGCGTTCCCGATCTCTCAGTACAGATTCTGGGTGTTTCATATCGTCCTCATAGCTTCACCTTCCTTGGTTTTCCTTGTGTATGCCATGCATCAAAATAAAAGGAAAATCGGCAGCTCTACATCCAGCCAAAATAGCACCCAGGATCATAGAAACTTCTTGCGTTTGAAGAAGCTCTATCTTATCAACGTGGCCTTCCGCATGGTGGCGGAAGTCGTCTTTTTATTTAGCCAGTGGTGGCTGTATGGCTTCAAGGTAGAGGCCCAGTTTCCCTGCAGCCGCTTCCCTTGCCCCCACACCGTGGACTGCTTCACCTCCCGTCCTGCAGAGAAAACAATCTTCCTTTGCTTCTACTTCGTTGTAGGAGTGATATCAGTGATTTCCAGCTGTGCAGAGTTTCTCTACAGCTCAGCGAAGTTGTTTTGCTCAAGTCAGGAGCCCACGTGCGTCTGCCAGAACAACCACAACTTCGAGCTAGAGGAGGCAGAGGGGGAGGGTGAGAAACCCGCTCTAAAGGCAGCGTCTGGGAGTGTGTCCGGCAGCGGGAGACTGAAGGGAGGATTACTGAGGAGCAGCTCAGCTAGAAAAGTCTCCAGCTGCGGACACAAGCGAAGAAGTGGCAGAAACATGAGCAGCAGGTTACTCATGGTGTGACACATTCATATAACGTCTGGCGCACACACACACACACACACACACACACACTGTGGACAGGTCTCCAGGGCCGACATATAGAGGCAGACAACAATTTTCACTTATGTCACAGGTTTTAGTATTTTTAATATAGAGACCTGCATTTATCAGGGTTGCACATTTGTTTGTTTGCACAATAACTGTTTTATTTATTTCTAGGTTTTCAATTTCAACTAATGTCTTTCATGGTTACTAAATAAATGGCCCTTAAACCGTCTTTTAATAAAACTTTGTGAGAATGTCTAAGATCCATCACTGCTTTATTGCTAAATAAAAAAGGATAAACAACCAGAAGAGTGATAAGCTTTTCAATATTTGTCGGTAATGGGTTGTGTGATGATTTTCTATCCATCCATTCATCCATTATCTTCCGCTTTCCGCACTTTATCAAAATGCCGAAAAACACCTGCTTATTGTTTTGTTTATCCTGCATATAGAATATTGCTTTTAAATATTTGTATATTTTGTCATGTTCTCTCAGGTTTATTTGTTTGCAAAAAGCAAGTAACAGCTGACCTCTTCCTGGTGTTGATATGAGCAGCATCGACAGGGAAAATAAAAATAAAAACAGGTGAAAACCTGTAATATAATATATTCTGTAAGAACATTTGCTACTTTTAGTAATGTACTTTTTGAATTCACATCACTTTTTTAAAATGGATTCTATCAACAGCAGGAGGCAGTAGTGGACCAGAAATGGATGCCTACATAAAGCTTTGATATTGATAATTAATCCTGTATGTACTGTAACATACAGCAGAGTATACTGTCTAATGCCATTTTCAAATCTCTGGGTTTTGTTGTTATTCAGTTTCAGATTCTGTGATTATTTTATTTCTGTAATTTATGAAGAAAAACTGTTGATTTCATATTAAAGTCCCCAAATACAGGTCCTTCTCAAAAAAATAGCATATTGTGATAAAGTTCATTATTTTCTGTAATGTACTGATAAACATTAGAC
>JAUMHF010000011.1:5369022-5427547 GCA_032359275.1 Microctenopoma steveboyesi | reverse complement strand
CCCCCCCCCCCCCCCCCCCCCCCCCCCCCCCCCAGGAGGAGACTACATTATGGCTCCATTCCAGTCCAATGGGTATGAAGCAGGTCTTTAGAGGCCCCTGGGATTCCTCCTTTACACCAAACCCCTGGGCCCTCTATTAACCAATTAGAGGGGAGAATTGCTTAACTGGTCAACACAAAAGGCTGCATGCAAGCTGTAGGGAGCAGGAAGAAATCCTGTGACAGAGTCACAAAAACCAACAATAGGAAAGTAGATGATGAAAACAATGAACGGAGAGAAAGTGTGTAAAAATAGAACAGAAAATAAAACGTAGGCCCCTTCTGCTCCACGCTCCAATCTGTATCAGGCCTGTGAAAGATGTTTATGAGCTAATGTCAAGTTTCTTGTGTGAATTTACTGTCAGTGAATGATGAATGCACTCAATATCGGTGGTTATTCATCTCATGCTTTCTGCAGCAGCTCCTGTGGAAGAACCATGTCTTCTAAAACCAACAGGGGTCGTCATTGTCCAGCTTGTCAGTGAGTGGGTGAAGCTTACAGAGCTACAAGGGCATGATGTGGTGTAACGCTGCATTGTTGCCAGATCTCTGTTAGGCTAAGTGTGACAAAGGGAAAAACGCAATGTTGTGTGTTTGAAAGAATTTCGGTTTATTTGTGTGTGCAGCTTAAGAATATCCTGAAGCTGCGTTTACATGAAGCTGCAGAGTGCACAGCAACGCTGCACATGAAAACTGGTGACAGGTGAAGGACGGTGTGTGTACATGTACCCTCATGGTTCACCTTTGTGTGTGTGTGTGTGTGTCCTTGTCCTGGCCATGCTCCTGTAAGAGACCCAGATCAATTCATAAGGCCTATGCCCTTTTCCTGGGGCTGCCTGGGAAATGTGATGTGACATGTAGGGTGAGCAAGATGGAGCGAGGGGAGAGGTGGAGGAAGAGGAGGAGCAGATGGGGGGTACAGGGAGGCAGAGAGATAGGTTAGGTTGTTGAAAGTAGTTCTAGAGGACACTTTAAGAGAAATGCACAAAAAGTCAGGCTGTCAAAGGTAGAGACAATGATGAGCTGCATCCTGACAAACTCCTGGCAGCTTTTCTATAAGTGCAAGTACACATACAGTACGTGGTATTTATGATGACAGGACCCTAATGATTGACTGCACAAAAACAACTGATATTAACCTGTTGAAAACAGTAGAACCAGGTACCGGGGTTTAAAACAGGTCTCCTTTGCATTCCAGTTATTTGCACGATCGAAAGAAATTTGTCCGTTTCTGACAGCGGAGATTCGGACCTTTGCTGCAATAATCGGGTCATTATGTAACATGAAGAAACTTTCAAAATTTGAAAAATTGTACATTTTAGCTACTTTAGTCAGTAATAATGTGTAAAATTTCAGTTCCGGTTTTTCTTGTCCAACCCCTGGACAAGAGGGTTGGACCCCTGCCCGGCGCCTCTCACCCACATCAACTCCAGAATGGAATAAAGTGCAGCCTCTCTTAAGAGGAATGGTTCCAGAGCCCAGACTGTGCGTACAGGTGAGCCCGACTATATATACACCTTGCTTTGAATTTATATAGTCGGTACCTCTCGACCTCCTCGGCCACCACTCATAGCGCTACGCCCCTCTTGCAGCCTCTTGCAGGTGGTGGGCCCACAAGAGAGCCGAACCACGTCGCTCCTTCAGGTTGAGCTGGGCTGGACCCCTTGATCTATAGTCCAGTTACCGGGCGCTCGCCAGCGAGCTCCCACACTGGGCCTGGCTCTAGGGTGGAGCACGGAGTACCTCCTCCTGGGCAATGCAAACACTGCTCCTAGATTTTAAATTTCTATAAAATAAACAAACAAGTCCTGGGAGGCTTTTCACCTCTTTAACACTGTAATCCATTGTAGAATGGCTGAAATTCACTGGTTTCCTTTTACACACAAAACAGGAACTGTATCAAATTTTAAAGAACTAAATATTTGCCCAAAAGAATCTACAGTCAGCGAGATGGTCCACACATAATAGATACCTATTACACACAACCAAGCTCCCGTACAACGCTTCGTGATTATCTAGTCATCTAGCACCATGATCAGATAAAAATGTGTCCAGTACCTTTGTTACTAAATAGGTTCTTTCAAAGCCACAAGCTTCAGCTGTTGTTTTTGTTTAGTTCATCTCAGCACACATTAGCCTCACAGATCTGGTGTGTATGGTTGCAGACTCTTATTTGAATGCTGCTGGTCACAATAGAAAGTGTGGTTGCTGTTTCATTGCATGCACAGGAATGCCTGACAAGAGTTGCCAGATACTGCACAAGTGCCATTTTTATAGCAATGTGCAGCATTATGCAAGAAATGAGTTTAATATTTAGAATAATAGCAACAGATTCAGTTCCCAAGTAGAATCATTCACAGCAGTTTGTGGAATAAGACACAAAAAGCAAAAGAAATGGGAGAAGGAGACAAAGAGAGAAGTGTGAAGATCATTCTACAAAGAGACAACAAACACAGAGGATTTAGCTCAAAAATAAAAGAGTGATTGGGACACTGGGTAAGTGACACACAAGATGAGACACGAGACTGAAATTAAAGGAAGTAGCATGACAGAAACAGAAAGAAAATAATCCATATCCTCATGGGCAGAAACCCCTGATACTGTGTGTCAACGTCCCATTTCAAATGTCTCATCCCGTTTTTAAACTGGACAGCATTTAAAGTTATAAATGCCAAACCATATACATGCTGGCACAATGCGGCTGCTCTGTTTTGAGTGTGACTATGCGGTTCTGTTCTACGTATGGTTTTGTGCCAGTAATGTATTCATTAGACTTTTATTTACCTCCCCTACATGTTTAATGTGTTTGTTTCATATTTAACATCACCATTCTTGGGGACTACAGCTAACGCTGCCACATTTACGGCTGTCGACCGTAATGTGTTTTGTCTCCGACACATAAAGGAAAAAAATTAAATTGAATTTACAACCTGGATTAAAACATGAACGTGTCTGCGTTTCTGCGCGTGTGGGTACATGTCGCTCCCTCCACCTCTCTCCTGAGTGCTACTGAGATGAGTGTGTTCCATATGTACAGCATGTCACCGCCGATCACTCAGTGAAATGGGGGGGGTGGAAGCTCCTTCATGTCTACGTCAGTCTATGGGTGACGGAGCGTCTCAGACGTGAGGTGAGACAAAAAAGTTCCTCTGGTTTCAGGAGGAGTTGAGATGAGGTGTAGGGGGAGGGTCAGATGGATGGAAATAATATTCTTTTAGTGGTTTTAGCTTCTCTGGGGAATTGTTTGTTCGTGGCTGATGTTTATTCCTCCCTCTCCTATTTTATTTCTTTATGTTTTTGTGTTCCCTCTTCTTCATATTCCTGCCATTCGCTGTCATTATTTGTCTCTCTCGCTGTCGGTCTCCGGCCTTCTCTGTCTACACTGCCCCACCCATGCTTACTTTGACACCTTTCTTGGCACAGCAGAGAGCCAGGCCCAGCCTTGTGTGTCCTAGACCACAGTCATGTGATACGAACCTGCTATGTTTTACAAGGCTGCAGTGCAGCAGAGGGGCCTCTGAGAATCACCAGCAGCAGGAAGCAAAGTACAGCTCGGGGGGGAGAAGGACTGTGTGTGTGTGTGTGTGTGTGTGTGTGTGAGGGGCTTGGGTGAGTGGGTGGGGGTCTCAGGAAGCCGTATTTCAGGGGGTGGAACTCCAGCATAAAGAGTTTGACATGGAGAAGCGTGGAGGTTTCTCGCGAGGCCCCATTTAGGCGTATTGTGTTGTTGTCTGCCTGAGATGGAAAATCTTTGATTAAAGCAAGTTGGATTGTTTCCACCTGGCTGACATTAGATTTTTCAACTCTTATTGACAGGCTTAGATGAGCTCTGGCCTTAATCTCCTCTCTCCTTCTCTCTCTTCATCTCCCTTCCTCTCTCCCCTCTTTAAATCTCATGCATCTGAGCCTCCTCTCCCTTGCTCCCCTCCACTCCAACTCTAGATTATTCCCAAGGGAGTTGACCTTGAATACTACTCAGATCTGAAGAGCTGTAAGTCTTCTATCGCTTGCTCTGTGGCCATAATCTATGGCTGTAGACATAGCTGTATCCTGTTGCCATCCCAGCCTCCTACGTACAAGTACACGCATGCACACGCACTCACAGCATGTATAGAAAAGACTCCTGGTACAGCACGTGAAGGACGACCACGGATACTCACAGGCAAGTGTGGAAACATGCATACGAATGCACTCTCACACACACGTGTGTGTGTGTGTGTCGTTCCTGGGAGATTTTAGTCCATTAAATGAGAGCAACCCAGTCCAGTCTCTCAGATCACTGCCCCCCTCCCCCCTTTGTTCCCCAAATCAGGAACAGCTGTGCTCCTCCACAGTTGTAAGTCACTCACTCAGTGGAAATTTAAAAGCCATTAACCAAGCCCCTCATTGCTGCCCCACCCCTTTGTGTGTTTGAGTGTGTGTGTCTCTGTGTCTGTCTCGCTCATCACAGAGATACATTTGTACGCACACTCGTGTTGAAAGTCAAGACCCCCCTCAGCCCCGCTCACTACATTTGAGACAGCCTCTCTTAAAGTGGCCTCTCGTGTTAGTAAAGTAAAGTAAAACGTTTGAAGCAAAGTGTGGGCTCGTCGGTGTCCGGCGTGCTGCGTGGCGGTGCCGTGATCTGCCGCCTACACCTCGAACATTCCGCTGTGTTCCAGCCACGGGCAGCTTAGGGGGTCACATTAGGTCATGTTGTCTTTGAACGTGGAACAACAAAAACAAGGCCCCGCTGAAATAGCTCACTGGTTGTCCACTTTCTTGGCTTATCCAGCGAATTACTGTGCCAGGAAAGAACAACAAGGCCAGAGCCTTTCATAATTCAAGCCCTTCCAGCTCACTGTATAGATGCAGGCACAGCTGCATGCACGGACACACATAGCAAGCAGATGTTCGCAGAGACGGAGAATGAAAGATAGACAGACGAGGAAAGGAGAAGATAAAGGAAAAGGGATCGAGGCCGTGACAAGGAAAGTGGACGTTTGAATGCCAAAAGTCAAATCTATGGTTCTTTCCACTGTTTTTCTTTTGTCTCCTCCCTCTCTTTCCCTCCCTGCTCTATCTCATGTGGAGATCTCTCATTTCCTGCAGTCCCAATGTTGATTTCATAGTGGAGCTTAGGGCTTAGAGTGGGAGTCTGTCAGATGGGTAAGCAGGCACATGGGGAGGTGAAGTGAGGGGCTCGTTGGGTTCAGTCCAACAACAACCTTTACCTCCACATCGCTCAGCTACTCTGTGCTGACTAAAAATGCGTATGTGCGAGTGTTTTTACGAACTCTACAATCATGCACACCTCAACATTTGGACGGGACCAGGCAGCAGCCAAAAACACGCTCCACCGGGACAGCTCACGACGTGTTTTGCTCAAGAGCACCTCAGCAAACCTGACGGAGAGCAAAGTGCAGTTAATTTGTCCTCCCTGTGGAGGGTTTTCCGGTAAAAGGGGTTGTGCTTGTGTCCTCTAATTATTAGTCCCTTTTCCAGGCTTTTAGTCAAGTTGGAAAATAGAAATGAGGAAAAAGTTGTTAAACACGATAGAGTACAGTGAGAATCTGGAATCCAACTATAATTAGCATATTTACACTTCACAGCTTTATGTGTGTGTTTCCAAGAATCACACCATTCCTTCTGTAGTACGAACTACACTTCACTCTCACTATACTGTGGTCATTGGGGTCAAAAGCAGCATCACGTTATATCTGTGTAATGGAGAAAGTCACCTAATTCATATAATACCACCCCAAACCTGAAACTATACTCATCCAACACCAGCAATTTTTTCATGTCACAGAATTGAAATTTTATGGACTGCTGAATGAAGATCGTTACAAAAGCAATTGTCTTACTCGATGTTGATAAGCCGACAAAAACGTACTAAACAAAGACTTTGTGATGGAAGTTAAGGTCAGCAGGAAAAAACATCACTTGCATTATGTTGAAATGAGCTGGAGCACATTGGGCCTAATGTACTTTGTGGCTATTAGAGCAACTTCCTGTGAGTCGCCACTGATTGTGACCTCAAAAAACACTGATATAAAAAACACACATTTTAAAAAACCATCAAATAAATGATCAGTGAATATCCAAAGTGCTTTAGGTGCATTTCTCTTAAATATTTGGGCCAATCAAAGTATATTACCCTGTTTTCAGCTGACTGAATGGCTCTAGCTACATATTTAGAGATATTTTCTGTAAAACATTATTCAGTTTTAACCATAAAACGCTCGTATAAGCACTTCAGGTCATGTGATTGTACTAATCTAAAGATCTTCGTGGGTGCGGATGACATATAGCCTGATGCAGGAAATGGCCTATAGGTGAGGTTTTCAGTTGAGTGGCAGTTTCTATATAGTGTAACTTTGACCTTTACACAGATTACTGTGTCAGCAAAAAAATAAAAAAAAACCCAACTAAATACGGAAGGAGTCATTTCAGGTTCAATGGGTGGCAGAAATAACAGTTTTGTACACCAGATTTTCAACACAGATTTGAACTTTTCAGCATGTGTTTATTGGGTTTATCTCAAGAGCGGTAACCAGGGAAGAGGAAAAGGGTTGAAAAGCGGAAGTGTGGCTGTTGTCTGCTGCTGGCACAGACACCAATAATAAGTACAGTTAGACTCACATGCATGGGCAGATTGTATCGCTCGCAGATAACGGTGGAACACGTGCAATTTCTGCTCTTTACTTCCTTTCTCTTACTGTTAGCATAGACGAGGCCTTCTAGACATGAACAGCTGTGGCCCTCAGCTTTCACTTCCCCTTCTATGAAACCACACATGTATCTGTTACCACAACAAGTTCCCCAAACGTGGCCTCCGATGCCCTCCATACCTCCCTCATGCCAGCATGTGCACACGTGTGCCTACAGGCATGCACACATAAAAATAGAAAACTGCTGCGCGCCACCGGGCTTCACATGGGGCAGTTCAGTGAGTTAGTTTGTCCCTTGATTGCACTGTTGTTTATTAATGAGACTGTATTTCCACATCTATACGCACCAGTAAGTGGTTTTGTAAGAGTTTTAAAGGTGCAGCTTTGTTTTTGAGCACGTAAGGGTGGTGTCAGGAACTATGACTTCCTGTGTGAGCGCCCCTAAACGTTAGAGTGTCACCTTTGTGTGCAGTGACACAAAAACGAGCAACACCTAGTTTGAGCACTACAAGTGCCACACGTACAGAGAGGCATTGCGTGACTGTGACTCTCTGTTGCATGAAAAAATATGCTCCCACACACTGATGTGAGAAGTGTGTGTGTGTGTGTGAGTGGCAGTGTGTGTAGTGTCTGTCGGGGGCACAGACTGACTATGCCCTTGTTTGGCCTCTGCATCTGTCATTTACACACCCACTCTATAAGCACATGCAGTAATAGACTGAGCTCACATAGTCAGGCCTAATTTAGATCAACAACAAAACGCAGCTCACATGCTTGTGGGATTCATTGTCTGTGACTTCACAGTTTTGTTTACATGCAGTCCAGATGTGCTCCTACACATTCACACTGTAACCTCAAAACTTTCATAGTAATTTGTGAATGAATTCACAGACATAATGGCTCAGCCTCCGTTTCTCGTTGTTGTCTCTTGTGAGTTTGGTTAAAACGACGCGGCGCGGAGGTGTGGTCTTTGTGCGCAGAGGTGAACAACAGCTCATTTCTGTCTACCAGTACTCCTGCTGTGCAGATGGTTTATGGATGATTAGGAAAAACACAGTAACCAACACTGAGCAAAGTGTTCCCCGTAAGCCTATTTGTGCAGCTGGCTGTCAAAAAGCATCCCATCCTCTTGATCCATTTCACCTCTGCCCACAGGCTGAAAAGCTCCTGATAGGGAGGAAGTGGCCAGGTGGCTAATTGAGATGTTCTCAGAGCAGCCTGTGACAGCATGCCACTCTGTGCCAAGGTGTTAGGGTTTCCCAGGGCTGAGTAATGGATGCATTTATTCTCTGTAAAGTGCATCCAATCCAATTGCCCTGCCCTGCTGGCACAGAACGGGCACACAGCACAGCGAGCGACGGACGGACTGGCCACACTTACACGTTAGGTCACAGGAATCTTCTACAAATGCAGGATTTTATATGGATTCAAACATCTGACCATCACTTTCTGTCGTTGCTGCAGGTGAACATCTGATCTTCGCCACCCAGAATGAAAGACATTTACATAATAGATGAAGGTCTGATGGTCGCTTTATCTTTAGTCATAAACTGTAAACATACACCATACACCGTACATGCACTTTCATTGAACAATGTCTTCCTTTCAGTGTCGCCATTGTCTCACTGCTGTAAAGCTATGTCCATGAATCCAATCTAATCTATCATTTACACATGTGGTCAGATCAGCAGAGGTAACAGTTGATGAGTCTGCTAAAAATGTGTGGCTCCACCACTTTGATCAGAAGTATCTCAACGTCCTACAGCTATTCATTTTCACCCCCAGTGTGAATTCTTTACCGTTTCATTTTTTTATCCAGGCCATCAATAAGTCAAAACTGAAATTCATTGACGTACAGTTTTGTTATTCAACAGCTGCGTAAAAGAAAAATGTGATTTGATTTGAGTCATAAATACTCTCGTAGCCAAGGCTAATGGTTTTTCTGCTGGTTCTGCGTTGAGACCCTCAATCAAATAACCATTTTACGCTCATGAGGCTGTCTGACAGCGTGTCAATAATAGCGCTGGGATGATAAAAAGAGTTGACTGAGAATAGATGGTTGTTAGCTGAGCATGTCTGCGAGGGTTGATCATCCAGCAGCCGCGTATTCGAAAAGTTTCCATAGGCATCAGAGCATTTTCAGATGTGTGCCCTCACCTTTGAAACCTGTCATGTGTGTCGAGGTGAAAGCAAACACGCTCGCTCTTATTCACACGCATTTGTGAGGTTACAGTCTTTATCCTGCTGCAGCTCCCACAGAACCCCATCAGCATTTCACTCAGACGTAGGACCGATCGCCCTGATTACCGAGCAAGGAACAACAGAAGCACCAGTTTCTGGGTGCGTTGGTGAGCCTGGAGGTCGTTTCTCTGGCTGTAGGAGACACCTTTCAGGATTGTAAACATGGACATCCCCCACTCCCCTCCTCAGAAAAGTACCTCTCTTAAAATGGCTGAGCCCATGGGTGTGCCCCCCCCCAGCCCCTAAACATCCTACCCCCTCCATCCTCCTCCTCCCTAGCCCCCTTTCCTCTTCATGTTTCCTGTTGAGCTGGCTAGACTCCTTTGACAGATTTACAACTCTGGGGTTCAAAGTTTTCAGACGGCAGCAGATAAATCTTACACCCCCACCCCCACCCCGCCTCCCCCTCCCTGCTTCTCCTTCACCTGATAAAAAGACACACACTCCGAACAGCCGCCCTCCACTGCCCACCCCGCTAACACACAAACCCCCACCTTTCATGTGCCTGTGCACCTATGTACGTGTGTGTGTGTGAGGACGCCTGCATTTCTGTGTGCTTTGTGTGTGTGTGTGTGTGTGTGTGTGTGTGTGCGTGCACGCAGAAGGGTAAGTGCCGTGCAGATTTTGCGGTTAGGAGAAAGAATGCAGGACATTGTTCTTAAACCATAAAGGCAGGCTCTTCATGTTTCTTTTTTTTTGGAAGGCGGTCTGATGTTTATTCACCCCTGCGCCTTCTTCTTTTCCCTCCATGTTTTGGTCCCAGTGTGATACTCACCCTGTCTTTGTCTCCCCCAGACAGATAGCAGGAGTATGCTTCATTCCACCAGCATGCCATCATTTTTATCCCTCCCCTCCTCCACGGTATACCCGCTCTCACCGCCACCCCCCATCCCACCCACTGTAACATTCACTCTCTTTATTTGCCTGTCTTCTATCACTGTGTCTGTGTCAAACATCTTCAGCTCTGCTGGTGCAGACTGTGAAGGAACAGAGAGAGAACACACACACACACAGCACGGCCACATTCCCCTATCTCTTTCTCCCACTCTTTCCACTCTGATCCCTGTTCCAGGGGGGGGAGGCAAGATGGTAGTATTCTCCAGCCATAGTATATAAAACTTTTTTTTTTCATTTATTCTGCGAAGCCCTTCACATTACTTTCCCAGCACGTCTCACTTGGAGAATTCAGAAATCAAACCACAAGTTTCTCCTTCATGCTCTCTTTGGAGAAGCAGCAGATCTGAAATGATTGGACCGGCGGCCACCAGTGTAGACTTGCCCCGTTGATGATAAAGCAAAAGATGAGACGAGGCTCACTTTAGCATGTTCTCCATCCTTTGCCCATGAACCAACTCAAATTTGACGAGTGAAGATGTACAGTTTTCTCACGTTGATAGAAGTAGTGAACATACTGATATAATGGTATTTGTATTATCGTTATGAACTTAATTCACACAAAACCTGAATGCAACATGTTTCCTGTTAGGAGACCTTGGCTCTGACTTAATCTGTTTAGGTTCAAAAAGCTAAAAAGGATTTTTCACACTGAAGGCCTTGTAGAGCTCATGCTGTTTTATTGACTGAGTGGAGAACACACTGTTTTTTAGCATGCTCTCCCTGAGCCTCGAAACCTTGTAAACCAGCATAGATCTTCTTCTAATTTTAACCTTACAGTGAAATCATACTTTATAGCCTGCACCAACAAGCGCTCCCGAGCCTGCTGTACGCACACATTTTTCCCATGGTGTCGGATCAATGGACATAATTGATTTGGTGGTGCACTGGCAGTGGACGCTAATCAATGTTTGCTTGGCTGATAGCTGCAGACCTTACATCACTGTCTGTCACATCGTGCGTCGAAATATATGTGTGTGAATCTTTTAGTACTTCTAGCGCATGTGACAGTTAAAGCCATATGCCATATCTGGCTTCTGTTTTCTTGGTGGGGGTATGTAACCCTGGCTGGAACTGGCCCAGGAAAGCTGCAGGTTTGTGGTATGTACCAACCGTTCAGCTATCATCCAGTCATTCACACGAAGGATAACTATCTCCTCTGTCCTTGAGAAACGCTCACTAATCTGAGTTGTTATGAAATTCTTTCAAAAAGATGTTACACAGAAAATGATGCAGCCTTTAAGCTTCCTGTAAATGATCACTTTGGAGATGCAAGGTCTACACTAGACGACGGACGCACGCGGTAACACCCAGGCTCGACGAACTACCGCTAAAGCCACGTGAGCCACCTTTGTGTTGAGAAAGAGTGCCGATGTTTGAACGAAGGATATAAAAGAGTGGAAACACCGTCATTGCCGGGGCACACCCTGTCCACAGGTCCTACTGTTTCACAAACCCATGCGCAGGAACGCGCTATCAGATTTGCAGGAAGCGCATCTAATATTGCAAAACGTCACATGCCTTGTGAAACACTTCATGTGCTGCGGTGTGCTATTTGTCAAGCGGTGACCTTGAATATTTAAGAGTCCCCTTGGTGGAGTTTTCTTTCCCAGTGCTCTTCACACATCGGCGCCGTGGGAATGAATGATACGATGGCAGGAGAGAAGGAAGGGAGATAAACTCACCGACTGACAGACAGGACGGTTGTAGAGGAAAAGGAGAGGAAAGAGAGGTGGGGGTTGAGTGGGACCATCTGACACTCTCCAGGGAAATCTTATCATAATGTAGTGTGTGTGTGTGGGGGGGGGGGTTTCTACTTGAGTGGAAGATTTGGGATGAACAGATATGAGGTTGGAGGGGCTTTAAGGGATTAACAAATCAACAAACCCGCTCTCCTCTCTCTCTCTCTGTCCTATCATCTTAGTCTGCCAACTGGACATGCTCTATATATCTGACTAAGTCCCCACATAACCTCTCTGAAGTTTTCATGGTCAGTCTGTCTTTCTCAAGACCTGTTATTGGATTATAATTCAGTCCAAAGACTCTCTTTCCGTCTCTCATGCTCTGTCCTTCCTTTCTCTATTACCGGCTGTGCCACTCATTTCTCTTTTTCTCTAAACCACTCTTCCACACTTCCTTTCTCTCCCTCTTCTTCTAAGCATCTCTGTGTTTGTTCTTGTCCCGAGGGATGAAGTGAGGATGGACTGTGACTCAGGAAAGAGAGAAAGATAAGAGAGAAAAAGAGTTAATGTGGCCATCTGGTCTGGTTTGGCTGGATTTCGTTTTTGGCTCTGCACACCTTGTGTCACTCCACTGGCCATAATATCAAGTGACAGGATGGCTTTCGGCCTCGACAAGCCAGTGTCCTTAAAACAGGGGATAAATGAGGGAGCAAGATGCTAACAGAGAGACAGAGAGGGAGGACTATAGAGGGATGGAAAAGAAGCGAGATGGGAGGGGAATATCAAAAAATAATGAGATGCGTAGATGGAGGGGTGGTAGGTCATGGGACAAGGCAAGCGCGGATTAAAAAAGTAATGACATTCATCCTACAAAAGCACTGCCTTCATTGGCTCAACTCCTCCGTCCCGCGCCACAGAGGTCAGCTGTTCTACGAGAGATCCAGTGAGCTGCTGAGAGAAAACTTTGATGTTAACTTTGCGTGATTTGTTTGGCTGCTCCGCTGCGGTGGTGAGAAGGGAGACGGGATAGAAAGAGAGAGAGAGAGAGAGAGAGAGATAGATGGAGAGAATGGACTGTATTCCTGAAATTAGGCCAGTCACTGTCTAGAAATGTGAACTCATGTTCCCGTTTCCAGCCGTTCCCCGGAGGAGCTTGCCTGCCTGCTCGGCCAGTTCACTGTCCGCCGTGTTGCCTTCACTGTCCTCATCTGCAATCTGATTTTGTTACATGCTCTGCAGTACTTAAAAATAGGAATCAACAAAAACTTTCCAGCTGCTTTAGGAAATGAACATTTGAGAAATACATACAGTATTTGTGAAACTACAACTCGTCATGAAGCGGTTCCAGAGGTGGTGGAAGCACACACGCTCAAAACTCAGGAAATAATGCTTATATTCTTGATTAAGCTACACTCCATAACTTTATATTCTTTGTTGAAGTTTCACTACTAGGTACGTGCTTTTAAATGCAGTGAGTGTACTTGCATTCTGTTGTTTTCACCTTTGTTTGTGCTGCAGTCAGCTACAAAAAGTGTTCTGCTTCGCAGCAGCTACGGCCACAATATCTAACACCTGTACAGCTTAATAAAAGGTAATCCAATACAACACCACAATAAACTATGTTCTCAGAGACTGGATCAGCACCTCTCTGATGCAATTTTAACGATAATGCACCTCACAAAGGCAGTGTTTGTTGAGGGGTTATTGCGTTGCATTACATTACATCGTGCAGGTGTTCATGTCCACCCACTGCATATGCTTTTATGGCACCCAGTAGGTACGGTTACCTTAATGTTCAAAGTCTTTTAACAACATTAAAGCGGTATTTGACTTGATTTTGTAAGTGGGATCAGATAACATGATTGTTTGAAGTGACTATCCCTGTTTTTGTGTATGAGTCACAGACGAAATGAGACAAGCAATAGAGAGCACACAACAGGAAGGCCGACTCAGCTGCATCCAGCGGCTGTACCCAGACCTCTAATATTAGATTTTTCTGTAGCATAAAAACAAAAATACCTGTCTACCTATGCCCTCACTAGATCTGATGGATTACCTGTCCATTAGCATCGTGTAACACTCTCTGTAACAGTCACCAGGCTTGTAGCACATGTAGCCATCTCCGTATCCAGCAGTAGCTCCAGACTGTACACTGACGTCCTCCCAACATCATCGCAGTTTAGCTCCTGCTCAACTAAACTCCCTAATCTGATCTGGCACGATGAGTGTCTTAGCGTCTTGCTGTGGATTACTGTGGACACACGGCACAGTTCCAGCGATGAGTAAGAAAGTGAGATGACAGTGTAGTCGTTACAAAGGTGTGAATCTACTGAGCTGACACTGCAGATTTGCTCTAAGGCAGAAAGACAATGTTTCCCGTCAGCGCAGAGCAAATTTCCATCCTTCCATAACTATAACCCCAACACTTTGAAGCACTGTTATCTTGGCAACTAAACTGTTGGCTAATTTAGATTATTGCACAGCCATGGCCCGTTGCTGTCCCACCCGTTTTAGGCTGCTTCATTCAAATATGATTGTGTAAGTGCGGGTTCTGCAAAAAGAAACATCTTCACACGTTCTAAATTTTGTAACAACGATATGTTTTGTAATCGTTCATACAGAATATGCCACACTGAAAAAGCACAGCATGTAGCTGCAGAAGAGGCTATATTTCCTCTTCCCTGCACCCATCACAGACGTGCAGACAAACCACACAACCAGTGGCGGAGACAACAGGAAGCCTTTTTTGTGAATTAAGGGCATAGTAATGAGAAAACAACTACCAGAAAAGGCCAGACCTGTGCAACATGTGTGAACTATGCTATTATATTAAGCTGAAAATACAAAAGTGTAATATTTGTGCTACGTTTGAATGACTGTCCTCGAACCCAAAGGCACGGCTACGCAAGATTAGCATCACACTGCTGCGGTTCTCTATTTGCACTTTTTGTTTTATATCGTGCAGAGAGAGATCAAAGGAAGTTTTACTTATCCGACCTCATTTGGATCAGATCAGCAGCCGTTTCTTGTGGATCACAAGGGGGACATTCGGGGATTACGGTCACTCTTCACAGCCTGTTTCGGTCTATCTCTGTGTGGCTACTCTTGTATTTGTAGCCCTGGGAAAGGCAGCACGAGTCCCAGATGAGCAACATCTGATCCCAACTGATTATTATATTTGGGTATCATTTCCCATTTGCGTGCCTGCATGCAATGAGTCATAGCGACAGTGAATCATTGTGCCAATGTACAAACTGAAACCAGTGACTAAAATATCTGTGTGTTAATATTAAATAAAAACTGAGTTGAAAGATAGAAAAGTCACATCATCCTGCAGCACTGAAACCAATCTTCATCATTAAAGATCAGTGATTTAGCACCCCTGAACTGGGTGTCGTTCATTTAGTAGAAGCAATTTCTCGATTGAGGCCGAAAGTGCATGACATGATAAAATCTCTTTAGCTCCTTTGATCTCCTAAACGCCAACCTAAAAGCCCTTGAAACAGAAACAAGCTTATTAGATTTCGCTGATCACATGGAGAATATTACTCATTTAAACAGTTTAGTGTGAGCACTTCTTTAATTTGACACTCAAAATAAGTCCAACTTTAATTTAAACTGTGTGAGTAATCAAGTGCACATTAGTCTAATGATGACTTACACAGGAAACCTAAAAGAGATAGAGCAGAAGATTTGGGTGGTGATAAAAGCCTTAACCTCGAACTTCCGTTGCCAAGCTCATGTTGTTTTTCTATTTCACAAAGTGAAACGCGTTTGATGCCCAGATTGGCAACTGACAACAAGTCAACATCTCTAGGTAACTTGTTTAAAATGTAAAAATCTGCAATGTAAAGTTGAGTAAAATGTGGCTTGCTTTAAAACTGGACCACCTACTGTGAGCCAGTGCAGAAAAAAATCCATTTTATTTACTCTCCAGCGGAGTTTACTTTATGTTTCCCCCCTCCAAGACAGTCTCCTGGTCAGCCATGCATTACATCCCTAAGTTGCCATCCCTTCCAGGTTTTCTGCTGTTGTTTTCAATGTTTTTGTCACAGCATGACATAGTAATCAATAAGCAATTAAAGAAGATAACATGGCACAGGCGCAGGGCTTACATGGCGCGCTTTGTTCCAGTGTATGTTTAGGCATCTTAGGGATTTGGTGCAGAGACAAAAGAATCAGTGTGTGTGTGTGTGTGTGTGTTTGGGGCATTACAGTCACATTGCCTGACACACAGCGACTATGAGAAATAAAAATAGAGCTCATAATTTCTTTTTTACACACAACTCTGGTATATGCTCATTCCTTAAGGAGGGGAAGCTCAGATGATACTCAGCAGTAATCTTAACCAGGAAGAGGTGTTGAAACCACCCATCCTGTGCGAAGGAATATCTGCTGCTGGTTTACAAGGAATTCACACGCACTGCCTGCAAGAGTCACACTGTTTTCCAGCCTCTGATATTCTGTCACTTTGTACAGCAGCAACATAAAAAAATATCTAATGGAGTTGCACTGCATCACATGACAGTACCACTCATTCCTGGTACTGGCCAGTGTGTGTGTGTGTGTGTGTGTGTGTGTGTGTGTGAAGGAAAGCTGTTTTATCACGCTGCTGACACTTGGTTCTATAGTCTTTTGACTGTGAAAGACAGGCAGTCGGGGCAGATGTCTCCTCTCAGCCATGGTCAGTCCTCCCCCCCAACACCTGTAATATAACAGACCTGCCTGCCTGGACGGCTGTTAGGAAAAGCTTCAGAGGGTTTAGGTGAAGTGTATGTGTGCGTTTGTACCCGCAGGGGGAAAGTGAAAGTAGATTTGATGCTCTTTATTAGAGTTATTATGGAAACAAATACATACATAGTATGAATGCACTAAAGCGAGTAAGTCTTTCTGTATTTAGTGTCAGCATGTGTGGTACATATCGGGGAAAAGTGTGGTCTGTTTTGCATTAAAGCAAAGCATGAAAAAAAGAAGGGAAGAGAAAATCTGAACACATCCACTTCTCCCTGTTCCTGTCTCTCCTCTTCTCCTCCTTTCTCTAACGCTCTTTGCTTTTTACAGGCTGCCATTTCCACTAAATTAGTGCCCAGGGTTTTAATTGCAGTTTATGAAGCTCATTTATTGGCGCAAGAGTCTGTGTTTGTGTGATCTGGCATCCAGCACGGCAGGCCAGTCCTCTCCAAGCCTCCCTGCGGTTTAGCATTTCTTTTTTTTCCCCCTCTGTTGTTTTTTTCTCCCCCTTCCCTTTTTTTAACACCAGAATGTTGCTGGGCTTAACCGTACACGCTGCTGTTTTTATAGAGAATTAGCACTTCTTTACAAAGTGCCGGCTGTGTGGCTCCACACTGGAAGTGTTGCCTTTAAATCAGCCTTTCCCTTTAAAACCACGCAGGCGCGTGCCAAAAGCCACACTTTCAGCATGCAGAAGCATGATTTGAATCAAAGCACGGGGAACTTTTAGGACAGAGAGACGTGCAGTAAGCTGTTCACAATTGTTGCACGTGCAGCAGGTTACCGAGCTGGTGATCCGTATAAGAAGAGCGGACGGTGTTTTCATGATCCATGACGATCTCACTTCTCTCTGAATTTCTCGTTCACGTCGCCTCTTCCCCTGCTTTCTCTTTTCCTCCACATCATCCCCTCCATGGCATTCCAGTGACACCCTGGAGGCTAATTAAGCCTTAATTACATTTGTTGGAATTGATTTGTGATTCAGTCTTTCCTCTGTTGTTCCAACTCATTGGCCCCCATAGAAATGTCATTAATGCACCATTATTTTCACTGGCGGTCTAATTAAAAGGACATACTCTCTGGGTTTCCTCTGATGAGATGCTGGGAAGAGGAACATGTTGGCGACTGGCACCCGGATGATCCAGAATAGAAGACACGGCGGGGACACGCTGTGCAGAAGGAGACTACCAGGTGATTCGTTTGCGTTAGACGACATTATCATGAGACAATTTTGTAGCTCGGATGCTTGATATGGAGATAAAAATGTGCACTTTCATTGATTAAACAGTATTTATGGGAAACAGATTTTGGGAAACATGCTGATTTTCGTTGTTGCCAGTTGTTACATGAGAAGATCCATTTCCACTGGAAGGTAACTGGCACTTTACTTCCCCAGGAATCTAAGTTCAGAAACCTTTAAAGGCGCTTCTGAGGAAATTGTAATTAATGTTCCCGCTGCAGGTCTAAAGCGCCAGGATGATATAGAAAATTAGTTCACTGATCATAAAGCACATTTTATGTTAATACGCTCACAACAGCAACACTAACGACTGCTCCACCAACTGAGCTACAGTGCAGCATTTTACCAATTTGCAATATTCAGCATTGTAGACCCCGGACAAGAGACAACCCCACTTGGAAGTAAGTTTAAACCCTGGTTCAGAAAGAACAGTACATACTGTAGGATCAAAGGTCAAGACTTTGATGCACTGAACAACACAAGCGAGCAAAACTACTGGAACAGATAGTTTTGACGTATTTGTCTGTAAACCAACAGACAAAACATTTCTGTTTGTGTTCTCTGAATTCAGCCTGCTGCCATCGTCAAGTCTTATGTCATCAATAAAGTTTAGTGAACCTGTTTCAGATGCAGTGACGCAAGCTGATACTAACTTCACCATGCTTCACAGATAAGCTTGTATGGTTAGGTTCACGATCAGATCTTTTCCTCCTCCACACTTGGGCCTTTCTTTCAGTTTGGTGACGGTTGATCTCATTAGTTCATGAAACTTTCTTCCTGCATCTGAGGCGTTTGCATCTTGTGTTATGACCTTTATGCTCCTGGCTTTGCTGTTCATGCAATGCAAACGTTGTTTTCCCTCTTTTTTTGACCCTGATGTCTCCAGTGTACAGAAAAAACCTCATATTCAGCCATCCCAGCAGGTCTATTCAAGCGTACGTGTTTCCAGTCTTTATGCTAAATTACGCCTGACTTTACTCACAGGTCTATGTTTGTACTGAATGTACAAACATGATATCGATCTTTTCATGTAGGTGAATAACAGTATTTCCCGTCATGTCAAATTGTTATTTTAGACGTCACTCCTGACCTTAGTTCGTTTTTCTTCCAGTACTTGAGCATTTTGTTTTCTCTACAAGATAAGAAGAGAAGCAACTATTCGCTGGAAGATGTAAAAATGAAAGACATACAGATGTGGATCTATTGCGCATTTGGCCTAATTTTATCTGGCTACGATCCCGGGCCATAACGACTTGCTCTGTCTTAATAACTGACCCCAGTAGCAGAGCTTCGGGCTTGCTCGAAACACAGCATGGCAAAGAAATTCCCTTTCAGAAACAAAAAGCAGAATTTAGAGCTGGCAGTTGTTTGTGCTTTCTTTAAAACACTGGTCTTTCCTTAGGGAGAGAAAAAAGGGAGAGGGGGGTTTGCGGTGCATTCACATGTGGAAGCTCAAAGAAGTAACAATCTTTCCCAGCCTACTCTGGCCTCATATGGCCTATGGTATCCTGCTAGGACTGTTCCCTCTGCCTTCCTTTCCCTGACTGCTCCTCTCTCTTTCTTTGCTTGTACATTAGCGCACACACATTACATTACATCAGAGCTTCTTCTCTAACCCTCACTTCTACTGAAAATCTGTCACTTTTCTGCATGCCCCCTGTCTTTTATGATTGTCCGTAAAGGGACTATAGCCAACATGCTGGCTGGCAGGCTCATGGGCACGCTGGTCAACTGCTGCACAGTTGGCTAGGTTGGTGAGAGAAGGGGACATATAACGTGAGCGGGGAGAGCAACAGAAAGAGACTAAAGGGCGGAGAGATGAATGGCAGCACTGGAGATGGAGAACTAGGAATGGGGTCACTCGAGTTTGTAGCTCATAGTACGGGCTCACTCTCTCCACCCTGTTTAGCAGGCTGGCTTTTCTGTTACTTCCCTTTCTATCTCATCAAATCTGCCATCTTTAAGAGGGTTACTATAACAACAGTATCCCTCATTAATCGACCTGGCAACCCTGTTTCAGAGTGCCGACCTAATCATGCTATGTAAACAACGATGATGAAGTGAAGCATTAAGAAAGCTTACACTTCGCATTTCTTTTATGGGGCATTGGCACAGCTCAGACACCGCTTTAGAGACGATACATGAGAAATGTTCTGCTTAGTTACAGGTTGCTTTCAGGGGAAATAAGCCAAAAAAACAGGCTGTTGAGCAAACATAGAGAAGTTAACCATTTTGGGAGTATGAATTGTCCCACATAAAGGTGTTTTCTATAACTTTGTCAGGTCCCTGAGATTGCGGAGTCATCTGGAAAAAGCAGCGCTCTCAGATTCTTTATTCTTGGGTAATACAGCATAAAAGAACTTCCATTTTTAGCTTTACGGCAAATTACATTAATCCACAGCTCAGTGAGCCCTAATGCTTTGAAAGTAACAAAAATCGACAGAGGCGGATGAAGCTTTTTGATATTGTTCAGAGTTTCTCCCGGCGAGGCCTCCATTATACCCCCTCTCTGCTGCCGAGTGGGAAAAGAATGGGTTAAACCTGTCTGCGGCCCACATCTGGGAATCATTTGAAACATTCCACAAGGCTTACCACATGTTTTCAGATGGACTAAATCCTGCGAAAGGCTCGGCTGTCAGAGGCTTGAAAAATCATCGTTTTTTTGCCAGGAGGGGAAAAAATGAGAAAGAGAAAATTAAACTGTGTAATAGATTTGCTCTGTTGCAGGTGAGATTGGGTTGAGATGTGTTCAGGTTTGCAGGCGTGCAGGCGTGCAGGCATGCGTTTGCTGGGCAGCAGGAGTGGCGGTTGTAGTGTGAATTTTAGTGTGAAGACTTGTGTTTTTGTGTCCTTGTGCATGTTTGGTGGCATGTTCTTTGAATGTGAGTAAAAGCTATTTCTTTAACAGCCACTTGCAGTTGAATGGAGACTTTGGGGCTTTGCTCTCTCCTCCCCTCACCCATTTCTTTTTTATTCTCCACAACCTAGCATCGTCAAGTGAACCGACATGAAAGCTGTGCAGCCTTTCAGCACGCCTGTCCAGACATCTTTGCTGACACGTGTGGCACGTTCAGTTGCTGGCAGGGTGGCAACTTTTAAGCATTCAGATGTTGTGATATGTTCATCTTACTGCCATATATCCTGTAAGGATCTTTTGTTAAGCTCAATAGCGAACATTCAACCTGGCCTTGAAATGCTTTCTATGGTGGTTGCTTGACAGTTTCACTATTACACTCTACAGTGGTTGACAAGCTAATAAAGGGCAGTCGCACAGTGCATGATGAATGGGTGGCTGCTGGGACTTCCAAATACATATGTGGTTTTAAGGAAGGCAGCAGGCTGGAGGAATTAAAAGTCAGGGGACTTTGTGGATGGTGATTGACCACGATGCATTGGCACCTTTACGGTTCTTTCACTTACACCAGGTTTCAGGTCATCTCTGAATGCACGCCGGAGAAAGGGTGGTATCCTGACGTCAGACCCCAGGGCTCTCATATTGCTCTGGTGCGTTAGACGCCCAACTGTAATTGTCCAATGACATTTGGGTAGCTGGAAATATTGTTCTTGGATGTGGATGACACGTTGAACAGAGGAGGGGCCCCCCTGTCTCTGCCACCCTCTCTTTTACTCTGTGAACCAGACCGCGACATGTGGTATGTGGCTCCATGCTGGGGGGTCAAAGCATTAATCGGGCTTTCTCATGTTACCACACTGTGGAAATAGCACTGGGCTTTCACACTGAACAGTAAATAGTCAGCCAACGTTTAGAGGGTGGAGACTGAGCACCTGCTAAGGGTCTTATCAGGTGCATTGTTAAATGAAGCATGAGAGAGACACTTTACTACAGTCTTGTAACTAAATGTATTATTTTATGTTATGATTTTCATAGGAGGGAGTCACAGGATTAAGGCAGCTCTGTGAGGCCACCGACAACATTGGTGCTGTTTGAATTAGCAGTTACCAACGTTTTGGGTTGATGAGCAAATAAATAAATCAACATTTCGTCAAGTTGACTTGATTTCTTATTTACTTAAATGAGATGTTTGATACTACTTGCAAACCTGTATAGTAAAGGAGAAGCTACAGTCAGCAGAGATTCAACAAATGAGTCACAAGTCATATAATGAGCCTTAGCGTTGCTTGATGGATTGATTCCGATCATCAAACAAGCGTTTGATGTGTGTTTTATTTATTAAGGAAAGAATCTGTTCAAATCTCCCAGATTTTATGTGAAATATGTGAAATAGTTGACCTCTATATCTTATAAATGGTTGTGCCACACTTGGTGGCAACACTCTTTGGAAGTAAAGCCCGAAAAAGGAGAAAGCTGTATTGTAATCTTGGACCTTTGAAGTGTGTCCAAATTCTAATTTTCTGTCGGCACAGCTAAAGCTTATCTACCTGCCTTACAAACCAGCCCTTACACTGTGAATGTTTGCATTCAGGAAATCTATGTAGCGCATTAATGTAACACACACCAAATGGCTTTTCACTATGCTTGACATGCCCTTATGGATATACAGTGCATGCTGAAATGCAGTCTATATATATGTACCTTAGAGTAGAGGGGGAGTTATTCTTGACTGAAAAGCCATTAAGATTCAACTCCAGTAACTTCCAGTGTAAACCTGGCTACAAGAGGAGGATGCAGCTGGGCTAAGAAGACCCCAGAGGCCTTACTATCTAACATAGAGATATGTTCTGTAGAGAAAACACAACGCTGTAAATCCCCGCGCTGACGCTGAGTGAGCCCATCCAGTCTACATGAACACATGCTATACACACGCATACCAGTCTCCACTTCCACCTGTCAGAAGGCAGTGAAATAAGACAGCTCCATCCCTTCAACTATTCTGTTATGACAGCAGCTACTTCCACCAGCACACACTTTTAGCATTGGACTACTCCCCTAGCCCATGGTTACTTGCATGCCTGTGTGTCCCATGTCACAACCAACCCCTCACCCCCAGCGCAGCATTCCTCACTTGTGTGGTGATGTGTGAGAACTGACACAGTTTAGTGACACTCACAGCTTCTATATATAAAAAAAGCCTTAAAGGCAGAAGGGAAGACAACAAGGATACTGTGGCTGCACTCTCACTGTAGCAGTGTCAGTGCTCCCAGGGAGAGACGAAGAGCAACCGAGAAGGTGACGTGGAGGCAACGTGTGTCACTAGCTGTCTTATGGCCTTTTGTCCAATCATATGGGACAAGATGTTTCACGTACCACCTGTCACTAAACTTTGCTTTCTGGGTCAGAAAGCTATTGAGGATAGCAGTCACATCTGAGAGATAAGAGAGAAGCTGCTCCTTCCCCTAGCACTCAAATCCCTCGCATGCAAACACGCTAAGAAATGCATGCACTGCTTCGCAACTGCTACTGCACACAACTGTTATTCTGATTATACATTTATTATTTTACGCTGAGGAAAAACCTTGTGAGAATGAAGACAAATCGTCTTAAATGTTAATAATTAACATCATTTGTCAGTGGTGAAAAATCGAAATGACTTCAATATGAAGTGAGGATTTTAAAACTATGTATCATTTATAGGTACTGACGGTACAGTATGTCTTTGACGGGACAAAAGGGTACAGCACCCTCAGTGATAAAAGATGTTTCAGAGGCTTTAATGGTATTCTGAGCAGGACGGCGAGGCATAGTCACGCAACGGAGGAGGGACCAGATTGTTTAATATTTTATACAAAAGACACTTCTTTGAATAATATCTAAAAAAAGAAGTTTCTCTGCAGTTTGAGGATGATGATGATGATGAGTTCATCATCATCAGAAAAAATATATAATATTGTCTGTGGGATATTCCTTTAGAGCCAGCTCATACATGAGATTTGTCCGATGAAACATCTAGTTTGTAGTTTGTAATTAAAGTGCTTAGAATATGTCTAAATATTTGTTGTATATGATCCATTGTGTAATAAAAGCATGGCTGATTTTAATCATTTTCAAATTAAACTTAGCTCTCCCTTTCCTTGCAAAACATGGAAAATTCTCTTGTGCGTTTTGCACAAAATACCACACATTGTGATTTATTACATTACGCTGTGTTACTCTTTGGCTGGCTTTGCTCTCTTTTGCAAACTCGTGTTTGCTTGCATTACTTTGAAAAAATCACAGCTTACATAATCACCATCAAATTTAACCTCATATTAAAGGTTAAGTAGAAAGTATGTTCTTTTGCAACTGAAAACACTCTCTGGCTGCAGGACTGAGGGTAGATATGGTAACGTGAGCGTTTCAGTGAGGCATAAAGGAGCTGGAAGGGAAAGGTGTTTAAAACCTAATCTAAGCTAGTGGCATGTGTTTGTTGTCACGTCGCATCATTAGAGCCGAGCAGAAACCACATCTGGAGGGAGCAGGACATCCACTCGTTTTCAGGACTGGCCCCACGAAAGGAAAGGGGCGGGGTCAGAGCTGGCGTTGGATTTCACAGCCGGAGAAGGTGACTGGCTGCAATGGTTGCCTGCGCGAAAGCCGTGCCAAACTTGTGTGCTCTCCGCGCGCGGCTCGCCGCCTCTTAGCCACGGCGTGCCAGGGAGCGGGATTTCACGCAGCACCCTCGAGAACCGCCGTTTGGGCGTTCGAGAGTCGGCGGAAAACTTTGGAAAGAGTATCACCGTGGAGAAATACAGCTGCGCGGCTCAACTTCCAGCGGCGGCGGCGGCAGAGGCAGCGGCAGCAGCCCGCGGGGGACCGGGAGGAGGAGCCAACAGGTCCCAGGTATTACCATCCACTTGTCAGTGACAGCTTGTCAACATGGGACAGCGTGTGTGTCCAGGTCTCCGCGCGCACAGGAGCCGCTTTACCTGGAGGGGTTTGAATGCGTCACGCGCGGCCACGGTCACGATGCTCGGGAGTGAGACGGGCTTTAAACGCTGGCCACTGTCAGGAGCGGACCGAGTAACGGGAGTCCCAAACTACTGTCCACTCGCTGTAGCGTCCAGTGTCACTGTCGAGAAAGAAAGGAGGATTGTGTGTGTTTAGTGGTGACGACGCGTGTCGGGTCGGGTAGCATGCGCAGCTAACGCGTCTCCGGCTCAGTGTCAGTTAGCAAAGCCAGCCTGCTCACCGTGGAGCCTGGCACTTCAGAAAAAGTGCTGATAGGGGGGGGGGGGTGTTCACTCCACGCACGTGCACAGTGTCGCCGATGTTGCCTTGAGCTCGAGGCGAACCTTGCTCGAGCGCGCGACACGCTTGTGCTGCTGATAGCGATCAGAGCACGAAGCTACTCTCTGCGCTGTGAACGGGTACAGCCCACAGGCTGCATCCCGTTCATGTACTCTAACACACAGATCTGGACACCTGGAGACCCCAGGCACACAGGCATTCCCCCATCTCAAAAGTGACAAGAACTGACGGCCTGAAGTACAACTTCGAGCTGACAGGTATCAACCCCAATTTGTTAACACCCCTGATTAACCCCTGTCAGGGAAATGTGCCAATTTGAGGTGTCTGGATCTCAGCAGCAAATTAAATGTCAAGATGGCTGTGGTGTAACATTGCAGTTCCATACCCCGCAGCATCGAAAACCTGCAGTGTTTATCTTGTAAAACCACAGATCACGGTGCTTATTACCCTCCATTTAAGAATTTAACAAGTACTTTCTAGTTGTTTCCTTTAATTAAACCAACGCACTTCATGCATTTGGCACAGCATGATTTGTGGAGTCACATTTTATGATCTGACTGCTTTTGCACTCAGCATCTGAAGGTTTTGGCTCCAGATTGTTTGTGGGGTGGCGCCGCACATGAAATATGCCCTTACCTGCCACAGCCTGTGACATTTGGAACATTATGCATTAAAGGAAAGTCACTCAGCGGGAACTTTAATGTGTCTCGAGGGTTTTCCCACCCTGTCACCTCCACTCTTAGAATGAGTCATAGTTCCATCACCATAAATTGGCAGCCGTTGTTTACCTGCCCACTAAACTGTCACATAGGATATTAATTTTGATAATAACCATTAGAAAGTGGTTGTAACTACTTTATTCTGCTGTCTTGCCACCCTGTGATCGACGTCACACCTGTTGCTCAGTTCTACAAGCACAGTTCCTGTCTTAGTGGTTTGAAATAGGTTATTTGTGGGGTATGATGCCAGCACTGATAGATCTATAAATGTACTGTTGATGATTCAACAATAATTAATCTCACATAGTGAGAGAGGTTAGAGATATTCTGTTTTGAGATCATTGTTGAAGGCAGCTCTACTGGTGGCTTTGGAAATCTCTTCCTCCCACAGAAGAGAGGAAAATAAAGAACTTGTGTGCTTGTTTCTAATCGTTACGTAGCACAAACTAGGAGCTTTCTGTGCTACTTACAGACCCGGTGTGACGTCAACGGGAAGTGGATTCTCTGCTCGTGTGAACGGTGCCAGTTAAGAGGCCTCACATGCGTCCGTTTCACATCGTACTAAATGTGTCACCGTGGGGGCAGTGGCTCACTCACATTGCCTCCTCGCATCCACCTCCCCTTCCTCAAGTCAAGATACTGCAAAAGCAGGATAGTTGGTCATTGGCTCACACCTTTCAGTCGATAGTTGTTTTGTTTTGCTCGTCACCTGTGGAACAATTTCCTTGACCAAATCAAACGGCACAAGTTATTAAAGCTAAGATTGCTCTTATTTAGAGCCCGTTTTGTTAGGTAATCCAGCTGCAGCTGCTGTTTTTCTAACGCAAATATATTACTGAAAATACATGCCAAATATAATCTGTCGAATTACTGTGTATGTTTACTTTAGAAATTTGGTGTGACTGATTTTCATATTGAATGTTTTTCCTTCCTTGTATTATTGTCAGGTGGTAGGGATGGAGTCACCCCTACCGCTCAGCAGTCACCATGTTGTTGAACCATGCAAATTGTTTTGAGGTCAGTCACAAGATAGTAGCCTTCACAAACAACTTTATGTAAATCCCAGTTATAAATAGCAGATTGAAAAAACGTTGTTTAATCAAAGTGAGGAGGAAACATCTCAGGACGAGACTTTGGAAAACATTAGCATTGGAGCTCTCTCTCTCTCTGAAAAGTTCCCATGTGTCAGGTGGTTTCGTTGGGTTCGTTTGCGCCCCTCCCTCGCCAGAGCACCCCTCCTCCCATCTGTAGTTCCCCGCATGAGCTCGGCTGACTCACAAGGCTGTGCAGCACAAGCTCATGAGGTACTGACAGATGAGACATGCTCCCCACAGTGGCAGGGCACCCTGGAGATGTCACCCAGTGCTTGCCTGACGGTAAACACCTCTACCCAGTCCCACCCACACGCTGTCAGGTTTTGACTGTTAGCAGCTCTGTTTCTGGGGTAGGAAGTACGCAAAGTGAAAACAACACTGCCGAATTGTTTTAGGCACTGCAAATATGAAAATAGAGTTTCTTTTTTTAGAAATGATCTTGATGTGTACGTGTTTTAGTTCAGCAATTCACCAATGACGATACTTCAGTTTGTCAGCAAATAGCATCTTTAGCCTAATAGAGTAACACTTACTTCTACAAATGAGTCCAGTGGAGCCAAGCAGTCCAGCTTTACCCCAATAAAACCAGTCCCAACTTAAACGAAACAGGTCTCTACTCTGTAAGTAAGTAGAAATAAATTGGGATATTACAGCGGTTTGGCTGTGGTGCCCAATGACGTAGTCAGTGCCTTAGGGACTGGGGCGAGTGTGGGAAAAGCAGGAGAGAAGAAGGGTGGGAGTCGATACTAGGAGAGAGGAGCCGAGGACGAGTGGGATTTTTTTACGTTTTGGAGAGGGAGTGGAGCTGCTGAGATACTGGGATATGGGAGCCCTGCTCACGTCTGCTGGCAGCAGTCAAACAGGCCTTCTGTTGCATACTGATTCTCTTTTAGCTACTTTGCACACAGCTCACTAGCCTGGCCAGCCTTGCAAGGGTTAACACTCCCTCCTTTCACACTGCCTCCTTTTATTCCTCTTTTTATGGCTTTGATGGTATTAAATAATCTTTACGTGTCAGAGTGCACAGCTCCCAGTGTTCATGTTGGGAGAGCAATTAGGTCAGAGTGGTAGAATAACTCGGTTTCATCTCAGTCTTAAAGCGGCAGGGAACCTCACGTCTACTCGCTTTTTATATGCACCTCAAAGTGTCAGAGTGAGATTTTCGAGGTCCAAGGCCAGTAGGGTTATCAGAGCACCCAGAGAGAGAGAACTTTCCACTCTCCGTAAAGTCTTACGATGTCCCAGAATGGATCATCAGTTGTGATATTTTAGGTTCTCTCTATGTTAATTTGCCCGAAGAACCAGGCCACGTTTGTCTCCTTTCTTCCTAATGAGGATGAGCTAAAGACTCATATAGCCTATTATCCTGGTTACTGATTTGGAACAGGTTTTGAGCTAAAGATTCTTTTGGTAGACGTATAAATGACTGATACGTTTATCTGAAATAGCTGCATTGCTTTATTAGACCGACGCATTCTTCAGATCACGGCATAAAATGATTTATTATAGTCTTGTGTTTCTGTTTGATATGGTCTTGCGTTTAAATGTCTGTGTAGTAAAAGATCTCAAAGCCTGTTCTCTCATTGTTGAGATTGCATTTCTGCCATTTGGCATGTGAATGTCTTGGCCCGTTTCATTACCATCGTCACAGAGTTTCATACTATTTTCCACACTCATTTTGTACCTTGGCTTTTTACAAAAGGGTCTCTGCCCAGTCGGACAGTCCCTCGGCATGACGGCTGACATTTCCAGTGAAAGAGCCCTATTGTTGGTTGTTAATCCCCCTCCACCCTCCACCACATAAAACAATGGTATCAATTGCTTCCACTGAGTACATCCACAGCTCTGAGTGAGAGACAGACTGGCCGGGCCTGTTAGGTAGCCTGCCAGCCATCCTACCAGACAGCCAGGGTGACCTCTTCATTTGCAGTGATCACTCCATGCTCCTGTCCGCAGGTTCCTCGTCTAATATTACCTCTGCAGCGTAAGAGCCAGCGCTTGATTGTGGCTGCGCTGCCACCTCGTAAATGTGTAAATACTATGTGTGTATATTTATTTTCCCAGAGAGACGGTGGAGCATTCCAGTGGCTTCTACACGACACCATCCCCCACCTTCTTAATGAATGGTCTCCATTCTATTTTCCTTCATTTTCCTCAGGACACTGCCATTAAGTTTGACAGATGATATGTTCGTTCACTGAAACAGTGATCCCGAGCACACTGGAGCATCACTGGAAATTGGATTCACACAACCACCCCTTCGCTCCTTGCCTTTTTTCCATCTCTCCTTTCCTTTCCGTCCTCTTCTTTCCTGTTGCTCTCTCTCTCTGTCTGCACTGAGCGACATGCTGTTAATATTCCTCTTAGACGTGTACCATACAGCTGAGCTGCCATGAGTCAGACAGATAGCCCGATAGCCGGTGTCACTTACATAGATGTCTGACTAGCCAATCTGTCCCTAAGAGCCCCTTGATAGCACCACTGCTGCTCTGTGTCTGCTGCCGGTTATGACATTGTTCTGATACTGTTTTTGTCTGTGGTTCAGAATAACACGCTTGCATTTCATGTGTAGTGTGTAGAAATTGGCATAATTTTATTGTTAATATTTTGAGGTAATTTGAAACTTGGGAAACAGAATATTTCAAGTTGACTACTCAGGTGCTAGATACAGAAAATCCATCCATCCATCATCTTCCGCTTAGCCGCAGTTGGGTCACAGTGGGTGCTGGAGCCTATCCCAGTAGTCTTCGGGCGAGAGGCGGGGTACACCCTGTACCGATCGCCAGTCTATCGCAGGGCCAACACATAGACACACAGACAAACAACCATGCACACAAACAGTCACACCTGCAGACAATTTAGTGGGACCAATTAACCTAACATGCATGTCTTTGGACGGCGGGAGGAAACTGGAGTACCCGGAGAAAACCCACGCAGACACGGGATGAACATGAAAACTCCACACAGAAAGGCACCCGGCCGACCCCGGGACTCGAACCTAGCTGTGAGGTCACAGCACACCAGCACACCACCGTGACGCCCTAGAGAAAATCCAAGTAGACAAAACAAAACAATTAGACATTTCACAGTGGATAGCTCCACATTATTGCCACAGCTAAATGTTGTAATGTTTTATTAGGTGATTATATTCCCAATTATTCTCTTTGGTAGAGTAAAATGAAAAGGCCTATCCCGGTTCGTCTGAGTCCAAGATAACATCTTCAGATGCCTTAATGTATCCAACAAACAGTTTAAAACCCAAGGATATTACACCATGAGAATTTCTGGACCCTTTTCTTGGAAAAATAACTGGAACAATTAACTGATTAGCAAACAAATGTCTTCCAGTTTACAGCACTGTAGCGGTAACGTGTCCAACAGACTGTTCTTCATCAAATCTTATCTACGTAATCAGGGCACTTGGCAGCACCTGTGTTATTCCCAGTTTACAGCTGATTACATGTAGGTCTCCAGCACAGTCTCCATGTCCAGTTTCAAAGTGCTATGCAAATCAAACCATCTTAACACTGATTTCACTGGAACAAATCTTTATTGTGCCTCCTGTGTGGGCATGTGAGGCAGTTGACAGAGTATTACCAAGCTGCTGCAGCTGCAGCTGCTTGCACATTAGCTCAAGTTGCTTGGCCGCGTTTATCAGTGAGAAGTGAGAACACCACAGTGGAGAGATAATGGTCCTGAACAAAGATGATACCGCTGTTGCTGCCTCTAGCTTGAGCAGCTAGCTGGTTGTAAGTGGTTCAGCTCACAGCGTCGTTATCGCACTGCTCTGCTGCCTTGGCTTGTGACCGCCAAGTATATGTAGCTAGTGAGCCACTGCCGCCGCTTTCTCCGTCTCCACGGACTGCCATTACATTGCAGTCAGACCCAGTGAGCAGCCATCACACCAAATCACTGTCATGCTGAAACGTTGCAGTGCAGAGCTTGATAGATGACTAGATTCCTGTGTTTGTAGTCGGAGGTGTGGACATCAAGCCAAAATTAACCACAAATCATTGCAGCACAAGATGATTGCAGGCTAATTACATTTCTCTTTTTGTAGAGTTATGAAGTGCCAATTACTCTTACATCTTTTGTTTGTGTAAAAGCCACAGCAATTCTCGTTGTGTGTGGTAGTTTACATATAAATAAACTGCATGTATAGTTAATGCAACTGGGAGGAAAACATCTCAGAAATGTACCAAGAAAACTAGACCTCAGCCTGCAGATGGTTGCCAGCGAGAGAGCATTACACGACGCTCGTTCAGTCCGGGAGACTGTGAGACACTATCAATAACTGCGGATCGTTTGATTGGTTTTGTACTTCATTTCATAGCAACACGATTTTCATTTTTCTTGGCTTATTGTCTTGCAGTAAGAATTCTGTAATATGGCGCATCAGGCAGCCATATGTGCTTCCATTTGTGATCAACAACCTCTGCAGAGAGGTGACTGGAATATGCAAATGTCTGCATGTTAATGGGATAGTAATGTAATGAAGTACGTTGTATATGGCCGATAATGAGCTGTGGTTATTGAGTGTTGATGGCTTCTCCTCGGTTCGCCTTTGTTGCTTCACGAGCTGCAGCTTTCTTGTTTATTTCTTCACGTCGCACATGCACGCGATAACACGTGCAAATACAAAGACAGACAGATACACAAACATTGTGTTCTTATTGATTCATGGCACTGAGTGAAAAGCGTACCTGGAGTACTTGCCCACTGATATTGTGAAACTAAATTGGCCAAAACTGAGACAGATGCAGTGCAGTAAATTAAACAAGCAATCTTCTCTGGGGGTGACAGCACAATGCTGATTAGGGTTTCATGTGAGCTGCCCTACATTATTTATGGCAGGGCTGCAGTTGAATAGACCCACAGTCCATTGACTGGGCACGTTACGGGAGGCCAAGTCGTAGCGTGAGGGGGAGTTAAAAATGGCTTTATTTCCTCTTGAGGAGGTCCATTTTCATCTAAATGAAGGTGGAAGCCCCAAGCGTGTTGTTTCCAGGCCCTGCGTGCGTGAAATGTGTTGACTGTCTTCCAGTAGGTTTCTCTGCACCGCTGTGCGACGTGTTCCGGGTTGATCTCTGTAGTTCCTATTTCTAGTTCACAGATTGGCTACTTTCTGTTTGCAGTTTGTCGAAGCACTTCTACACGTCTGTAATGCCATGAAACACAGAGAAAAGAAAGAATGTGTATCTCATGGTCTAGACATTTTCTCCTCATCCACAACATGATCTGATATAGTTCACATTCTGTACTTCTGTATTGTTTTCCTGCACCTGTTAATGCTGCCATGCTGCTCACATGTTCACAGTGCTTTGCATCGAGGAATAGACGTTAGTCTGAACACAGTGGGTTATGATAAACAAAGGATTGCTAAAAGATAGAGCTTTATGCAGTCCATTAACAAATGCCTTGATGACCTCAATCCCATACTGCAGATCCGCCTGGGACACACCTAGCTTAAGCCTTCTGCAAGCACAAACTATGAGCAACAACAATCAAAGACAGAGTGAATGAGGCTATGAACCTATGTACCCTATGAGTGCATTGCTGATTTTCTCAGCTGTGCACTGTAATACCCGTGACCGTGGTATATATTATGTATCTATTTATTTGGAGTGGAAGGAGACCCAAATACAACAGGACGTTGTTAATACAAAAAAGGATGCGTGCCAAAGTAACATCAGTCCTAAACACTGGCCTTCTGAGTCAACCGAGGAACTTCTGCCACCCTTAGAGAGTGAAGTGACACGGTTCAACCTCGGATACAGAGATATTGAATAGCTCATTTCTCTAAGACCTTAATGACCATGTTGTATTTCCATCAACACTTCCATCAGAGAAATCACTGGGCTCCAGAAAATGAGACACATCAGTTTAAAAATGTCTGTTCAGATATGAACTGCTCTGCTCACAGTTCCTGCATCTCTGCCAGCATAGAGCTGACCGGTGTGGTTCAGACAGTGATGGAAGTAGGAATGTGAAAAATGAGGAGGAGGAGGAGATAAAAAAAAGTTTCAGAGCATTTGGACCTCTGCCCAGTGTCACACCTATGTGGCACAGAGAGGGTGGTTTTAGTGCCAACAGCTGTGTTTTCTGATTTCATTAGCCATCTTTATCAGAATTGCAGGAGCGCTGGTGGATTTACTGTATGATGTTTTCTCTGCTTGTTGTTGCAAGCAGTTAAGTTTCCTTGGCTTATTATTAGCCTCCGTGTCATATTTTTCGTTAATGAAACCGCATCTTGACTGAATGTAATTGAATTTGTCGTACAAATGCTTGAAAACACCCCCAGTGCGAATGCTTTAGGTGATTTGGGGAGCATGTTTGATGGACTCTGAAGCTAAAAGCTGCTAATCTTCTCTATGCGTTGGAGGTGTGGGATATGATGAAGAGATGTCATTTCTAATTTGTGTTTTGTTTCTACATTCCAATCCTAATAGCATCATTGTGGATTTTCAGCCCATGCACAAGTTATGAAATGACTATCAAGAAGGCTGTATTTGTTTTATTTGTGAAATTAACTGTCATCTCCACTTTGATGGATGTCTGTTGCGTGATTGTGTCCTAATTGTCCCTCACACAACAGCTTGTTTTCATTCTCCGTTGGCCTCTGGCCCAGGGTACCCACTCAGGCTCCGGTCCACTTGTCCAGAGTACCAAACAATGCGGAGCTGCCGTGCTTCTTCAGAGAGCTTCTGTTGGACAGTCTCCCGGGGGTGGGGTGTTTTCTGACCAGTGTGTGCCAAATCTGGCCCCTCACTCAATTGCTTCTTTGTCATTTCCTCCGTGTGAATGTCTTTGTGGCTGAGCGGCAGCGCCATGGATTCCCTGTCTTCAGATACCTTGCATGGCTTTCATCTAGCTCCCCTTCAACCACAACCACAACCCCAAGGTCTTCCAACCATTGTTTTCCTATTGTATTAAACCTCTTCTCTCGTGAAGCATGAAATACAAGCTTTTATATTGGAAATGGCAGGTATTTAAACTTCTGATCTGACCCAGGCTGTGCTCATTAAATCGTTAAAATGATGTAACATTTCTCACCAGCTGCCGTGTGCCAGCATGGCATGTTTTTCCAGTTAGCGATTCCAATATTTGTTTCTGTCATAAAAAGGGTATCTGGTTCTCAGCAGTGGGCTGAGGCTTCATTTGGACTTTGACATTGTAATGTGGCTGAATCCTTCAGGGAGAAGCTGCCTAGCTTTTCATTTAGCAGCTTATGTAGGTATGATAAATGTTGCTAATCACCTATTGACCCGGCGAGGTCAAGCCTTTGCCCTGTCCCCCATCACCCTCCTCCTCCCTGCTGTCTTCTCTCGGCCCCTGTACCCTGTAGATCGCCTTTATCTTGCTCGGGCAGAAGTTTTTTTCTCTCCAACACTGCGAACAGATACGATGCTGCACTACTGTGCACTTTCCTTATTTGCAGTCAAGTGTGAGATTTGTTTCCGCTTTCAAATTTATCTCTCCAAAGATATCTTTTATTTGGCCTTGTGGCCTCTGAAGTACATTTATGTTGTGAATGTGATTCGATACAGAGAGCCAGAACAGATATTCTTCCTCTCTGTATTCTCAGCTTTAATTGTGACCTTTTACTAATACTAATAGCCAGTTCTTAGAACTTTACTGAAGAGATAAGTAAACAGAAAAGAGTGGGAGATTATCGTGGTAATAATCTTATGGAAAAATGAATTTGGTTGAAATACAAAGCACATAGGGTTTTGTATTTTTACACACATACTGAGGGCTGTATGGGCATACTGTGGGCTTTCTGTTCAGCATTTTTTCCATTGGCAGTGTAAAGAATTGCAGAGGAGCTTTTGTTCTTTTGAAAATGCACCTGATAATGTTGGTAGCTGGCTCCTCGCCTAAGCTGGTTGGATTTAAAAGATGAAGAAAAAAAATCTCCCAGTCTCCAGTGCCCAGTGTTACAGACTTTACACACCCAACACAGTGGCCCAGATTTTCAACAATCCTCCAGCGACACAGCTCTTCTGCTCAGAGCCTTTAGAAGTGGATGGTGAATGTCATTAGCGAGGGGGAACCCTCCAAGTTGAAGAGTGCAGCGCAGGTAGGAATAACAATGCTGGCAGCGTAATAATGGTCCCAGTATGATGCCAACTTGTCTGGTTTCACAGATAGGCCTGTAGTTCACCCTGTCCTCCATTTCTACTTTCAGTCTTCCACGTGAGACTGATTGAGCCATTTCGTATGGCTAAGCTGCGTGAAGAGTGCTACTTTTATAATGAAAGAATACTGCTAAATCAGGCCTTGACAAATCTACTTTCTCCATGTCCCCACATTGAGGGTTGGCGGATTAGGCTGTAATTTTAGTGCCACTTATCTTTTCCGGTGCTTTTAAGAATTAGTTCCAAATAACAAAAAAAAGTGTGAAAAAACGTGAAGGGGTTTTGGGGATTGGAACGGAGGGTGTTGGAGGGGAAGCAAGACTGTGGAAAAACAGACTGTCTAGTGGCAGCGAGGCAGATAGAGTTCAAATTAATATACAAACCTCCAGAAAAAAAAAATTGAGGAAGATACTCGGTGCTAGCTCACTGAGAAAATGCCCAGTGCACCAGGATATATCCGTCCAGCCCTGTAGTTGACTTACTGCAAGTTAACACGGAGTTAAAAATCACTTCTCTGGACTTTCTCTGATCTCACAGTTTAGGCCTTTCCGTCTCACATGTATTTGGCTACTGTGGTGTGTCATCAGTAGTCAACAATCATCAATACCCCACTGACGGAGGTTGCATTTGAAACACTAGAGGTCTCAGAGTCGGTGTGCATTCAGCACTCGTGAATAGCCATCGGCTTATTGATTCTCCTTCGAGGTTGGCATCAATTCCTCTCTGCCTTTTCTGTTTGGGACCATGAACGGCAAATGTTTGTTGCTGTTCAATTGACCTGGGAGGGGGAAACCCATTAAAAAATCCCATCATGACAAAGTTTCCACTCAGATTGGCTTCTCTTAGAGAGGACCCCTTGTTGTTTGTGGGCAGTGTTTGGGCGTGATTATGTAATCCATCAGGGTATTAGCATTGGGAGGGGCAGGGTGTTGCAGGGTTTGAAGGTAATAGTGCTTCTACTGAGGATCATCGTCTAGCAACTGCCCAAGGGCAGGAATGTTTTGTGCGCTGATGTGTCCGACAGGTGGCTAGGAGACGCTAATTGATTAATGATCAGGGTGATATATGAGCCCCTGCAGCCAGCCTAAACATAAAGGCTCAGAGCACCAGTGTCGCCCTAAATCATTTCCAACCAGGCCAGTAAAACCAAAACAGTTTTCTCATTAGCATATGAAAAACCTACCGGGAGGGGGGACTGTGCCTTCCAAGGCATTTGTGCAGCTCCTATTGTCAACATCCTCAGTCTGAATTAACAGGCTAGCATTTTATGCCAGATGAATAATGACAACAAAGATGTTTTTATAATAAGGGTCACTCTGCACTAATGAATGATTAACAGCACCGCATTGTTTGCCTTTGATTTTACTTGGATTTTAGCTCATTTTTCTACCCATGCTTGGCTTTGACAAAACAACACTCGCCTAAATGACTGTACTCATAAAAAGAGCTTCTGTCTCCTGCACACTGTTGCTATTATTTTACTACAGAGCATAAAATATAGTTATTGGATGTCTTTTCCCCATGTGTTATTGCAACTATCATTTCTTATATGTGGAGATAATTTACATTTCTTTGCATGGGTGTTTTTCCTCTGTACATCATGGAGCTGACATATTTTCCATTCTAGCAGAGTCAGATTTTTAGGGGGTGATTGAATATTAGTGAAGTTCACCTGCCCCCAGATGATCATATTTTGCACTTGGTCTTCCGTACAGCACTGTCATAGTGGATTAGTCTCTCTCAAACTTTTGTCTCACTTCCTCTCCCTCTCTCTGTTTCTGTCTCTCTGAATCTTTCTCCATCTCTTCCCGTCACTCTCTCTGGTTATTTACCATTCCACAGGGGGCCTTGCGTGACCCTCTTCATTGTTTTGTTTGGATGACTCTGAAGGACAATGGCAGTCTGGAGCCTTGGTCGGCGCTCGCGTGTGTGAATCTGTATCTTTCCATTGGGAGTGCTGTGCTCTGATGTCAGGAGAGGTTATGTGATCTATGTGTGACTGAAGGGGGTTTCCACCGCATAAAGTCAGAGCTTCAAGAAGAGGGGTTTATATTGTGTGAATTTATATGTGTGTGTGCGTGCAGTCGGTGGAATTTGATAGAACCAAGCAAGTTAAAACAACACGTTGTGTCTGTTTTAATGTTAGCTCATGACTAGTGCCGCAGGCCTGCCATTCCCAGGAAGCCATGCACTTGGAGACTGCTGGTCGTACCCACAATCAGATTTTTACACATTTAACTGAGCAGCAGTGGAGTGGCACCGCTGTCATGACACGTTAGTGTCCAATCGCCGATGACTGATTTCACTTAAGAGTCGGAACGCCCCCCTCCCCCCATCAAACCTTTTTAAGCTCAGTACAAGAACAACCCAAATCCCAAACACAAGTGCTGATTCAAGACTGTACATTGAGGACCAGGTCACTGTGCCGCAGTCATGGCCTTCTAGGTGCAGTAAATTGGGTTTCATTTGAAAAGCAGATGGACTTGTCTGGCAGGGCTCCAACTTACTGTCTCCTCTCCTTGAGTGTGTGTGTTTGTGTGTGTGTGTGTGTGTGTGTGTGTTAAATATGAGTCTGCTGTGAGTTGCTTTCACCTATCAACAAGAATAAAGACGTGATTACCCCAGGCTACTCACTTTCGCTTTCATCAGTGTATAGGCTTAAGGCTTGCACATGCATGTCCACATACACACACACACACACACACACACACACACACACACACACACACACACACACACACACACACACAAATATGGGTATACACATGCACACAGGTACGGACATACACACTGATACAGGCAAAGATGCATAAACATTATCCATACTTTGTCCTACCTTTTTCCTTTAATTAAGCTGTTCTGGACGGACAAGGAAGAACATACTATTCAAACTCTATTCAAATTCACAAACAGGAAGTGAGCCTGTGTAAATGACAGGAAGTGAGATGAGGAATTATATAGGTGCTGGGCAAGGGCCAGCTTCTTAGCTTGGAAGGATACTGAGGTATTTACACAGTAAATGTCTTTATATTGCCCACATGCAAAGCAAAGCACCAGAGCTGTGCTGAATGGTTGTGTGGTGTTAGGTATGTCTCACTCCTCAAGTGTTACCTTGCATATAGTGTTTCGTTTGCCATTTACAGGCAAGGCAACTGTCAACAAATGCAAAACTTGTTTATATTTTCAGAACATTTTGCAGAAATGTTGAAACTCTGCTGATTAAACTTAATGAAATGTGTTCGGCTTTCAGCCAAATGTGCCTCCTCGGTAACATTCGTTATTCCTTATTAAGGTTGGAAATGTGGAGCTTGTGATAACAAATTAGTAAGAAATCTATTTTCTGCTTATAAAATGGCACCAATGCGTCTTTGGCCTGGAGGGAGGGAATCTTTTTTTGTGTAGTAGTATCATGATCCTTCTAAAGATCAAACATTCCTGTGGCTGTCAGAAAGCTCTGTCAGAAGGTATGAAGGATTCTCTTTCGTACTGTGACTAGTGCCTAGTAAAGGTAAATACATTTTAAAAAGCTACAATTTAAATATCATTGCTTCTCTCGAAGATGCTTATGGAAATCCCTGGCTTGTGTTTTATGGGAATTTGAGGAATCCTGTGGCAGGATGGTCTCTTTTCAAAATCAGTACAGGACAAACAATTTGTCAGTCAATTTTCTATTTTAATGTCATTGACCATGATTGAGCAGCTTAGCATTTCTGTCAAAACCATGAAATCCAACCAAATGCCTCTTAACTGTATTTTTCATTGAGTTGTTTCTGCTTTAAATGAATTTAACAACACATTCTCAAGGTTGCTGCAGCATAGAAGTGGCGTTTAACAGAGATCCCATGTGACTCCCAGAAGTTAGACAAGACCGGGATGGTAGAAACTTGTGATATTTTAACAACATGCGCAAACAAGATGGCTTTCTTCACGCGCTCGATCCAAACGAGGGCTGCTAGATCCATTCCTCTGTACAGCATCGGTCTAGCCGGTCTTCTCTGAAGAGACGACACGCCACTTTAGATTTGTCTCCATCTTGGCAATGAAGGCGCCTCCGTGTCCCTATTTGTATCAGGCTGTGGGGATTTCTAGGCTGCCACCTGATTCACATTGCCGTAATTGAGTTGTGGTCGTAAACACTACTGTGCCTGCCTAGGCCAAAGGTAATTCACACACCACAAAAGCACTGTTTCACTCCACTTTTCACATGATCCTGGTCCTGGACACAAATGTACCAAGTGAGAAAGTCCAATCTATTCGAAAAGGGCAGGGAGATTACAGGGAGTATGGGAGTGGAAGAAGGAAAAACCGTGTCAGAGTTTTGGTGTAGCGAGGCCAGAGAGGCTAGGGAGTCACTGAGTCTGCAGCACGTGGATAAGAAGCACAAAGCTCTCGGTTTCAAATATCTTCCTTTCTCGTTCTTTCTCTCTCCTCAGAGCTTAGGAGCTGCGATCGATTCAAGGGGAGATTTCCTTGGCCAAGGACAGGGAGATTGACGTTTTTGGGGTAAGCCCGAATTTGTCGCTCCTGTCAACTCTGGGTAATTGAACTTATCCACACTCCACGCTTGTGCCTGCGGGCACCAAATTGCATCTTGTTCTCCGTACGGTGACGTGGTTCCTCGTCATGTGACGGCCATGTTGGTTTTGTGGTTATATTGAATGTGGAGCCTATGATTGAATGTTGCTTCTGTGTTTTCGCCCATGTCATGGCGTATCTTCTGCTTTTTTATTGCCTTCGTAAAGGTCAGTGTTTGTGCCCAGCTCATGCGAAATCACTTTCACATACACGCACACACATACAGATATTTATCTGTTCTGTCAAGAACAGGCACCGACTCTTGCGGCCTGCGCGCCGCCACTGGCAGTCTCATGTCTAATTCTGGGTCTGTTGCATCAGAGTTGGAGCTGGCAGCCAGCACATTTGCTCCATCATGTTGAAGCAACAAAGACCAAACACAAACAGACGCTCATCATTAGGAGCTGGCTGGAAGAACTTGGACCATCACACACATTTTAATCAGTCTGATTCCTCTTCATCTGCAAGTCAAGAGCAGCAGAAAGCATTTACGTTTCCCTTTTGTTTGTGTTTTGCTAAAATGTTTCCACAATCGTGACTAATAGGACAGAGCTGAAAAGACTGTTTTACCCAGCTACATCCATTATCGTGCTCTGGGTTTAAGGCACAGTTTGTCCAGCCCTGTCCTAGTTTGCCTCCTTCTGCCTGTAGGAACAGGCCCTCCTTCCCTCCCTGTTCTGTCATTTGTCATCCTTTTCTGTCCTTTTCTGTCCCTTCCCGGCCTTGGGGAAAGGTGATCCCTCCTCCCAGACAAAAAAAACCTGCCCCCATACCAGCCTCCAAGCGAAAGCAAACAGAATGGTATGTGCAGCGAGATGCCTGCCAGTACCCAGAAGAATGCAGACTCCCTCTGCAAATCGCCTCCTTAATTGGATGCCTGCACCACATTGGGTGTTCGTTCTTGTGCACAAACACCCGCAGAAGACGTCCATGTGTTGTAACAGTGGATGACAAGTGGTCTGGCAGACACTACTCTGTCAGTAACAGTTTGGCATATGCCCGGCCTGATGGATAAAACCAAGGTTGGCACTTTGCTCTGATTTTTTTTCTCCGTGTTGTGTATATGGGCTTTTGTATGAATAGAAAGCAGCATTGGGGTTCGGCTTTCACTTTAGTTTATTAGAGAGCACGAGACTTCATTTGTTTATGATGTAATGTCACACTTTGTGGAAATTATGCTAATATTCCATTAGCTGCTCTATTTCTTTGTGGCTGTTTAATTCTGTGATCTGATAGAAGCTACGTGCAGTCATTTTCCAGTTTCTCTCGTTTTCTATCTCTCCTTCAGCGCGAGCAGGTCTGGGTATTTCATCTCCACGTAAAGCGTTATTTAACTCCCCTCTCCCCGCCATAATTTAGATCCAGCCTCATAAGTGGGTTGGGACGCGGCCCCAGCAGTTGATGTGGAACACATGCCTTTAATGATTCACACTCTGTGTGCGGTAGGTCGGTGGTGGCTGCTGAGCCTGCTGCCTCTCCCTCTGTCTAGAACAGGACTCGTGTTTTTTTTTCTGAGCCCAGTCCATACATGGAAACTTCAGGGAAGTTGAATTATGTTGTTTATGCACAATTGTTCCTGTGTAATGGTGTTTCTTACTCTCTATTAAAGCCGAACAGAGCTAAATAATCAGCATTCAGGATCTTTGTTGATCCCAGCCAGGTCTTTTTTTCTTGCCATCATGCTACAGCACCTTTCCTACTTATTTTGTCAGACTACCTTCCTTATGTGACCATTCATTTGCTCTTATGCATCATTGGGTATTGTTTTGTTCTTCCACGTGTTAAATTTGTTTGGTACAATTGTGTTGCTTTCCAACACATTAATGTTCTTATTAACCTGAAATCTGATTTGTCCGATTTACACAAACCCCTAAATTTGGAGCTTTAACAGTTGAGTAAACATCAAGCTTAGTTGGGATTTTGTGCGCCTGAGCTCATTTATTTTGGGGCATCAAAATAGAGAAGTTTGACAAAAAAAGCACTGAAGGGAAAGCATCCAGTGCATTCATCCACTCTGCAATTAGTTTACCTGTGTGTGTGTGTGAATGGGGAGTTTCTGCCTGTACAGTCATAGACGAGTGTAATGTGCCAGCACGTGACAGGGAGTGGGCGCTGCCTCTCCGTCCGTGCTGACATAAATTGCTTCCTGTTTTTGCTCTCACCCAGTGCCCCCAACCTCGGCTTACATCTTTCCATCCACGCTTCCATCTTTTGTTGCTCCCGATTTTCTCTCTGTCTCCTACTCTGTCTCTCCATCTGAGGTCTTACGCCCCTTTGTGTGGCCTTGTCTGACCTTTCCTTCCTCCTTTCACATACACACATCTCTCTTTATCTCCTATGACACGCACTGACTGGACATAACGCGTCCGCAGTATGAAGGCGAATGTCTGACATCCTCAGCATAATTGCAAGTGAGGGTCGGCTTTTTTTTTTTGCTTTGTGCACGGAGACAAACCTATGGGTGGCCACATCACTTAAGAGAGACAATGAGGTCCTTCTGATTGACAGAAGGCCTAATCATATGCATGTGCCTGTGTCATGTGGTTGACTAATGAAATGTTATGTACTCTAGATGCCAGGTTGAGTCATTGTATTGATGAGCAGGAGCAATCATTTCATTGACAATAATGAAAGATTATAATATTTTTATTGTGATTTGAGTGTATGTGTTTTAACAGTCTCTTGAATAGAATAGAATAGGCTTTTATTGTCATTGTACCGGCAGTACAACGACATTCTTTCAGGTGTGGCAGGTTAGCAGCTTTCCCACAAGTGCTTGAATTAGCACCCATGAACTTACCAATTCTGTTTTTATGTCTTTAGCAAAACCCATAATCCACAGTGTAAATAAGTGTCATTTGTAGTGTTGCCTTAATGTAACTATGTTTTTGTGCTGTGAGTAAACTGGTGTTAATCTGTTTGGGACCATAAATTCAGCTTTTCTCTTAGAACTTGATTTTTAAAGTTTTGTGCTTTCAAAGCTGGTTTTGGAACAACAGAGAGCATAAAGTGTGTGTGTGCATCTGTGTGTGTGTGTGTGTGTGTGTGTGAGCTGAAATTGATGATGAGACCTCCCTGGATTTGAGTGTTGCTACAGAACGCCACCTGATACTGTATGCAGAACACCCCAGCTACTCTAGGTGAGAGGGTGTAGCTATAGTACTGAGTAGTCTGCAGTTCCTCTTTGGGGCGCCTCCTGACAGGAACTTGGCAGCAAGGAAACATAAACAAATACCCTGTGGTGGGCTGGCAGGCTGGGCGGCATGGTTCCCTCCTGCTAGTTGCCATACATGCACGGCGCAGCACAGCCCGGTTCAGACTAACCCTCTCTGCCCAGCAGCCACAAGCTGTGAGAAGTAGATCTTAAAGGGACAGGTGCCACCGTTGCTCCTTAAAGGGACACAGGCCCATACTTTATCTACATACTGTTTTTCCCTGTAGTCATTGTAGTTCCCACTGAATTGTTTCCTATGCACAGTGATGTGTGCTACTATGGGTGCACTGGCCTCCTGGTTTCCAACAACCTCATTCCAGCGCTGCCTCTGGAAAGGAAACTGCTACCAGGGGTCCCAAAATAGTTGTTTGTGCTGAGATAGCAAAAAGATGCAGCAACGATGATGTAACACGGGAGGTTTGTGAGATAGCAGGGAGGCCTTGCACTCCAGTGTGGGAGTGGGTGGTGTTGTGGTAGAGCTGTAATACACACACACACACACACTCGTAGATGGTTGCATAGATGGAAAACGCAAACACATGCTCATTTATATATTTTTGCATACACACTCTGATGCCTGCCGTTTTTTCTTTCTCTCTCCTTCCCTCCTCTGTCTCCAAACACAGTTTTCATTGTACAGCCTGCCCTGGTCTGTGTCCAAAACCAAAGAGAACCCAGATTGCTGAAGCAGAGGGCCTGCTACTAACGGGCCGACCAGGCTGTAATAGTTATAGCACGCTATGTCCTTCCAAAGCAGTGGGGACTGCTTGTAGAGCCCAGTGACTGTGTGTGTGCGCTTTCTTTTTGATCAGCCATTGAAGGGTTTTTTTGAATAGCGCTAGCAGGAGCTGACATTGTACGTCAGTGCGATTCCATAAGCACAGCTAAAGGCATTAGCATCTGTCTCTACAACATTCAGATGCACTATTTTCATTAAACAATTGTTTAATGGCGTTGCTGGTGGAGTTGGACTGTAGAAAAGGGGACGGTGGCCCTTTTTCGTGGTTGTATTTTGTGTGAGCAGTAAATCTTTTAACCTTTTTTGCCTGCAGTTGTGACAGATGCACGAGCCAGGTCGCAGCCTGCCTCACTAATGCACATAACTATATGATGAGGCCTAATATTTGTTAGTAAACACTATAAAATGTTTTTAGAAGTAGACATTTTAATAAATGACACCATCATCATAGAGCTTCTTTCCAATTTCTGCTGTGCAATTGCTTTGGACTATGAGTAGACCTTTATGCAAATACACTGCAGATTCAAGAACATGTAAATCCACTTCGCGGTGAGGGATTATGTCACCGCCAGACATTTTGTGGAAGTAACAATGCTGTCGTTTCCCCAATTGGCTGTGAGTGTGTGTGTGTGTGTGTGTGTGTGTGTGCGCATGGTGGGGGGAGAATAGAACAGTCAGTGCTGTCTCTGTGAGCAGCAGAAGGTGGAGGGAGAAGTGGAGGACGAGAAGGGGGTGACAGAAAGTCTTAGGATCAAGCTGTTCCAATGACAGAGCACAGCACAAGCAGCTCTGGTGACACTACAGTGCACAGGAGGAAGGCGGGGGAAAGAGAGAGAGATTGCTGTAAAAAGGGGGAGAAGGAAAGCAGAAGAGATGGAGCTAAAAGTGACTGGAAGAGGATCTTCCCCCACAGGAGGATCGTAGATGAGGATACTGAAAATAGGGGGTTGAGAGGAGGAGACGAGGATGAGCACTCTGGAATTGGCAGCAGGTCTCCTGGGACGCCGTCAGCTGGTGTGCACGTGAGCAAACAAGTGCATCTCCGTCTACAGTATGTGATGTTCTCTGTTTAACTCATGCATATGCAAGGATATGCCTAAAGTATGTACATGCGTTGTACAAGTTTCCACTGTGTGCATGTGTGTCCCAGCACTCGTGTGGAGTAAAACCTCCCACCAAAGAAGCAAAGACGACAGCATCGAGGCCCCAGATGTATCTCCACCCCCCTACATCTACTCCTGCATGTCCCAGTAGGCACATCTCTGTAATGGCCCCTTATCGATCCTGAGGCCTCCCTGTCCACACTCAATGCACATCGATCGGCTCATTCAAAGAGTCTCCGAGGGCTGTTTCATATCTGGTGGCTGTGACTCTCTCTCTGTAGTGTGTGTGCACATGTGTAAAACAGTGCATGTTTATATTTTAGAAGAGAAACCTGTGTCTGCATGGCTGCGTCTTCATGTGATTTGAATCTTCATATTTCATTATGAGTGTGTGTGTGTGTGTGTGTAGGACTGTGGGTCTTTTTACAACCTTCTTGTGCTGCATTAATGTAGCCAACGGCCTTCAGTGAAATTGTCCCGGTGCTCCAGCATTTGAAGTGTGTAGTCTCATTAAACCATGAACGATGCAGGTCTCCGTGTCTAATACCTCGCTGCACAAACACATAAACACCCAACATAAGAAGAGTTGGTGTCTCCCACAAGAGAGACAAGATAGAAGAAGAAGAAAAGACTTGTTCGCTTCCCATGTCAGAAAAAGTCTGATTAATCAGTCAACTCACATAAAATCCTTTCTTGTTATTGTTGCTGCTTGATTTATTGAAAGCTTGGATCTGGGTCAAATACCCCCCCCTCCCTCTATCTCTCTCTCTCTCTCTCTCTCTCTTCCCTTTTTTTTACCGCCTTTTTTTCTCTACCTAAATAAGGGCTCACCCCCCACGTCTCTTCCTTTTGTCTCTCATCTGGTTTTCTGTTTTTGTTAAAGGACAGTTGATTAATGGTTCCACAGACAAAGCCTGTAGTCTGCCCTTAGCCCAGGCTCAGATAGGGCTCCGCTCTAGGTAAACCCAAAACACATGTGCTCTGGACAGCCACTGGGAACCCCTGAGGAGAGAGGGAGACAGGGAGAACAGGGGAGAGAGAAGAAATTAATAACAGTATTCGCTGATGTATTATATACACCGCGGACTAATATGGGGCCTGTATTGGAATCCTGCAGCAAAAGAAAAAGTAAAACAATCTGTGGCTAATAAAGATGTGGCGTTGTAGCCTTCATGTATCGCGATGAGCAGTTTCACACATTTACTGATTTTTCATGTAACAAAGGGCATTGCAAACACCTGTGAATCGCTGCTTGGCTGCAGGCTCCTCAGGAAGGAGACAGGAGCACAGTATTCCTCTGACTGCTTTATTGCCAAGTGTCTTCATAATGGCAGGGTTTTACCTTCCTGTCACACTTTATTGCTACACATGCACATGTGTACTCGGTGCTGACATTGTTTAATTGGCTGTGCTACTGTGAGGTAAATATTCCTGATATGTGGGATTAACCATAATGACCCATTCCCCTCTCCTCAATTTTCATGTCAGACCATACAGACAGTCTTTTTAAAGCTATTTTTGCCTCAGGTTTGGACATTTCTGTGGCTGTTTTACTAGGTGAGAGATGGTTTGTGGTGCCAGGAAATTCCTGATATGTCAGTGGTTGATATGGATATTTTCCTTCAAACGGTGCGGCGCAGCGTCGGCAGAACCGGGAGAAACACCTCATTCCCTCATTCTTCGGGTGTGTTCACGCATGATCCCAGAGCATAAACTCATATGCTAGACTGCTTTTGTTATGAAACAGTTTGATATCAAGTGTAAAGAACATAATAAACTGAATCGCTCATGGTGTTCACCTTCATTTCACTTGGATGTGACCAAGCCAGGTGTGCACGATTGCTTGACACACTGATGCTTATTCGGATGCAGGTAATTAAGGTTTAAATAATTTCATTCAGCTGGTTCTTTGAACCATTAATATCACGATCAGCTTATTATCTTTTCTAAAACACAGTGCTTTAACCCAACCTGCCCAACTACTAAATTGCCAAAGCTCAGGGAGAGGATGGAGCTCCCCTGGCGAATCTGTTGCAGTCATCCATCACCTTTCACCCAGACAATATGTGCATGCCAACTTCCTGTCTTTTGGATGCTCCCAAAGCCTTCCTCTTGCTCTCTGAGGGATTAGCAGTGGCGTGTGGACAGCCGGAAGGGAAGCCAAGCACTGACTATAGCCCTGGAGCTACACTGCTACAGTAAACTTGCAAAAACACTGCTCTGGATTAATGCAGTCGCAAATCCTGGGGGGGAAGTGCTGGTTGTATTTGTTACCCTGCACAGTACTGATAGAGGATGTAAGTTTGATTCACACTGTGTAAGGGCTTCCTCCTGCTCCAGAAGGGTTGTTCTATGTCACAGAGGAAAGACTCACAACTCAACCCAAAAAACAATATACTGCTAATGGCTAATATGCTGGTGGGGGGGAGGAAACAACGCAGAAAAAAGTCCTATAGTTCATTTCCCTGGATGTTTGACACAGATTGGCGTGATTTCAGAAGGCTGATGATAAAATGCACTAGGGACTGTTCACAATAGGCAGGGTAACTGGGTCTGGCTGCAAACTGGGACTGAGGTGGGTGGATTCTCCTTCTAAAAGTAATGGGCTACATTTCCGGGAGGCCTCTAGCAGCCCAGGATCAGAAACACACTTTTGAGCTCTCCTTTCCAACTCTCCAGATGAAATATGGATTGTTTGATAGTACTTGCTTACATCTCCTTCTCTGTGGAATACTAACATCAGGAAAAATATGGGTAATGCAATAAACTAGTGGTCAGTGAGTCTGCTGAAACTCTGCTGATGGAGAGAAACCACCTGAAAGCAAATGTGCGACACATTTTCCCCCGGTTTAATGCGATCCAGACTGTTCTTAAGTTGCCTCTACGCATGGCTGCCTTCGTCACTGAGCATGATGCGGTAGTCTGCAGTGATTTCTCTAATAGGACTACAGATTTTTCCTAGAATCTCACAGCAATGTTCAGGATAACGGCACACTGCAGAGGACATGCTAAGTTGTTGACACTGTAACCTGCTGTGGGGCCAGAGAAGTGTAGTCCAAACAAGCGTGGCTGTCTGCTCCAAGCATGCAGCCAAGTGGCTCATCTTCACTTTATTAGACTGAGCGGCTGTTAATAATTCATGCTCCGCTTTCCCTGGAAGGAAAAACCAAAGGCTCAGCTGTGCCTGTCTGTCTGTGTTCCTTGTCATCGGACATTTAAGCCTTTTCCTATTTTGGACTACGAGTTATTTACTCACTTACCTCTGCGCCCTGCAATGTGCATCAGACCGGATGAGCAGATGATGCTGTGGTGCCAGAGCCAGAGGCAGAGGTAGTTTTGGCAGACAGTGCACGGGTGTATTTTTATCTTTCGTTTTTTTTTTTTGTTGGTTTGTTTTTTCGCTGTCATTCGCTGTGCCCCTGCTGTACAGTTACTCAGAAGTCATGTGCACCAAGAACGCGGTGTACTTTTTGTCTCTCTTTCTACTTTACAGTTTCTTGCCTTCGTATCTTGTTGCACTAAGGTGTCAGATATAGTTATGTATGCACCCCGTGACTTTGATCCCTCCCCCCTAGGTCTTGTGTTGTGTACATTGCAAACCACCTGCTGGTAAGCCTGGAGGTATACCCCACCTCCCTGTCGCTTTTTCTCTCCCCCACACTCTCTCATTCCTCTCTTTCTGACACCCCCACTCCCACTATCCTCTCTTGGCTCCAGTCCAGGTCATCACTCTTCTTCCACCTCCTTCCTCCAATCCCAAACCTGTTGAAGAAGTTGCTCTACCCGCCTCTCTCACCTGCTGGGTTTTATTTTTGGTTTTCCTACTCCTCATTCTTCCTTGATTTCCCATCCTTCCTCTCCTCTCTCCACTCGCCTCCCTCTCCCTGCCTCTTGCTCTACTCGCTCCCAGTGGTCTCATTAGGCGTGAAGGAGGCTGTCTGGTGTTTGTGTGTGTGTGCGTGTGTGTTCTCTTAGGCAAAGTCTCACTTGGCTGAGCATGCCACTTGCACTAGTGGGGGCTCTGGCTCCATTATTACCACAAAGCTGTCACAAACAGTATATAAAGTAGCCTCCTGTTGCCGAGTTGCGGGTGAACATAGGGCACTCTCTTAACAACAGCAGCTATCACGGTTCTGCCTCGTATTTACTATAGTAAAGCTGCTGTTGCCGTGGTTGTAGAAATCTGTGTGCACCTACTCAGATGTATAAAATGTAAACACAAATCTATGCACTCGTGTGACTCGGCTGTGATATCACCGGCACACACTTCTCCTGACAGCCAAGATCACATACCGAACACATCTGTCTCCTCTCTAGAATGACACTCCATCTATGTGGTCCAACCTGTGGGACGTCTGATGCCCCTCTGTCTTTCTTTCTACTGAGTGAGTGACTGATTATGTGTGTGTGTGTGTGTGTGTCCACTGCTGTTTTGCTAGTGTCTAGTTACAGGGTTGAGGCCATGTGCAGGAATGGGCCCCTCTGTTGCCTCGCTCGCAGGACTGACCCCGACAGGTCAACGCCCATTACCACATGAAACTAAATGTCAAGCACGGCCCCCTGCTAAAGCCATTTGTCTTTCTCTGTGGGTCAGTAGCCCTGGGCATTCGTATGCACGCAAACACATTCACCTGTTTTCCTTAAACCGGCCCGGCGTGCACAAACATCATCCATCCAGGGTGTCTGATTATTAACAGTAGATCTCTCTGTTTCTGCTCCTTTTCATGAACACGAGGAATTCGGTTATCTGTGCTGCTTGACACAGATCTTGACTAGACCCAGCTGTTGGCCAACGGTTGTTTAGCTTTTGCGTCTCTGTGAGTGAACCGACTAACCTTTGGTGTTGATGATGATGACAGAGTCAGTCTGTGTCAGACTGTACAAAAATGAAACAAGTAGTTGAAAGAATACCTTCCTAGCTCGTAATAGTCTTTCACTATTGACCATTTGCTACTAGAGACATAAGCACAATGATGCATTTGCTATTAAAACATTTGTTATTAAGCAGGATGGAGGTGATTACGTATGGAAAATGTCTTAGAAAGCTGGACACCACCTCATTTGTTCCCACTCACCTCATGCATTCAGCCCTTTTTCGTTCTTACTGCAGCCAGTGTGGAAAAAAAAAACTTCCACCCATGTTAAACAACCTCAATCTCTTTGTACAGCGATGAGCCACAACAGACGTTATCAGAAAGTGTGCTGGCCAACTCCATCACTTATCCCTCACATTACTGAGCAACAGCCATCTATTTTAATAGATAAAGGACAGAGTGTGTGTGTGTGTGTGCACATACAGTACATAAACACACAGCTTGTTTACAGGAAGCTGTCAGCCATGTGTCCGCATGATAAATAAACTGGGAAGCGTCCCCTTTTTAATGATTGCATATACAGGCCTTTGCGCCGAATATTGACGGAAAGATTGAAGGCGTTCTCAAGGGCCTTTCCGTCGTGACATATGGCTCCTGCGCTGTATTATTTCTTTCCTGGCCTTCATTTTTACACCACCACTCCACCTCTTCTCAACTTTTTTTAGTTTCTCTTATAAAGCAGCGCGTGCAGGTGCTTTTAGATGTGAGAGACACCATAAACACATTTGTCAAGAGGGACAGCCAATGGGGATAACATCAAGCGTACGAAAGGAAATAGTGTGAGAATCGCATAACAATGAAAAAAGAAAAGCGGAGGGCATCCGCAAAGTACAGCACCAATGGGGAAACGGGTTGTTTTCTTAGGTTTCAAATCCTCAAGCACAGTAGCTCATCATCTGCTAGCAGTGGCAGCTCATGATGCCACAACAACAATCCCACCTGCATTACCAGTCTGCCCATGCAGTGCAGAAGATGTTGTACCTCCTCGCTTTGATAAATGTTTCATTGCTTATGCTGTTTCTGTCTCTCTTTCTTCTCTCTCTCTCTCGCTCGCCTCTTCGCCATCCTACATGCACACTGCTGAGTGTTTTCAGAGTCTGGCAAGCTTATTTACCGAGTGTTGTTTCAGTGTTAGTCAAGCGTTTGATGTCTGTCTCGACTGTTGTTCGTCGGCCTCTCTGGGCCGAGATCACAGGCAGCATTTATTAATCTGCAGGTTCAGCCTCACACCTGAGGGACCGCTAGCAGCAGGTCCTTCATGCCTTTTATTTTTTATGGTTTCTATTTAAAAAGCTATATGCTGGCCCCTTTTTATATTAACAATTGACCTACTTTATCTGAGTGTAACTGCACTGAGCTGCAGACAATCTAAGCTAAAGGAGCGAGCTGGTCGTCTTACTTTTGAAGGTGGGGTCAGAGTATTATGTGTGTTCCACAAAGACATGGGGTTAATTGATGGCTGCTGGTGTCACTGAGCTGATTGCTCGTTCTTTTTTTTGGCTTTCTGGCTTTTTAAAGCTGCTGTTTAACCCCATTATCTGTTCCGTAGTATGTGTGGAGCTTCAGGGAGCATTTTTGTGCATATGTGTGAATCCTAGTTGCCTCACAAAGATGAAGAGCTCTTTCTATTTACCTAAAGGGGATGTTTGGCACACACACACACACACACACACACACGCACACCAACCTCCACTGCTGATAAATGTGTTTTTCTTAAAGGAAGGTGGTGGTTGGTTGACAGGAGTCTCTTTTAATGTACCTTTTTTTTCCTGTGTGTGGGGGGTGGTGCTGGTGATCTTGCTAATGCTGTGCAGAGTTGTGCAGCGGGGCTACAGGCAAACAGACTCAGAGGCAGGCCCGCAACCTCGACCCCAACATCATTTGTTTGGTCGAGGGCCGTCAGCGCCTGTCGCGCGGCCCATGATGAAGTGTCAGTTGGTAATTGTCCCTGCGAAGCATCCACATCTCAGGGGGTGATGGGAGAGGGAGGGAGGAAGGATGGGGAAGGCAAGGAGCTGACACAGAGAGAAATGACACCCTGGGCTCCTCCTATTTCTCTCTCTCTCTCTCTGTGTTTTTCTCTCCAGTCTTCTGAAAGCTGCATCTCGTACGAAGGTCTGCTGTGAGCCTGACTCAAACCAGTGCCTCCCACTGAGCCTCGGCTGGGGCCCAGTGGCAGCATAATGCATGTTTGTGCATTTACTGCACACTTGTGTGTATAAGGTTGCTCAGAGCAGGACAGTATGCTTCTGCCTGTACGCACATTATGAGCGCATGATTAAACCTTCCTCTACAATCCATCAAACCACTCCTCCTCCTCCTCCTCACTCAGTCCTCATGCTCCCCACATCCCAATTAGCTCTTGTCCCTTGTACTTTAATTGGGCACTTTAGTTTGGTAAGTGTCCTTCTGGTCACAACATAGGCTGCCTGGAATTCCCCGATCATCTTGAAAATACACATATTATATACATACATACATACGAATGTGCATATTCAGCCCTGGTTGTTTTGGTAATTAAATTTAGCACAGTGCTTATATTGATCGAGTCGTGTCTCTATGTAATGAAAAGCTTTTACGGGACACACAGTAGCTATTTATAGCGCAATCCATAATGTGTTCCTGTACAATCGGGACCCTAATGCATCGCCCAGGTCCTGTGCATAAATTGTCAGTGGAGCAATGAAGTCAGAGCTCAGTATAAGTAGGTTCATGACAGAGGAGTGGGGAGTTGAATAGATACATAAGAGGGGAGAAAACAGGGAGGAAGAGGGGGACACATGGAGGAGAGGAAGGTGAGAATGTTAAAGGAAACCACCTTGTATTTCCAGTTCCCTCAACCTCTCTACCACCAGTAGCACTGTGAGGATGATGGGAGGAAAGTTCTCACCTGCGCTAGTTCAGCAACAGGGAACCTCAGGGAGGGTAGTGGAGGACAAAGAGCAGAAAGCATGTGGGCAGAAGTAAGGAAGTAAGAATGAAGGATGAACTATGGGACAGATGCAGGAGAGGAAGAGACAAAATGATGTGAAATAACAGACCGTAACAGAGAATTCATTATTTTGGTGTGTGTCTCCCGTTGACACCCCGAGGACAGGAGGAGTACTGGGAGGAGGAGGCAGATGGGAGGCCTCCTCATTCTCATCCTCCTGTCTGCCTGTCTGCTGGTTGGCTGCAGGTGGAGCACTGTCTAAATGAGGAGCCCCTCTCCCCTCTCTCTCTCTTTTTTTTGTCTTTAATGGGCCACTGGCCTGGGGTGATGAACCAGTCCCACTGGAGCAACACACACACAGCATGCTCACACACTGATTATACATTACAGACACACATTACAGCCCTTGCACATGGTGTGATATGCACACACACATACACACACACTGAAAGCGAGAAGCGAGGGAAACCACAGCCTCTTAAATTATGCTCCAGTCTATGAGATGATGAATTTGGTTGGTGATTAGTTAGTTGAGGAGGGAGGCGCACTGCTCAGGCCCTTTAATGGGACAATAATTTGGAAGATAACTGTATTGTCCTATCTCTCTTGACATTTAAATCTAATCAGACCCTGCTGGTTAGCTCTGTGGTCCAAGACGAGGGAGCCTTGGAGGGATGAAAGGCTGCTAGAAGAGAGGAATTGGCCCATAGTGGGACATTCATTCTGACGGAGGGCGGCTGAACAATTACAAGACAAGGATCAGACACACACATTTCTGTTTTATTTATTTTTATTTTAACCAGTGATCAGTTTACAAAGCCTTAAATTCAGAAACGCAGCGGCACAACAGATGCATATGAAGTGACTTCCCCCAGAAACCCACTCATGCCCACACACACTGGAACATCGCCAGGGAGCAACTCCAAGGCCTCTCCTCCACTCCTTAGTTCCACAGATGAGATGCTCGGTTTCATTAACGCTTCTCTTTCACCCTCTTCATTAGCAGAGGAGAAAAAGAGGGCATGAATTAGGATGCTCCCATCCTATAGGCTGCCACTAATGCCACACGATGGTGGTTAATGGTGGGGAGTAATAGGAAAAGGGTGTTTCTAATTGTTTCTTTGGATGTTGCTGTGCATGCTGCAGCAGCTGTTTCCGCACAGCGAACCCAGTCGCTCACAGAGCCTGAGCAAAGGCCAACGCCTGCGTTGGAGGGCCTGTGCGACTCCGTTCGATGGAGCTCAGGAGCAATAACTGCATGTAGACCAGCCAATTTCCTCTGGCAGTGCGTCCTACGGAGTGGAGGAGCTGGGCCCCAGTCAATGAGAACCACCTGGTGCTGAGGGAAGTGATTAGGGTTGGCACCACAGTGAGCGAAGAGCTGTTTGGTTAAGGAGGATTGAGATGTGAGAGGGGGGGGAGATAGTGTGTGTGTGTCGGTGGGTTGGGGGGGGTTGCCTGAGTTTGGTTTCGTTGGAGATCTATTGTTGTTACGTTTTTGTCAGCGCGAGATCTGAGGCACAGTGTTGTTTTGTTTGTACTCACTTATAGCGAGCTCCTTTGGTTAGCGCCTGTGTTTTGGGTTCCCTGACACTCACGCTGATTGCTCGAGTTGGGCGGAGTGTGGGACATGCCACAACAGAGAGGATATGGATTCAGTCTACACATACACCAACTTACAAGTGAAAATAGTTCAGAGAGCGGCTAAGCATGGAGAAGATGAGCACTTTAGAATTTTATTGCGACCTCAAAAACCCGTCGGAGAACAGCGATGATATGCTGAGAGCTTCAGCTGCGGCCGGGACCACCGTACTACAAAGATCCTCTCAGGATTAAAAGACGTTCCGCGTGCTTTGTTACCACCTGTCAGCGGGACGTTTAATAAACACGAGTGTGTCCTAATGTATGTACGACTCAGCCAGCTAACCCAGCCAGTAAGTACATAAACACGAGTGAAGCACCAAAACCATCCTCTAAATGAATAAATGAATAGAGCGCTCTTCATTTTCTCCGAGGCGCCCCTGTAGAGCTACAGTAAACCTCCGAGCTGCTGCACAGTGAATCTGCAGGCTCGTTCACTTTGATCATTTCAATTGTTTGACCTTTTAATTAAAGCGGATGTGTAAGATCCCTTCCTGGTGCCACAGCGCTCACTCCTGCGTGCTTTTCTCCAGAGTTGCAGGATTCGGTAGTAGAGGAGTGTCACACCGTGTGTGTGGGGGGGTGCATCTGCCTTCCCACAGGGGTTACGTGGTTGAATGAATGTTGGCTCACGGATACAGTGGCACTGATCACGGATGACGATTGAGGTGCAGACCACAGAGGATTGTGTGTGTGTGTATTTATGTGTGTGTGTCTATGTGTACGTCTGGCAACAATGGCCGGCAGATCAAGGAAGTTGTGATGGTCTTGGCTGTGTCTCCGTATTAATCTCTTCTCTGCTGAATCTACCGGTCTAAGTCACATCCTTTACTTTATGCATCTCATTACATCTCTTCTCTGGTCACCTGTTCTTTCTTGTTATTACCCATTTCCTCCAGGAGAGCTATGTATAGTCCATCATTTTCCATTTCTTCATTCTGGCCTATTTCTGCTCCCATCTTCTCCTCCTCTGTCTTGCATCCTCATTACCACTCTCTTCTAATCTCCCCTCATATTCTGTTTACCTCTTAATCTCAGTCTTGGCATTTAGGCTCTTAATTGATGTGAACACTTACTATAAGAGGAACTATACCTATTTTCTACGCCCTTTGTTCAGAGGGAATGAGAATGATGCTGTGTGTGGAAGAGTTTTAGAGATAGTGAAGATGCTTGCTCACGCAGTCTGCAACAGATAATCAGGTAGTGTATGTATGTCTACCACTGACTTAAAATGATCGGTGGTAATTAAAGTCAACCTGAATCCACAGCTCCTACCGGCCCTGAACTGTCCTGCCCGATCTCCTTTCACTCAGCTGACACATCCCTATTCACAAAAAAGTCAAATGAAGCAACAGCCTCCTGCTTTTCTAAAATGTGTTTGACAGCTACCTCAGCTCTCCACTAACAAATCCCAGCGCACACTTGCACACACACAAAAAAAATACCTTGGAACAAATCCCTGGCTAGTACCAGTGTGCTGCAGAGGTACTGATCAATCAGGGAGAGATTGTGTGGTCTACTTTTTTCGAGGTAACACAAAGTTGTAATCTCCACCTTTCACTTTCTGCCTGCAAGGCATTTAGGCTCTGTGTGTGTGTGTGTGTGTGCGTGTGCGCGTGCGTGCGAGTGTGAGCTCCGAAAGAGAGAGAGAAAAAGAGTTTGCTCTACCCGGGACTTTCTATATTTCAATAACTTTGCTCTTTTAGGAGAGGGTTGGGAGAGGAAACAGAGTGTGTGTGTGTGTGTGTGTGTGTGTGTGTGTGTGAAAGAGGAAGGTGGAGAGGGATAGCTCTCGAGTTGCAAACAGAAAGAGGACCCACAGCCGGATACCCTACAGGCAACTAATGTGGCTAACACACACACACCCAAACACAGTGGAAAATCTGAAATATGAAACAGTGGCAGCACACATCAGCACATACAGTAAGAGATAGAGCATGCACACACTGACATGTGCAGCTAGCATTGTGTGTGTGTGCGTGTCTTTGTTCTGTCTGGCTGTACTCTTGGCACGTAAATCATAATGGATCTCATTATCCAGCTGGGTCGGCTTGGTGGGGCCTGTCTGGCGGGAGATGATAGCTGGATGGCTGAGGGGCTGCCACAATACACGCACACACACACGCACACACACACACACACACAAATCCAGCCTTATCCATTTATGCATGTTATTTAGCTTGCATATCTACTGCAGGACTATGTACGTTGCACACATGCACATACGCATGCTTTGCAGCCCCTCCAAACACAATGGACATTAGCGGCTCAGCTTGCCATCAGACAGAAGGCGAAGTGATGCAGAGCGGAGGGAGGGAGGGAGGGATGAAAAATGGAATTCATCCTCACCCTCCCTCTCTCTCCTCCCACCCCTTGCCGCCTCCCTCCATTTCTTTCTCTCTTTCTTTCCTCCTATCTGTCACTTGTTTGGAGGACGCCGGCAGATGTCAGTTCGTCCCTTGAGGTGAGTGCGGTTCGTGCTGCCATCTTTTTCCACCTTATCACGGTGCAGTCTAGCGCGCAGGGCGCAAGCAAGCCATGAATCACGCGCAGAGGCCGCGCAGAGCACATTGGTTGTGAGCGTGAAAGGCAAATACTGTTCTCGCCATGTTTTTGTGAGTCCCGTACACAGACCCATACACATGCTGCAGCAATTTGGTATCCGAGCAGCGCTGGCGCTTATGCTGCGAATACGGGCGGAGCAGTTGGTTGCTCGTAACACAGTTAGGGCCTACACCATTTGTCTGGACATGACCATTACCCAAGCCAATTACTGGCTGGTGTACAGGCGACTTGCCAACAACCTAATGTTTTCCCGTCATGCCTGCCCCCTACCCAAACCCCTCCCCTTGCAAACACATACACACATAAGCAAGAGGAGGGAGTGGGGTGGGGGTGGTAGACAGAGAAGAAGGGTAGATTGCCTGGGGCATGTCCCCCACCCCACCCTACTGACTGATACAGCTAATAAACTTTCATTTAAGCTAATGTTCTTCTTTTGTCTGTTCTCTCCCTTCTACTCCCCTCTCTCCCTCTCTCTCTCTCTCTCTCTCTCTCTCTCTCTCTCTCTCTCTCTCTCTCTCTCTCTCTCTTTTCCTTACCTCTCTGTGCTTTCTATATTTTACAATATTTACTTCCACTCTCCACCTCTGTCCATCCTTCCTTCTCTGTTTTTTCTGTCTGCGCTCCAGAAAAAGAGCTCGTCCCAGAAATTGATGTGGGCAGCCCACCAGCCGGAAGCCCAGTTGGCCGAAGAGCACACTACTCAATCAGTCTGAGCGGCAACACACAGGGTGACCAACAGAGACCAAGAGAGGTACACACACGCGCGCTCTTTCTAGATCTATAGATCCTGCTCTGAACTCCCTGCACACTCCCCCTGCAACAACATTAAGAGTGGTACTCTTATATATAAAAAGAAAGTGAACTCACATATTCACTGCTGTAGGTGATAAACCTTTAAGCATTAAACATTTAGCCACTGCGTTCTCCCCTAGTAGGTGAGTGGGCTTTGTCAGAGGCCACAGTTGGCGCTACATGTACGTACATGTGGTTTTCTTTGTGCTGGTTACCGTGTTGTACAGTCACTCTGCTATCTGGTTACTTACTTTAACCGGTGTAAGTGTGTGCAGTAGATGCAGGGTGTGTGTGTGTGTGTGTGTGTGTGTGTGTGTGTGTTTTAAGCATGTTTGTTTCTGTAGCTGATCAGAGAAGGACTTCTGTGTTCAGTTTAAAAGTACCTTGTTTCTCTCCTGCCCTATAACGGTACCGTAGCACTGACAACATTTTTGTCCAGACGGAGTACAAACAAAATGAACACTGACTTCCCACCACAGTCTGATACGAGTGTGTATTTTAGGATGTGCTACTGCAGCAACATCCTTAGCCTCACTAATTGAAATCATCTCCTCATGTGCCACACGTCAGGATCCATTAAGACAGATTAGCCTCGGCGAACAGCGGACTGCAGCAGGAAAGGGTCGTCAGACGCGCACGCACACACACACACACACACACAAGCAGAAATCCCGCTGCACGCGCTCACTCTACAAAAGAACAGCAGTGTGTCTGTCTGTTAAGTACACTATCTGATCCACTCCTGTGAAGGACCTTTTGTGAAAGGAGCATTTCACTGTTGAGTGCAGAAGCCTAAAGTACAATTGTCTTGTTTCTCCCATTCGACCTCTGACCTACAGGTGAACGCCCCCGTTACTCCGTCGATGCTTGTTCAGCTGAGTCTCTGTGACATTAGCAGACTTTTATCACACTTCACATCCTCAACGCTGCTGTGTGTGTTCACGCATCCTGAGGTGCAGGGCCCTGTGTGCTACTGCGGGCTCGGCAGACAGTCTTAGTGTTTTTTAATAAGACAGGCAATGACAATAAATTCTACAGGAAAATCACCCACTCGCCGCTCTTTTTCTTCCCTCCCAAACCCGGAGTGATGCAGCATTATCCTGCCGCCGCCTTCAATTACGCCATTCATCATGTGTCTTATCTGGCCGCTGGTTTGACTGAGTGTGCAGCAGGAGGTGTCGCAAACCCCATATTCACTATACCTCTGTGTGTGTGTGTGTGTGTGTGTGTATTGAAGTTGTTGACGTTGTTGGAAAGAATTTTGTTAGATGTGGGCATGTGTCATCAGGTGTGTAAGAGAGGCTGAAATGCAGATAGTGTGTGTGCGTGTGTGTGTGTGTGTGTGTGTGCGTGTGCGTGCACGAGGTCTACGGTAGTGCATAAATCAAAACAAGATGATAGTCCCCCACTCAGGGGGGTCTCAGCAGGCACATTTCTTCGTTTCCCCCTCCGACTGTCCCTTCTTCCTTCCCGCTCTCCGACCTCTTGGGGGGGGGGGGGGCGGGGGGCGGGC
>JAUMHF010000011.1:5335718-5369012 GCA_032359275.1 Microctenopoma steveboyesi | reverse complement strand
TGCCCCCCCCCCCCCCCCTCCACTTCTTCCCTGGAACAGATTTGACTCGGGGCCTCCGTCTAATCTCCAGCAGTGCTGGGTGTTGGGAGACGGGCGACAAATTTTAATAAGCAACTGGGCGCTGTAATTTAGCAGCCTGTGAGGGAGATTAGGCTGATTGATGCTGGGCTCGCCTAATGGTCCAGCCTACGGCACCCGGCCCAAATTGGTGGTAATGAAAGTTTTGTGCAAATTGAGATGGAGGAAAATAAGAAATCTTCCCGTGCTCCTTCATTCTCTCCATCTTCATTCATTCTCTGCACTCCTCTCGTTGCGTTTGTCTTCTTCTTTCTCCTCTTCTCCCTTAATCACTGTGACTAGCTGTATCTTTCCCTCTGTCTCCCTTCATCGTGTCTTCCCCTTTGCCTCCTATCTTTTCTCCTATTATTTACGTATTTTCTGTTTCCAGCTGCCATTCCTTCTTTCTTTCACTCTTTTGTCGTTTTCCTCAGGCACTCTGGGCTCAGTTTCTGTTCCTCCTTGCCTCCCTTTAGTAGGCTATTAGCTTTTAGGCACACTCTCATTCACTCTTTCCCTTCTCTTTCTTAGAGGTGTCTGTGTTTGTTTGTTAGCAGGTGTTGTGTAAGCTGCTGCTACGTCTGCACGAATTTACCTACATCTACGAAGACACGGGGTGACAGAGCCGATCTCCCTCTACCTCCATCTCTCGCTCCTTATATCGCATCTTCTTTCAGTTTTCGTTTCTCAGTCTTTTCCCTGTTTTTCCTCTTTATCCCACCAAATTACTTTCTACTGTCTGCTCTGACAGACTCCTTCTGCCTTGAATAACAAACTGACTGTAGAGATTTCCATGCCACTTTTTCTGGCTATGGCAAATATGTGACAGTGTCCAGCATATTGTCCCATTGGCAAACTTATAATTCCACGTATTCATCAAAATGTTTTACAATATGGTACATTTCCTCAAATTATACTAAGGGCATGTGAGTTTATTGTTTTTCACACAGGTTGGGTTTGAATTTAGGTTTGTAGAACATAAATTGCTTATGTAATTGCTACTCTCAGTCACTTTAACAGCGACTTGCTTTGATTAAATAAAAAAAGAACGTTGATCAGAGAAAAGAAACACAAACTTTACAAACAGGAAAGTGTTGTGCTGTGCGGTGAAGAAGCGCTGTGGCAACGAGACAATTTCTGCCTGTGTGGGTGTGTGTGAGTTAGTATGAGGCGCAGGAAGCTGAGATTTCATAAGTCATGTATGAGCAAATTAGTGTAGCGTACTTCCAACGTCCTTCGACCGCCACTCCTTTAAGAGAGAAAGACAAAACGGAGAGAAAAGGGTTATGGGAGCTGAATCGAGGGAGGTGGAAAATGTCCTTGGAGAAAAAATAGGATGGAGCTAGTGGAGTGGTGGAGCGGGGTGAGCGGCGTTAATCCAGCGTTAATGGGAGACTGAAGTACTGTACGTAGCATTTATTATAGCAACTGTTTTAAATCCCCTAAGAATGGATGTAGCGGCGTAGACTCACGGGATTTCTATTCCTCCAGGATTTCAGCTTTTGATGTGCGCTGGGTTGCGTGTGTTGATGCCAGCACATGTGCGTACATTTTTGGCTCATCTGGAACATACAGTCACACATTTCCCTGTGTGTGTGTACATGCGTGTGGGTGTGTGTGTGTGTGTGTGTGTTAGCCATCCAGCTCCCATTCCCAAACAACAGAGAGACTGTCCTCCGGCACTTTTCAGTCCCCATTTCTCTTAACTCCCACACAGCCCTCCACTCACAGTGTTTTTTCTTTTTTAAAGACGATGCTGCTGAACTTGTCCTCCCCCTCTCTCACTGCCATCCTGAGGTATGCACTGATCTATCATTAATAGCTTAATTAGCATTTCTCTCCCTTTGAGGTGCTCGTGTATACTTTTTAAACTATAGCATGGATGGTCACATCCTGAAATAAAAGTGGGGTTGGGTAGGAGGAGGTAATAACACTAATACATTTGGATAGTACCCAACAATAACCATGTACATGATCTGCAGATAAGCTGTCTCCCCTCTGTTCCTCCTTCAGCGCCTCCTGAAAAGTGTGTTTCCTAAGTCATATTGCATAAGATGAGTTGGGGCCCTTTTGCATAGTCCTGGACAAATATGAATAAAAAGAACATTTACAAATCCAATCTGCACTCCCACCAAGGTTAGAGAGAAAACTAGCAAGGCGACCAGTTTAATGCGCAGCAGCAGTGTTTCGTGCAGCTGAGCCTGTAAATGAGTGGCAACCGTCTGTGAAGTTTATCTTGGCGAGAGGCGACCCTTGTTGATTGCTCGCGAAAGCCTGCGGTTGGAGTCCCAGACAACACAATATAATCTTGCCTCCAGAGTCCCAACGACTGACTGAATGCAGTGTGGTTGAAGAGCTGGTGTGGGTAATTTCAGATTGGATGGAGCCTCTTTCCACAGGAGCTGTTAGGGCTTTGTAAGGTTCACACTCGGCTGGCCAGAGTGGTTTTTTACAGTTGATTGTTTATTTTTCTTAGGGAGAAGAAAGAGGGAGGTTTTTATGTGTGAGAGGGATGACGGAAACATGGGATGTGGCTGGGACCATAAACTCGTGGGAATTCTTAGTTCCTGGTTTTCCTTTTTATAGTTGTAACTTGTTAAAATGTCTGGTGGTCAGGCGTGCAGTAATTTGGCTCTGTTCATATTGCACACGTTTGTGTGCAGGCCAATGGGCCTCACTTTTTCTTGGAGAGGCAGTAAGACAGGGCCATTTTAATAAACAAACCCACCCAACACTAGGAACAATGCATAATGCTTGGCTGCTCCCTCCTCTCTACTGCCTTTGCCTCACTGAATTTTGATTTCAGCGCAGTTTGCTTGAAGGTCTTTCAAAGATACAGAATGATCATAGATTATCTACCTCCCATGATACACGGTAGTGGAGAAGCAATAATGCAAGAAACCATGAGCATATGAATAGCCTCTGTTTGCGGAATGCCTTCCTCCCACCTCATAGTTTTATGGTGGATGATGCTGGGAGATATTAAATGGGCTGACGGAGAGCTCTGATGTTCAAGTTCCCCTTGATATGATAGTGGGATATGCCGTATAGAATAGGCTGCATGGGAGGGGGATTTGTCTGCTCCCCTGACTGCTTGTCGAGATGTGAATCAGGGTGGGGGGAAAAATGAGGGGCGTGTGGCGGAGGCGGAAAGGAGCAGGGCGAGGTGCTGATGGGAAAGAGACGAATGGTGTGCTCGTGTCAGAATTGGTCATGTGCTGAGGAAAGAGTTGGGGAGAATGAGATGGAGGATGGAAGGAGGGCTTGACTGATTAACCTGTTTACCTCCCTGAAAACGCTCCGGGCGCCATTCTGATTAAAGTTCAGTCTTCCATCTATCATCGCCTCGGCCGCCTTGAACCTTCAGAGCTGCCGATACCAAGCACTGTCAAAACAATCAAGCCTCCAATCTGAGCCATCACCACCACACCCTCCTACAGCAAATCTCTGACTCTTTAGAAACGCCTTCATTTGCATCATATGCTTACTTGTCATCTCTTGACTTATCTTACTAACTAATTGTCTTTATCCCTCATATGCTGGATTCGTGTGTACCGTGTGTCTTTCTTTATCTACTCCTCCCACTCTGCTTCTAAGCTTCTTGCTTTCAGGACTCACTGGAAACTGTTTGTGTCTCGGCCTGTTTCCTCCTGTGACGTTCTTTCCCAACTCAAGGCTTTTAGCACATCCAGCATAATACGATTACACCCGTTTGGGGCTGCGATATTGTCAACAGCTTTCTAAAAGTATCCTTCGCAGCAGCGCAGCAGCACAGTAGCACTGCGAGTGGACTGGAAGTAGCGATGGGCAGAAGCAATGCTGCACACAATGTTCTGGCCACTCAAGTGCAAATGTTAGTCCTTTAAAAGCTTTTTGCACTGTCATAAGACCAGCGTGTGTGTGCGTGTGTGTGTGTGTGTGTGTGTGTGTGTGTGTGTGTGTGTGGACAGCTGGATGGAAAAGTGGAAGACAGGGGTTGTCAATTAACTCTGGCCATAAGCACTATGGTTGTTAGAAGAAGCATACAGGTACTGTGGAGATGCAGGCCTGACTGTCCTTCACCATAAACGACAGCATCTGTTGCTTCAGCAAATGGCCATTGATTATCCTAGTTAAGCTATAACAAACCCGTGTGTGAGGACTAAAAGAGATCAGTTGATGTTTCCATAAAGTCACCCGTGGTAGTGGTGGAAGGGTAGGACAAGAAACCATAAGACTTTAAGTCTTAGTCAAGAGTGACTGCATTCACCATGACCACAATCATTCCCTCCCCCCTGGTTCCTAAACCCTCCTCCTGAGGCCCACCTGACTGCCCTACACCCTGCTGATTATCCTGGATCAGCTGTATTCAGTCAATGGGAGCTGGGAGATGCCATTTCTAAAGATTGCGTATCATAGTATCTTTCAGCTTCTGGTTTAGGTTGATAGCAGGGAAACGGGTGGGGCGAAGGGCTTGGGAACCACTGCATTCAATGAATACATCATTAGACCAAAGTAGTCATTTTAACTTCAGCTTTGTGCCTCAGGCTAACCTAGCCTAGCCTGTGGTGTTTTTTAGCGTGTGAGTATAAAGGGAATTGAAAGGACTATTATTTACCAGATACGTGTCTGTGGTACCTTCATTTTGCCAGTGACAGACTTCCTCTTGCCTTATTTGAATCAAAAGTGTTACTGCACCAAAGGTTATGCATTTAGTACGCAGATTCTTGGGAAACGAAAGAACTAGACTGGAATCAGTCGGCTGCTGCCCACGTCCCCCGTACTTGGCTCTTCAGATATCAGCTGTTATGAAATTACAGCATATAAAGAGATACCAGTCAAGTTGACGAATTAATTTCAGTACCTGGAGCTGTCCACACTAAAACCTACTGAACTGAACAACGTTATCTAATTTCCTTTGAGTTTAAAATGCCTTTATAATTTGATTATTTATTGTTATACTGTACCTGCTGTAGATTCCATAAACACACTGAAATGTCTTCGATCTATTTATTCACTCTACTTAACAAGCACCTTTTTCATTAAAACCATTAAATGCAAAGTGTGTGATGTTGGATTTGCCTTCATCAACATTATTCCACTGTCTGCAATCCTCTTTTATGGATGTTGGCCTCTTCGATTACAGTGAACTCTCATTGTCTCATTGTCATTCTTGCTGGATTTCTCTCAATCTTTTGCTTTTCTACCAGAGGCGGCAGAAAATTAGGTCAGTTCTGTGTGTGATTGTACTTTTCACCATTCCTCTCTTTCTCTAAGCTTTTCTCTCTTTATCTTCTGTCTCTTCTTCTTCTGCCAGCGGAAACACATGAGCATTGACCCAACTCGTCCTGCCTCGATACGCAACCTCTTCTCTATAGCTTTTGCTCTGTGTTTCTAAAATGACCAATCAATTGACATTGATCCCATTTGTTTGGCATTTCAGTATTTTTCATCACATTTCTTGTACAGCAAGCATTTCTTAGCCGCCATATGTAAGATTAGAACAGTTGTTGAGTGCTTGGCTCTGAAATTATCAAAGTGATGTGCAGGGCAATATATACACAGGCTTGATGGAAGACACTGGGATTCACTACTAGATGTTTCAGCTTTGTTTTAGTCAGACATAAATGTGGTTTGTTGTTCCCTTCTGAGCTGATGAACACATATATACAGACGTGCGCACCTGCCTACACAGAATTAGTGTAGGGGGGGTTCTGTTATTGGTCTACATGGACCCTAACCCTGGGGGCAACAGGAAAGCTTTAGGTGATTTCACTTCAGCCCAGACAGCCTATTTGGTGTTACAGCAGCATGTGATGGACTGATTTAATCCCACTGATGGTGCTCATAAGACACAGGATGGAAAGTAGACGTGTGCGCGTGGACACACACACAATCTCACTTCCGTCATACATGTGGACGTAATGGGGAGTGTGTGTGTGTGTGTGTGAGAGAGAAAAAGAAAGGTCAGCGGGGCTAACGCAGTCCCCTGGCTGTTCTGAAGGTTAATGTGACACTGACATTGGCGGAGGTTAGTGGCCTTCAGATGGTTTCTACCCCCGATATGCGCAGCTGATTCATCCTGGTGGCAGCAGTGCATTAAGATGTAACAGCTTCACTCCCAGGTGTCACTCACCCCTTTAGACGGGGCGTACATCATAATTTCACATTTCCTATTAACTTCTATTGTCTATGCTCGACCATGATGGTCCATTAAAGGGATAGGTGCTGCTGTTACTGGCTCATTCTCACACGTCACTCAACTCTTCCGTCATACATTTCATCTCATTGTCTGTTAATTGAAACCCCACAGACAGTGTCTATATGGTCCATTAAAGGAACAGGATCCTTGTTCCCGAGTGTCATCACTGCTTTAGGTGCTAGCTCATTAATTTTCATAGTCTAAGTTTGACTTATACGTGCACAAGAGGTGGGGCTGGGGAGAAAAGGGAGAAAAAATGCCATCAAGATGAAATGCACACTGGCGTGTTGAAGTCTAACACAAACCATCGAAATCTCATTTACATTTAAATTCAAAGACATTAACCAGATGCTATCAAGTGCAGGTTGATATTTAGTGTCTTGCTCAAGGACGCTTAGGTGAGGAGGTCTGCACACTGACACGAAAATAGTCGGATAAAGCCATCTTCTGTTTTCATGGTTAAATGCACATTCTGTCTTAAGCCTCTCTGACAGCGGCGTTGTTTTGTCTTTCTGCTACACAATTTGTCTCTGCTTTAAAATGAAAAGGAAATAGGCAGGAGAAATATGTTCACTAGTGTGAATGTGTAGCATTATTTAAGGTCTGAGTCATTTAGGAAATACTGAGGAGGGCAATGAAACGTACAGTAGCTGTTTCTTAAGTATTTAAATGTTGTAAACGATCCTGATAAGTACGACTGGCAGAGAGTGCTGGAGGGTGTGTGGACGCCTGGGTCCATATGAAGAGTGATGATGTTGTTGACTCACTGTCGGCCGGATGCCAATCAATCAATTAACCAATCAATAGTCATCTTGTGTGTGCCTGAGGACACTGGAGAAAATCTCCCAGAAACACTCAAATCAATTACTTCTGGCCTTATAGCCACAGGCTCGCTCACAGGTGCGTGAACCTTGCACATAAATGCATTCATTCATTTATACCTATGCAGGCTCACACATTAAATAAATAGTTGTCTCCCCCTCCTCTCCGTGCCCGAATACTTAGACATCTGATTGCAGATCTATGGGAAAAAGAGCAACAAGTAAATTCTGTGTTTCCCCTCATTCCTCATTCCCGGTCCTCCTCCCTCTCCTTCTGTTCTCCTCGTCTCCCCTAATGGAAAGAAACGTTCCCTGGCTGTCGTCAGCAGCTACAGCCAGCTACACCATAACTCCGTTAATAGTGGCCTGGCAGCTTATGGAGCCCATGCATTCTTAAACGGGAATTTTATGAGTCTCGCGGAGTAGGCAGGAGTACGCCTGATATTTGTTCTTTGAGCGTGTCTGTGTGAGAGAGTCATAATATGAAGGGCAGGCTCAGCAGGGAAGATGAATGTCCTACTTTTGCTGTTGTTTGTTTTCCCTCTTTCTCTGAAAGAGTTTTTCCTTTTATTATTCCCATCTTCTTTAAATCTCTCTGACTCTCTCTCTCTCCTGCTTGTTTGAATAAAATGGCCTACACGCACTTTCTCCGACACGCACCTATGAGGTCGCTTTAATTGGTTAATAAAGAGGATGTAGCTGAATTCATTCAAAAAAAAAAAAAAGAAATATTTTTCATCAGCATCATCAGGAAACTCATACGCTCACGATGTATGCTCTTATGCGTGTTTGTCCTCGAGAGGTCATAGAGTTGATGACTGTGTTGGCCTTGGCCACAATCACAATCAATCTCTCCCCTCCATTGTTTCGAATGCACGTGAGTCCACGCCCACATGTCACAGTCATGTCAACGTGCCCCACATACCGCTCCTATTGGCCTGCTTTGTCTTCCTGATGGCACCGGTGGGGATGAATGACATGCGGCGGGAAGTCACAGTGGGCAGCAGCGCATGTGTTTACACTGGTGCGTAGCTGATGATCGCACACTGCAGATCCCAGCTGAAGAGGACAAACAGACATCTTCAGACATGTTGCTAACACAGAAAATATAATTGAATATCTAACATGTAGTAGTAAAAAAATAGAATTGTTATAGGTTGTGATAGTGTAGAAAGTTAATATCATGTGAAACTGTGTTGATCCAGTGCACACAAAGGGAATAAACTGTGGATACCAAAACATTCTTAATTGCAACAATTTTCTGGGAGAAATGGGGCATTATCTGGAAAAATTCCAGGGGTTCCGACCATTTCCGCCCTGACCGTGTACAGATAAAGCAGATAAACATTCATACTTTCGAAGACTGAACTCGTTGTGTCACTGCCTGAAGCGGCACGCCTCCAGTGAAGCCCTTTGTGTGTTGTCCCAACACCGACTTAAAGAAAGAAGGACAGCGGAGGTCAGGTTCATTCACCGCTTACCAGTATTCACATCACCTTTTCACAAACAAGTTGCTGTGAACCTAAAGCAGGCAAATTGGCCGCGTACCCATCAGTCCTTGGCCTAATTAGGGAGGTGTTATTCACTGGTCCACCCTCATGGAAGGGAGCTTTTTCTTACCATGTGACTGTCAGCGTGAAAAGGAAATGACGCCCTATGATTATTCCAGTGTGATGTACACACAGTTCAAAACACACCACAGTAGATCATTCATATAATTGAATTTAACCTTCTGTAAACAAGAATAACAAGCCCTCTGGAAATACAATGACATTTACGCTCGTGAGTCAAGCCAGCTTTTCGCTGCGCACACTCGCACACAAATGCACAAACGCACGATGTTTAATATCAGCACACTCATACTTCTGCAATTTGTAAACACACTTATATGGGTGTACGCTGCTGCACAGAACAGTACAGTCATACTAACACAGGCAGAAATGCACACACAGGCGTAGCGTGCTGGGCCTGGACTTGAAGTGCAATGTATTTGCTTTCATGCCATTCTATTTTTCCATATATATGTATTTTTAAATACTGGCACTGCAGGAACTGCACGCCATCCATTGGAAGAGAGCACGCCCACTCTGAGGAGCAGATCTTATTTGATCCTCCAGTGGGCAAGCGGCGACATAAACAGGAAGGGGCCCTGCACTTTAGTGCGTCATTCCACCTCATGTCATTGGATCTTCTGTGTTGAAATGTGCCAAAGTTGTTCACATAACATTGTTAGCCCGATATCCTGCGAAAGCACACAAAGGTGACACGAGCTTCTAGGCGGGCACACACACAAAGACTCGGGCCGATGTGGCGCACGCGCACACGCATGCATGGTTGATTTGTATGTGTTGGCTGGAGGAAAAATGAAACATCCTTTTAAGCCAGCTGCGTTCTGTTCCTCTATGAGAATAGAGAGATGTCTTGGTGAGGGTGCATGCACCTTTCTCTGTTTACGCATATAGAATATGACAGCTAAAGTGTTTTGACTGCGGATGTTCGGTGTTTGCGTGTGTGCATGCGTGCATGTGTGGGTCAGCGGGTGGAGGTTGTGGAGTCTGTTGGAGCCACGCTCAGAAATATGGACTTGATTTGTGCTGGGCCTCTCCCTAACTGGAACAAGGTTGGAGACTGAGGGACTGCGGGAGCCACCTCTTTCCCACATGCACACAAGCACACTAACAGACGCACAGAAGGTGACGCATGTGCCTGAGTGTGGGGTTGTACCTTCCCAGGTGTTACTAGCTCAACTCTACTATGTAGTTTTCTTTATCAGAAATTGACAAACGCTATCAACACTGGGGATTGTTCTTCAGTTCGCCATCTACTCTGAACATAGAAATTGATTTTGGGTGTTGTGATGTAATTTTTAGGGCAAATCCAGCGAAGACATCAAAGAAACCATAACCTGAGGTTTTGCCAAATGAAGTATTGTTGCGGGTAAGTGAGTGAGCTGAGGAAACGAGGGATTGTCAGGACACTTCCAGAGGGCTGGTGAGTCAGGTCTGAACAAATGGAAGCAGTGTGCGGCTGTTGGGAAAGAATAACATGCACTACAGACCCCAGACCGCAGGAGGCATGACTCTCTCACCACGAGGAAACCTCAGGGCTTTCTGCTTCATGTTCTGTTTGCTCTCACTTTGCTCTTCATTTAGTGTTCGAGCGTTTTCTCTGCGTTCCTCATCCCCCCTCTTCCAAAACGAGCGCTGCCATATTGCTTTCGTCTTCCTAACTGCATTGTTTCCTTTGGCGTGTTTACCATCTGCTCTCCCAGCACATTTCTCTGGCTATCTCTATCGCTCACTTCCTATGTCCTCCAATCCAGAGCACACTTAGCCTTTTACTCAGCAGCGGCCTGCTGTCCCTCCACCCCACCCCACCCCTCTCGCTTGGCTCCCTTGCCTTTTTTTTTCTCCACAGCTCTCTTACCTCTCCGCTCTCTTCATATTTCATATTAAGCAATCTTTTCCATGGAGCCAGCTGTGTAAACAATAGGGACGGGCCCTCCGTGTTTTCTCAGAGCGAGAGAAAGGGAGAAAGATGCCGAGAAAACCTGGTCGCAAGGCGCTCGCCGCACACCATCCGCACTGATGATCTATGGCCCTTTGTCTCTCCAACCTCCTTCGAGCATGAGTGGGACTTTCTGGGCAGAGTGTTAGTTTTTGTGTGTGTGAGGCTGAGCGTATGGGGGCTGTGTGTTTATGCGAGTGTGTGAGCATTTCTGTTACCATAGCCCCCTGCAAATATTGACGGAGCTGAATAGCTACAGTGAGTAGCTCGAAAGCAAACACCGCATGTCATGCTCTGCCAAATATGCCTTCAGATCAGTCACCAACTGCGTTCTTACTGGAAATAATTTGGCTTCATCTGAGGAAGAACACTTCCATACTTCTCGGATTCATGAATCTCATGTTTTGATGTAGACAAACACAAAGTAATCACATCGCTGACCTATATTTACCAGGCCGTCACTGGAGGTTCTAGTGAATTTAGGTGAAGCAGTTAGCTTGTGTGTGGGGGGAGTGCATCTGCAGGCTTTTGTCTGTGCATGTATGCATACATACATGCAGATGGGCAGAGGACACTCAGAGAAGCTCTCATTTTGTCTAAAGGAAGCAGGTTACCAGCTTTTCCTGACACACACACACACACAACTCATCCCTGGGTTTATTTTTTGCAGGTGCAGTGCTTGCTGGCATTTGAGATAATTAAAGGCTGACCTTTCTGAGGTGAAGCAGAAATGTCACCCCGGCTGCTTCGCTGACAAGTGGATTCACCTCACAGGGGGCCTTGGCAAAACGGCGGAGGATTCTCACCGCCCTGGATGTGCACTTAGCACCCTTTAGCCTTCTTGCGCCACACTTTCTCGGCTGTCATCGAGACGTAGCTCGCACCTTCTGCTCTCTCACCTACAGTGCCACAGCCTGCAATGATGATGAGCATCTTGAAGCTATGCAGGTGGAAGGAGCACCGAGGTTGAAGTATTGTTTAGTCAGAAAGTCTTCCTGTCTTGCACAGTGTAACTTCTGATCTGAAAACTGAATACAACTGGTGTTTTAGTCTTTTTAGACACAGCATTTCTGTAGGTAATTCCCTCAGAAAACCTACAGTAAAGCTACTGTATTGCAGATTGTCATGGTGATTTGATCAGAGCTCTTTGAATTTTTGATAAATTTGTTTTTGGATGGAAAAAGCTTCTCGGTCATTTTAGTAGTTAGACTAGTGTAAACCTACTGGCTTTCTTCCCATGATTCTCACTGGTGTTGTGTGCCCCTGTCTGCCCTCAATAATTCACATCTTTTAGCTGACGTGCATGTCCCCATCTGCCTCCAGCCCCCTTTCACTTGCCACTCGTTATGCAAAACCTACTTCCACTGTGATGGTAATGTACAGTAAATGCACTGTAGGGCACTCCCTCAGGGCGCGAAGATGTCACGCATATGTGATTCAGGACATGACGTGTCCACACACAGGACACACACATGGCAGCACACGGTGCCTACTCATACACTCAGGCACTTGTTGATAGTGTATACAGTATACACACTTGTATGTGCGTCAGTGCACATACACACACAATATTGCTCAAAAAGGTGCACTCACTCATGAAACGCCCCGTCTCACTTTAGATGTATATATGCATATACTGTATCTACCCACGCAGCTGTCCTCATAAAACTTTCAGTGAATAATACCGAGCATGTACCACTGAAAAAAGCTGAATTCAGAGCTCTCTCTGTGCTGTTAAAAACTGACATCCACTCGGCGCTATGAGCCTGTAGCCTTCCTTAAGCACAAATGTATTTAAGACAAAAATATACTTTCCCATGTGCAGAAACGTATGAAAACATGCAGTGTTTTTTTTAAATTTATTTTCTGTCACTGAACTTTTTGAACTTTGTGCGTGTAAACATCTGCAGAAGTGTGTGTTTTCATGTTGAACAGTGTGTACCTTTAGACGCGCACGCTGTCTAATTCGGTACACACCAGAGTGTCTCTGTAGGCCGTGCGCTGCATTTGCCTCACCCTGTGGCTGTGTTTGGTCCACCCGTTACCCCGAACCACTCGCTGCTATTTGCTGCTTGTTGTGATTATTAATTCAGCGTTTGCTGTCATGACCAATTACTGTCTTGTGATCCCCATGACCTATGACCCATGCTTCTCTCTGCCTGTTAGGTGACAGAGTTGAGACCAAGTGACCCAGATTGTTTGTTTATTTATTTCATACCGTGAGTAATTATGTACATTAGCCATACAGCACCTTGCCTATGTTTTTTGAACTACATTGAAATAATTATGAAGCAGGAGCATAGATAAAATCTCTGTGACCTTCTCTACTCTATCCATGTCTCTAGTTATGTTTCTGTTAGATACACCTCTTTTTCTTCATTGTCTTACCATCTTCATCTTGTTTACTTATGCATGGGAGAAATGTCTTGTTGGCTTTGACAGTACTTGCAATGCAACTGTGCAGCTGAGTGCAAAACTGCTCCCTTTCTTCTTCTCCATATCAATGACCTTGTTTGTCAACCACATCATATAGAACATATATATATCTTGCAGCGGGAGGCACCCACTGACAGAGGAATGGAAAAGAGATTAGTGTGTGTGTGTGTGTGTGTGTGTGTGTGTGTGTGTGCGCATACAGGCAATGTGTGCACGATGTGATACGGAATAATGGAGAATTATTGTGGTTCGTCTTCTTATATGAGGAGATATACATACACAGTATTATGTCATAGGTTGAAATGTGTTTACAGGATTTCAGCCTTCCTGATCTAATGTGGGATCAGAGTGCACAGCTGTTTGTGAGAACTGTGATTGGTTTGTGTACATTGACGGGAAGGAGTGCCTATCAGTAGCTGTGGTGTTACATGTGTAGTTTTCACAGCAGATTATATGGGCCCTCAGTTGTGTCTTGGGTTCTTTTAGAGAGGTGTGTGTCTTATCTTTGTGCCTGTGATTGTGTGTTCTGTCCTTTGCAGTGGTAAAGGGATTATAAAGGTGTTTGGTTACTTTCTGTCTTGTTGTGGTGTGTGTGTATATGGATGGATGGAATAATCAATAATGAATAATCATTGTATGATTTTTTTTTTAAATGCTGCAGTTGTGATATTCAGACAGTCAGAGTATGTTTGTCTGCTCTCTGCTCCAAACACTCAGAGTTACTCATGAAATGTTTCTTGTTAACTTATGGTGGGATTTATTAATATTTAAAATGTTAGTTGGTATGAAAGACATTGATTGGGACCTTGTTTAAGCTGCTACACACATTCTCTAAACAATTGTTATGTGAGCGGAAACATTGACTGTCTGTAGGTCTTGTTCCTGTTCTCCACAAAATGTAAGAAAACCAGGCGGTGTTGCAGCCACGACAATATCCCCGTCTGTTCGATGCGATTTCAGTAAAACAAACTAGGCGTGGGTGCACTGCAGCAAAATCTGCGCTGGCGTCTGTGTACGGCAGTGTGTGATGTTGCTTGTCATTTAGAACAGCCTCTTAAGGTGCCCACACTAGACACTCTAATGATAATGGTGAAGGAAGTGGCCCATTTCCAGCCTATGGTTTCTCCCAGTGTCCAAGTGAGTTGTAGCTCCTCATTGAAAGACCCTGCTCCAGTTGTGGCCTCTGGGTGTTGCATTAAAATATATATATATGGCTATAGAGTGTGTCAAGGCCAGATTTTGTAATGGTAATGGTTGTGTATTACTCTGTATTATAGAACCAGAAATAACATTCTTGTATGCTCCCTTAACTCTGAACTCTCCTAAGGTTTATTAAGTGCCTACTGAGGACAGAGAGAGAGAGAGAGAGAAAGAGCGAGAGAGAGAGAGGCTTTAAAAGCAAATAAAACCATATTCAATTCCCATGGGCGTTTAAAACAGCTGGAGCAGCTTTCCATCGAGCACACGCTTCGGCTCACAGCCACTGACCAACACACACTGCAGTTCACACCAACAGGGTGACTAGAGAGCACTAATAGAAAGTCAGAATCACAAAATCAGCTCTCTATCTGATAAATAAACTCATTACATGCAGGACACACATGCAGACCGGGCGCAACAAGAAGAATGTTTTACTCTAATGAAAGACTCACACCTTCAAAGGTTTGGAAGGTGGACAGTCATTTTATAATCATTGATTACACAGTGAAAGCTCTAGTGAAGATTTGACAACATTGAGCTGATTTTGAGTTTAATCAAAGACCATCTGTGGAAAGACGAAACAAATGTAGACGCTTTCATAAAAAAAACACACACACATGGTCAGAAAATGAGTGTAAAACGGATGCGTCACACTCGGCAGACCGTCTTGAAAACACCAAACGGTGAGAAAATAGCTTTTGTAAGAACAGCGTTCATCTTTCCAGTAAGCGGAAAGATTTATTGACCCTGCGCCAAGGACAAATGAAGCTGTGACTAAACCTCACTGAAACACTTTATGTTGATTTTTCCTTTTATTTTGTCACCAGTCTGCACATGGTCGTCAGCGGCGTGCCCCGCTCACCCGCCACACCCTTTCTGTGCATCATACAAGTGGGAACAGGCACACAAACATGTCTGACTTGACCCCTCTCTCTTTACAGGAGTTCATCCCTAATGTCCGCGTGTGATTCATGGCGGTGTCACATTCCGCAGCTACGCTGCTCGTGTAAAGGCACATTCCTCCTGTGCTTCTTACTCACTGCTGTGCATTACAGACTTATAAAAGGATCATTACATAAAAAAATAAGTCCCGCTCAAGCTATGACAAGCTGTTAGGAGGAAATTGCTTCTCTCGTACTTATGTTTTGTGATCTGCTGCAAGTGTGCCATCTTCTAATTGTGCTCTCGGGGTGTGAAGTTGTCAGTGTACTTGTGCTTTATGCTGTGATTCTAGGTCTGTTTGTACATATCTTGGTTTGGATGTGGAAGTAAACTCTGCAGCAGAAATCTCTAGTGGTCCCACACTGGAGCTGTGGGTCTCACCTCTGGCTTCTCCAACTGGTGCAATTAGCAAAGTTTACTTTTGTGTTTTTTTTCTCCCACATTTATGTTCTGGCCTGTCTCCCACAGTATTTGTAGTCTGTCAGTGGTAATGAGCGCATGTGTGCGTGCACAGAGTTGCGGGGAGACATCACACACCCACTGCTCTCTTTGCAGTTTTAACACTTCATTAGTTAATCAAGGCAGAGTGGGTGTTTTTGTAACATTTCCGATGAGACATTACCATTAATTAGCATCAAAAGGAAAGAATTGTTTTGCTCAAGCGCTTAAGTACGAAGGCAAACAATCTCCCCACCTTTTCACTAAATGATCTCCCTCTCTTTCACTGTTTTTTTTTTATAGGCAACATCTGTGCGACGGCAAGGGGAGAGTCAAGGAGACGAAGACGCTTTGTCTCGGCATCATGTGATCTGAGCATTTCGTAGAAGCACGCTGCAGTGGAGTCTGTGCCCAAACGCAAGAATCCCAACCACTAGCACCCCTATCACCACTATTGCCACTCCTGACTGATGCCATCAAGGTCACCTGCTCCTGACTCAACTTGCCTTCTGTCTCTTTCTCCCCCTTCATCTTAGAGATAAGGAATGGCTGCGCTGCGTCCCAGCTTTCCCGGCACTTCTGGCAAATAAGGCCTTTCAAGCTTGTTTCAAAATAGGAGGGATAAAAACACTCTCGAGTTCTACTTTCTTTTTATCTTTGTTTCCCTAGTAACTCGACCCTCAACACACACATTCAGTCACCCATCAGGATTTTTGTCTCTGTGACATCTGCAGGAGCCATTTGAAGGAGAGGTTTCCAAACCAAAAGGATTTTTTACTAACTCCACTTACTCGACCGGCCCTTTGGAATATGTGCTCACCTGGCGTCCCTATGGGGGATTAAATCATTACAGGAATTTACACTGACTGCTATTTTGGCCCCGTTGCATCTTGTTAAGGTGGTTTCTCAGCGAGGTCTGTTTGTGACTGGAGGTGGACTGAGCCGTCATGGCTGGGAAGGGCAACCAGGTGCCGGGCCCCCACCTCAACGGCTTCCCCATTCCCACTTATTCCTACTTCTTTCCCCATATGTTAGGGAGCCTGTCGCCTCCTGCCCTGCCAGGACTGCCCATTAGTGGGTACAGCACCCCCTCACCAGCCAGTAAGTAAACTCCACTCTATCCATCTGTGATGTGGTGTGTACCCGAGCCATGCTATGATTCCTGTGCAGGTTGGTTTGTTGATACAGGAAGTTGAGAGAAGAGCTACTCTCATTTGAATGTGTCCTGATTTACCTGTGTGACTGTGCCTCCCTGTTTCCTGTATCGTCCATCAACTGTGTGTGTGTGAGAACGGATTCTTGTGTCTGGGAGTCTGCGAGTAGAAGGACACTTTCATCTCATCCTGTTTAGATCATTACGGTTTGAAAGATTTGCGTGTTGGTAAACAGAGAGCGGCGGCGGCGCACACACATGCCACACACACCCACACTGCCTCCAGCGCTGTCCTTAATTTACAAGCCCACACACATCAGCATACACACATGGAAATGTCAGTGTAGATCACAAGGAAATGAGGCAGGACTGCCAGAAAGGAGCATTGTTTATATGGGGGAACACACGTTTGGCAAGTCTTCCAAAAATAAATCTCACAAATGCTGTCGCTGTAGCCAACCTTCATGCTGCAGCTCCTTTGGCCAATCAATCAAAACCTTCACAACTGACTCGCAAAGCAGAGAAGTACTTTTTCCTAAAGAAAATACAAACTCCTCTGTTAGTGTCGTGATTTATACAGAACACAGACCACAGCATGCTGTTGAAAAACACAAATGATTATACTTAGGATAAGTATATTATGTATAATGTTCTGGTTATATTTTTATACTGGGGCTCTGCTGAAATATTTTTGGACAATGTGCAATTCCCAAAACAGCTTAATTTTCCTAAGAGCTGGTCTTTGTGCAGCATCTACAGTGATCCCGTGTTTCATTTTAGTTCCTGTCTTTAGGGCCACTACCCCAGGCCCACGCTGTTTGACTGTGTGGAAATAGAGGTCCATTTATGGGCTGTCGACAGAAGCGCATACGAGTGTAGGGAGAGTTTATTGTCCAGAGAAAGTCTCCGGCAACAAAGGGAAATGTCTGGAGACAGAGTCGACAACGCAGACAGACAATTCATTTGGTTCCTGTGTTTGTTTGTTCTTTACATATGTTCAGCTCACGACAGTGAATATGTTCATTTGTCGTGTTATATTATTAGAGGAGGCTGCTGAGGCACATTGTAAAAGAACAAATGACGTGTGATAACAGCAGTCTTTTTAGTTTCAGACAGGAATATTGAATGGTAAATCAAAATAACGGTAAATATAAATGACATACTGTATGTACTGGAATACAAATGAAGATGTATTTGACTGGTAATATAAAGTTTAGTAAACACATGTACCACCACCACTGACTAGGAATCCGAACCTTGAAACTCTGAATTACGATGCCTGTAACTCGCAGCGAACGTGACATGAAGGCAGATCATCGATTAGGTGGCGGTTGTAGCAGCAGACGTGTGATTTAAAGGAATACTGTTGGCGGCGGAGACGACTTTTTTGTGTACAGGCCGGGTTCAGAGGGGATGGGTCTATTGCTTTTGTATCCGCTGGAGTTTGTGTTGGCAGTCGGCGTGGAGGGTAGTGAAGAACAGTTAGTGCCCAACCCAGTCACTCCCACTTCCCCCACGGCAGATAATCCACCTCGCGCACAAAGACCGGAGCTCCCGTCAGATCCCTCTTTTTGCATTGTTGCGAGTTTCTGTAGATCTCTTTGTATCTGTGTGTGTTTCCAAGTCCGTGCCACGGCTAGTTTCCTTCCTATTTGCCTGGACAAACATTTCCTTTCTGTAAACACTGGAGAACCAGGGACACCACCGTTTCCTTGATGAGTGCACACATGCACAAGCTCAACATCACACACACACAGTCTTTGCCCTTCATGCTGGCTCACTTTCACTCATCGCGCTCGTCCTCGCGTGCAGATGACTGCAGGCATAGTTCACACATGCCCACACCCACAGCAGCTCTTTTGCCAACTGTGCCCTTTTCTGGTTTATTTTGTCCCTCCCCTGCCTCGCGCTCGAGCACTTGTGAGGGACTGGGGAGTCGGGAGAGGAGCCGAGCATCAGCCATGGTGGATTTCAAACATGGCAGAACTCCTCCACATTAGATGCACACGATCGTATGCGTGTGTGGACTTAAAGAATGTGACTTTAGTTAAGAAAATAAATGTGTTAAATGTTCTCAACAACATGTAGGTGTTATATTCAGAGGAATGATGAAGGATACTTGATATCCTGTTGCCGTTTCCCTGCAAACTCTCAGATTTTATCTAATGGAGTGTAACAAGTGCTAACACACACATCGTGCATCTAGAGTGTCTAGAGATACTATTTCTTGTTCATGTATTTTTGCCTCTGGTACACACCTGTGTTCAGTGTGTAGTCTAAACATGTATGATGCCGTGTTGAGTAAACAGTCATGAAGCCTGGCCTTGTCATTTGGGTTCAGTGCTGAACTCATTTGTCATGAAAACCCTGTTTTGTAGCCTTCTTCTGTTTCTTCTCTCTGTTCAATCTCATTCTGATCCTCTGCGTCCTCGGACTTCTGCCTCTGCCTCCTTTAGCAAAGCGCCGTAGACCAATTATTTGGACCAAGCCGAGCAGAAGGGTTAATCTAGGCCTGGAACACACACACACACACACCGTCTCTCTCTGTGTTTCCTGCTTGAGCCTCCTGGGTTACGTCTTCACATCACATTATCTGAAAATCATCAGGTGGGGTCACATGCCGGAGCAGATCAGTTTCAGATATTGATATTACATTTATTGCCTGCAGGTTTATTAGTTAACTGAATGTCACTGTGGATTGATCAGGCTCACGCACCCATAAATGTGCACTGTGCTGCTTTCAACGCAGCCAAATATCCACATCTAACAGCGCGTGCTCATCACACACACGTGTGCACAACTTTCATCAGTATTTTCGATTAAAGACACTCGTATGAATATGAAACTACCTGGCATTAACATCCCGACTCTATTGATCCCGTTATTATCATTAAAGGCTGCGACAGTCACCAGCTCTAACACCTCGCTATTACATTAGCGCAGTGTTTTGAGGGATCATAATGAATGGAGCCAGCTCCCAACCTGCTGCCATGGTGGACTAATTGGCTTTTCCCCACAGAGCGTTCTTGTTTCAGCAGCCTCAGTAATTGCTTGGTACAGCAGCGTTTCCTAGTACTGCTAACACACACACACACACGAGCACCATCTCCTTTGACTTATTAGCGGGTAAAGTGGCATTTATGAATGTGCTTTTGGGCCAGTAGGAGAAATATGAACAGATATTTTCACACCACAAGGATGTGAGTTTGTGTGTGTGTGTGTGTGTGTGTGTGTGTGTCGTTTTTCCCATTAAGCAGGCCATGGCGGAATGCGTTGACCATGAGTAAATATGGATATGGTAATGTTTGGCAGCCTGCGTGTTTGTGACGGTGTGTGTGCTGGTTTATGGACAGACAGGTGGTTCGTCTCTGCCCCGGTGGTCTGCAGCCATCAGAGGGGGCATGTCAGTCCGCTCCATGGGTGGTAAACACACACACACATACACACAAACACGCCGACACATAAGGCCTCTGTGGTGAGGATGGGGATAACGACGGCGTGAAACACTTGTAATGCGCTCCCATTTGACAGCAATTCAAAGTGTGTGCAGATAACACACAAGCGCACACTCTGTTGGCTGAAGCACTTTTTCCGTCGTGCGACCAAGTAGCGACCATTTAGCCACTTCACACACACACACACACGCACACGTGTGCACAGACTCACACACGCAGAGAAACAGCACCTCTGGGGAGCTGGTTGTCATTATTGAAAAGTCTCTATTCTGATGGCGAGGAGAGACTTTCCATTACGGCGAGGCTTATTGAACGTGGCGTTTAAAACACATCTAACATTGCAGCATAGCGCGAATTCACCCCAGCTTAACAGCTTGGTTAATTAACGGCAGAGCACTGGGAAGCTGAAAAATTAGAACAAGGAGCGTCCTACTCTAACATTTTCAAAGAAGTGATACTCTTTGATCCCTTTGTGTGAATCGGAGCCAATCACAGATAGGCGAGTTTTATTATTATATTTATTTTTTACTTTGTATGGAAGAAATTAAAAGTCAGTGGACAAGCTTGGTGTATTTCTTTAAAAACATTATATAGGTTACAAGTAATCCTGTTACATACAACAATTCCCTTTGTGCGTAAGCTTATTTTGACATGTTGAGGAGGAGCGTGTTGATGCTTTTAGAAAATATTTATTCACTGGAACACATTGAGATTTTCTTATTGCTGTCGCCAGACTCTCTTTTTTCCCTGAGAATTTCTCTCGACTTTCCCGTAATGACAGTCCTACGTCATCGGTCCATAAAGGGACCTCCATTTTTGGATCTGTTCGTCGTGCACACACTCTCGTGTGAGGTGGGAGGTTTTTCCAGCGCCGCGCTCGGCCCACTGGCAGACTTCGTCAGCCTCGAGAGTGAGACGGGGGGGCTCATAGAGACGAGAGCTAAACAAACCTTTTCAGACAGCGGGTGTAAAAAGACACTGCGTAAAGATCCATTCTAAGGAAAATATGCAGGTTTTGGCAACTGAAATCATCCAGGAGTAGTCCAGTGGAGCCCCAGAGAGAAATATAAACCCCAAATTATGTCAAATGTGGCGTCTTTAAGAGGCGATCACTCCCGAACATGGATAAACTGTAACTTTATTTAGATTACTGGCATGTGGGCATTGGATAGGAAGGCAAGCATTTCACATGTTGCTCAAAATCCTGGATGTTCATCACTTTTCTTTCCTGCTTGGCAACTACGTATGGTTTGGCTGAGCTTGTGGTTGTGGTCAAAATAAAAGCGATCTTTATGGTGCCCAGGTCACTCAAGAAAAAAAAAAAAAGGACTCAGCTGAAAGTGGACAGCCAAAAGACGAGCAGGTCGGAATCAGAGAGACAGAGGTGGAGATGTGGCAGGAGTGGGAGCCCTGGGCCCACACAAGTAGACACACACACACACACACTGGCTTTGGCTGCACCTGTGTCCTGTGCCAGCATCATGTGCCAATGCACCAGCAAATTTAGCCAAAAGGGACAAAAAAACTCACCACCCACCCCCTTCTGCACATTTCCTGTTCGCGCTCCCCTTTTTCCAGTTTCACCTCCCATCCCACTGCGACTCTCTCTGTGGGCACTAGTCCTAGTTTCTTGCCTGATCCATCCACTCCTCATTTTCTTTCCACACTCATTTTTCTTTTAATATACCCCCCCCCCCCAACCCCTTTTTCCCCACGTCTCCCTTTCTCATTCTCTACTATCCTACTTTCTTCCCAGTCTCTCCTTCTTCACCATAGACTTGACAGAGCTATCATTACCCTGCCACCTATTTACTCACAGCCTGTTATTTTCCATTTGCTTTGAGGGGACCTGGGGCCAAATCCCTGCCCAGAATACTTGATCCTAGTCACAGGATTTATCCTCGAGTGGCTTGGCGAGTTTAGTCCACTCCCCCAGCACCCCTTTCTTTCTCTTCTTCGTCTTCTCTCTCTCTTTCTTTCTCCATTTCTTGCTCTCTCATTCTGTCTTTCTTTCTATAGTTTACCCCCCCCCCTTCCATGGCTGCTTATGCAAATACAGGCCCTCCTTTTCAAAGAGCTGTCTCCCCATAATCCGATGGATGGCTCCATTTTCAGACGGCTACACACACACACACCAGCAGAAAGCATCACACACGCCGTTAGGAACACAAGCGTACTTGCTACCTCTCATAAACATTCACACTACCTGGCTACATGCACACACACGTACAGGCGCTCGCGCGCACGCACGGTCCGGCGCGCGCATGCACGCGCAGCGAGAAAGCCCTCCTCTGCAGCACGGGTGTTATATTTTGAGCAGGGAGTGCTTTAAGCTGCAGTCGGGCCATAACAACTTCAAAACCAGCAGCCTGTCGCCAGCAGCCATGCCGCACTCAGTTGGGTAAACACTCACATAATCTAAAACTCTCTCTGATGTGCCAGCGCAAGTATCTCTATTTCTGCTCTCATCAAAGGCTCGGCGAGGAAGTCAAGACAAGGGTAAAACGATAAGGACCCCCCCTCCTCTTCTCACTCTCTCTCTTTCTCTACGGCTTTCCTATCCTTTTCTTCAACTCACTCTCCCACTGACCCCCTCCTGCTTCCTTTTATCTCCTCTCCCCTTCCCTCACACACACACACACACACACACATATATATATATATATCTTCTTATGCCCTTTTTGCTGTAACCATTGCACACAGCCATAAATCACACTGTTGCATAGATTCAAATGTCAATGACTCAGATCGAGGCATCGTTCCTCTTTGTCCTTTGATAAGCGGTAGGAATGACAGCATCTGTATAATATAGGGCAGTTACCTAATGGAGGAGAAGAGAGGAAGGAAGGAAGGACAGAAGGAGCTGAGGAAAGGATGCGAGAGGTTGTGCAGATCTGTCCTGCACAGCTCGGAGAGTGATTGAATTATCAAGCAGAGCTTTGCTTGTTGTCCGAGGAGGTTTCTGAGGGAAAGCCCTTTTCTCAGCAGCTAATGCGCTTTTTCAGCCTAGCACAATGGCTAGCTGTGTTGCGCAAAGCAGCTAAGAGAGCTCTGTTGGGCCAGAGCTTATGGGGCCACCAGCTCTCTCTTGGCACCTCTCTAAGGGGCCCCTAGCCACACTTAACCTCAAGCCTGTCTGCTAGCTTTGGCACATAGAATCCTCAGAATAGGATGATAGGGCACTTATAACAGTGTCAGCGCGCCATAGGCCTCAGTGGTAGTAGTCTAACCAATGCAAAGTGTACCGTGCTGCGTTTAGATCATTTGTGAACGTATTACCCGGTTTGATCTTTGTGATTTTTCCCCCCAGTTCTTTATGAAAGAAAAATCTTTGTTATTGTGTGTTGTAATTAGGCCTAAAGTTCTTCGTCGTGCCTGCGATGTTTTCAAGAACTGTTGAGCACTGTATCTTTGTCACTACCATTCAGCCTCAGGTTGGCGTTTCCAACATTACCTGGAGTTTCCTGTGATTTGTTGCGCTGCACCACAGTTTCCATCTATCTATCAGAGGTCACATGATAAGACTTTGTGAACATTACACTTCAGCAACTCACCAACATCTGTACTCTATTGTTCTTGTAGACTCATTATGGCAACATTGTCTGTCCAGACGAGACGTGGACGGATGGATGAACAGCATTGCTTTGGGTTTAGTTTAAAGGAACGGACATGTGCACTCCAGACGGGATTAAAACCACTAATCAGTGCACACAATATTAAAATCAATGAACCTTCCCCTACTTAAATAAATTCCTTCTGAGTAGTGTATCCTGTGTGAATGTGCTGCATGAAACACAGATGTGGGGTCTGAATTCTTAAATCATATGATATCCATGGTTAATATTAGACCAGTGGCAGGAAAGCATTTCTGGTATTTTACTACAAACTACAGTTTAGCATGCAGGTATATTTGTTTTCTGTTTTTCCTGTGCTGTGTGTGTATGTTTCTGTCAGGAGCAGGAGCAGTGCATCTGTTTCTTTTACGTGTAGCATTTAAGAAGGAGCATATAATATAACGCGGGGTAATCTCTTTTCTATTTACTTATAATATGTGCAGTATTTATCTTTTACTTCTAATTTATTCACAGTACCTGCAGAGATACTGTGTGCTTCAGTTGTTCCTTTATTCCGGGCTTTATAACATAGAGTGACGCCTTCTTTGCTTTTCACTATTTCTTGTTCCAGTCTCTCTCTTTTCTGTCTGTATCCTCGCCGTCCAGAACAAACAGCTGTTCTGCAGCTACTCTGTGATCATTGTTAGGACGCACCTGAAACATCTCTTATTCGTCCTCTCGTTCTCATCTTCTCTGACACTATACATTCATATGCTGCTTTTATAATTTCTTTTTTTTGGTAAAGAGTGAGGAGACAGACAGGAAACGTGGTCACAAGTGGGTATCATGTGTATCAAAGCTGTCACTTAGGGTGTTACGCCACGCTACGCTATTACGCTTCATTATACGGGATGTTCCTTTCATCATTATGCCCCAGATTTTTTTCTTTCTGCAGAGACATCATGTAAGTTTGCTTTATGCAGACAGAAAGGATTTGAGTGACATCGTTTTGCCGTCCATTTGAAATGGCCTTCTAAACAACTGGTGTGCATTATGCCTTGATTAGTCGCCTAATTCGGTTTGTCCCATCGGACAAACAGACAGGAACAGCAGCCACAAAACCATGTGCCAGGAATGTGGCAGCCACATCGGCCATACAACTGTACTAATTTGTCTGTGTTGCAGCAAAGTGGCCATAATAAAACAGTTGCCACAGAAGCAGCAGTCAACCTGAAGCGCGCTGTGGTGGATGGATTAGACTTTATAGGATCTTTTCAATCAGTGTGTTTACTTGTACTTAAGTAACCAGGTTACTGTTGGCTTTGTTGAGTAAGTTGATTTCTTAAGTGTCAACTGAAGTAATAGTACCCTGTAGACATCTGAATAAGTGACCATGTATATGTTTCACTTAGATGCTGTGCATAGGAGTGCTGTGTCTGTACGTATGAGCACATTTCCAGTAACCAAGTGTGTGTAAAGTTCTTCCCGGATTAGCTGAGAAACCTGGTTTCTCTGAGTAATATGGTTACTTAAGGTTAAGTACTGACACTGACACACACTGGTGCTTAGGAATTCCAGTGGCCAGATAAAATCTCAGGCCTCCGATTGGAGCAGATAGACAAACACATGCACGCTCAAGCGCAAACACACAATGAGCACACTTGGACCGTAACAAAACACTGTCAACTATTTATTTTCTTAACTCAGACAAACATGCATTCTTATGTCGCTCTATGAGGCCGTCCAAATTTAAGTTGTGGCAGACCCCACAAATAGCAAGTGGTTTAACAGATCTGGTCTTGCATGGTTGTTGAAGCTTACACAATACACGTTTAGACAAAGCACCCGCACCACACAGTCACACAATAACAGTAAAGTCTTTTGATCAACCGCTTGTTAGAACAACCAAAACCAGACAAAGTCTCCCACTCGAGGCAATGCGCAGTCCAAACCAGCATTTTTTACCGGTGACGGTCCGGTTTAAGTGGTCAGCAGTGATGGTCTCTAAAATCCTTTCCCACAACCTTTCAGATGTCGGAAATGAGAGCACTGCGCCCCTTTCTGAAAGTGATGATCGCTCCACGCAGGTCAGGCGCGCAGAAGTGAGAGAGTGGGCAGGATGTGCGCTCTCCACTCTACTTTTGTTATGTACAGGTGCCAGTGGCTTCTAGGAAAGAAGCGGCCAGATGACATATACCCTCTGTTAGGTCAAGTAAGGTTCCAGTTTAATACAACTTGGGTTTTAGTTTGGTGGTTTGGGCCATAAGTGTTGTTGTCACACACTAACTAACGTACTATTACCTCACAGTGTGGTCACACACTTACTGCTATGGAGCCAAATGTGAGCATTTGTATGTCGATCTATTAATTATTACCTGAAGTGTCTGTTAACAATCCTGCTAAACTGTCTGCTTTACGACGCTTTTGCTTATCTGACCACTCGACTTTGACTCATCCATACTTTGCATTCACACTTTACTGTGAAGCAGCATGAGTAAAATAGGGCGTCTGAAACGTAGGAGGAAGAGAAAGAGGCGGAATGACACCGCATACCTAACGTCAGACCCATGACCTCCCTCCCTGACCCAGAGACCTGGCCTAATCACTCATTCTTTGACAGATAGAGACACGACTGAAGATGAGGTTAGGAATGGGGGGCAAAAGATCAGCAGAGGAAAGGAGCAAATGAGAGACGTGAAGTGTCCCTGCAGGCATTTGAAATCACATTAGGCCCAGACGACAAACAATCAGATTCCTGCTTTCCACAAATGACCACTGACTTACTCTAATACCTGCAGGCAGGGGTCTCTGCAGGGGTGAATGCGTTTGTCAAAGAACGAGATGGCTTTAACTTTTAGCTTCCTACATGAAGCAAATACTTTTTTTGAACTTGTTTCTCAGATTACTGAGAAATGAATACAGTTTGGTTTCATACACTCCTGTTTGTGGCCCAGAAAGTAGCTTAAATATCTCTGTTAACACACAGAAAGAGAGAAACCGAGGGAGGGAGGGAGGGAGAGGTCAGGTGGTTCCAGAGATGATTTAATATTTACTTATCAAACAGAACAGTTTACTGTAAGCACTCGGCCAAACTCTCGTTCTGCCCACCTCACTCTTCCTCTTTGAATCTCTCTCTCCCTCAGGTCGTCTTTCGGGCTGTGTTCGTCTCATCGTTGTAAACTTTTTAGATGACTCGTTTTCCCTCCCCAGCCTTGTCGTTTATTCTTTCTCTCTGCGTCTCTCACCACTTCATCCATGAAAGTCTTTTCATTCTCTTGACCCTGCTGCCTTTCTACGTGCTGTTCACCCAGCTGTCCATCCAGGCATTCACAGTGTCTGTGCATCATGAGGTGCGTGCACAGCGTGAATAAGCTGGTTGGACCGTTTCTTTAAATATTACACTAACTGAAGTTCTCATGGGTGTGTGCAGGACAAGCGAGCGTGTTCTAGCATTTGGTTAAATTCCGGAAACGTACACCCCTTTTTTAATGTTCTATGTCGTCCATGTTGGTTTGGCTATTAAACGAATGTGCGGAGCGTTTCTGTGTGTGTATACACACATAGCACGAGTGTGAGCGGCCAGACGACGAATGTATGTTTCTGGAGCGCATTAGGTGGTTTTCTACTGGGAAGACAACTATGTGGCCTCACTGCTCCTCCTCCTCCTCCTCCTCCTCCTCAGGAACTAAAAAAAGACGGCGCTCAGTCCTGGCAGATGTGCTGTCAAAGCCAGCGTCTTTCAGGCCTTTGAAAAATAGCCTTTATGTCAAAACCAGATCACTTGGACGGAAGGTACACATGGAAAGTAGTGGAGGCGCTCCGGGGGAAAACGTTTTGATGGGAATATTTTAAGTCTTTATCATGAAGGTAGTCGTCCGTCTGTCGACACGTTTGGTGCGGCTGCTTGTACTGTTTGCCCAGAAGCTGACGTAGTTTTCCCTTGTGGTGCTGGTGTGCACATGCATGCACATCTGTCTGTGTGTGTGTGTGTGTGTGGGTGTTTAAAACCATCCCACCCATAGTTGGTACATTTTAGCTGTGTCGCTGTAGACTCCATGTTAAGGCCACTCGAACCAGAAAGAGCAATCTGGGATATTCAGTGCATTCTTTCTAGGCCTCTTCTTTCCTTTTCATAAAACATTTTTATGTTGCCACCTGAGGTCAAGAGCCCTCGCTGCTCTTAGGCTCTGCTCCCTTTCTTTTCCTTTTTACTTCCATGGTAATGGAGGGGGAGGAAGTGGGGGGGGGGGCGATTTTGATTACATTTTCATCCAGATGCGGTGCATTCGCTCTCAGCCTAATTAATCCCCTGTTATTTTGTCCGTCTCCTCTATTCCTCGGGCATTCTTGGTCAGTGCACTTGTACCCAGAATACACGAAGGACAAATTGTATGGCAAACATTTAATAATGGCACAAATAAGTCGAGCGGACGACTCAACCAATTTTGTGATGCACAGTAACTCAACAAGCTACGCCATGTTTTTTTTAACCAAAGGACACACTGATTACAAGCAGCCTAACGCTAACAGATGTTGTTATTGAATTCTAAGGCCTTGGCCAAAGGTACTGCAGAACCATCTACCTCTAAAACTCGCTAGTTACTGTGTAATATACCTTTAATAGTTACTGCTTATCCTAGCAAGATGCACAGAAGACACACGCGAGAGTCCTGTGTGTTGTGTTTGGAGAGGAAACCACTTCACTACTTCCATGTGAGCGTGCATTGCCGTCACTGACAGGCGATGGCAAGAGTGCAAATGAGATCGAGTTCTGTCATTTTCCTGCTATCACCGCTAACTGTTTTGTACGCTGAAGAAACCGTAGGCAAAGAGCTTCACAGGGCTTCAGGTGTTGGGCTTCAGGACTGGAAGAAAAGCTCGCACACACACACACACTGAGGGAAGTTCGCTCCTCCCATCGCCGACTTCAAAGCCAGCTGTCCCTAGAGGAACTTCAAACGCTGGGGAGGCCATTAAAAGACAAAAATTATTTTCTGTAAGGTCGTGATTTATTTGATTGAAAAATGAAACCACTAACCCGACAGACATTATTTTTCCTTCCCAGGGCCTGCTTTACCAGGCAAAACCTAAATTGCTACCAGGTGGGAATCCTCATAAAAGCAGAAACACTCAGCCTGAGGAACCATTGCTTTCCTGCTCGCTCTTGTCATCCAGCGTGTCTTTTGACTCCATATATCTTGTCTCTGCCTCTGTCTTTGTCTCGCTGCCCTGTTTTCTTCAGGATGCGATTCCCTCATTTATGATTAGCTGAATAACCACAGACACGTCAGCGCGTAAGCGAAGTGTTACAGCTATCAGTCGATGAAGCCGAGATAAAAGAGGTGGAGAAGGAGTGCAGTGGGTGTTTTTGGGAGAAATGGGCGGCAGCGAAATTTCAGCATGTGAGGAAGTGATGGACCTGAGGCAGAGTGCTTTATGAGACAGGTGATAAGTGTCGAGGGACAGAGTAAAGAGAGTGTCCTCTCAAGGAGAAGAGGGTGGGGATGAAGATGAGGAAGAAACACTTCAAAGAAATCGGAGATCCAAGTAGGCAGGCAGAAAAAAGTATTAACTGGAATGTTTATCATAGATACGTCAGGAAAATAGTTTTAGTGCAAGTACCAGCCACTGATATGTTTCACCAACAGATAATGACGGTGAATGCTATTTGACGAAATTAAGGAAATTGGAGCAAACTAAGTGAATTCTTCATGCAGCTGTTACAGAAATCCAGATATTACATAGTAAATATATAAAGGCTGAGCCACTCGTGCAGACTGTGTTTGTTCTGTGCAAACGCCGTTACTGCACTGATACCTGCGTTTGTGTTTGTCTCAGCTTTCACCTGCTGTCACGACTCCTCTTCTGTCTGTTATTCCTTCCCCTCTCTCTCTGTTCACTGCATTTATCTCCCATATACACTTTTATGAAGGACACACATGAAGCTTCGGTGGTGGTGAGACATCTACGCCACATTCTCGCCGCCAACAGAGCACATGTGGAGCAGAATCGTGCAATCGTGCGCCTAAAATGTGCATCATGCTCTTAAACGCATCTCAAGACGGACCCACCCTTTAATTCTGACAGGAGGCTTTCTGCGCTGTAAATGAATTCAGCCATCCGGGCATTGACTCGGAGCACCAGACAGCCCCGTTGGAGGACTAGATCTCATTAGAAGCAAACCGATCGGCGCGCTCCTTGGTGTGTGTATATGACCGAGGCGTTGAGGAGCCGTGTCGGTGTGTGCATGTCGGGACAAAGTACAGGCAAGCAGTAAGATATGTGAAGTAGCAGGACACGTTTTCAGGCAAATGATATGTCAAAAAATGTCCCCTGCACATCGATGCTGGCATGAAACGCAGGAAGCAGGTATGCTATGAGGTATTTCATGTGGTATGCACACGTGCAGTAACATGCGTTCTTCCAGCTCTCAGTGTCACACTGACATAAATACTGAAACCCGTATGTGAGTTCCTTTGTTTCGCTTTATTTCTCTGTGTGAGATGGAGAGAAAGTGTTTTTCACACTTTGCAGGCCACCCACTGTTTTGCGGTCTGAACGTATTGGCCACTCAGCACATGAAACCCTCATTTTGAGTGTGTCTCTGTGCTGCTTGTTTACGAGTTTGTCTGTTTGTTCCTGTGTTTGTGTGCATATGCACAACTGATGAAATTGCATCTCGTCTCCTGCCACCTCCCGCTCTTCCTCCTCCTCCTCCTCGTCCTAATGTTATCTCACTTCCTCTGGGTCCCTGACAAACCCACAAAACAGGGAGAAAATCGAGCGCTTTATTGGGACGCCTGTCAGGACTCCCCCTGGATTTATGGCCAACAGACAGCGTTTATCACTCAGCTGAGAGAGGCAGAGTAGAAAGCAGCGAGGAAGGAAGAGAAAAAAGGGACTGTACGCACACAGAACCACTCAAACTGACTGGAACCTGTTCTGGAGAGGAGTCGTTAGTTTATTACGCTGTTAACATCTTGAACACATTCACAGAACAAACCAGTGCCACTGGAGATGTTTGTTGAATTTATTATGTCAACTGCTGAAAACTCAAGTTGTTGAAAATGAATTGCACATTCCTGCGTGTTTGCTACAGGCTGAAGGAGAGGAATAAACATGGTTTCTGTTGCTTTGATGGATCTACGAGAACGAATGATAAAAATGTGCTGACAGAGGGGAGTCATGCACCTTTTTACATAATCTGATTGTATTTGAATACATGGAAAGGGTTTTTGTCCAGTGCATTCCTTTCCACCCTCTGTTTACAGCTTGATTTTGGTCTTGAAGTCCCTACAAACAACTGGGGGAATGATTCAGTGTTGGCATCCAAATCTTCTTTTGTTTGAACTGAATTACTGGAGTAAGTGGAGATGTACTGTGACTATTTTCTATATTGCAGATTTTATCCAAACAAACTCTCCCAACCAGACAGAAATAAACATGCTTTGCGTGTGATGTGCCAGCTTACATTTGTTGAATCGCTCAAGGACAGCGTAGCAGCAGGACACGGCAGGTCCTATTTCTTTCTGGTTGCTGATGCAGTGACACCAGAGGTGGTGCTTTAGCAGTAACTGAGTTTTTATGCCATTCAATGAGCTGTTCTATTACTTTATTACCACCTTTTTGTTGTGTAAGTCCTCTGAATGTGAGCTCGTTTTTTTCTTTATTCAAACAGATGTATAGGCGGCCTGGTAGCTCAGTAGTTAAGGCAGAGGGCTGCGATGCAGAGGTAGCAGGATCGATTCCCAGCTGCAGCACCCAGCCCATCCCCCGTACCAGGTGTGTCTGTGGGCTACCCCCCCAAGCGCCGCCTGTGGCTGCTCACTGCTCCCCTCGAGGGGAAATGGGTCAAATGCAGGAGACAAATTTCTTTGTAACATGTAAAAAAATGTATCAATGACAATAAAGTGGATTCTTCTTCTTATTCTGCTTTGCAGGAGATGCAGATATTGTATGTTTTGTGTGTGATTAAAATGAAAGTATGTGCTGTAGAGAATTTGGTGTTCAGTCTGGTATTCATTACTGGTATTTTTATTGTTACTACCACCACGTAATTCATTCATCTAATTCCTTGCTCGTGAGCCAGTGTCCACACACAGTGCTGCTGGTCAGAATGGTCCTTATTTTTCTTCTTTGTCTTGTGCCAGCTTAACTCATTAAGTAGTGTATAATATCTGTATAGTCATACATTTTGTGTATTGCTGGTGTTGAGTGTGTTTATGTGGGACACAAGCAGATGACATGAGTTTATGTGGACACTCAGGCCTATTCAGAACGGTCATAATTCATGTCCACAGGGCTGTAGATGTGTGGATGTATGTTTTGATCTATAAACGTGTTGCCCTTTAGTAGCGATATTTATCATCAAACCCATTTCAGCACCTGTATTTGTGTTGGTCAGCAGTGCTGCTCTGTAAAGCAACCTAATACAAGCACAATGCGTAATGGCTGGACTATTAGCACACGCATGTCCCTGTAGTCCACATGCTAACTAGCCTACAGGAGGACACTCAGGCCACATGACAGCCCATCACTGCTATGTACGTGGTGATGGACCATAACGACTTCAGGCCTGAGATTTGTTGATGATCTGAGATCTTATTGGCAGAAACTATGTGTGAAATAGTCTCAGGAGAGAGTTCGCAGCCCTTCATCTTCTCCCTCCCTCTACCCTCCCTCACCCGTTTCTATCTCTGTCTGTGGGGAAGATGAATCGGGGATGACAGAGCCTCTGTACAAGCTTTTAGCGAAAAGGAAAGGAGGAGGGTTGGGCGAAATGGGTTAAGGGATTCATTAACACATGATGATTTAACTGGTTTGATTTACAACCATGATACATTTTTCTGGCATCTCAGGCTATCCCCCTGTGGATTGGAGGGGAAAGAATTTTCCTTTCCCTTGCAGCATCCTTCCTTCCTGCCCCTGTGTAGTCCCCCCTCTGCGCTCCTACGCAGCCTGTCCTCGCTCACCTTTTTCTTTAGCCTGTTCCCTCTGTCTTCTCTGCCCCTCATTTTCTCCTTCCCCCTCATCTCCTCCCCAGTGTTGCTGTGCATTAAGATTTAATGCCCCCAAACAAGCTTTCTGTGTCAGCCCACTGAGAGAGTCAGCAGGGGCGCTGTGCTCCCCCTTCTGTCTCTGCTGTGAGAATCACTCCCAAAGCTGCTCAGGCACCAGCACGCAACTCATGAGGCGCTTGTGTTGTTGTGCAACACAAAAAAATATATGCAGGCTTCTTCCACTGGGCTCAGGGATGGCATCACATAGGGTCAGACCCTCAGCCCAGCCTGTAGGGGGCACTCCATGTGCTGCAGGAGTGTGTGTGTGTGTGTGTGTGTGTGTGTGTGTGTGTGTGTCACATGCCCACTAATCACATTTCACCTACCTCATGGTTCCTCTCTCTGTGGGAGGTGGGGCTTCCGGTCTCACCACTAAGAATTAAGTCCCACAGTATCATGATTGGGTTTCAGCTTTAATACACACACACACACACACACACACACACACACACACACACACACACACACACACACACACACACACACACACA
>JAUMHF010000011.1:5306483-5335618 GCA_032359275.1 Microctenopoma steveboyesi | reverse complement strand
ACACACACACACACACACACACACACACACACACACACACACACACACACACACACTCCCTTCTCACTGGTCAGGCACACCCACATGTTTGCATACAGACAGTGTTCTCTGCCCGTACACTGCAAGTAATCTCTTTCCACATGGATTTCCAATCACAACACACACACACACACACACACACACATACAGACACACACACAGACAAACTGAAAAGAGAAGAAGAACTAGGAGTAGGGGTATGGCTCTAATATCTTTCTACATCTCCTCTTTCTTCTTCTTTGCCTATTCTGCTTCTTCCTTCTTGTCTTTTTTCCCCCTTAAAACCCTTAATCAGAGGGACCCTCCCCACCCTGATCCTCCTCTTTTGACTCGCAGGACGTCCCAATTTACCAACCTGCTAAATAATTAATCAGGCGGAGCGGATTAAAATAACACGTCAGGTTTCCCTCACCGAGAAGAAGCGTGGCACCACTGTGCTGCTGTTTGCTGTTTGCGGTTTCTGCTTTCTCTCAGACAAACGATGCACTTCTGTTCTTCCTACAGTTGGAGGTTATACGCATGCAGTGCACATACACAAAGTGTCACGTTCTGACAGCGAGGACAGCCACTCTGTTTGTTGAGTTTGACTCAGCAACAGCAGAATTCAGCTGAGGCCTGTGTGGAGGTTTCCTCAGAAAGCATGATTTGGCCCTGGATTAACATTTTATGGGGCTTCATGTTGTTTTTCTAACTTACTTCAAAGCCAGTGCGAGTTTTCAGCCCGTGTTATTGTTTTGCTGAAAATCATATTTGTGTGCTCCCAGATATACTGTGCATTACATTTTATAGTGAAAAAAAGCTCCCACCATAACAGACCCTGCCTCCGCCACCACCTCTCCCATCCTCCCTTCTCCTCTGCTGTTCCTCTGTTCATAACGTTTCAGTCCTGGGCGACACACGATGCATGTTCACGTTTGCTAATTATGTCTCTGCCGTGCCGCTGGCCTGTCTGCTTTCATTGCCTCGCTCCAACACCTGTACATTAGCTAGTGCCCCCCCCCCCCATTCCCCACCTCACCCCATCACCTATCCTATCTCCTCCTTCTCAATGTTGGCCTAAAGAATTGTTTGTTTACATATACACGAGGCCGATTGTGGTGTGTGTGTGTGTGTGTGTGTGTCTCCGTGTATAATATTGATGAGTGGGCACCTAAGTGGGCTTGTTTACCATTCTCTTCTGCTGTGAGAGGCTGACTGGCCAAACACTCCTAATGAGTTCCTCCTCCGTCCTCTACAACGCGCACACACACACACAGAGACTCACACACACACACACACACGCGCGTCTTTACTTCACTCCACTCTGAGACCTCAGATCAGCCACTGGGGGTCATCATTCCCCATGCTCCAGTTAAATCTGTTCTTACAGTTCTGCTGTTGCCTCCGTGCGTGTGTGTGTGTGTAGTTCATGCCAACGTCTGTCGCCATGACGTCCTGCTAACCACTCTGGGCACCCAAACAGATTAGCACCTCACTTGTTAATACACTACAACAAGTGAAACTGAGAAAAGCCTGAATAAATCAGGGAGATTAGGTCGCTGCTCTGTTGTAATGATTTATTCATTTATGACCCTGTTTCCTAAAAGCACATTTCTGATTCTTGCAGCTAAGCATCTTTACTTTTTTATTTACTGTGGCACTTCATTTTTTCTCTCTCTGCTTCCTCAGCTCTGTTTTCTCTCATTGAGATGCAACTTCTCACTGATCTCTTCCCCTCATTACGTATTTTGTCTCATGCTTTCATGTTTCTCCCTTTTGTTCTCCTACTTCTCACTGTTTCTATTTTTAGTATTCTTTTACCAGAGTGGGATTTTTACTGATGTTGACTCCCTTTGATGTTTCTTTATTCTAATTTCAGAGTTCGGCCCGGTGACTTGTATTGGTCCTTCCATCGTTACTAAATTAGTGGTGTGTAAGTGGAAATTCTTGCACTTTGTCAGGTTAATTAGAAGCTTGTACCACCTGTTAATGGGATTATCATCTGTCCTTTAACCCCATCGCGAGCTAAGTAGAGAGCAAGCACATGATGGCCAGGAGATTAATGCCTGATCCCAGTATATACTAAATCTTGTTTCGTTAAGAATTCATGGCTGCAACAGCTTTCTAGGGTACACAGACAGTAACACACACGAACACGTAAATGTAGAGACGTGAGCCCACACACACACACAAATATCCATTCAGGAAGCAAACCAACACCAAACGACCGCGTGTTGTTTTTCCAATCAGCATTCTCTGGATTGTCTCTCTCTCTCTCTCTCTCTCTCTTTACAAAGAAGGGCTGCTTTACAAGGGTCTGGCTGCAATAAAAGCCAAGAATTGTAGGAGGGCACAGGAGGCTGTCAGAGAGGATGTAAATTACACAAATAAAACTGCACACTGGCACTGAGTGAGACGGAGCGGGGGGTGGGGGGGTGAAGAGATATTTAATGTAACTTCAGAAAGGAACAGAGTGGACTTAAAAGAATAATATGCATTGTGCAGAGAAGAGATAGATAAGAGATTAAGAGCGAAATCACTGAAAGCTGAAAACTGAAAGTCATCAAGCACCAGAACGCGCTGGCACAGTCCACATACCTATGGCACCCGTCTTCTTCTCCTGCTTTTTATCACCTCCTCCCATCCTTCCTTTAGTATCCCTCCCTTCCTTCTTAAGGGTTTTTGTTCCGTCTGCTTGCTGGTGCACGCTTCAGAGGGCGAAAAGACAAATGTTCGCCCGTGTTGATAGAAACCTGCCACTATTCTGTAAAGTTAGACTCAACACGCCACTTCTGTTCTCCCGCTCAGCGGCAGTTGTCACCACAGATGGTGGGGATGGGACCAGCGGTGTTGAGTAGGAAAGGGGGCGTGCTTTGTAATGCAGGATCCAGGCATTATTTTGAAGCTTGACGACATTACCAGTGAGCGGAAACCTGACTGTAACCAGGGTTTCCTCTGTCCCAAATAGGAGACAGAGAATGAATGTTGCTGCATTTGTACTGCATTCAGTCTCATGCACACACACACACACACACACACACACTGCATGGAAATTGGAAAATGATTATATCTACACATTGTAATAAGTGTTGTGCTAATATCAAATTTTCATCTGAAGTGCTGACTGAATTCCTCCCAAACGTGATGCAGCATATCATGATGCACTCAGCTGATCGCTGTTGTTATTCGATGTTTAAGGTCGTCCAGGTTAGAACTTCTACTCCTACTCTTTCTAAAGGTGACTGACTCGAGACGATGAATGAGGACTGAGCAACAGGGCTTCAAAATAACGCTGTTTATGTGGCAGTTTCAGCATCATCATCATCTGCACAGACTCACTGATACACACCCTGTCTTAGACACGCATTTGATAGTTCCTCAGTCAGAAACCTCCATGAGGCGCTTAAGAGAGTTGGCAGGCCGCTCCTAATAGCCTGCCTGGGCCTCTGACTGCGGCACCGTGCATGATAACCTGAGGGAGTGCAGCCGTGTGACCAGGGAACCTCATGGCAGCTCAGTATAGTGGCAGACGGCAAAGCAGTTAAGTCTATTATATAGAGTTGAACATTTCCTCAAAGGGCTAAGAAGGAGCTGAGAGACGGTGGTGAGGCGGAGCAAGAGATCAATTGAAGGGTAAAAGTATTGATCTGATATGAAAAATAAATTAGATTGAAGATGCTCGGAAAGGGGGGGGGGTGATGTGCAAGAGACGGTTACAGTGAGAGGATGAGAAGAAACATCAAAGATCTTCTACACTCTGAAGCAGTGAAAACGCAACTCGGTACAGTGGTCAAAAATGAACTCTCCATCGGGGACGGAGACATTTTGGCAAAGTAGAACAGTAAGACGTGATCTGGCATGTCAACAAATATGTAGACCAACATTTAGTATAAATTTCTTTTCCGTAAAGTAAACATGAGTCTAAATGAATATTTCTTCCTGTTAGTTCTGGATGTTTACAGACATGGTCTATTATTATGCTGAATTATGCCCCAAATCTCTGTTCTGTTCTGTTCTTGGAACAAACTACTTACTTCCTTGAAAATGGATGTTTTTGCCAAATTGTATGTTTTTAAAGTAATGCAGTTCTCTAATTGCATTTGTTGCCATGCCAACAACAGCCTTTTACAGGAAAGGAAATCTTTTTGAGAGTCCAGTAAAGTATTTTTCTTCTTCTATCTAAACTAATATTAGGACTCGAGATGATGTGCTGGTTTAGTCCTTGCCGAGTCATCTTGTTGCTGCAGCGATCTGCATTTTATTTGATTACATTTAGCATGATTAAATACTTGTCTTACTTATTTACACAAAGGTCAAAAATTGACCGATCAAGGTGATTTGATAATCATCAATTCTTTCTGAAAAAATGCATATGCAATACAGATTTACTTAAATCTGAAAACCCCCCATTTTTCACTGGATGAACCAGGCAGTGAACCTGCCTGTGTGTCAGCTGTATTGTGTGGCTCTGTTCTGGGACACGTCCCACTCAGCTTTTTTGCCAGACGACTGGGTTTTTGGCACAGCGAGAGAGAGGGAGGATGATGTCCATTGTTACCATGCTGGAAGGATCGTGCACCTGCATGTTGCTGATGGTGGGATTTGCTGTACACATATGTGTGTGTGTGTGTGTCAGTGATGGGCTGTGCGTTATAGCTCTGTGGCATTCTAACATTTCATGGTTCACAACAAAGCTATTTTTTAACAAATGACCTTCCTCACAACTATATTACCACCATCTCATTTCAAGTTTAGAAAACGTATCTGAACAGATAGATGTTTGTGTTTCTCACACATCAAGTGATCAAGATGAGCGGGCTTTACGTGTGTTCCAGTCCAACCAGAGGACGCCCTCTGCTCATTCTGCAGTTATTATACAGCATCTGCAGGCTCTCGACTGTGGGTGTGACATGCACATAGAAGTCAATGGTGTCATTGCATTACTGCACATTGTTATCCAGCACAACATCTCTGTCACAAATTATGATTATACCTCCAAGTTCAGCCTGGAGCACTCTGGCTAACTGCCTGGTTTTGACCGTTGAACCCTGGGATGCAGTCTAACAACTCCCTCAGCACCAGGCCTCCAGGGCATTGTGTGTGTGTGTGTGTGTGTGTGTGTGTGTGCCTGACAGAGAAACAAAGACTGAGAAAAGGAGGGAGTGTTTCGTGCACATGCCGGCTGACCTTCCTGCTTTATGGCAGAAAACAAGTGACACATGCACAAACTGTTCTATATGACTTCCCTAAGGTAGATACACCAACTGTGTTTGTGTGTGCGTGTGTGTACATGCAGCTGTCTGCGTGTATCTGCATGCTGCTCCGTACGAACGGGGTTATTTAATGTGATTTTTTGTGTGGAGGGGGGAACGCCTGAATGTCAGCAGATCCATTATCCTTTATCTGAACTCCCCAGAGCAGAGAGAGAGATGGAGTGAATGAGGGTGGATGGACGGACGGACGGATGGATAGATGGACGTCAGTGTCCTATGACACACTCCCATTAACTGTCACTTTCTCTCTTTCATGAATTATTCACACACACTGCCTTAACTTATTGAGAGTGGGAGCTGTCGTCGTAGAACGAGTCCTTCTTACTCTCACGTTCCACTTCATTTTTCTCTTTTTGTAGGCCACAGGCAGAACAGTAACTGACCTTTATAGAAGCAGATGAACGTCTTAATAATTCCAATAATACCAATGAGCTGAATAACTTTACCATACCAAAGACACAGTATGAACATTTTGTATTGATCTGTTGGGGAGGTGTGTGTCTCTCTTGTTTGTCTCAGAGGTATTTGTGTGGTGTGTGTGTTACTGTGTGAGCTGAGTCCACTTTAGAGTGGAATAAAAGATGTGCGGCGCTTGGAGCTCTTTAACGACTGATGAGATATTTCTTGGACTCCCGGTAGTTGTTGATCTTTGGGTAAAATTCATGAGAAGAGCTAGAGAGCGATCACATGTACGGATGCAGGAGACTTACGTGCAAGCACACGACATATGGATGTCAACAATTTTGCAACATGGAGAAGTTTCCGTGAAATGAGGGAATTGTTAATATTGCTTATTGTACATTGCCTCTGTGCAGTCGACACTATTGTGTCAGAGTTGCTACATTCATCAGAATCTTGCAAAATGGATTTCAACATTTTCTGCCTGTACAGATCAGATCCCTTTTCCTGAAAGAACCCGGGCAGCGGGCAGCACCTCGCATCACAGAGCCACGATACAAACATCCAACAGACATCGTTTTATCTCCAAACCATTAAACCGCTGAACCTTTCCTACTCAAGCAACTACTAACTACTACATTTAATGGCCTTAATGTAGAAACAGAGGCTTCCTGTGTCCCTTGTATGAGATCTGCTCTCCCAGCAGCCAGATGGCTTCTGCTTTAATAGTTGGTTTAGAGACCACACATCCATAACATTTCACTTGAGCTCAGAGAAATATTTCATAATGTCAGATAAGGAAGGCAGCATTGCTGACTTGGAAAACAGCAAAGCTTTGTGGCGCTACCACTGACGTCCCCCCTCGCTCCTCTCTCCACCTCTATAGGCCCGTTCTGTATTTCATTGTGTTTCTTTCCAACTCAATAATGTAAGGAAATTATGAATCAAACTTGTTATTAGTGAGACCCTTACATGTAATAACAGCTATATCTGTGGCGCTAATGTTATGAAGCAGGGTGCTGCGCAGAGCAAAGGAGGGAGGGCGAGAGTGATGAATGATCCATCCAGAGAGAGAGAGAGAGAGCAAGACAGAAAGAGATGGGCTGTTGGCCAACTAGGTTAGAGGTTCTATTGTTGGAGCCTGCTTAGTTGCATAGAGACTACCTCATATAAACACACAGACTGGAGCGCATGCACACCGCTGGTCAAACGCAGTCTGACACTCAGCTGTGGGCAAAATGGGACTTTGTGATCTGACAATAGAGACGTAAAGCCACGACGCTGCACTCAGCAGTACTACACCACATCAGCACCTCCACACGTTGAGCAAATGTGCGGTTCTGACCGGCCACGCTATCAGTCTGCTGAACCAAGTGGGCGAGCGGATGTTGTGCGAGGCCCGAGAGGAGAGCAAAGCGAATATTGACAGCTTTTGCAGGATGATTTTGTTAACTCCTGATGAGCTTTGACACGCCAGGCGTCTCAGCAGCCCTTGGCACTTCTGTTCTCACCATCACACATGAGCAAGCTCATCTGTAAACTCTCATTGCACCTTTTTACACATTTTACTGCGACACCTTTTTTTTCCCCCGATTAAACATGCAAACGCTAATACACGGGGAAGCCACCTCGAGACACACTCAAGCATATATGTACACTTTCTTACATAGTCATTGGAGCTTAGCCTTCACTTTTCTGCAAGGACTGTTGGCAGTGAGGATGGAAAGACAGGAGAAGCTCTAGAGACGGCGGAGAGAGAGGGAAGAAGAAAGGAAGGCTGAATGGGGCTCTCCATCATGCTGTCAGTAAGGCGCAGCTTTAACGTTAGCGAGGAATAAAGAGTGCTTTTAAAAAAGGTGCTGCAAGGTGCAGGGAAGATGAGTCAGATAAACAACTTCTCCTTTTCATTCAAAGAGCCCTGTGAAGCCCACAGGGTCACAGTGTGTGTGTGTGTGTGTGTGTGTGTGTGTGTGTGTGTGTGTGTGTGTGTGTGTGTGTGTGTGTGTGTGTGTGTGAGTGGCAGAAAGTGAGTCTGCGCTTGAGAACGCATGCAGAAGCCCAGACTTTTACCACGGCCGGCTGACGTTTTTGTTACTCCTGACACTATAACATATTATGTTTCTCTGGCTGTTGCCTCTCTCTTTTCACCACTGAGTGGGAAAAGTAATGTAGTTCAGAGGGGGCATGTAACGTGGAACAATGGCTCAAAAATTTTGAATAAGGAGTGAAAGGGAGTGAGGGTCTGAATGATAATGGGCCAGAGCTGGGGGTGAGGACTGATGATGTGGGTTGGGGGAGTTCAGATTGATGATAGATCTCCACTGGTTAAATATTATCAGGCTTCTTTTTTCATGCATCAGCCCCCACTTCTGCTCTGGTTTCACGCAGAGAATGGTAAGATGTGGCCAGCTAATGATCTGCCCTTCTGAGCCATTCACTTTTTGTATTAGCCCACTTAGTTACTGTGGGGACACTCCCCTCTCTGTGGGTTCACAACACAGATGGTTTGGGTAGCCATAGCGATGGGTGAGCTTTATTTCTGTCAGTTCCTTCTGAGTTTTATCACAGATGGGCTGCTCCAACTGTAAAGGTGGATTTTCTGTTTTTGCATCTACATAAAAAAATAGAGCTCTGTTGCATATTATTGAGTCAACATGTAAGAGAACGGTTTCAACTTCTTCTTTGTTAAACGTAGGAGATGGAAAGAGATCACAGGAATCTCTGCTCGAGCCTTCCTCGCTTCTGCACTTCCTCAACAGCTACGCATATATGTCTCTGAGTATATGTGTAACATTGTTGAGCAACAGTCGAGCGATGCGGATGTGATAAGATAACGTGACATGATACCTTTTTTCACAGCGGTTCTAGGGGATTTTATTTTTGAGCCTGTGTTCCGAGGACGAGCCTCTCTCTGTCTTTCTGTGACTGAGCCTTAAGGCCGCTCTGCACAATGAATATCAGAGCTCGGATAGAGCACTTCTCCCTGTCAGGGGTGTCCTCTGTTCTCAGATGAAGCTGACCCATATGCACCTCTGGGACATGTGGATGAAAAGGGCTGCCTCTCATCCAATTAACTCTTGGCTTTTACAGGCATAAATACACACACGCAGGCTGAGAAGGTGTGTGTGTGTGTGTGTGTGTGTGTGTGTGTGTGTGTGGCGGACAGTAACACAGAGGGCAGGAGATGGCGGAGAGAGGGAGGCTGCTCCGCTCCCTGCTCCCCATTCTTTTGAAATGCTGATGACTCCTTCCCCGTCATCCTCATCACTCTGCTCCCTTCTCTTTTAATGTTTCAGAGTCATCCATTCCATTAACCCTCCTCCCGCTCCCCTCCCCAGGTTAGAATGAAACAGATCCCCCACCGCTGGCCTCCCTGTAAAAAGCAGGGGAACGGGGGCCACGGCGGTGACGATGGCAGGGGCATTTGTCATGCTCTGAGCCGCGGCAGTCTGTTGCTCTCCTGAGAGCCTTTGTTGTCCCCAGCTCTCAACTTGCTGGCTAAGCAGAGGATTTCACATGTTCCATTAACATCAGACCCAGCTCGGCACTTTCCAACATTTCACATAGCTTGGCGGGGAATTTACTCCAACGCAGACGTTCATGCACTTCAACCATGAAAAAAGACCAGGATGCAACAAGCACGAGTGCCCGGGGGAGAGAAGTGAGCTCTACGAAAGAGCAGGGGCAGGATCAGAGCTGTATCACACACACACACACACTGTTTGATTTAGTGCTCCCTGCACATTCACCCCACAGTTATCCAACCTCTGCACCGTCTGTGGCACACATTCGCTCTCTGTACTAAGCAACAACAGTCAGCGTGCCCTGCTCAGCGCTGGTGTTGGGGGCAACACTCAAGTGGAGGTCACTTGCCGAGGCGTTATAATGCTTTGGGCTGGGCACAACTAGACTCAGGGCAATCCACTTAAAGCTAACCACTATCCCCCCGCCACCCCACCAGCTCCTCCACCCCGAGCATCACACTTCTGAATGGAACATGGGAAACAGGCCCTGTGCAGCACTTCAGGAACTGGGGAGAGAGATATATATAATAATATTAGAGTTTTGGCAGAGCACCAATGTGATTCTGTGTCAACGATCCTCCACCTGCTCTCACTGTTCTTTAACTTCTTCGTATTGAATGCTTGATTCTAATTTAACAATGACAAGTCACGTGGCAGTTACTGTAGATCAGGTAGTGAAACTACACACACACACACACACCGCCAGCTAAACTCCTCCACTACACCTTATGTGTGCTGTTTCTTTCACTGCTGATTTCACTACTACACAACCTTGACTCGAAGCAGGCATCTAGATCTTTCCAGAAGACCTCACCAAACCTTTTGTGAGAGGATCTGCTCGCGTCAGCGGACTACAACCCCTTCGTTTCTTAGTTTATTTAAACAAAGCATCCACTCACACTCTTCTGCTGATTGCTCTTTGTGTCTGTCCCTGTTATTTCTTTTAAAGAAGTGTCCATCCGTTTGTGTTAAACATCTCCCAGTTCCTGAAAGCTAATGGGAGTCATTCCAAGTCTGCGATGACTGATATTGAAGTTACCTTCCTCCAGGGAAGCATCTATAGCAATTTTCCCTTGATTTGCTGATTGATGTACTTGGTGCAAAGGAACATAGACCTAATGATCATTGCGGAGATGGGCTCTTTAACTCAAGGCCGTAGAGTGTGGCCGATTAGGAGCTGTACAATACGCTGTGTGCATGTGTGTGTGTGGCTGTGTGTCCTTTTTCTCCCTCTGCTGAGGTATTTCCAGAATGCCGCTGGCCATGATGGATTTATGAGTAGGCCATACTTTGGTAAACACCGATGGTGGGCAGCTTTGTCCTCCCCTCTGTGATATAGTGAACGTCCCCATAAAAAATGGGAAAACTAGGTTATAGCCACCATAGAGCGGGACTAAACAATAAAAGGCTTTATGGGCAGATATAGGCCTGTACCATAAATGCTGGAATCTTCTTTCAGAGGGACATTAAAGGGATAATGACGGGGAGGTTAGCGTTCACAAAGATTCCTACAGTCACTAAAAGATTTTTTTAGAGAGGACACAAACCACCAAACAAACATCCCGATCTCTAGAACAGAATCTGAGTGCGTGTGTGTGTTTAGATTGACACACAGACAGAGGTGGAAGCAGCGCAGTGTTCATCAATAACCGCAGCTTGTTCGCACATCGAAGGGTCGGGCCCTCATTACACATTGGCTCGCTGTCGGGGAGCACAGCTGTTGGCTTTGGCTGGTGCTGCCTGTACGGGCTGCATGAAACCAGCTGTGCAAACAAACACGCACGCACACACGCAGAGAAACTGCGGAGGCAGTTAAGGGCAGCAGTGTGGTAACGGACAGGTCGGTAGAGTTTCAGGTAAGCAAACACGCGTGAGGCACGGACACAAACACACAGAAGTGTGCTCAGGGGATAATATATGAGCTTGGTCGAAGGGTGGCATGATTACGTTGACTGCTGTGGCCAGGCCAGTAGCCGAAGCGGGCGTCTCGGAAGTATGGTGCTGATTATTAGAGTTGTGGAATTACGCTGATGGCATGCAGACAATATTTTTCCTGGACAGAATCACTTTCTGTCCTGTCATCTTTGGCCGCCTCTTTAATAAGGATGAGCGCCTACTGCTTCCCTTCTTTGTATGTTCCTGCTGTGCTGCTTTATTAGGTCGCTGGGAAGATTTACAAAAGATGGAAAGCTTTGCTGAGGCTTGCCCTAACTTCTTTATCGTCTGGGCATTAGCCATCTGCTGGCACATGTGCAGGAGAGCTCGGGGGGAGGTGTAGCATAAGCTGTGTTTGTGTAGTAGCCGCTAAGGCAGACAGGAACTCTAAAATTAGTCCTGGGCCATTCTAACACGAACAAGTCTGGCCTTATCTTGTCAGGAGATAGCTATTACCCAAGCCAAGAGCTGTCTGAGCGATACGGCAGGTCTGATCCCGGTGTCTTTTCTCTCCCTTCGTCTTCCAGCCTGTCTCCGGGCCTCGACCTTTACGTGACTTTCAGACAATTAGATTTGATTCTGTTTTGATTTGAACGTCCACTCGAATAAAGAACACACTGTGCAGGAGGAGTTTGTAGTCACGGGGAGAAGAATGACCTCCGGGGTTGGGGCACAGCTGATTACAGATGTTGGTGGACGGCCTCCAGAATCGGCTCAACAAAAATTCCCACTTTATTAGCCAAGCTAAGGTCTGTCGTGACACTGTTGACTCGAGTTCACCCGCTTCCTACGCTTTTTTTTTTTTATCACACACAGTTATCCAAATAACATAACGACCTATTGTTTGTTCTAACCTGTCGACTCATCTCCTTGGGGGAGGAATGGCAAGACGCTCACTTTTTACTGCTTCCTAACGCTGCTGATTGGGCTGAGAAAGACGGAGAGAAAGGGCAGTAAAAATAGTTTGGCACCCTCAAGGTCCAGCCAGCAATGTCCTCTCCGCCTTTGCCCATAAAACTCTTTGAATTCCCTCCTAAAAGTCTTCTCCCTTCTCTCCATCGCCCTCCCCCTTCTGTCTGCTGGACTCTGACTTCCAGCTTTGCTCAGAATCAAGGACGCTATGTTTACCACTTGTGGTATCCCTCTATTATTTGCACTTACATAACCATCTATTTCTGTGAGGCCTCCGCGTCTGAATGGTTCTTTAATCAGGCCGATCTATCGGTTCTCCTGGATTTTATGCACAGACGTGAAAGCAGGACTCGCCTCTTCGGGGGCACGTTGGGGGAATGAGACACAGGCTCGTTCTCTTCCGTGTTCTCAGGAGTGCGGCGCTTATTAACGGTGGCAGGCACCTGAACTGGGGAGTTTATGTGGGCTTGATTCACTTCTTTTTCTTTCTAGTGAACGCGTGCGATAGAAACCGCTGACCACTCTCACTTCCTCCACATTCGCTGCACCGATCGTCAGGGGTGTGTCCTAGCAGTTATATGATGTGTGTGAATGTTGGTGTCTGTTACGGAGGAGCCGCTCTGAGGCACAGCGCTGGCACAACCGGGCACTAAACCACTGCTCGTGTTTTAATTGCTGTAATGTGATACACTGGTTACACACACTGGTAACCATGGGGACCTCTCTGCTCTCCTTCTGCTCTACTCGTGTGAAAATAGAAATACATTTATTAAAAGGCACCTGGGTATATTCTTTTTGCTAACCCAGACTGAGGGACTTTTTTCATGTAATAAAGTTTGGAGAAGGGACATTTTTCAGGTCTAATCTTATACTTCCCTCCCCCTCAGTAATAAGCAATGATCAGCAATCTGTTATCTCTCCGGTTGTTTTATGCAATCATAGGGTATTACCCGACCGAGGATGAATGCTCTCCCCTCGGAGAAGAAAACAGAGCCTGGAAAATTAGCATTTTCTGACAGCCATTACTCATAGGGCAAATCCTGTCGAGGAATGTGTGGCTGTGCTATCAGTGCAGGCGAGGGGTCACGCCGGCCCAGGCCTACACGCCGAGCTCTTATCAGAGCGAGTAAACACACTGGGGCCTGCATTAAATAAGTGTCACAGTCAGTGGGGGTGGAGCAGGCCAGGCCCCCTGCCAGGTCCCATGCAGATAATCCCTCTCAAGAGCTGTGTTGGTCAGCTGGGGCCTGTGGCTCAGGTGTAGGGAAAGTGGGGGGAGGAAAGGTATTGTTCAAGCAGCGGTGTGAATTGCACACAGCACAAGCGATGCCCACAGTAATGTAGGTATTGTTGAAAACTAACCACACGCTGATTTGGAAGTGAATTATGAGTTTCACATCTACACCGAGATATAGAAAATGGTTCAGTCCGCTGAATAAGCACATGCTCAGAAACAGATTTCTCCTGCAGTCACATACTTCATATTTTCACATGTGGTTCTCTGTGTTGAGGTCAGATAAGCGAAAAACTTTTTCCCATCATCAATGTGAAATAAGAAATGACACCGAGTGGGTGTTTGCTTTCGTCCCTACCACGGCATGTACAGGCAGCCGGAGTGAGCAGCTGTACTCCAGATCACAGGTCAGCGTTTGTGGAAAGGTACCTGTCAACACTACCGCATGAGACGGGTGATATGTTTGGGAAGGTTTGGATGTGTTTCTGGCTCTGTCACCATTCTTTCAGCACTGGCGTGTGCATCAGCTCACTTTGTGAAGGACATATTCATGCGTCTACAGCTCCGCTATGATGCTCTTGGCACGCACCCCGGCCGCGTAGGTGACACAGCTGCGCGTTAGCATAACAAGTTACAACAATGTATGCAAGGAATGCTGCAGAGTGAAGGTGCAGAAACATTTTGTTTAGGAGATGATGCAGCGAAAAACATCTGCCTGGTCTTTATTCCAGCTGGAACTGCGCTGAGAAAAGTTAGGTGTCCCTAACCGCGACCATGTGGCTCCTGCCTGTGCGCAGGCTGAACTGAGGGGCCACTCCGGGCAGCACTCGAGGAAGTGTAATGGTGTTACACTGGGTGTACAAGGTGGGAAACCTTGAATAATGTGGGATGAGAGCGAGCCAGAGAGGCGAATCCGAGTCAGCCAGTGGGTCACCGGGAGGTGAGGCTGCCTACTTCCCTGGGTTCAGGAAAAGTTCAGCTGCATAGCATTAGGCAAATTAGGAAGACAGCAGCAAGGGAGAAAAAATGTCAGGGTAGGGACTGATGAGAGTTTGGGGGAAAGGGTCAGATTAGTTGGAAGGAGGAGTGAGAACTTCCAGGAAAAGAGTGAGAGCATTGCAGAGAGTGGTGCAGCTCTCATTATGTCCACGAAGATATGAGAAACTCATTACTGAGCTTATATAACGGAATCATGTCCTCAGATACATCACTATTTAAAGCCCCCGCACCTAAATCTGAAGCAGGGCGTCCCATGCACGGCCCGTGTGTAGAGAGAGGGAGATCCGCGCTGACGTCCCTGAAGGGGTTAAACGTGGGAGGAGCAACGCATGAAAAGAGACCGAAGGGAGGAGGAAAAAAAGAAAAAGAGCCAGGAGGGGGCGGAGCCAAAGCCCTCAGCTGCTGCGCCTTGTCACATTTCTGCAGAACATGAGAGCCGCGCGGTTCGCAGTGGGAACGGTGTCGGCTTGTCTCGTGAAACGCAACCGAGGCGGTGCTGCTGCGTGGTTCGCGCGGACGTGGATGTCGGAGAGCAGCCCGCGTTCTGGGGGAAGCCGCCGGCTGCTGCAGCGCACGGAGGGAGACCGGTCCACGCACTGACAGGGCGCACACGGGACACCCGACCGGAACCCACAGGCACAAACTGCGCCTCCATCCCAGCGAGATTTTCTGGTGCGTCCTCGACGCGGACTTCGGAGATTTATCGTCTGTTTTCTGGGATTTTATCCGCGTTGTTCCCTCGCTGCTGCGCGGATACAGCTTCAGATGCGCAACGTTATATTCTGCTCAAGTTATTTATTTCTGGCGGGGGGGGGGGTGCTGTGTGTCGGACACCATGCAGACTGTTGTTTTTAATTCCGTTTTCAAACTGAGCGCAGCTGATTAAGGTCCCTTCAGACACCGACTCACCACAGCCCCTCCAGAAGATGCCAAATGTCCCGATGTCCCCGCTGGGTTGGGATTTATTACTTTTCCTTCGATTTTAATGCAGTTCTCTCCTCGTCCACCCCCCTCGGCGTCCGCCAGCTGAAAACCACCGTGTGATCCCGACAGTAGTTCGCTTTTTGAGAAGAAACCCCTCCGCTGTCGCCTTGCTTCGTATGATGTATGAGAGCGTGGACGTTGTGGGACTGAATCCCAGCCCCAACCCGTTTTTGATGATGGATTACTACAACCAGAACAGAGGATGCCTGATACCGGAGAAAGGGCTGGTGCCCGGGGCGCCGCATCCCTACAGCGCGTCCATCAGAAACCAGCACTGGACCGGCTCCAATCACTGTAGGTGCCTCAACTTCGTTTGTTCATTTGAGAAGTTAAAGCGCCTCTTTGCCCTTCTAGCCTCTATCCTTCTGTTAGTGTTGTCACACTTGTCTTGTTGGTGCTCGCTGCGCGTTATCACCAGCACCGATCATCATAACTGCATATTATATACTTGACCCACTTTCAGGTCTCCTATTTTCTGCGCGCAGGTTGGCTATGTGTGTGTGTGTGTGTGTGTGTGTGTGTGTGTGTGTTTTCTCGGAAACCTCCGTGAGGCTGCGACGCTCTGATCCAGGTCACGTTACCCAACGTTTCTGCGCTGGAACACAAACACGGTTCTGCGGTAATCAGATCAAACTTTCCTGCCGGTGTTATCCGTCGGTTCTTCCGTTTATCTGGAGGATCTGGTGAATCACGCTTTGCACTAATTAAATATATGTAAGCAATATTTGATATGTGCTGAAGCCTCAGAAACACTTGGAGCGCAGCCCACTCCAAAGAAATCCCATATTTATGTTGTCTGTTGTGAGACGTCGCTCAAACGTGAATACCTGAAGGTCCATGTGCAAAGAAGTGAGAATGACCTGTCTAAAATAAAAACGTGTCGGTGTCTGATGGTGGTTCAGCTGGGATAGGACATGTCAGTCTGTGCTCGTGCTTCCCCGGGTTTGACTAACAACCTCCAGCCGTGGGACATTTTGCTTTATTGATACTGTATCTGCTGCAATAACAGAGTTTTATTGCAACAACAAAGTATCATGGAGGCCCGTCCCCATTCTTTACCTCAAAGGAGCTGCGCTCCACAATGCTCCAACAGGCCTTTATAGATGAGACAGATCTGTTGTCTTTCACAGCTGAAGGAGCGTAAAAAGCAGGAATCTCCACAGGCTCTTAAGGGCCAATTTCCTCCTCGTCTCAAGACTATAGAACCACACGACAAAGGGAAATTTAAACAGGAATTTCTGATGTTTGGCAGCAACAATAAAAGCACTCCAAGCTGTTTTGTTTGCACTGTAGTATTTTTTTTCCCTCGCTGTCTTTTTTTCACTGCTTATTTTTCCGAGGTAGATAAGATTAGAAAGAAATTCCTGAACCTAGAGAGACAGGTCACATGCATTTTTCAAAGTCGATATCTAGCGAGCTGGATAGCGCTCATCGAACTGGCCCATTGAACAGCTCTTGTGGCAGCATTGATTCAAACCATGTGAGCTTGTCTGAGGGGGACTGTGGGGGTTTGGCCCAGGAAGAGACCTCTGATCCCTTACTCAACTCCACGTTGTTTTGCTCAATAAAGGAGTTGCAGGGGGTGTGTGTGTGGGGGTGGGGGTGGGGGGGATGGAGAGGCACAGTGTCCGCTCGTCTCATCACGTGGCTCGGAGGTTGATTGGATAATAAAGTAAGAAAAGACAACAGACAGCAGAGAGAGAGGTTGTTTTTTTTACCTCCTATTCTCATCAAGTAGAAATCCAAACCAACTCCGGAGCACGAGACAATCCCAGAAACATCTGCTGGCTTTATCTGCCTCCTTTTTTTTAGGAGTGTAAACTTCACAGACAGTAGTCTCATGGTATCTTATCCTCTGCACGTGGGTTCAGGAACAGATTGCTGTTGGAGCTAAACATTTTTTTTACCCCCTCAGTGTTTTTCTTTTTGGTCCTCCATTTTTTTTCTCTTTCTTTTTTCAACCTCAGCAAATTGGATCTAACTATTCATTATAGGCTTTGCAGACAAGCTTTCTGGCTCTAAGAGTGCACTCTGTGACATCAACGCTGAAGTGAATCTGGTCTGAAACGGCTCTTGGACCCATTAAGCGGCTGAGCACAAATCCAGATCATATGGACGCCCCATCCTTGATGTCATTAGATCCTTATAGATGCTGCATTTTAGTCGTTTGACTGTCTCCATCATAGCGTTGTCAGAACCCTCTAATCTGAATATACATGCATTTAGAAAGACACTGGAGAATCTGTAGGGTGGAAAAACCCTGCCTGTGTAGATTAAGTGCACTTGATTTTTCACTGAGTGGCTGTCAAAATTCTTAAAGCAATTACGGGCTCATGCATGAAAGAATGTGCATGGCCTTATTCACATGACTGTCGCACTCTATAAAACGGGGGTCTAAAGGAAAGTGGGCTCAAATACCCACATAAGCTCCTGCTTCTTACTTTGTGTTTTTTCCTAAGGTGTCACCGGGGATTTCCAGGGAGACTAGGTGAGGCAGGGAGAAGTACGAGCGAGCTTTAGCTGGTTTGTCCTCTGAAGGCGCTGCCTGCCAAATGGGCTATTGGACACATCTGAGGGACAAGTGACCGGCAGCTTAATCTGACTAATGTGGTATTTCAGTGTGGAAGTCCTCTGCTTAGCAGGGGAGGAGACACACGGAAAAGACACATGGTACTTTATTGTTCTTTACCGCTGAAGAAGAGTTGGAGCAATTCTTGTAAGGGAAAAAAAACCCAGGGAAGTTTGTGCTTTACTGGTAGTGTGCAGGCCCATGTGGTTTCTCTCGGCGTTCTGAGAGGCTACAGTGTGAAACAGCGCAGCGAGAGAGCGCCCCTAATTGTTTGTGCTGTTAGACAGCAACACGGAAAACTGTGAGTGATGTGTTTGGACTTTGTGCAGGCCAGCAGATTGGTTTTGGCCTTGCGAAAGAACTCAGAATATCACTTCAGCCCCCTCTTATTTATATATGCAGATTTGATTTGGCAAGTGGGCTCTGTGTATTGGGAAAAACATGGACGACAGAGCGTAAACAGAGCGAGGCCTGTCAGAACGCTCAGGTTTTGACATTGAAGTGGTGGGGCCAGATGTAAACAGCTGGAGAAAAGCGTAAACTACTAAAACACAATATAAACCAAATATACTTTCTTCACCTATTCCCTCAGGTTTTACTGCCAAATCTGTTTCGTCATTCTCAGTAAAATTCCAGCTTGCGAGTTCATTGACATGAAGCAATAACAAAAATCTGAAATCATGATGTTACACGGCCACAGTGTTTGTCTTTTGTGTCAATGTCAAGTCCCTAAAATGTCTGCATATACTCCCTAAGTCCCACTCCCCTTCTGGGGAATGGTGGATCCCCACGGGTAGAACGGGTGGACAAGGTCCTATGTCCTCCCAGGCATTCATCAGGTATGCGTCTTATTGCGCCACATCTGCGTAACCTCTTGCAGGCAATGGCGACAGTGATTTAGTAGTTTGAAAGTGTGTGTAAGAGAGAGAGAGATCAGTATGTCCACAGAAACATCCCTGCTTTCACCTTCAGGTGAACATCAATAACACATTTTGTCATCAAGGTATGCCTGTAATGGCAAAGGGTGAAGGGAGTTCAGCGCTGCTGCCGCCGTTGCTGCTGGGAAAAGCCGCAGGGTAGCGTTTCGCAACCTGCCATCACTCGCTCCCAAAGCGGCACCTTGCCACCAACCTTCAAAGCTGTTGCTGCCCTTTTTTAATTCCACTCATCGCCACACCACTGGTGCATTTTGTGTGATAGTGCCTGTTGTCATTTTCTAAGGTGTAATGAGTGGGTGTGGTCTGTCACCTTGAACGCTGAGAGCAATTGGCTTTTGTTCGCACACAAACACTGAATGACAGCACACTATTATTTCTTTTTGTACACACATGAACATACACGGATTAGCCAGAAACATCAGTCAGTAGTTTCGGTTTGACATTAAATCCCCAAACAAGGGCCGGTGTACACTGCAAAGCCTACTTTGATGAACAAAGCAGGGCAGACAGAAAAGATCCAGTCGGTGTCATTGATTCATCGCAGTTTAAAGACGGCAGCTGATTGCAGACATTGTGCCGATGGAGCCTTAATCTCGCTATCAATAATTACATTATCCCCAGTGTCTGTCCTGTTACGTGCGCACAGACACACACACACAGGAGTGGGAGGAAGATCGAAATAGTTCAGGTTAAAAGGGGGGTTCTTCCTTCTAAAATATTCATAGCTTCTTCATTTAAATCAATTCAGCTCTACGGGGGCAGTCAAGCATCAACTGTCAGAAATTGAGCTGGGCCTGTTGTAATCACTTCTTTACTCATCTCTACAGATGGCTCGTTCGCAATGGGCTCTGCATGGCTAGCTCACCAGCACCTCTCTCTCTCCCTCTCTCCCTCTCTCCCTCCCTCCCTCCCTCCCTCCCTTCCTCCTCGCCGCCCTGTCTCCATGTTTCATTCCCACCCTCTCATAATGGAATACACATAAATTCATCTGGGTATTGAACCAGGGACATTCATCACCCCAGAATTCATCTGTGAGGCACTTTCATTCCCACACTGTCTCCTTTCTCTCCTCCACTTTATCTCTCTCTCCCTCTCTGTTTCGCATCTCCACGGCGGCGTTCTCCGCACGGCAAGCCCGAGCTGGGCAGTCGGTGTCACGATTAATCTTTAATGCTCGCCTGCCCTAATTTTTCCTCGTATTCGACAAGATTCCGTGCCCTCCGTCCTCCATTTTTCCAACATTTGCTCTACATAGAGTGATTACATGAAACGTTGCCTTGTTTCATCAGTTGTGCAGGACCACCGCCTACCTCCGTCTCTCCTGTGCAGCGAGCAACACGCTCCCCTCAGACGAAAGAACGGGGGCTTCCATCAGCGCACATTCCCAATCTCCCTCTGGGGACTTGTTTTAACATCTCATGGATGACAACTGGTTACACCTTAGGTAGTTTACACACACACACTCACTCACGTCACGATGGCGTGCCTTCTTGTTTAGAGAGTGAGCAGGCTAAGAAAATAGGGTAGAGGTTAGTGAGCTAAAAATACACACGCTTGGCAGTTCTCCTGCTGTCTGGGCAAAAAATAGCACTGTGTTGCTGCCATCTCAGTTAGTGTCGTTCACTAAGGAGCAAGATGGAGTACTCGGGCCCTAGCTTAGGTTTTGGTTTTATTGAAGACAGAAGATGGAGCTCTGAATCACTGGGATGTACCCTTAGTTATTTGTGCAAACAAAGCAGGCATCCTCAGGTAGAACAATGCCTTCAATTGGCTTTAAAGCTCCCAAGCCTTCTGCTAAGATAGAAAAGATATCTCCGTCTCTCAGATGATCTCACCGCGGTTAGACTAATAATTGAAGTCTTTATTTACCAGGCTTTCATATTACCTAATGTTCGAGTCTTTAAGAGGCCTCAGGGGTGCAAACTTGGCAAATTTTGAGTAAGACAAGCTCTCTGTGTGTCTTGATTTATGGAAGCTTCTTTATAAAGGAACATTTGATATACAGATTGTGTGTCTCCCCTTCTCTCATCCTGCTCCCAGCTTTGCTCAGTTTGGTCCCACTTGGTGACAGATGAGATTGTTCTGTCTAGATGCCACTATCTTCTCTTTCCCACAGCTCCTCTGAATCGTTTAATTTTCATCATGTGTATGGCTGAAGCTTGGCCCCTGACATTTGACTCTTAAAGGCTCACATGGGACTCGGATGAAATAGATTGCCAACAAAGCAGCGGAGGTGGTTGCACAGACGAGTCCAGCGGTGGATAGTGATGTAGGAGACGGCGTGTTGGACTGAGGAAAGCAGACAGACTCGGGTTACAGGTCGCTTGTTCCCAGTAACCCTGTTTGTCATATTAGCATTGTGTGAACGGAGACATGCCCTTTAGCTGTGCAGCTCTGAACATGTGTAGGTTAAGAGAGGTGAATGAGAGGAGACAGACACAACCAGATCCTGTTTGTTATGAATGTAGCCTCTGTGTGTTAAGTTGGACGTATTCTGATGTCAAGCGGCCCCTTACTTTCAGAGAGACGTATTAACTAACCTTTGCCGTGACCTGTTAAGTCTTATCTGGGCCATTGTTAGTGAAGTACCTCAGCTGAGAGAGACTGAGATGGTTGCTCGATAGAGATCACAATGGTTAAGTGGTCACATGCTGAGGAGCACTTGTTGTTCTGCAAGAAAATAAATGTCACACCTCTTGTAGCTGCTGTTTCATGTGCCAACAACTTGGTAGGGAAGGTTCTGTGTTTGTATCATTTCCATCGACAGTGTGGGAAAGACACGGACATGGAGCCTTCACGATGATTCTGACTTTTCTTCACTTCACATATTTCCTGCCAACCCGAATGTTGCAGGGGGTGAACTGATGGGAAAAAAGAAGTGTGCTAAAAATACACTTTCCTGTCTTTCCTGAAAGATGGGATAAAGACAGGTCTATTCGTTCACAGATATCACTATAGCATACTATAGTGCCGTCTAATAAATGTTCCTACCAAGACTCCAGCAGTAGTGGAGTCTTGAGTGTATTGTTTTCCTTCTTCTCCATCTCTGCTCCAGGTGGGGAGCTGACTAATGGAAGAGGTGACAACAGTTTGAACCACAGTGTGACGCCCCGTAGTAACTGGTGACCAGCCCCTTTGCTTGTAGCAGTGCAGCTCCGTGCTGCCGCAGGAAAGTGACACCCAACTTTGCCCTTGCACCGTACGTGGGAAAACTTTGCACAGCACTGCTGCCGCTGTGGCTGTTCCAGAATAGAGCTGGATCATTGTGTCTGGTTGTCAGCACCTCCACGCTGAAACAAACAAGAGAGAGGGAAGGGAGAGAGGGATCGCAGGGACTGGGCGAGGAAGGTGGGGGATCCAGGAAAATTGGCATTTTTAAACAATAATCTCTGTGGAGCCTTTCAGGGGGGTTTAATGTCATTTTTGGCCACTGTGTTTTTTTTGCGCTTTTCTCCTTTTTCAACAAATAACAGTGGTGAGGGAATGGGAAGGCAGAAAGAGAAAAGGAGAGGCTTGGTTGAGTGACTGATATTATTAGTGTTCCAGTGCAACTGATGGAGACTTGGCCTGCATCCAGTGGCTGCTGACAGGCCAGTGTTGGCAAATTGAGTCTGGTACAGAATGACCTATATCCTTGTCCTATTTAGCACTTTTGAGCATTTGTTGCTATCTTTCCCGCCTCTTTATCCTTTCTATATTCCTTTTGTATCTTTTGTGTCATAATGAGTCAAAACCCAATCTGATCTCGGTCTTTTAGCCATTCTTTGAAATGATCTTAACACGTCTGGCTGCTTAAGCTTGTGCCTTTTAGCCACTTCAGCAACAGAGATGTTAAACGGAGCAGGGCAGATGGATGGTGGCTTACATGGAGCCAGCCAGTTCTTTTTACCTAGGACCTTGCGTGCAGTCTGCATGGCTGCCCAAATTTGCTCCTTCTGGCTACAGGCACAACTGGCTACACTAATCTTCCTTTCCTGGTGTGAATTATGGATTGGGTGTAATGCAGCCATTAGACACGTGCACCTGCTGCAATGGTTCCTTGTCAGATTCCCTTTCCACACTGGGAGAGGCCTACACTGGCTACATGATAGTCTTGCCTAAAGTGCTACTACCTAGCCAGGCCACCCAGGCTCATCTTGCCTGCACTGCCCACATCTAATCACCCACCCAAACTACATACATCTAGAAGGTAGCAAGAAAAGAAATCGGTTATTGCACGTATGCTGAGGCCTTTCATGGCTATAATCCCCAACACCAGAAAGAGATCCATGGGAATGTTGGTCAGCTGACTTCAAAGAAGGAAAAACCAAAGAAGGTTGAAGCCTACCACCACCTCCTTCACTGAATCCTGTTGGGATCCTCCAGCTTGACATACCCAACCCCACCTGCGCTCACTGCTCAGCAGGAAGCATCACTGCTGGCTTTCCCTGAGCTGGCCTACTTGAGACTGTTTGATCTCAACGTGGATTTGCCCACTGCCTGGCAGGCAGAGAGCTCCTTGATGCTGGGGCCTGGAGAGGTGGAGCAGGCCTCAGTGGAGAGGCTTTGTAACTGTATTAACATTGGTTGCTCACCTACACAGTGAAGGGAGAAGGGAGTTAGCACAGTGTAATTGTCTTGTCTTGCTTTTCATTTTGTACACAAGCTGGCTGACTGGTAGATTCAAACCCAGTTCCTGAGCTTATCCCTTTCCTTGTAGTTTATTGTGATACATATATCAGGATACATTAGCACAAAAGACAATGTTTCTGTCTACATTTTGACCTACTTTCTCATAGCGTATTTGACTTCCTTGGTATCTCCTGTGTGACTGTATTCCTCACTATCAGTTCGTTTTCTCTTCATTCAGATGGTTGTCCCATCCGTCTATGTTACAGTGAACTTCAGATTGAAGGTACTGTACTCTCTCCTCACCTGTGTGTGTCACTATTCATGACAGTTCCCCTTATGCCTTGAATTATAAATTGGAAACTGTTAAACAATTGATGGGCCACCCTTGGCTTAATGGGCAGACTTAACAGGGAGGGGCGTACATTCCTACTTGCAGTGGAACTGTGTCACAATAAAAGGCACCCTAAGGGTCACAATCCGGCCCGGGTCACAAAGGGAGGGATGGATCAGTCAGCAGAGGCCAGCCGGGGTTAACTGGACCCCGGAGGGAAAGAGGACAGGAGGGAGAAGTGGGAGCGTTAACACCAGACTCACCTGAGGGCTCGGCTCAGGTTACTTCCACTCATTGTTTTTGGCAGGCATGCTTACTAGTGTGTTCAGAGGCAGTTGGTCCTGTGCTTGCATGCGAACATACATCGTTTTTTTTAAAAGGGAAAGTATGGTGCTGTCAAAAAGTATTTGCCCCCGTCCTGATTTGATTTTATTTTTTTCTGCGCAATTCACACTTTGTCACTGAAACAGAAAGGTCAGGGACACACACACCATATCTCAAGTAGCTAAACATGTCCTTTATTAAATTCTGCTAACATCCCACTGTGCTCCCTTGATGACTCTGCCTGCTCTCATCAGCCATTTTTCCTAAGCATCAAACTAACTTAACCTCCCAGTGGCATCAACACGCATCTCACTTTTAATCTTTTTTTTTTTTGCATGTCTGCTGACACTAAAGACAAACGAGTTCACTGTTTCCCGCCCACCTGTTCTCCCATTGCACTGCCCAAATCTTCAGACAGCTCAATCAAATGAGTGTCATCAGTCATCATTAGTAGGTATGAGCAGGAGATCAGTGGCTGGCCAAGCAGTCTTGAAGCTGAAGGGTTTCAAGGTACCACTGTCACCTTTGGTGGATTGAACTGCTCTATTTTTAATGCAGAGCACTATGGTCAGGTGTGCAACAGGCCGGACACACACGATTTCAGCTGCTGAATCTGTGGATTGATGGTCTGGCAGTGGTTGCTCTGTTAGTTCCTGGTAGCTACATTTCTAGCGTATCTGACTATTCTAAACATGTTACTCCTACTATACTATATCTCCTAGCGGCTTTTACCATTTTAACCCCTGTACTGACCTAAAAACTCCCTCAAGACCTGGCATCGCTGAGCTTTTTAACAGCCAGGATAATAATACACATCTTGTGCACGTCCTTGTGAATAGCTCCACTTACATTCACAATAATACACTTTCAACTCAAAACCTCGCTTTAATTTATGAAGGGAGCTGTTTCATGTACAGTAGAGGAATGCATGTCAGCCTGCTCGGACTTGAAGTCAAAGGTACGTTACGAACAAGTTTGCTCTAACTCCTGCTAACGGTAAAAGTGACCAGCCTCAGTGGTTTCCTGGATTGTTGGAGAAACAGCTTGGTTAGAAGCACCGTCGAACGCACTCTCTATCAAAGTCACGCGCCCGATGCACTTGTGACCTCTAGCCCACTGTTGCGCTCCTGCTCTGAAGCTGAGGAGATCAAACCCTCGTAATCTGTTCCCCTGTGATTGACAATTGTGCTCTCCACAGAGGGAGGGGAGGAGAAAGAACACGAGTCAAGAGAGGCAGTTTAACATGACAAAGCCTGTCCCCGGTGATCCTCTCTTCTCCTCCCAAGATCCTCATGAGGCTCTTCGCTTTCTCTTCTCTCTCTTTATCTCTTGTTCCCCCCTTTTTATTTTCCACCTCCTCCTGCCCTCTTCAAGTCCACTTCAGGCCCACTAATGCAAATATCCCTTTGCTCACTCCATATGTATGAACCGCTTCCTCCACTTTTGAATATGCGCTTAAGAACGGAGGGCCTTGAATGCTGCCAGTCACATTGGATTAGTGATTATCAATGGGGAGATAACCTCTCTGTTAGAGTAGGTGAAGAGCAAACACTTAAGCATAAGCATTCATGAAGTTCCTTTGGCCTTTAAACACTGAGGGGCACTGTGTGTGTGTGTGTGTGTGTGTGTGTGTGTGTGTGTGTGTGTGTGTGGCACCCAGCGCCATAAAGATGAATAAGGTCTGGTTAATGTGTATGGTTGCATTTTTTTTTATTCCCTTACCTGGGATTTCTTTTAAATGCTCAGGGCAGAAATGTACTAAAGATCTTCCCACAGATTTAGAATATCGTTTCCACATATTTAAATCACTTTACCTTCTCAGACTATTTTAATTCAATTTAGGAGACCTCTCTTTTGACAATTACTTTCATCACACGGATATCGTATCGACCTTTGGACGCATTCTTACTGGTTGCTTGTGATAACTTAAGCTTTAATTCCCATAAACTCCTATTTGGTTGTTGCACTCATTCTAGGTGTCTCTGGAAATGAGCATAAGCTAAGCACTGAGGCAAGCAGCATGTTTTTTGGATTGGCTAGACTGGGGTTTAGTATCGCTTTGGTGCTCCCATAGGTCATAATATGCATGAGTGCAGTTTAAAAGAAGAGGGTTTGAGAAAACGCATACACAGACAGGCGTCCACTCACACGCAATTCTATCATTAACTAATGCAGAAAGTCAGTGAAAGAGAGGTTTAATGTTTCATGAAGACATTTCCACAGTCAGAGCAGAGATATTGAGACTTGTTTGCAAAAGGCTGGGGTTTCACTCGTATTGTTTTCTTAATCCACTACGATCCAGCGATGACCTTGATCTTGAGTTATGTGTTATAAGGCATCGCGGCTGTAAGTCATTCCAGGAATGATGCATCAGCACACTTTTACGGAGTTGACAAAGGGAGGTTACACTTTGGTTACACCTTTTCTCTTTCTCTTTCTGCATGCCTGCATGCGCAGCTTTTTATTTGAGACCTGGTTCGAAAGTGTTTGCCTTGTTTGTCACAGTCCTCCCACTGCAAAGCTGCTCTTTCTTCTCCGACGTTCTCCGTCCTCCTCTCACTCTTTATCAACCCCTTTTTTTCTGTGGCAGCCTGTCAGTCACATCTCCCTGTAGTATACAGCTGCTGTGTGCATGTGATCAATGGCAGATCCATCGTGGGCAACAACTGTCTGTATGTGGATCAGCCATGGAAAGTGTTGACTTATCATAGTCTCCGTCTTTAATAGGAGTGAACTTTACTGGAAGACATCCAAAACATGTATCTGTGCACAATTCATTGACATCACACCCTGGCAGACCATCTCAATAGACCGACCTAATAGCTGCTGAAACTCACCCCTGTCCCCGTCCACTTCCTGGCATCTTCTGGCCAACGCAGTCTTCCTTTTACCCCCTTCTGCTCACCACTATGTCCCATACTATCGGCTCATGCCAAATATCTCCAGTCACCCCGGAGCAAGTGCCAACTCGCATAGTTGCACTGTCAGTCAGCAGGCACAGGCAGCTGCTGGGTAGTGTTACACTGTGTTCCCCGCGCTTGCAGGGGAGCATCGTTGCCAGGGAACTTGTGGTTTTCTCCTATAAACAGATGCTTTTTATGTATTATTTGTTTTGTGCACTACAGTACCACAAATATGTAAGTAATTACTGGGATTTATGAAAAGTCATACAGTTTAGATGTCATGTGTATTCTGTGTAAGAAGACTTGCACGTGGCAGCAGTGCACAACAGCTACTATGCCGCTATGAAGTTAGCATAAAGTCGCTGCTCAAAGCGGAGGCTTCACCTTTGCCATCTGCTCTCTCCCTCGCTGCCACTCCTCCCTCCCTCCCCCGTGCTCTACTTTGTCCACACATGTTCTGAGTTCCTTCTCCATTTGCTGGGGCAGTAGTGATAGGGAAACCTGGTGTTTTGTTATTTCAGAGGCCTGGCAGCATGGAGAGGGAAGTTATCTTGGGCCCCTGGAGAATGGTTTGGGAACACAGTGGGGGCTGCTGGACTGATAAAAACCAGGCCTCGCATGGACAGGAACATGCTGATTTTCAGACACACACCTAGGCTCTTATGAACGTACGGTGCGTGGTCCAAGACATGCTCTCAAATATTCAAACAGGAAGATGCACTCGTTTGCATAAGCACAAATAACAATGACATTAATTCCTATATATTCACACATACCTAAACAACCGACTACACCTACGTCACACCACCTCACCCAGATGTAAAGACGCCATAAATTACCCCTGCTAAATTCAGCCCAGTGTTTTCTGCACTTCTGGCCCTAGACAAACACCACCGTTTCCTGCTGTTGAGGAGGGGTCGTCAGAAGCGTCTTTACTCCGTTCTGCCTCACCCTTCGGCTTCTGCTCTGATCCCCATCGATCACTCACGTGTGTGTGTGTGTGTTTTTCTTGCCGTAACGCTCCAGATGAGGGAGTTATTTGGCACCAATTTGGAACGCAATCCATCAAACTTTGGTCTTGGAATCGGTATAGCCTTCAAACATGCCGTGCAGTCCTTGTAAGAACTCGAGCTGTCACATCAATTTCTGCTCTTTTGTGAAGAATTTGAATATGTGCAATGGTTGCAAAACACCAGGCTGTCATTTCTCTGAAATGTAGACCATAACACACTCTTAAGAGGAAGTGAGATATCATTCACTGCAGAAAATTACATTATTATTAAAGTAAGTTCTCAACTTGAGCCATGCTCCTTCCACATATATTATTATTTCGACAGTGTTGCTGCTACCATCACGCTACTAACACGACTAGACACCAGGATTGTCTGTAGTCTTTCTAATTCTGCCTCACTGAAACACACCACCACATCTGTTGTCATGGTTGTTTGCATCGTCAGGTGGACAGGTCAGATATTGGCATTATTGTGTTCATAAGTGTACGTGTGATCATTACAAACAACATGCAATTCCAAGACAAACTGTTTGTGGTGTTTTCTGATAAGATAGAACGGTAAAAACAGGATCAATATTTCCACCTGACTAGAAGGAGTATAGTTTATTACTTCAATTGTACTGATAGTTTGGACAGAGAGGATTTGGTTTTAGTTAGTAGGGGGGGCGTGAGGTTAGCTGTCTGCTCTCCTGGCCCATGTGAACCCCCACCGGCTCTCTGTCCTCTGTGTGTTTTAACTTTTGCCTGTTCGGTCTGTCGCCGGATTCACCCTCCTCTATCTCTATCTAATGACTGTTCACACCCTGTGTTTGCACACAAACACTCCCCACTGTCGCTCTCCTTCCAGCTGTCGGCGTGCGCGTGCCTGCTAGTGTGTGATCGCGCGCGCCCCGCTGTCGCCCCGGCTCGTTTTCAGATGGCGTGCTCGGCTTCGCTGTCAGTAATCAGTGTGAAGGCAGCGAACAGAGCTCCATCCATTTTCAGCAGTGGGCTGTTATGACGCTTTGTTAGAGAATGGCAGGATTTCCCTGTGAGCAGGGAAATTGTTCCATTTCCCCCTGCAGTAATTGAAGAGTGCTGACAAAGCATTCCTGCTTGTGTGTGTGTGTGTGTGTGTGTGTGTGTGTGTGTGTGTGTGTGTGTGTGTGTGTGTGTGTGTGTGTGTGTGT
>JAUMHF010000011.1:5283044-5306383 GCA_032359275.1 Microctenopoma steveboyesi | reverse complement strand
GTGTGTGTGTGTGTGTGTGTGTGTGTGTGTGTGTGTGTGTGTGTGTGTGTGTGTGTGTGTGTGTGTGTGTGTGTCATTCTCTCTGCTCCTTACCCACATTCCTAACAAACAAAAATAAAGTCTGAATGTTTAGTGAACCCTTCTCTGCCCCCTTGTTTCCCTCCTTTACCGCACATAAAAGCTCTAAAGTTTCTGCCAGTTTTTTCTGGACATGCATGATGCGTTGACCTACAGCTTCCAGGACTCCGCAAAGCACTCTCCTCCCCCAGGACTGTTCCATTGGCCATCTCGCTTCATTATTTTAAGCCGACTTCAAAGCGAGCATTAATGCAGAAGCCTGTATCATGGTGGTCTGTCTGGTGTCTCCTCTGTCTGGTTTTCTCCTGCGCTCTCGCTGCATGCAGAGACAAATGGACTTCTATACGTTCTCCCATGTAGCACACACATGCTGACCGTGTGTGTGCCCACATAACCTAATGGAAGCCAGGGCAACACAATGGCCCGTGATTGAGTAGGATTCAACAAAGTGGAAGACCCTGTCAAAGACTCTCCCCGCCCGCCTTAATTTTCTCCCGCTCTCTTTACCACAAGCCAGCCAGCCAACCTGCTAATGTAGTTAGCCTCCCCTAATGATGGTGAAATCTCATTAATATGCTTCACAGATGGGCCCCAGTAACCAGTGGAGATGAAGGTAATCAAATCTCAGAGGACTAACCTAGAGCTGAACCTCAAGAAATGCTTAGCAGCACTGGGCCGACACAGCCCAGAGTCTGGAGGCTTGGTAATAGCCAGTGGGCTAACTGTGTGTGTGTGTGTGATAGAGAGAGAGTAAGAGTCTGTGCCTTGATGCCTTTGAAGTGCTGATGTTAGCCAGGCTGCATTATGTCAGCATTACAGATCAGTGTAGTTCATCATCAGAATAGATTTAATTTTAGTCTTGTGCATATTCGTCCATTTAAGTCTAGTCCTTTTGTAATTGCTTACGGAGGATGTGGCTTCGCTTTAAGTGCGCTTGTAGCTCATGATGTATGTAAGGTGAATCCGAAGAGCGGCATCACAGACCACTCGCATTTGATTGTTTGAGAACACCATGCAACATTAAGCTATTAAGATACCTGTGGGCTTCCTGCATGCACGTGCACACACACACACACACACACACACACACACACACACACACACGCACATGCACACACACAGTGTTTGTAATAGTTGTATGTGTTTGTGTGAATATTATTTCTAGATTGGAGACATTAAGTAAATCGAAATTTGGGGGCTTTGGCATCAGAATTGGTTTATTTAAATAAATATATATTGTTAAATCGCGGCTGAATCAATCAAAGCATCGGTTTTAAAACTTTAAAGTTTTTGGGGTCAGAAATAGTTTCATAGGAGTTTTCAGTGCTTACATTACATAAACTGTGCAAGAATGACTAGTACGGTTAGTATTCACTGGTCAGCTGGACTCCATTAAGTATGCTTTTAATGGACTTGTGCTGTCTCAGCGCTGTGTAGTGTCAGGTTTGTTTTCGCTGGTTACACCTGACATCTTGTGCTGTTTATTCCCACTTCTGGAACTGGTCTGACGACATGCCAGGCTGCAGACTTGAATTCGGCCTTGTGTCTGGGTGACAACAATTGCAGTGATCATACAGTGTGTGTGTGTGTCTGTGTGTGTGTGGTTTAGGTTTCACCTCTTCATCAAAGTACAATAGATTCCTTATCGCTAAGTCCTTACTGTTTTTCATTTTAACATTATTGTCTGGGTTGCGGGTTTGTGCGCTTGTCTCCTCTAAGAAAAGCAGGATGTTATTGTCTATTCATGTTTGTGCTCTCCTGGCTAAAGCAGTGATATTCTAGCTGTTTTATTTACCGAGGTGACTATACAGGCTCTGGAGGGGCTCTGACCTGGAGGCCCTGCCAGATATACAAATCTCCAGTGTTAACATGTTGCAAGGATATCGAGGCAAGCTCTCCAGGCAAGTGTGAGTCAGTCCTTCCAGTGTTCATGCGCTGCGGTTTCGTGGGTCACACAATAGGTAGGCTTGTGTGGTGGTCGGAGTTGATCAGAGTTTGGATGCAGGCTGGTGTTGAATCATGCCTGGGTGAGGGCTGCTGAAGGACTAAGTAGCTCCGTCCTCTCTACTGAGCCTCTGTGCATCTGTGTCCACAGGCCCGCCATTGTTTTGCTCCATGCCTTGGCTTGACAGCACTCCAGAAGCCAGCCATTGTATTTAATTACAGTCGCCAGCCCCCTCACAGACTCTTGTCCTTGTGTCCCAGATTTCCATTGGTGCTCTCATTAGGGCCGTTCAATCAGTGTGTGTGTGTGTGTGTGTGTGTGTGTGTGTGTGTGTGTGTGAGGCCAGTGAGGCTTTTTAATGGCTCCAGGAAAGCCTGTGTAAATGTAAGCATGGATGCCGTTTTTGTGTCTGTGTGTATGTATGTGGGTGGCACATCTGTTTGTCTATGCATTGCTAATGAACACAACCTTAATTTGAATGAATGGCTCTGTGACCACACTAATAAGGCAGGACTGTGGTTAGTCCGCAACAAAAGAGAAGCACCAAAAGTGCTGTGGTGGTTGTTTTGGGGTTTTTTTGCTAATGAGAAAATGTTATGCTGTGTTACGTAAGGCTGATCTATTTTGATTCGTCTGACAGCAGTTCGCCGACTGCGTGGCTCAGTGGCATGAGCAAAGATGGCTCCGATTGACACCAATCAAATTGCGAAGAATGGACCATCCCTACAATTAGGGCCCCATGATTTCTGCGATGCGGAAAAACGCGGGCCGAATCGGGCGCCGCAAAACAAAAGTTTTTAATGAGTCTCTGCTGCTGCAGCCCCCTGTACGTGTCACCTGTTTGGACGGGACCCAGCGTTCCACAGAAAAAATAGTCAGCAGTTTTACCTTCCTCCCTTTCTACCCTCTGTCATGAAAAGTTTGTCTCCATCCTCATGCCCTCTACAAGTGCACAGACATTTCTTTCGTCTCAACGTAAACTCCCTGTCTTCAGAAGTTAATAACTGTGTACTACTCCACTGCATGATGATATGAATTGTCTGTCACTATTTCTTTCTGAAAGATATTTGTAACCAATCCACCCTCGACCTTTAGTCGCCCTTCTTGCCCTTTAATCCACATTGGCCCATCTACACCAGCAACTTAGAAGGTTGTCAGTGGTGTGAAAGTGGCATATGACATCTGGGCCTCAGAAATGAAACGTCTTAATATCCGCCGCCTGATTGGTTGTCACTGTTGCAATGTGAGCTTTATTACCGTTTAGCTTAACTGTCCCCATCATACGAAACCCACTTGGATATGTTTTCCTGATGGCAGAGATTACAGGCACATTTTGGTGTAGGGTGATTGTGTCTGTTATGGTTTTTCCAGGAAGCCTTGAACGTATCTGGGTATCGGGTTGGTTTATTTAGTTTTTTTCTGTATGCAATCTTCTCGTGCACCATCTGCTGCATGTGCAAGCTGAGATCTACGCACCAGAAAAAGACGAGGGAAAGAAAGAGGCCTCGCCCCAGGGTTTGGTGCAATTAGAGTTGTGATGTTCTGCAAGGATCGAATGTGAGTGTTTGTCACGTGGAATGTGTTCTCAGTTGTACTACAGTCATGGTGAACCACCCACTCTGTTAAATATAGATGGCTTATTTACACACGAGCACTGAGCTGCTTGTCAATTTCCAAAATCCCTACTCTGTGGGGCTGATGATGCTGGGTGGAGCAACTTGGGCTGCACAGATACACGCATGCATATGGTAGTCCACCTGTGACAATATGGCGGTCACAGGAGCATATAGCTGGGATGCAGATGTTATTTCTACACAAACCAGGGTGTATGTTTGGTGTTGACTATGCTTGATCCTATTTATTGGGAGATCAACTTGTCCTAAAAGTAACACCACAGCTACAGCTGTGACACCTGACACCGCTTCACACTTATAAATGTGTTTTGGGCCACTAGATCACGAGTGGGCAGCGGACAGCACTAAATTGACCGCCCAGAGTTGGACTGTGATTTGATTACTCAAACTACTTGCCGTTGTGGTCTGGGATGGGTTTGACCACATGTCTTTTACAGTGTAACGCTAATGGCTTCTGATGCGTCTCTGACAAAACAGTTTAAGGGAAACAGTGGGAGCCGCACAAAACGCAAAAGCAGTTTAGATATTACAAGATGGTGCAGGTCTGCTCTACCAATGCCTGTCTTTATATTTGATAGAAGAGCCATGTTTGGTGATACAGGAAATTGAGTTCAAAGTTCAATACGTGTTACATAAAGGCAACAGCAGGTTCCCTCCCCACTATCCCAAACCACTTTGTTTACAGTGTACAAGCGCACTTACAAAGGGCTCATATGTTTAATATTCTACATGTTGGATTAAGACACGTCTTTGCATTTCTAAAGCTGATATTGAGTAACATGGAGTGTGGTAGGTGTGTTGCTGTATCAGGGGGTAAACAAGTTACAAAACCTCCCTGTCTCTTCTGTTCAGACGCAGGGAGAATCACACTGAATGTTTATTCTCTATTTCTTGCCCTTGATTGAAACAGTGCATAATTTATCTTTTAAAATTCAAAGCACCCGCATCCGTCGTTTGTTCTATGGTGGTGAAGCAGCTCCTCGCAACACAAAATACATGATGTCTATAGTAAATAAGGATCGGGCAGAGGCTGGCTTCTATCGTGTGTTCTGAAAACACCTGATCATTAAAAAGTCTTGCCCTTGTTGTGTGTGTGTGTGTGTGTGTGTCTGTACACGAGGTCGTGTGTTCATCCAGACATCGATTAATGTTGCATATCTGTCAACGCCCCATCTGATAGTATTGACTAACACCTGGTTCTGCTCTTTCGTCTCCACAGCGATAGAGACCCAGAGTACCAGCTCGGAGGAGATAGTGCCAAGCCCGCCCTCACCTCCCCCGCCACCCCGCGTCTACAAGCCCTGCTTTGTGTGCCAGGACAAGTCCTCAGGGTACCACTATGGTGTCAGCGCCTGCGAGGGCTGCAAGGTGAGATTCCCGACCTTCCTCTGAATCTGCCAAGCAAGCAACATTTTCCTCAGTCTTGTAACCTCCGTACGATGTGCACTATGGAAAAAAGTACCTAAAAAGTCTTCAGTGCCTCAGTGCAGACGCTGGTAATGAAATTCACCATTTGGAAAATGTCGTGTTTTATGTGGATTTCAGTGTTTAATGCTGAAATATATGATTTGTGATCATTCACTTGGATCAATAATTAACTTCTTTAACCGCTGGACAAATAGTTTCCGGCTCTGCCTACATAGAACAAATAGCACATGATGGAAGGTGTAAAACTTTTTTGTGTTGTTGGTTTTTGAGTGTTGTTCCTACGCGTATCTTTGCTGACGGGTCCATGTTGTGCTATCAACGTGGCCATGCTACACAGGTGTGATATCGGCTATCAGCTGATAGTTGCTGTGACCGCTCGTATATGTTCTCCTGTTTGTGTGAGCACACAGACCTCTTTATCTCTCTGCTCCTAAGGCCTGGAGCCAGAGTTGTGTAAGCTCAGAAGAGGGAGGAGGAGGAGGCTGTAGAATCTAATCAAATATTACCACAAACCTTATATTTCTACAATGTCAGTGTTTAGGTTTGTTTTTCTTTTTGTTCTTTTGCTTGGCAATCATTCGCACCAAATGGAACTTCCAAACCAAACACGAGTATTTAAATGCTCTTTGCAAGGTTTTCTCATGACAACAGCTCTGTGTGGAGCAGAATGAGCTGAGAACGGTTGACTGAAAACAGGCAGGAGGGTGCTGATGGTGACAGGTGCCTGCTAGACCCTTTGACTTATTGACTGTGGAACCAATACTGTGGTCTGTGTTTCCATATGTGCATGGGTAGGAGTGGTTTGGGGGGTGGTGGTGAACAAAAGGAAGAAGTGCTATAGAAGGCAGGAGGCCTATAGCCATAAAAAAAAGGAGAGTAAGGAGAAGCAGGAACCCACGGGGAATGTGGAAATGCAGACAAAAAGATACAAAGAACGGAGAGACTGCAGGGAGTGAGATGGCAGGAGTGAGATAGCAGACTGTGCTCTGGGAGGCATGAAGAGCTAAAAAGAGCAACAGAGAGAGAGAGAGAGAGAAGTGGGGTAATGGTTGAGACGCAGCAGATTCAGTGGATGGGGTACAGGGGCCGCAGCCGAACTCACGGACATCCAAAGAAAGACGGTCAATGCACAGGAGCGCGAGGGGAAAGATGAGTAAAGAATACACGTAGGGAGGATAGCCGGGATTCAGGCACACACATGCACGTGTTCGGGTGCTGCACATGCTGTGGTGCTGTGGTAAACACATTAAGATGAAAGTGTCTGATGTACAAATTTGTTCCAAATGTAAGCTGGTTTCATATTTGGTGAAAGTTTCTACATACGAGTTTCTAAACAACACAATTTCATGTTTGGAAACAAACTGGCGCAGGAGATGAGGATAGGCACGACTTACATACATTACCAACATACTAAACACAAAACAGTCTGACATTTGGCAGCGGTAGGTAAAAACTGGGAACACAATGGGAACGAACCGTAAACTTGTGATTAGTTGTTTCTCCTTTGTGACACACTGTTCTCTTTGCCAGCGCAGAAACTGTGTCAGATTTGTCGGTGTAATTAGCTTTCTAGAGCTATTATACGTTGGGGATATAGATGATGTTTTAATTCATCCGCCAACAGACGCCAACGGTGACAAACAATAGCTTCATACATCAGTGGCTGACACTCTTTCAACACGGTGAAAAATCCAATCTCAACGTTACAGATAAAGTTTGAGCTCTTTCAACTGAATGTCATCCGCTGAAATTGGCCCGGACTCTGACACTGGTGCTGCAGCGCGTTTGCTAGGACGAATCATTAGCACTGTTGACTCGAGCTGCAGAAGCGTTTCTTGGTTAGTCACCAGTTCATCTGTCATGCCTTCTCCGTATCTCTGACTTCAGAGGAGACGACCTGACGTAGCACACTCAATAATTCACGACAACAAGCTCTTGAATGTATATGTTGTCTCATCTGAGGCTGGGAGTGAGTCGAGGGTTAGCCGCGTCGGCAGTGCTGAAGCACGCCAAACTACAAAGGCGTTTCCTGGGGGCTGCAGCGAACAGAGGAAACGGGGGAATTCGGAGCCCTGCTACTTGGAGACAGCTTATTCGTTTGTTGTTTAGGTTCTGCCGCCCGCACATACTCACCGGCGTTGCACTTCTTTTTCCCTGCAGATATTAACACTTAAACATTAAATATGCATGCCCGCCCCCTCATGTTTATGTTTTTGTCTTTGAGGCACGGCAGCGCACAGCAGGCGATCTCTTCTCCTGGTATCCGCTGTAATCGTAGGGAATCAGCTATATTTCCAAAATCCCCATTTGCCATTTCTTGCATGAATGTTCCCTATTTACCGTGTTTTTCAGATGACCCTCTTACCAGGCATGCATCTTTCTCTCTAATGTGTGGGCTGCTTCATAACAGAGTTAGGGGCACAGACGTAAGGGAGCATTCCTGCGTTTCCCCCTACGAACGTGCCAGCCTTAGACTTCCCCTCGCTCCCCTCTCAACAAAGCATTTCCTCACACAAGGTGAAATGCTCCCACACTCACAAACGCACCGGACTCGTGCACTGCAGTTAGACAGCTGTGAATGCAGGAGCATACGACACATGCAGTCACACATGTGTTCCCGCCGCCTCCTCTGTTTCCTCCCTCTCCTCTTCTTAACACTGCGGGGCAGCTGACGGGCCCACTGAGGACTCTTGTTGTCGGGTGGATTAAGTGGTGATACAAAAAGAGGCTTAAGGGCCACAGGAAGCAATGACTCCTATAAGACGGAGAGAGGGGCGGGAACGGTAGACTGGCCCACCAGCGAGCAGCAACAGCCAATCAGGAGGTGATGCGAGAGGGCACCTGAGCCTCATAGTGTTAGGAGGGAGTGGGTCAATCCCCTGGTGACACTGGGGTCAGGGTCAGGGCACTATGGGCTCAAAGAGGACATGATCCACGCACATAAAGACCGCAGATTTATCCCCCAGCATCAGCGGCTAGAATTAACACCAAACTATAAGCCTGCTCCCCACTTTGTTATTGTTGGTTCCTGGCTTCAGCGTTCTGTTGAAGAATAGCCGTGCCCTGGAAGGACAGTGCCACACATGTGTAGTGGAAAAGAAGGACTACGATGGGGTTATTTACCAGTTATTCAAAGTGACACGCTGCTAAGCAAACGTGAGGTTAGTACAAAGGTTAGATCAGGTGATCTTCAGCACATAGAAGTCTGTGGCGTGCTCTCTGCACTTTAGTGTACGCTGATAGTACCCTGCTCCAACAGCTCCGACGCTTTCGTCTTCATAGCTCATGAGACGCCTGATTCGCTCCCAGTCTGTGGTAGGTTGATGGGAGATGTGAGAAGAGCCTTGTGATCCGAGAAGGACAAATTGCAGGCTTAGATCCACCGGCCATCTGTCTGCTAGCAGAGCTAATCCCTCCGCATGGGATGGGGCTTCCTGGCAGCTACACCACCACTCCACCCTCCACCCTACTTCCCTCCCCCTAGATGGCCTCACCCACCCTCCTGCCCACCAAAACATAACCCGCGTCCCACTGAGTCGCATCAACACTGACATTGACCTGTATTCCATTTGTCCCGAACCCTTCTCGCTGAACACTCACTCAGTTGTGGCTGATTTGCATTAACCTCTTTTTATCGTGTTGACACTCAAAGGACGTTTAAACAAAAAAGGCCACAGAGGTCAACATTGATTTTATTGAGGTTGCGTGGTATTACTGAGGGATGTGTGTGCAGTACGTTTGTGCTCTGAGCTCCCATTTCACTCCACTGACCAAACATGAGCTCATTATAACCTGTCCTTCGCCTCGTACACTGATTTCGAAATGATTCCTCCGATTGTTACGATGAAAAATGCAGGAAAAGAAGGATCTGCTTTGCGATGGTAGCAGTTCACTGATTGTTAGTCTTTGCCCATCTTATGTCACAGGTTAAACCCTTTAAGGACTTACCTCTTTATTTGTCTATATACGTCTCTGTAATTCATTTTGGTGGGAACTGGCTGAAAAAGGGAGACAACCAAAGTGCATAATTGAAGAAGTAAAGTGTTGACAGACAACCATATGTTGGGTGGATGCACTAGAGCAAACAGTGCAACTGTATTTGCTGAGTAATTTACTGTTCTGTTCTCCAGTGGCACTTCCCTGGATCGTTTTTTTGCCACCCATCCCTCTTTGCCTCACGTCTGCGTCTCTCTCCGTCACACAGGGCTTCTTTCGGAGAAGCATCCAGAAGAACATGGTGTACACGTGTCACCGGGAGAAGAATTGCATCATCAACAAAGTCACCCGCAACCGCTGCCAGTACTGTCGGCTGCAGAAGTGCCTGGAAGTCGGAATGTCTAAGGAGTGTAAGTATGACAACCGTGTTACCCAGAATGCCCTGCCCTCGCAGAGCCCACAGCGCCGAGCACGGATCTCATCCGAGTAGTTCAATCCCAGAGTGGATAGCATGGTGGTTCTGAGCTGTCACATTCGTTCCACTAGTGATATTGCGTATGTGCTCACTGTTGATGCACAAACCTAATCAGCTTAGATCAGCTGTGAATGTGGGCACGTTTGTGATTAATTCAGTGTTTAATATCCTAAGGTTCAATCAGATCTCTGAGGAGATTCTCTGACCTTAGAGGTTTTATCATAATAAAATAAAATCCAAGCTCTTAGAATTAGCTATGGTCTGTTATCATTTTAGTTGATTTGTTTTGAGTTGACACCTTTTAGTTTGAGGAGCATATCCATTATAAGAGAAAGACAAAGGGCAGCCGTGATGCAGACTGGCAGTAACAGTCAGGGTGTCGCCAGGCTTGGCAGGCCTCTGTGATGAATATGTTCTCACCTGCCGAGAGTGAAAGAGCAGGCGTCTGCTCCCATCATTGCACCCCGGGGGCTGTGTGAACACACACGCACACATACACACACACACACACACATACGCACAAGCAGTCAGACTTGATAAAGTAATTGGTAGAGGTGTGACCACAGAGAACTCAAAGGCCAGCAGGGTTTGTACCTCAGCCCGATCACGACACAATCTGTTCTACGCACAGACATTCAGTTGTCACCACATTACCAGAACATGTGTGTGTTACACATTCATACTCATAAATACAGTACAGTAATAAATACCTAGAAACTGACCATATGTCAATAACACATAGACACATGGAGATGAAGAGCACCACATTCCCTCCTCTCGTAGCCACACACCTTTAAACATGCTTGCATACAGCCTCTTTGCCTCCTGTCTTCCCAGTGCTATTTACCTCATCTTTCTGGAACAGCGAGTGCAGGGAGTGCTCCCCATGCCACCGCACTGTGGCTTACAGTAAAAGAAGTTATCCTCTGAGCTCCTTACCTTTGAATGGGGCCATTAATCATGGTTAGAAGGATCACAGCAGCCAGCTCTTTTACACACACACGCGTACACACAGAGTACAAGAGGGGAATAGACTGGAGTCGGAGAGCCATCTAGTGGCAAGAAGATGCGCTGCACAAAGAATGCTCAAAATGGTTTTCTGAATGGATTCAGGTTGGCAAGTAATACGAGAAGAATTCGAACCCACCTCTTTTCAGCTGTTGATTGTTTTAATAGTATTGTATGACTGCGGTCATTTTGTGGAGATTGTGCAGATTTCTTGTCCTCAGCAGTGACTTTGACTAGAAACTGATCTGGGCTGGTGAGGAAGGAAAGGCTAGCCATCTGGGGCCAGCAGGGAGTCTCCCTGCCTCTCACACACACTGACACAAAAACACACACCATAAGAAAGCGTGCTTCTGTCTAGTTTCCTGCACGCACACACACACACAAATTATGCACATACAAGGTGACAAACACAACCTGGTATGAATAAAAACCCTTTAACGGAAACACACTTAGACAGCCCCACTTAAAGTCCATACACTCTCTGTCAGACACGCACATACACAGAAGGTTGGACCCCCTGCTAGCACTGGGGGACGTCTGGGTGACCTTGTGTTTGCCAGCAAACAGCTCCAGATGACAGTGCCAGGCCTGCTGCCAGGCGGCAAAGCCAAGCAAGACGGCGTCCGAGGGAAGGAGGGAGGCGTTGGGAGCATGTTGAGGGGTACAAGGGAAACGCCTGTAAGCCTGGTGCCACAGTAAAAGTGTGTGGGTTTAATAGAGCAAGGTTAGAGTTTGCAATCATTTCAATATAAGACCGTACGCACTATATCGCTTCATTTCTGCATGCTGGTGTGGTACATGTGCAAGCCGCTGGAACAATGGGAAGCAGAAGTCGGAGTATGCATAAATAACATTAATGCACAATTCTGCTATAGGAAGTTTATTCCCACTGCTGACACTTCCCTATTTTAGTTTCTTTTGTGCATAATGGCTCACACTGTGTTTATGTTAGTGTTCAGAGCAGCCACCATCCCTCAGTTCCTCCTTCCCTCTATCTTCCCCTCCTCATTTTATTGTCAAGCTCTCAAAGCTATCGCCCACATGCTCCTCAAGGAAGGTGTTATTCAGAGATAGAAAAAGTAATAAAAGTAAAATAAGATGAAGCAGAGAATGATGGAGAACAGTGCAGGGGGAGGATAACATCAGCCAAAACGGCAGCATAGCAGAGAAAGATGAAGCCTGTGAGAGGGAAGAGTATTGAACCCAGTGTGAGTGAGAATGAAAATCAAGAGTTGAGGTGGGGGATGGGGGGGGCAGGAGAGGCTGGAGGACAGAGAGAGGGGGAAAGTTTCATCACTGTCGACAGTGGCTCTGCGCTGCGAGCAGCAGGAGCAGGGGGAACATTGACATTTTTATCTTTCCATTGAATTTAATCTGTGTGATGGACGAGCTGCCAGCGCTTTAATTTTCCTCACACGAATTATCCCTGTCTGCCCACCTCTCTCTGGCTTGTACACACACACACACACACACACACACACACACACACACACACACACACACACACACACGGCAGTAACAGAAATCGTCTATTAACTGCAGGCTGCAGCTGAAACCCACTATGAGAACAAATGACAGACTGACGGCTGTGTTTGTGTGCCGTCACAGTTTTCTGTACATGCTATACACCACCTCTTATAAATCATTTTTATGCAATGAGCACGTAACCACAAACAATCCAGGATGCAAGTTCCCCCATTAGCATTCATATTCTCATAATACATTGAAAGATGCATTGCTTGAAGTTAACACGCACGCAAACAACAAAAAGCACAAGTGTGTCTACACACACAATAAAAAACGCAAGGCAGTATTTCTTTCATTTGAACTCCCCCGTGACAGTCTCTCCCCCCCGGCCAAGTTATTGCATGTGGCAATTTGCCATGACAGATCGCCAGTCGTGCCTAATAGTTCTTTAATGACTTCATTAAATTGTGTTGTGCGGCTTATGATTGTGCTGCCAATTTGTCAGCGCGGGTAATGTCTCAGCGCTAGGGATGCCCCACTTTTATTTGTGAATTAATTGGACATCGACTGTGTTTCATCCCTTCACCCCTCCCTCCCCGACAGACAGAACACAGATTCCCAATCAGCACCACAAGCGGGGCTGTCCCAAATATGTTCAGTGGCTTACTACTGTTTTATATAAGTGGCCTCCAGTACTGAGGGTTGTGAAATGGGTGTTCCTTCACCAACTAAAGCAAAATTAGTTCATTAAATGTGTCACGTTTTGTACTGATTTACTTGTTTTCACTAAAATATGTGAAATCTGTTTTTTGATTTGTCATATATTTGCTGCTGCAGCATCATCCACGTGTGTTTTGGTGTCAGTGGTCCAACACATGAGCGGCAATGAAATGCTGGCAAATTAAGCATCACTTTAGTCTGTCTGCACAGCGAGGTGTTATTCAGTACTTGTTGTGGAGAGCATCGCTAGCAATAACACAGTGCAGCATCAGACCTTCAGCCCACCCCTTCCTCCTTCCCTTCCTGCTCTCCCAGGCAGGGAGGCCTGTCTGCAGGCTGATAAATGAGCAGGAGCACCAAGCAGTGAATCCCTCTCTGGCCCCGGGCCAGGATCCTCTGTCACAAACATTGATCTCCCATCAGCATGAGCACTCTCGTTCCTAATGGTCAAGGTTAGGAATAAGATGGGGGGCGGGCGTCTGATCTTACGTCAGTGGCTAGGGCAAGTCCAGGTGCCTCAGAGGAAGGCTGAGATGGGAAAACTGATCGGGATGAGTTTACGCAAGAAGGATGATTGGAAACCAAAGGAATGCAATTTTGCAAATGAGATATATGACACGTTCATAAGAATGAAGCAGAGTATAGCTAGTAAAGTGACAATGAGTTGTACAATCATAAGAGTGGAAGAAGTGTGTGTGTGTGTGTGAGAGAGAGGGAGAAAGCTGGAAGGTTTTTTCCTGATACGGGCTCAGCAGCCAAGCTCTTTTAAAACCATTAGAGGCAGGATATTTGTCATATTATGTTATTAGATTAGCCAGGACCCCTAATGAAAGCTGTGGCAATTCGTCAAACTTATGGATAGCTCCATTCCCCACCACTATTTATCAACTAGCACCCCGTATCACCCAACCCACCCCCACCTTCGACACACACACAGTCATACACAACCCCGTCATAGCTGAACTGCACCTCAGTGTGGATGTGCTGGGAGAAATGGATGGAGTCTGTAATGGGATTCCAATGCTAAACACCCCGCCTAGTGTTTTTTGTCATTTGGGGTGAACACACTATTCTCTGCTAGATAGCCCAGAGGGAAACGGCATTGGATTATTTCAAGGTCCCCACCACCCCACCTCTATTACCATAGCCGTCCTCCGTCAGAGCTGTCTCACAACATTTATCTTATGGCATGGGATAAGAGAATCGCTGCGGCTGGAGACAGAGCCTCCTTCCCTGGCGATGACTTTGCCTTTGATCTTGATCTCGGTTTACCTTGAGGCAGTGTCAGGTGGTGCTTATGCAGGACATGGTAGACGTGGTGTCACCCTTCAGGAGATGTTGGTTGGGAGGTTTTAGCTAAACATTGTAGACTCTGTTCAGAAGTGAATATACACAGGCTTAGATGTTACATTTGGCCTTTCAAATGATTCTGTTCTTCTCTACGCCTCCCCGCAGCTGTGAGGAACGACCGGAATAAAAAGAAAAAGGACGAAAAGAAGCAGGAGTGTACAGAGAGCTACGTACTCAGTCCCGACACAGAACAGATGATTGACAGGGTTCGCAAGGCACATCAGGATACTTTCCCCTCTCTCTGCCAGCTGGGCAAATACACTACGGTAAGTAGAAAGACGCTGACGTTTGTTTGCCTTGTTACGCGTCGATTACTGTCACCTCCATTTGTTCTGTAAATATCTAAAATGTTCCATGACTGTTCCCTTCCTTGCAGACTAACAGCTCAGAACGACGTGTAGCCTTGGACGTAGACTTGTGGGACAAGTTTAGCGAACTTTCCACAAAGTGCATCATAAAGACGGTGGAGTTTGCTAAACAGCTGCCCGGCTTCACAACGCTTACCATTGCTGACCAGATCACTCTGCTCAAAGCTGCATGCCTAGACATCCTGGTAAGACCCAAATTTCCCCTCAGGCATACCCACATTGGGAAGACGAGCAGAGAGGTGGTTGAGATGTTAAACAAAACGTGTTCTCTGCTTTCCACAGATACTGCGGATCTGTACACGCTACACTCCAGAGCAAGACACCATGACTTTCTCAGATGGACTCACGCTAAACCGAACCCAGATGCACAATGCGGGCTTCGGTCCCCTTACCGACCTGGTTTTTGCATTCGCCAACCAGCTCATTCCTCTGGAGATGGATGATGCGGAGACGGGGCTGCTGAGCGCCATCTGTTTGCTGTGTGGAGGTATGACAAATGCCCTGAACTGTACAATTATATTGGATTACAGTCATGCCTTCTTAACAAGGGCTGAGATTCACCACGGCATCGAAGAGGCTGTGCTCTTTCATTTAGCACCACCTAGTGACTAATCGTGATCATGACAGCAAGGGAATATTGACCCACAGAATATGTTCTGTATTTTGTGCTTGTCTAACAGATCGTCAGGATCTGGAACAGTCAGATAAAGTGGACATCCTGCAGGAACCCCTTCTGGAAGCCCTGAAAATTTACGTAAGGAAGAGGAGGCCCCACAAACCGCACATGTTTCCTAAGATGCTGATGAAGATAACTGATCTGAGAAGCATCAGTGCTAAAGGTCTGTTGTATATGAATAAAATAACATAATATAATAATAAATATATAACAGATTCCTTAATCATCTGAAACATTGATTAAAAATAACTAAATCTGATTTCTAATTTGCATGTATTATATGTTAATGTTACTTTCTTAATTTAATATAATCATATTAATAAAACATATAAAGAGAATATCATTGCCTAAAAATGTAAGTTGTGAGAACTTTGATGGCTTCAAGGTATCTATCTTCCTCCTATCCTCTCTGCAGGAGCTGAGCGTGTTATCACCCTCAAGATGGAGATCCCCGGCTCCATGCCCCCACTCATCCAGGAGATGCTGGAGAACTCAGAAGGCCTGGAAAGTGGAGCCGCAGGCAGCCGGCCGAGTGGTGCCCCCCCAGGCAGCTGCAGCCCCAGTCTGTCCCCCAGCTCTGCCCAAAGCAGTCCAGCTACACAATCGCCGTAGTAGCGGTCCACCTTTATATTTAACCTTATTATGCTCTGTCTCCTCTCTCGACGTTCTAAAGAGGAGGGGCGAGGGAGGGGGTCTTGACCCTGACAGCTGAACATAGGAGAGTGGCAGGGTCGTCCCTTCCTCTCCTGTAACACAAATCCTCACCTACTGATCTGCTTTCCCTCACTCTTCCCCGATGTGAGGGGAGGTGAGGTCAGGACAGGCCAGGGTAGCAAGATGCCTCAGAGAGATCACACCGTAAACACTGCTGATGACTCCTCCTCCTTCTCCCTCCACTCCCCGCTCCACTTTTTTCCAAAGGATTCATGGAAACAAATCTGGGCACAGCGGGGACCAGTTTTAAATGGAACTGAGAGTTGATGGGCCGTGGGACAAAGAAATGGACAAGGACAGTGCATACAGACTGACGTAACAAACACCAGACACTTTTTTTTGTTGAACTGCAGACCGCAAGCTGGGAACTTGTCAAAAGACCCCCCACCTGCTCATAGACTTTGGGTCTTTTTCCAGCTTCAAACAACAGATTTCGTACAAAAGATATATAAATATATATAGAAAAGTTAATATTGTGATTAACATGTCCAGAACAGGATGACAGGTTGAAATGAGGACATGTTTTCTGAGATTAGAAATTGTCGTACTTCTTCACTGTTTCAATCTTTTCATACCCATCAAGAGTATTGAGAGAAACGTTTCAGTTTTATCACATTTGTACATTATTCTAATTAACATAAAGCAAAAGATGTTGAAATTTCTCTCTAGTCTACACGTGCAAACACACACACACACACACAAAATGTGCACAGAAAACAAGTCGCAATGAATATCACTTTCTATTCCAGGTTGGATTTGTTTTCCTTTTTCTTTTCTCTTTTTTGCTTCCAAGAAAATGGAAAAAAAATGATTGTATGAACTTGGTTGTATGATATGGTCACAGGTCCTTTCAAAAATCAAATTAATGAAGATTCAATATTAAGGTGTATTTTAAGTAGCCTTTGAGTTTGTGTATATAAGCTGTATTCATTTCTTTAAAACTATGAAGAGTTTTAGGCTTCACCTGATTTTTTTTAAGAATACAATTTATGTGTTTTGTTTATAGGTTTGTGATTCAACAAAAGACATTGTGAGCACATTTTAAGGAAGGAAGTTCTTTCATGTTTTGTGTCCTACTAAATACTGGACAGACCCTTAACCCAATCACTGGCTGTTCAGAATGTGGCTTTCACAAACCGTTTCAACCCTTGCCCTCTTCACCTTTAAACCACGTTTTTACGTACAGTAGATAACAAAGTAGCACTCCAGTCGGGGCATAGCTTTTTGGCCATGTAGCAGAAAGAGATTGAGTCTGAAAATGCTGAGCTAGATGCCACCTGCCAAGTTCAAGTGAGCTCCAGCAGCGCAGATTTGACGAGAGTTCAAATGTGAAGAATGGTGTAAATACACACTGTATTAAACACAAGTGATTCTCTGTAGTCTCCAAATGGATGAGGGGAACGGGGAAAGGAGTAGATTGTAGGGATCCCTCTACTCTGTCAATGGACAAGCAAGTGAAGGTCCTAAATATGATGTTTGTTAAAATCCTCACGAAGCACCCCCTGGCATCCTGTGGTAATAAGGAATATGTGACTTCTTGCCGGATCCAGAGCAACCTCACACGCTGTGACTCACTTTACACCAAAACGCCTTCACTGTTAACACACGCATCATCTAGACCATCATTACTGTACACACGCCAATGTCTCAGGAAGGAATCATTTTGTGTGCTTGGCCTGTTCTTTGTATATGTCCAGTGCTGCACCACCTTACCCTCCAGTCTCAGATGCACACATACACACACTTCTGCTACTGAGCCCCTGAACTACGCTTCAGTCACTCACTTTTTTTTTTAGGCCTGGCAGACCAGGACTGCAGAGAGACCCTGACCATGACCACAGGTCTAACATGTCATAGGATGCCAGTGTGGAGTCTCTCTCTGTGGAGTCATTCATGTATTCTTTTTATTTGTACGGTCAAAGCTGCTTTCATCATTTAGGACTTAACCTATCCAGACAGCGCACAACTTTTCTCTCCACAGCTGATCTGGAATAGCATCAGACACGCCGTCAGTTTGAGAAGTATGGAATATGTTGCAATTTTGTCAAGATTATCAAGCGACTTTGAAAAAAAAGACAAAACAACCAAAAAAGATAAAAAATAAAACCAACATTTAATAATTATTAAATGTGTTGTGTTGTCCATGTGTGTCATTCTTTCTTTAATCTCTACAATGAGGTTTTAATATACTATTTGTCATAGTATCAAGTTTTTTCTCATTTTTTGAGACTTTATTGAAGCCTTGAACCTTTGTGTAGCAATAGTACAACATCAAGACCAAGAGACCCTAACCGGTGATGCTTATCCCACTGAGCTACCAGGCCTCCAAAAAGATTAGGTCCCACTGAGGCAGCCTTCTTTCTCTTCAAGGCTTAATTCACATGCAGTAATACCCATCACTAAATCAATAGTACCAGGAGATTTGTTGTCACAGCTTTACTTAGTCTGGTTTAACCAAGTATGTTGTTGGCTTAAATTAGATAACCTCTTGCAAACTTGTGTATAATACAATTTACAAATTCAGTTTGCTAAATTTACAAATTGTACACTAGTGCACTATTGTTTTTATTAGGATATGATAACACATTAATGAGGGAAAATAATTTGTTACAGCAACATCAGGAGATTATCAGTAACACAACAGAACATGATACAAAAGAAATCGGTATATGAGAATAATACAGTAATAATAATGTGAAGTAAATGATAAATAATAAAATAAAAGTACAGACATTACATCTATTTAGCAAAATAAACATACTTTTAAAATAATGATGCGGACAAATTACATAAAACAGAAACAGTCTGCCTAGAGACATTTAACAGGCCGAAAGAGACAAACTGCTGTGTGCTTCCTGCTAGCATAACCAGCTGCATGGGTTGCACAATAGATTATTACACTGAAAATGTGGGTTTATTAGCATTTTACATGTGGGCTTATGAACGTTTTACTAATATGTTGGCATAGGAGAAATAACACTTGTGCATTTAATGACATCAGTTGTGGCTTTGTTCTGTTAGGATGTCTCATTAAGCTGAAACAAATGACACTATACTTAATAGTAGGACTAACACCTTGAATGCCTAAATGAAACAAAGTCCTTACAGTCCTTGTCATCAAAAATGCCTGACTGAGATGTCATAATGTCTTGTTTGAAAAAGATTTAAAATGAATACGTAGAACAAAATGAGAGCTGTAAATAATTGCTACTCAGTGAGTTGTGCAGTTTCTTATACACTATGTTAATATAATCAACCAGGTTACAATCTAAATATATCTGGACCTGTTCATACAGATTCATTTATGAAGAATGTTTTAATAAATGAATCTGTCTGTGTGATTATTACTCTGATTTTCACGAAAAAACTCTGAAACGTGGTTGTCAAATACCGGAAATAAGTGTTTATCCCGCCTACTTACAGATACTGTGACGTTTCACCCAATCACCGTCCTTCGCGCGGAATTTCAAACTTTTTTAAATCACTATCCCTTTACCGAAGTGGGATCGTTCCGCCACATCCATAAACAAAGTAGTCCTATTTATGTACATGCTAGATACATTTTCCTCACACGAGCAAGCGCGCGTTTGAAAATCCAGTAACGGGAAATTAAACATACACTTTATCACAAAACGTCAGTAAATCCAATCATTTTGGGCTGTAACTACCTTAATGTAGTTTGGCGGAGTGATACAACAGTGTCGCACAGGAACAGGCGAGACCCGACAAAAGACGGCTGAACAAGGTAGCTTACGTTAGCCATTCGTCTATGTATATGGTAAGGAATGGTATGATTTCGGGTTTACGTTTAGCCTGACATGATATTATAGTACAGTTATTGTTGTTAATGGATTGCCAGACGTTGACGTGTCTCTGAAAGGACTTCGAGGTAAGGCTGTAACAACGCAGCGTAGGTTTTTGAGTGAATCATAAGATAACGTTAACAAGTTAATTTAGGATTTAACTGATTTAACGTAAATGTCACCCATTTCACTAATAAATGTAGTCTGACTTACAATGTAGTTACTAATGTTGCTTAGTATGTTGATTTCTATTTGCCAAAAAGACTCTAACCTAACTATTAAGATTTGCACGTGGGATGTCGCGGTAACGTTACTAGTTGTCTGTAACTGTTAGGTTTAGCTTAATGACATCTGTTAACATTAATTACTCTAACTGTTTACCTTACACTTCTTAAAATCAGCAGCTTGCTATGGTTGAGATCACAACGTCAACTTAAATGTTTTGCATTACGACAATTAAAGTTAGCTAATTAATTAAAAGTATTAAAATGTCGATGATATTTTATGGTGGGTATGTTGACTAGTTTGCTGCATGTGTCTACAGCTTTGTCCATTGTGTGGAAATTAATAACGTTACTATGTTCCTAGGTAACGTTACGAAAATGCCACTGCATGGGAAAATAGTAGTGATTAAGAGGAGTGGAGGAGATGGGACTGAGTTTCCTCTCACAGCAAATTGCTTATTTGGAAGGTGAGCTCGTTTGGTGGAGATGATGTTGGCTTACTATCTCCTGTTTTTGTTTTTCTGTCTGTTATTTCCCCTTTAGTATTAACTGCACAGTTTTTTTATACATTCCTTATAAGTAATGTAGTAGCTGATAATACATGCAATGTTGGAGTCGACGTTAATGTGTGGCCCCATGTGGTTGACAGGGATGCCGTAAAAAAAAAAAAAAATACAGGGGTGGGGCATTTGTTGTTGACGTCAGAGGAGCAGACATGCGTGTGCTATCATGTGTTCCTCCCCCTGTCCTGCTCCTAAGTACAGTTTCCCCCCAGATTATACTTTTGTTTAGATTGCTCTGGACTTGAACATTTAATTTACTACTGAACGACTGCCATCCCATTTAAAATTTTGCTGCCATTGTTGTTTGTGCTTTTGCAGGAAGCCGGACTGTGATATTCGTATTCAGCTCCCTCAAGTCTCCAAGGAGCATTGCAAAATTGAGTTAAATGAAAATAAAGAGGTAACTCATGCTTAGCTCAACCCCTTGAACTTGTTGCTGTTATGTTGAATTGCCACATGACTGTATTTGTATTTTGATCTGCCCAATTCTAAGTTGTAAAACGAAAGGGATCATTCTACATCCTGCATCTCGGTCCCCTATGAGTGTGGTCGTTTCCCTCACTTGCACATTTTTTTTGCGTCACAGTCCCTCCCACAAAAAACCCCACAAATGTATAACTGAGGCAACTGGTGTTTCTAATAAGGGCGACTCGGCTGTCAGTTGGACTTGAAATGTTTTGTGGTCATGTTTGTATTCACCATATATACAGTGTTCAAATCAGGGCTTCATTACTGGTACTGGTATTGGCTGACAATATACTGACTGGATTTTTCTGTTGTTCTCGTATAGGTTGTTTTGACTAATTTGAGCTCTGTAAATCCAACCTGTGTCAACGGAAAGGTTTTGCAGCAGTCTGAACGTCTGAAGCATGGAGATGTGATAACCATTATTGATCGTTCCTTCAGGTGTGTCTAACAAGTTTCTTGGCAGGGTGCAATGTAAATACTTGTATTGTCTGTAGATTTTATGACAACTATGTATACAGTAGATGCATATAGTAACTTTGGTGGGTTGAATGGAAAAACACAGGGTCCTATTGTCCAGATGCAAAGGAGGTCTTGCTTACTTTTTGTTATTTCAGGTTTGAGAACCCTCCTGCACCCACACCAAAGAAGAGGTCTTCAACAGGAGGCAAGGTAATAGACTTGTTTATCTTTGTCTTGTTGTTGACTCCAACACATTAATATAGCTTACACTCCACATGAATGTGATTTTATTTTGTGCTAATAAAAGTCTCTGCATCAGGTTCTTCAAGAAAGCCAAGGGGATACTATCTTTGTTGAATCGGATGAAAAGAGCATCTCTGAAGTATCTACAGGTAGGATAGTGTGATGGTGGTTAGTGTGGCAGCTGTTGATGGTTGAATAACTTGTGAATGAATTGGAATTGGAAGCTTGATCTTACAAGCTTAAGATTTTAAAAAGCTGTTAATCGAGGAAGTAAATTGTTTGTTTGGAATTTGTACCTATGCAATCTGTCATCAAATATGGATTAAATAAGTGCAGTGTAATTTGTTGAGGGTATGATAGCTGTTAGATTAGATTACCGGTTCTGTTTGATTAAACTTTTTCCCTGCTAATTTTTAGACCCTCATCTGAAGGATGGAGCTAATCATGACAACATCCAGCGATCCCTGGAGAAAATTATGGCGATGGAATCCAAGGAGGATAAGAGCCTGCAGCAAAACAAGACCACCTCCCCCTTTAGTGATCTGTATCAAATGATCAAAAAGTCTCTGGATGTAAACACCCCTCGGAAATCTTCGGTTAGTCTGATGCAAACCCCTGCCTCAAGGTTTTGCACTCCAAAACCTGATTCAGTCAGGAAAAATGTTGGCAAGCCTTTAATTTCCACAGAAGATAAAAGTACTCCTAAGAAGGATGATGTCAAAATATTTTCTGGAGCTGATGAATCCAAAGTACAGGCTGAAAGTTTAAGTAATGGAACCCCAACGTCTGCTAAGAAGCAGAGGAAATCCCTCCCGGTTCCTACTACAGAGATTACTGGCTCTGTATCTGAAGATGAACATTCTGCCAAGTTTGATGCAACGTCACCTCAGAAGAGAAACCGCACAACACCCCAAAGGTTTACAGTGTGTGAGGTTATTGAGAAAATATCTGCTGAAAGACCCAAGTCACCAATGAGAAGGAGCAAGGAGGTAAAACCAGCCAAACCTACACCAACTATGGAACATGATGATGAAACAAAGACTACCACAACAGAGTCTTCTCAAAATCCATCACCAGGAAATTCGAGAAAAGTTGAAAAAGGTATATTATTTATATTTTCAGTTAAAATGCTTTTACCAAATTGTAGTAATTATTCAGAAGCTTGACTCTGTATGTAGATCACCGATATGCATTGTTTTTTGTTGTTGTTTTTCTTAGTGAAAGAGAGATCCAAAAAACGCAAAAGTGGAGAACTGGCTGCTGACTTACCCACATCACAAATGAAGAAGAAACGGGTTTCCTTTGGAGGTTACCTGAGTCCAGAGCTATTTGACAAACGCCTACCTCCTGACTCGCCGCTACGTAAGGGGGCTGCTCCACGGAGAAGCTTGTGTCTGGTTAAACCTAAACAGTCTCTACTTAGACGAGCATCAGTCATTGGCTCCCTAAAGGTAAAACCTTTAACAAAATGTGATGATGCAAATAGGTTGACATTATAATGCAATTGCCATGAGTTGGATACTTTTTTACTCGAAATGTATCTTGTTTTCCATAGGAGTTTCAACGTAATGCCAGCATGAGGACTCCATCACCTAAGAAGTCCTCAGTTGCCAAGAATGCTTCTCCCAAGACCCCTAAACATGAAAATAAGTCACCAAAGTCTAAGAGCACTTCTCCAGCAAAGAAGTCCCCGAAATCCAAGACCCCGTCCCCTAAGGCCGCGTCTCCAGCAAAGAAGTCCCCGAAATCCAAGACCCCGTCCCCTAAGGCCGCGTCTCCA
>JAUMHF010000011.1:5271852-5282944 GCA_032359275.1 Microctenopoma steveboyesi | reverse complement strand
AGGCCGCGTCTCCAGCAAAGAAGTCCCCGAAATCCAAGACCCCGTCCCCTAAGGCCGCGTCTCCAGCAAAGAAGTCCAAGAAATCCATGACTCCATCTCTTCAATTCAATGAGCAGCCTACACTTCAGTGCAGGACTTCAACTCCGACTTGCAAAAAACCTCCCACTGGCAGAAGATCATCCATGGCAGATTCATTTCCTGCTCCTCTTGCGGATGTAACACCAGCTAGAACGCCCCTGAGTTCAATCCAGACTCCGGTAGTGCAAGGACGCTTCTCTGTGTCGCGTATCAGTACACCATCCCCAGTTGCAGAAGATGCTGACGAGATGCCTTTAATTGCTGTTACCCCTAAAATACCTCTGAGAAGGAAGAGCATGAAGAGCACATCACGTAAGACTCAAAGTGTGACCAAGAGTGCTGTAAAAGCAATGCGCAGAAGAAGTGGCATTTCACGCGCCTCCATGAAAGGTACAGATCTACGACTGTCCCGAATATTTTTAAGTGTTTGTGTTACATAGTTTTTTTACTTTGTAAATTTGGAGTTCAAAACATTTACCAAAAGATAGAGATATATTTATATTACACATTTTTGATATCGAACAAATCATTATCCGTTTTATGATAGTGGCTTTATAAAAAAATGAATTTAATGAGATTAATATTTGTTTAACACAATATTTCTCTTGTTGATGCATTGCAGTAAATTCTGGCCTCTTTCTTATCCCCCCCCCTTTCAATCCTAGTTATAAACTCATGGGCAGACATAGTGAAATTTGGACAAACAAAGACTCAAGTGGCTGCTGCACCTAAGAAAAAGATCTCCAATAAGGCAACAAAGAAGAATGTGTCCAAACCACAGGTATAGTAAGGGAATATATAAAAGTACATCCTCTCAAAATAACTTTGTTGATTATGATTTTTATTTCCAAGTAATCAAAAAGAGCTTGTTAATTAATACAGGTCATTTTCACATAACTCAAACATGAATGTGGCTGTGCATGCATGTACACTAAACATTTAAAGCCCTGCCTTCTTCATGTGACCATGTCTTTCTCAATTTCTCAGACCCCTGCAAGAAAACTCCAAGGCCATGTCAGCACTGGTCATGCAGACTCTCCTGTCACCATCGTTGTGGGCAGAGCATACAAACAAAAGGTTGTGCATCTAGCTGGTGCCGCACCAAGAGTGGTCACAAATATTGCACTCATAAGAAAGGACATGAAAATGGACGAGGACCTGACTGGTAGTTTCCCCACTTCCATCTCAACATTTTATGCTTCATTGTTTTTAATGTATTTAGCTTTGTATACTACCTGCTTATGTTGTGTCCTATAATTTCAGGAATTTGTGAAATGTTTAAAACACCTGTGAATGGAAAGGGGAATTCTGTAAAGAATGACAATGTCACCAGGACACCAGTGGGAAGTCTGGGCATATCTATGATGGAACCATCAGTGCTGTCCACACCAGAGGAAACGGGTAAAGCATGTGATTAATGTTGTTGGCGAGATGGAACCAATGTAATTAATCTGGATATTATTCTGGTATAAATTAATGAAATGTTATGTATTTTACAGGTGAAATGATGGTGTCTCCTTTGAATGATGCAGCTACAGTAAAAGGCAGAAACTACAACAGCGAGGCAGTGAAACGCCTCCTCAATGGCGCTCAGGATTCTAGCTTTGTCAGCGATGTCACTACCTTGGAGATTCACTCTGATTGTAGTGAACAGCAGAGCACTGATTTGAAGACAATCAGTGTAACAACCCCTAAACATAAACCAGAACCAGCGGAATGCCTCACAGGAGTTAAGCGCATCATGAGGACACCAAGACTGAAAGCAGAACCTGTTGAAGACTTGAGAGGGAAACTTCTGAAAACTCCCAAACAGAAACCTCAACAACAAGAGTGTCTCACTGGAGTGAAGAGAATCATGAAGACTCCAAAACAGAAAGCTGAACCTGTAGAGAACATCAGGGGCAAACTTTTGCTAACTCCTAAGCAGAAGCCTCAACAACAGGAGTGTCTCACTGGAGTGAAGAGAATCATGAAGACTCCTGCAAGTCTAGAGGCTGATCATGTGAGCTTTGATGGTGTTAAGGATCTTCTGGAGAAGCCAGCATACTTGCAAGAATCTAGTGATCTGTCTGCAATGGAAGATATCAGAACACCAGATATGACGAGCTCCGCATCAGTGTGTAGCACTAGAATTAAAACTACACCGAAGGAGAAAAGCGCTCCAGTTGAAGATATGGTGGGTGTAAAGAGGCTCATGAAAACTCCCAGAGAGAAAGGTAAACCTGTTGAGAATAATTTTGGCATCAAGAGACTCATGAAGTCACCAAGGCTGAGGGGCGGCGCTCCAGTCGAAGACTTTGAAGGACTTAAAGAGCTCATGGAGGATTCCACAAGCCATATGGAGACAAACGAGGTAATGTTACCATTTTAGTTTAGGTTTGTTTGGAAGTCTTTGAAAGCAGGAACATCATCATTTAGTGATATTTAGACATTTGAAAATAATCTTACTTTTATATCTCAAAAATACATTTTTAGCTATTTAGCCATTGTCTACATAATCACAGATTATATCAAATTTAACTAATTTAACCTTTTTAGAAGAGAGATGCTAAACTTACTTTATGCCAAAGGGCAAACACTAAATCTTTATTTATATCTTTATTAGCAGGTTGAAGGTCAAACTTTTGGTGATTTTGGTGTCAACATGGCAAAAGGTTGGTATGATGGAATTTTTTTTTTAATGTCATCAGCCAATTGCACAGTAAAATTACTTAAATGTGCCACTTAATTGGTTATTCTGAGTTTGACACAACCAGGAAATATTGCCTCTGAAAATGATTGCAGAAAATTCTTAATTCTTTTGTGAGATAATTTCTGTTATTTCGAAGTCACATAAAGTTTAAGATGTGTTTCAATCAATTGGAGCACAAACTAAACACTAAACCACAACTTGTACTTTTTTATTTTTTTTACTTTAGAAACGGTGGTTGTTGATGATCACATGGAGGAGCTGCCAAGTGGACACCTAGCAGCTGTCCCAAATATCAACACATATATCACAGATGATGACCATGAGAAGAAATCTCTTCGAGGCAGAAGGGCGAAGGTAGCAGAACCTAAAGCTGCTGAAAATAAAAAGGAGGCAACAGAAGTTTCAGAAGATGTTCTCCATGCTCCAGTCAGAGGAAGAAGAGGAAAGAAAACTGAAACTACACTTACTGCTAGACAGGCAACAAGAAACCGAAGCCAAGATGTTGAGCTCCCAGTGGAGGAAAGTGCCCCTCAGCCTTCCAAAGTTGCTCTGATGCCTAAAAGAGGAAGAACTGCCAAAAAAGTTTCTGAAGACCAAGCTAAAATGCAAGAAGTACAGGAAAATGCTACTGAAACAGAAGCTTTACCAGAACCTGCAAGTGCACAGTGTCCCCCAGTTTTGACTGTCCCAAAACCTAGACGAGGGAGGAGAACTAAAACTGAACAGTCTCAGTCAGCACTAGAGCAGCAAGGTGTTTCCCAAGCTGACATGGCGGAAGGTATTATCTTTTTTTTTTGTCTGTCTGAAATTACGTAAACTATTTTGGACCAGTACAAGATATAAAAGTGAGGGGATTTGATAAATGTGTTTTCCATTCTTTGGGAAAGTCTGCGTATGTTCCAGTAACCACGTGTTTTCATAGTATGTATGTTCCCATCACAGTGTTTGAAAAGAGAATAACAAATAAAGAAAACTAAGTGATGTACTATATTTAATAGTTCACAATTAAATGCTCTAGCAACTTATAACATTTGTTGTTTTCTCCTGTGATTGTTAGATGCAAATGATGTCCTCGGTGACCAGTCGGATGTCGGGCCCAGTGAAAATAAATTAACAGGAGTCGTCGAAACTCAGGGCTTACCTCAGGTGGAAATGGTAACTTGCAACGAAGATGTAGCTGTTCAGAAGAAATCTGTTCGTGGCAGAAGAGTGAAAACTGTGGAACCTATAGTGGCTGAGAATGATCATTCTCAGGTTCCTGCCGTCTCTGCTCCAGTGAGAGGAGGAAGAAGAGGAAAGAAAACTGAGGCAACTGCACCACCAACTGTTAGACAGACAAGAATGAGAAATGCTAAGTCTGAAGAAGGTATCTCTAACCACACCGAAGCTGTACAAGAGCGAGCAGTGGAAACAACACTGGTGGCTGAGATTTCTGCATTAAATACCAGTCCAGAAGACAACAATTCTGCACCACCTGTAGATGAAGCTGTTGTAAAGCCTGTTAAAGGGAGAAAAACTAAAACCCCTATTGAGCCCCCCCAGCCAGAGAAAAATGTGACTGACCAGCATCTTGTGGCAGATACTCAACCTATTGGCACTGTTGGGAAACCCAGAAGAGGCAGAAAGGTACAACCTAAAGCAAAAGAAGTGTCAATAGACACGGGCGTCACTGTGGAGACGACACGGCCAAAGAGGGGAAGAAATGCCAAACAGGAGAATGACGACAACGCCAGCTTAATTGAGACCACTAAATCAGAGGAACCTGTTAAGAAAATAAGGAGAACCAGGAAAGCTGAGCAAGACCACATAGAGCCAAAGGAAGAAATCCAAGCTGCTGAAATTGTTCAACAGCTGTCTGAACCTGAACAGTCTACTGTGGCTGCAAAACCCAGGAGAGGAGGGAGAAAAACAAAGCAAGAGATGGAGAGTGAAATTCCTGTTGAATCCACTGAGGTCCCTGCTCTCGGCTCCACAGACAAACCCAAAAGGGGAAGGAGTGGAAAGCGTGTTATTGAAGAAGCTCCAGTACCTCAGAATAAACCTGACCATCAGATGGAGGCTAAACAGGAGACAGCTGTTGACCTAGATCCAGTACTTAAACTTAGCAGGGTCAGGGTGGTGAAAACAGAGGTTTCACAAACCATTCCAGTCAAGAGAGCACGTCGTGGTGCAGCACTTCCCCTTGAAGAAAGCAATGCAGAGTCTGCTTTGACTTCAGTAGAGCCCGCTAAAAGAGGGAGGCGTGCAGCAGTGAAACCCACAGCAGTGAGCACTGACCAGGAAAATCCGTCTGAAGATTTGGGCGAGCAGACGTCTAAAAGATCTGTAAAGTGGAAAGAAGACCTGGAAGTCTTTGAAATCCCCAAAACACCACCTGTCACAGGAGTTCGAGGCAGGAAGTCAAATGCTGGTCAAGTTAGCGTTAAAGGCAAAAATGTGTCCAAGGATGTCAACAAAGCTGAAGAGAAGGCTCTCTCAGATCAAACTGTTGAAGCACAGCCCATAAAGAGACCCAGGCGAGCGGCTAAGATCACTGATGAAGTGGATTCCTCGATCAAGGAGAACCCCATTAAAGGTGCTGAAGCTGAGCTGCTGCCAAAAGCCCGAAGAGGAAGATCGGCAAAGAAATAAACATTTGTACATAATCTTAATCTTTTCTTTTAGTATCTGTCATGTTTTAGACGCATTTTAGAAAGTTTTGTAGACTGAAAATGAAGCACTGCTTTTTTTCCCAATACAACAGGGAATCTTGTTTTAACGTTTTGTGACGAGGTGTACGTTATGGTTATGCAAATATTGTTGTGGTGAAAAAAGTTATTAAATTTTTGTACAATGGAAAACCTGAGTTCAAATAGTTTTTTATTCTCCATCTCTATCTAAGCATGTCCACATGTTTGTTTTTCTAAATAGCTTAAAAGATGTTAGCATTTGAAGCTTTTATTTGGTGTCATCTGGTACATTTTACAATAAGGCAAAGTGTAAACTGATCGAGGGATAATGGGGTTTGAAGGAAATGCCATTAGACTGTTGGCAAAGATTGCAGAAGTGCTATTACATTAAAGCATAAATCAAACATTTGAAATCTTTATTCCCCATTGTCACAAAATAGTAATATTTTACCTAAACGTTATTTGCTACTTGATTTTTACTTTACTGGCAAAAACTAAACAATTTCAGACTGCCAATTTATAATTTTAAAATGTACTTTCAAAAAGTAGGCATTTAAAACCTAATTTAATCAAGCTCAGTAAGACTAGATTAAACTGCAGTATGCACAAAAATGTGTGGTATAAGTCTCACTAAAGCTCGTGTTGGGCAAAATAACTATAATATTTTATATTAAAATAAAATATATATTTTATGCAGTCAGTGGTTGAGCACTACGTCGCCAAAGCATTTGATTTGATCTTCAGGAACTCTGCTAAAACGTGAGAGCAGCCCGGACACATTTTGGTGAAGGACTGGAAACAAACGCGGAGTTGACGCTGGAGGGAGATTTGAGCGGCGCATGGAGGACGTGACGCCTCTACCTGCGCTGGCTACTTCGGTGGTTCATTAGTTTTCATGTGTTGTCCTTAAACTTTTTTTATTGTGATTATGGAAACAGACGGCGACATAAAAACGTCACCGAAAGGGTTTTACTGCACCCTCTGCAATGTGAATTTACCGAACAGTAAGTAGCCTAACCAGTAAGCTAACATAACATTAGCCACAAATCGGACACAGAGTTGAACGTCTGTAACTACCTGCAATGACTGTACTTGACAATTTGTTTTATATTTTTCTGATTAAATGTTGCCCGTTTCACTTCAGTGCCAAGCTTGGAGCAGCATGTAAAAGGGCGAAAGCACACAACGCTGAGCACTGTGCGGGCCACCAGGAAGACCCAGGAGGAGCACAGTGTGTTCGTTAGTGGGATTAAGCCGGACATCTCCCAGACTGACATAACGGAATACTTCCAGCAGTTTGGGCCCGTCACAGATGTTATCATGGATAAAGACAAGGTCTGTCAACTGTACAAAATGAGATGCACCTCATTGTAAATAGATGTCCGTGGTTTTGTGTGTTTGACTTTGCAGCAAATGCAAAGTCAGTGATTGTGTCTGGTTGTGATTTCTCTATGCACTCAGGGCGTGTATGCCATTGTGCAGTTCAATGAGACCAATAGCATAGAGGCAGCCCTGGCGTGTGCTGAGCATCAAATGAGGGGCCTGAAGCTGCGGGTCAAGCCTCGGGAAAAGAAGGAATTTAAGCTGATTCCTAAACAGAAGAATGACCCCCAGAATCTCCAACAATCCCTCGATCGTCTTAAACCGCAGCTGTGTCAGCTAGTGTCTGTAAGCATATTCCTGTCTAGTATATAGCACGGCACATGGCAGTGAAGGTGTTGAGTTTATATTACAGTATATTCAATCAATATCATTGCAGTTTTATTTATTAATTATATTGGATAATAGAGCAGTTTAAAAAAAATGTCTGTATAAAAATAGTCTAATTAGTCTAAGCATCTGTCAATCAGGTGAATTTAGATTCCACTGCACTAACCCTAACCCTATGACCTTTTAGCAAATAGTAGCTGTTACCATATTGCCTTGTTAAATATAAGACTGTGAACTACTGTTTGTTGTTTTTCCACAGGTGGATGCACAGATGCAGTACATCGTTGAGCGATTCCAATTGGGAGAAAATGAAAAAAAGGCCAGAGGCTTGCTGGTTCAGCTCCTGCAAGAGGTTTTCATTGAGTTTTTTCCAGGTGACCTTTGTAAATACATGTGATACATGTACAAAACCTTGTCAAAGATCAGCTCTCTCATTGTTGCTCTTGTGCTTGGATGGGTTTCAGACAGCCAGATTCTGCCATTTGGCTCATCTGTCAATACGTTTGGTATCCACTCCTGTGACTTAGACCTCTTCCTGGACCTGGAAAACACCAAGGTCTTCCAGGCCTCTGCCAAGTCCACCACAGAGCAGGTATGGCACTTTTACAAATGCAGTAATTTGTGCTACCAGTGCATTTTGTAATGTAAGTTAACAAAAATAACTTGTTTGTATTTGTTTTATTTTTGTCTTGATTCATTCGTCAGGCAGTGGACGGCATGTCAGACGATGGACACTCGGAGGACTCTATCCTATCTGATATCGACCTGTCCACAGCCTCACCTGCCGAGGTCCTGGACCTCGTGGCAGCAATTCTAAGACGCTGTGTCCCCAGCGTCCACAAAGTCCATGTAGTCAGCAGTGCTCGTCTCCCTGTAGTCAAGTTCCATCACAAAGAGCTTAACCTCCACGGGGACATCACCATTAACAACAGGTCAGATGTGTTTTTCTAAATACTGTGTAGCACTGAGTCTTTAGCGGTGGTGAAAAATCTTTTATCTTGTAAAGTGAGCAGATTGTGTGTATGTCTTGATTTTCTACTATCTATATCCCTAATAGACTAGCTGTGAGGAACACCCGCTTCCTGCAGCTGTGTTCTGGCATCGAGAACAGGCTGACGCCTCTTGTGTATACCATTCGCTACTGGGCCAAGCAGAAACAGCTGGCTGGTAATATAAAATTACTCACTTACATACGTAAATATGTGATTTTAATCACTGGTCAACAGATATCACACTTAAATTAAACGCGTTGGTGGTGGTTTAATCTGAATCATCTAACATTTAATTTATGGCAGGGTCAGTTTCCTTGCTGTAGGTATGGTATCCTTCTGTCTCACACATTGTGCCACGTGACATGTAGGTAATCCCAGTGGTGCCGGCCCCCTTCTCAACAATTACGCTCTGACCCTGCTGATCATCTTCTTCCTTCAAAACTGTGATCCTCCTGTCCTCCCCACAGTGGACCAACTCAAAGACATGGCCTGTGAGTGCTTGTTGTTTTACACTGTTGTACAATTTACCTTTGCCAAACTGATTGCTGAGCAGTGCCACTGAAGTGCTGTGGCTCCATCTCATAGTGTGTGCTGCAGGTTGTAGAAGAACAAACTAGATTTTGTGTTAGGATGTCGTTATGCACCCCACTCAGCACGCACTCTGACACGCTGGAAGAGGTAAAACCCTGCATCTGTCAGGTCAGGCTGGTGTTGAGCTTATATTGTGTAGTCTGAACCTGTCACTTTGGACACGTTGCAGGTGAAGAGGAACACTGTGTGATCGAGGGCTGGAACTGCACCTTTCCTACTCAGCCTATTGCTGTGCAACCCAGCAGGAACACACAGGGCCTCTGTAAGTCAGAGTAACAGTAAGAGATTTCTTCTAACATGTTTTGATTGTAGTCCTTATTTTAAAAATGATAATGTTGTTTTTTCTTAAAGGCACCCTGCTTGCTGGTTTCTTCTCCTTCTATGCTAAGTTTGATTTTGCCAGCAGTGTCATATCTGTCAGAGAGGGGCGTGCCCTCCCAATCACTGATTTCACTGGTAAGAACAAGGAGGAGGCAGCCATGCAAGAGGAACAGCCCACCAAGATCTCTCGCCATGGTCCCAGACTTGGGCCTTTAAATCTCTTGGACCCTTTTGAGCTCTCCCACAACGTAGCTGGAAATCTCAACGAACGCTCACAGCGCAACTTCCAGAGGGAGTGCCAGGAGGGTGAGAAGTACTGCCGTAGCCTTCAGTACCAGCATAAGTCCACCAAGGCGAAGTCATGGGGCCTGGTGCGCTTATTCACCCCCCATGGGGATGTCCCACATACCAAAACAGAGCAGCCAACCATCACCATTCCCTTCAAATCAGAGTCGCTCCCTGAAAGTCTCAGTAATCAGCTGCACATGGTGGGAGACGGTTTCCGGCTGCTTTGGTTCCAGAAGGTTTGCTCTGCTGTGGAGGAAGTATTGAAAAGTGTCCTCAGGTGTCAACTTCACAACTCCACAGATGCCGTCTTTGGCAGGGATTCAGCTGTGGAAACTACACCAGCTTCCCTCAACACATCAACGAATGACAGCTGTGGCAGTGTTGAATGCGAGGATGAAGCCAGCCCTCTGGGTACAGCTGTTGCTGGTGCCAAGAGGCCGCTATCTTCTGGCAGTGATGATTCCGTGTCGCCGCAGGGCAAAAAGCCAAGGCTGGCAAGAAGGGGCAAGCTTGAATGTCCTCACTGGCTCTGTGTGCAAAAGCACATAGTGTGGGCTGGCAGGAGGAAAGTGAGAAGAGAGTTGATCAAAGATGCAGACTCGAGTCCAGAGGGCAGCTGCGTGGAACTGGAGTCCCAGGTCACAGCTCACATCACTGAAAAAGGGCCAGAGCTGAAAGAGCCCCTGGAGTTTAAGGTTCAGCCCCAGATGATGGGTGGGGCAGAAAGCACAAGGGCAGTGCTCAAGTTGGAGCCAATCAGTGACAAGACGGGAGTTTTTTATGACCTCTTTCATTTCCTGGAAGCCTTCTTACCCAAGATGGTAGAGACGGTGCTGAAGAAAGACAGTCTGTGAATGGTTCTGACCCCATTACTGCTACGTGAGAGTAGAACGTGAAAGAGCTTTACTGTGTAGTCACCAGCTACCCGTTCTAACATTGTATGTTTATGTTTCGTTTCAAAATAAGATTTTCTGATTAAGCCTAGTTTTTATGTTTGAAATACAGCTTTGTTTTACAAAGTCTGTTTCAATTTAATGCTCTTACGTGAAACTTCAGTGGCAAACCGTACTCTCAACTGAATAAACGTCTTTGTAAAGCATTGGCTCTGTAGTTACCATTAATCAGGATCATCCACATGGACATTTATTATAAGAAGACAGTTGAAGGAAGGAGGTCAGTGTTTTGGTGCTGTTATTCATTCAGGTCCTAGTTTAGACAGATGAAAGTAATTATTTAGGCAGGCAGACTGCTTTATTACAGCAGGACACTGGAGCTGAGGGATGCACAGAGCTCCCATGTGCTGATTAACATCGTTCATCTCACTTTTAAAGAGAAGTACAAATGTGTAGAAGGTTATGGAGGGTGGAAATGGCAGGATCGAGGCAGTTAGCCACGTTTTACTGATGCCAATTCATATTTGATTTGTCCGTTGAAATCAAAGATCAAGCTGAATATTACCCAAGGTCTTTGTGGTGCAACAGAAAACGTAAAGTTCAAAATATTACCTATAATTTAATGTTTGGTCATCATTAGATAGAAGAAAGATAGATAGAAGTGCTGAACACTGATTTTTGGGAGTTGCATAGCACTTCTGGTCCAGTTTTGGATCCAAACACAACCGCAATGTGATGGATTGTCATGGATTTTTTTTATGTTCCTCAGAGAATCAATTGAAATGACTGTGATTTGACTTTCCTTAATGACAGCGACTTCCTCTTGAGCACCACATTTTTCACATGCCCCTGGATTAG
>JAUMHF010000011.1:5183430-5271383 GCA_032359275.1 Microctenopoma steveboyesi | reverse complement strand
AATGACTGTGATTTGACTTTCCTTAATGACAGCGACTTCCTCTTGAGCACCACATTTTTCACATGCCCCTGGATTAGCAGCAAACATTGTAAGATAACAGTATGTGTGATGAAATATAAGTATGATAATGTTATTTTGTTAGTGCTGTGATAGTAACTATCTCAGATCACTGCTGTGCTTAAGTACAGCATGTTCACAGAGACGCTACTACGGCTGTGCATCGTGCCACAACACTGACTGTTACCATTAGTGCATTTAGGTTTTGACTGTCACCGCAACAGCAACATTTGCTTTCGTTGACACTCCAGGCTACTCCAATACTAACCCTTGTTTTTCCAAAGGTGCTTCTGATATATGGCCTCTCAAACACAGCTCTAAGCCAGGCAGTCACAATCAAAGCTGAGTGTGTGTGGGTGGGGGCTCGATAGTGGAGAAAACAAGAAAACAAACCATAACTAGTTATTTTGATAAGATAGCTAAGACTACTAACTATTGCCCTCAAGATGTAAAGTCTTATTAAAGATGAACAGCACCTTTGCAGTATCAGAAAAACAATGGGTCATTAGGTATTGATTACCAACCAGCTCATATACTAGTAGCTCATTTACCCTAATTACTATAGGAATTGATTCTAGAGGTATCTGCGTGCACCGTGTCTTTCTGACTATATAGCCTGTTCTTCATTTAGAGATCCTCAGAAATTAGAGAAAAAAAAAAATCCAATGTTGTGTTTTGTGTAATTGACATCCCTTAAGATGATATCCTGACTCAACCCTCAGGAGATGTGAAATCGCCATAACATGCAGGCAGTCAGCTGCTCCTGTCCAGTGTGCTGCGACGCATAAATACACTGAATCATCGATAGTAAGGAGGGAGGTGTCAGTAAGATGGTCCGCATTTTAAAGGAATTACTTCGATACATAAATAACTCCCTGACCTCCGTGGCTTAATTGGTCGCGACTTTAAGAGCATGCCTGAATCAGACCACTGATCTTTCCAGAGTCCTCTAACGCCTCTGTCTGAGGGATCAGCTGGTGTGATGCTGCTGTAATGGGTTGGCTCTGCTTTCTAGATGTTACGGCAGAATAACTACGTACGTCTACTTGAGTGATGAAAACATATGTAAAGGTCTGTAACTAGGTTGGTTAAAAAAAACCCATGTAAGTGGTCTCTAGTCATCTTCAGTGCTTCTGACTGGCACTCAGTGTCCCCCTTGAATTATCACACTGTGGTAGTGGGCAGCCATCAGCCCCCTTTCTGTCTCCTGCGTTGTGCAAACAGACCTGGCTGTCTGAAAAGCACTCTGTTTATATTAGTGGCTCCCCCTCTGTGGAGATAAGGCTAAAAAAAACGTATAATCATTTCCCCCTTGCTCTCCGTGATGGCAGGAAGGAGTCAGACGTTCTCCTGGGAGATTGCTCTCTCACTGGAATGGATGTATGTGTGTGTGTGCGCGTGAAATCTTCCTTTTCTTATTTTGATTGGGCGGCGTGTGTGACGAGAATGGAAACAGAGGTGGTTTTACTATTAACGTGAAGGGAAAAGCTTTTAGAGCTACATTTAAGATGGACAGGGACACATCTACAGTAAGTAGGTTTCCAGCAAGTTCTCGGGTTAAAAAGTCATGTAAATTATCCAGGTTTTACCAAACAACGTCACCGTGGGCATTAGCACCAGCGCCAGTTGGAGAAGTTGATAGAACTGAATGTGAGGAGAGAAAAAGTTTTTTTTCTAATCAGTGGCCTCCTACTGGTCCTCGATGTTTCCTTGATGGCTCCTCAAACACTTCTCCCCTCTGTAGGAGTTCAAACTGCTCGAGTGCATTAGCTATGGTTTACTGGACTGTGAAAAGTTTGTCTGCCCTTTCTCTTATCTCGGTGCTGTTACTTTCTCTGTGTTTACCTTCAAACAACGAACAAACGAATGGCTTCGTCTTGTGCACATTGGCGTTTCTTGCCATTGGCTTTTATGGGCAGAGTGAACGCAGAAAGGTTGATTACAAGAGCAAAATGAACTAAATGTTCAGGAGAGTCCCAGTAACTGTGGGAAATGGGTGATTACAACACGGAGGGCACACATTAATTCCCTTGAATGGGAGATGATCTGCTGATTATTTATTTACTTTTAGCTATTTCACTTTTTCTTCAGCTAATCAGATTGTTAAAAGCCACGATTTTCCAATTTGGATTCCACGTTGTTACACTGCATAAATTGGGTAACGAGTGAAGCACACTGATTGCCCCCGTAATAGCGGTTTAAATTATGTTACTCAGAAATGGTCAGTAATCAAAGTGTAATATCAGTATCCACTCACAGCCTTTATGGCACACTCATATACACTTTAACTGCTTGTTTGTTGTCAACAAGAACAGCAGCTCTACTTAAGCTATCAACAGGGATTTATGCCCAAATCAAGTTGTGTTTTTGACAAGGGATTAGGGACAGACAAAGGAAAACCCATCGTTTTTTATGACTCTATAAACAGCACATCAGAAGAGTTCTCAAGACTCCCCTTGGGAGCCCAGCAGGACAACATGTGGCACCATGAGTGTCTTTGATTAGTACGCCTGTAAAATATCATGATGAAGGCCTCCTTTTTGATGTTTCTCTAGCTGCTCAAGATGTTGCTCTCCCTCCATCTTCAATCCAGTATAAATGCAAACAAGAATGAGGATTTTGAGTGTTTGTGTGGCTCCACGTCGAAGTAGGTTTGGACACGTAATGTAACGTATAATAACATACTTTATTGTTCGGACAGCTGCAGTAAATGATGGTGCTACTGTGAGGTTTCAGTGTTAGTGTTTCAGTGACTTCTCAACATCTCGCCATGACACCTCGACGTGTGACCAGGAGAAACCAGGAGTCTAACCACTCACTCTGGATTTTATACACCTGAGCTACGCGCTGCCCTACATGTACCTAAATAGGTTTTAATAATTTCAGATACCCATATTTTGTGCGAGTAATGGAATTGATTTCTTCTATAAGCACTACAGTTCACCAATTTACATTACATGTGATATACCATAATATTCATGCATGCTGGTTCCTGTTTGTGTGCTATGTGGCCTTAAATTTAATGTATTTAATGTACATTGTAAGATATTAGTAATATGTATTTTATGTAGTTTTTTTATAGCAGAGCAGAACACGCATGGCATGATTGGCCACCGCTGGACACTTGGGAAAACAGCTCCATTAAACTACTGGAAATGTGTAAGGAAAATAAAATGTCCCATTTTACATTACAATCAGCTTTACAGCTCAGGCAGGAGCAGAAGCCCGTCAACATGCACACACACACTAAAGAGAGATCTTTGCACCTGCATCGATGGATAAGGAATCACTTCGAGCGTCATGAAGTGAACAGCAGACCGTGAAGATCCAAGATAAACAGGAACCGCTGCAGTGGTCATAAATGTGATCACATCACACGCGGGCTCAGCACTTGACCTGAAAGGTATTTGTGTACACAGTGTCTTTATGCGAGTATGTGCTCATGTCAACTCAGCATCACGCTCACCCTCATGAGTAGTGACACAAAATGGACAAAGTCGCATGTAAAGGTTAATAAAAGTGGAATTTGATCCAGCAACACTTTAATGAATCATTTAATTCAATCATAAGAGAATTACTGTGCCGAAAATGACTCCGCTGAAGCGTACTGCTACTATTTCCATTTCGGCGTGTGAAACACAATAGTGTTATTGATCTGTGGATGCTGCAGCCTGTGACCTCTACCTTCAGACTATAATAAAGGCTTTATCACCATCTGAATAATGCATGCAGGCATGATGAGCATAGAGAAGGCCAAAGGTGTTAGGGCTAATGATTAGACAAATTAGGCAACATCATTCATGGAGAAGATACATTATATTAATGAACCAAATGCCAATCCACTTATGTGTTTCCGGTGCTTTTCTACTCCTACGGTGGACCTGCCAATGCCCTGCTGTGATTTAAAACATACTTTTGTGGCTGCACAATCACGACACTTCCTGTTCCCTGTATCCTCCGTAGCTACCTGAAGAACAGCGCATTTGTTCATTAACTACTGGTGCGTAAAGTAGACTGGAGTTAGAAGAAAAAGACAAATGGATGAGTCTAATTACAACAGTCTATGTTCTCTATAAAAAAAGCCTCACCAATTAATCTGAAAACCAAGTTAATTCAGCTGGTGTGTGTAATGCATCACACTCCATCTATAAAGAGAAGGTGATGTATCATTTTCATGTAATATACTTTAAAACAACCTAATATTCCGATGTCTGTACTGCGATAAAAAAAAACATGGCTATGGGCTATGTTCTTTAAACAAAATACCAGGAGAAAATGTCTGAAAAACAGCTCTAGGCTGTGATTGCAGGCATGATGTTTTCTCTCAGCTGTTGAGAAACTGTGTTGCAGGACAACAGGGTCAGTCATCCCAATTCTCTCCAATTGCAGACACACTGCGGTTTCTGAAGTGCTGCACAGGCCACCAACAACTGGCTCTTCACCATTTCATGTGTGAAGAGCCAGTTGTATTGTTTTCTGATTGTGGTTTTGGGAGCCTGTGTTGTGTTCGGTACTGGTCTGAGCCATTTCCAAGTAGAAAGTGTGTTCACTTTCATCAGCCCGCAAAGAAAAAGAGGGATTGATTTCAAACACTGAGAGTTATAGGAGCGGGGATGACTCTGTCTTTAACCTATGTGAACTATACAACCATAAAATAGTTCAGTGTTATGACTTCAGCTCATAAAACCTCTGGGCGCTGTTCGTGGTGCTGAACGGGCCTGAGTGCCCGTTCCCGTCACAGCTGGGAGGAGAGACAGACATGAAAGCAACACACATTCACATTAGGTAAAACTGATACATATTTCTATAGGTAAAGTTTCAGCTTCCGCAGAGATAAGTGAGCAGTTAGAGCGCGGCGCTGCAGGAAGGAGGCGAGGGGCGTGGCCAACTGTTGGTCCGCGCGCGTCAGGTATCCGTCGCGCGCTATATAATGATGGGAGCCGAGAGGAGAGCACCGACACGGGGCACCAGCCGGCGCGACCACACCAGGGGGCAACTGTCACTAAGTAAGTTGTCTCTGATTGTGTTGGTAAAACTTTTGGAGCAGAGTCTCCATCACAAAATGCTGTTGTGTCTGTGAGTAAAGGTGACGTCAAACTTCTGAGATTTTCTCTTCGTGGAGATAATAAGGCTGCTGCTTCTCTTCGCAGATGGCCAACATGCTGAGATCGTGGATGCTGTTTGCAGCGCTCGTCCTTTGCTTGCTGGTGTGTTTGAGCAGCTTCGCGGACGCCTACCCTCCCAAACCCGAGAGCCCGGGGAGCAACGCGTCTCCCGAGGAGTGGGCCAAATACCACGCAGCTGTCCGGCATTATGTGAACCTCATCACCAGGCAGAGGTGAGTCTGAACGTCTGCTTCTCCTTGTGTTCCTGGCAGTGCAGGAAACTCTGGAGTGTTGGTTGCACCTTGGTGCAATGAGCTTGCAAAATCAAAGCACACGTCACATGCAAAAGCTGTGAAGCAACTTATTAAATGCTGTAACCTTATCTTCCCATCCTCTGGTTGGTGACACATGACTCAAGGACATCTGCTCTGGCAGTCACATCCCACCGTGATATGACTTCACTCATAGAAATCAGGAACTTTCAGATGCTAGCAGATGTTGCACCATAACATTATTTAATACTTAATTATAGTGGCTCATCCTTTAAATTAGTTTGTGTCAGTTGGAGAAACTAGTGGGTGCAGAGTCAAGTTTAACCCCCCCCCCCCCCCCCTCCTGCTCTACCATTGAAGAGACTCACTTCAAACACAAGCAGCTCCACTCTTCCGTCGTCAGATGACAAAGTCACAGAACAGCTTGTTTGTGTGTTTGTCTGGCTGGTCACAGGAAAGTGGAACTGAAAAATCCTCTTTTCTCTCAAATAATCTCTGTCGATTTGTGATAGAAGTGCAGAGATTGAGCAGAGGATCAGTAGCCTACTGGGTGGGGGCTGACTTCACAGCGGGAGGATTTTTAGAAAAAAGACAGACGTCCCATAGTTTAAATTCATAGCAAGGCTGCTGGAGTCACCCGTGAGCTGCTGGCGTGAATTATGAATCGGAATCTTTAATGTTGACTCACATGCCGGTGTGTTCTCCAGGTATGGGAAGAGGTCGTCTCCCGAGCAGGCAGTGGCGTGGCTGCTGTTTGGAGATGATTCAAGCCAAGACATGGAACCACGGTGAGTGAAACACATGACCATTGAAAGTGTGTCTGGGTTAATCACTGTGGACTATTAAAAGATTATACCAACATTAGAAACTTCATATTGGAGGTGACAATTCAAGACATAACTGTGGAGTGAAACATGTAATCTGTGCTGACTTTTTCTGTGTGACTGGTTAATAACCAGTTATTGGGAAAGTGGGAAGGGAAAGGGTCTGATCAATGACACTCAATGATCTACACTATGATTTTAGATGTGTTGGTAACCGGCTGGTCCTCATTAAGAAAAAAAATCCAATTTATTAAAACTCACAGAATAGATGTGTGTGTTTACAGCGTTTTATCCTACAGCAGCTAATCTGACATATTCAGTAGTGTAAAACATTTCTGCTTAATGGCTGCATTTGCTGAGCCCCTTCTTAACATTCTTAAGACGTCAAACAAGTGCCGATTAATATCTTATCTCACTATAGACATGTCATATGCCACAATGTTTGCATGTTTGAACAGCTGAGCTGTTTCTCTGTCACATTATATATAATAGGATTAAAATACCAAATAATTAAACAGTCTCTTCTCTTTTCCAGCGTGGACTATGCTGATCAGTGGTAAAAGACTGTGCTGTAACTCTACCGCCTGCCTAACCAACCATGAAATCAAAAACACGGAGATTCTCAAGAGACACTCTTCACTGTACTTTGTGACTCTGTCCTACTGAATGTAATTATTCAACATGCATGCAAAGTCCTCCCTTTCTCTCTGTTTGTCTGCCTCTCCAAAAATGTAAATAATTTGTATCAAACGTACTCAATTTACAATAAAGCACTGTATGTAATAAAAGTTGACATATGAAAGAGACCTTTTTTTTTTTATCTGCACCTGATCTTGTGGCCACTAGATGTCGCTGTACCACCAGGAAAACTAACACGTGTAAGTTGGTCTCACTCATAGCGGCTGTGTTTGGCTTCATATCCACGGCAGCAACTTCACGCACAGGCACCGCACCAGCAGGAAACCCTCAGGGACCACCTCTGGGAAACGGTGTCAGCGCACACAGTGCAGCCAACCGGCTTTTAATCAATGGAGCTATTTTTAAGCGCGCCCGAGCCGTTATAGGTAAGGTCTCCTTAAAGATAGCAGTTTGTGTGGGTTGCTTTTGGCTCCGGTGTGGTTAAAGTGACTGCAGAGATTAAATAGGACCTGTCGTGCTTTCAGCCGCTGCGAGTCAACCGGGTGAAGAGACCTCAAACCCTCCCGCTGCGTCTCAGAGAGAAGAGGCATCTGGAGAAAGGTGACCGGGCAGGTGAGCGCCGCAACCCTTTCGCCGTTTCTCACGGAGCAAACGAGCTGCTCGTCGTATGTGGGTTAGGGGTTAGGGTTAGCACGCTGCCTTTCCTAAAAAAAAAAGCCTTTCCTAACGCGTCGTCTTTCTCCGCCACCCGCCAGGTGGCTGCTGGTAACGCGCAGGTTTTTTTTCTTATTTCACGCGTCCTGTGAGATTAAGCCTTATTAGCCTCATACATGGCGGTAAAACCCACCCAGTGCGTTGCATTTTCTCGGAGTTGTCTCGGGAGAACTACGCAATTACCCGCACCGCCGGCTCGTGCGCCTCAGTTATTTTTTTATTTCTGCCTCAACGAGGAGCCGCGTGCGGTTTTTATTCAGCTAGCGTGATTGGTCTGAGACTTCCTACACCTGTGCAGCGGCTCCTGGTTTACACCGCCGTCTGTCCTCACTCCGAGTGGCCGTAGCGTGTCCTCCATCTGAACACTGCGAGTGAAATCAGAGAATAATACTTATAACAAAGGCTGGATGGACGTCATGCACCTGTTCGTCGTCATTGCGCATGCCCACACATTCGGGGACGTGCACAGATGTTTGTGCACGTGTGGTCCAAGACAAGGGCAGGTGCCGATCTGTGTCTTACATGTATGACACAAATACATTTGCTTAGCCAAAGAGAATGAATCCGTTAAATCACCACTAATGGTCTAACTAACTGGTCAAAGTCACATTTTCTTAGTGAGAAAACGCGACTAACCTAATAAACGCGTGTTTTACACTGTGCCACAGTTCATTTTATCACCACCCAAGTTGTCCTAAGCCAAAGTAGAATAAGATTGTGCCACGAAGAGGAAACTGTTTATGTGTCACACCTAGGATACAGTATGTTCTATTCAAATTATGTACAACTACAAGAAATAGGATCATTTCACTGGCATTAGAAATGTACTAATCAATTGGGATGATGGGATCTTTGAAGGTCATTACAATAACAGAGCTTTAGTTTACAAACAGATAACTAGGGTTATTGTCAGCTCCAAACTAATTCATAATTGTTAGGGAATATATATTTATTTAAATTATTAGGTCAAGTATTTTACAGGACACGCTACACCATAAGGCAGCGCAGACTAATAAGAAAACCACAAATAACAAATGCTTTATCAAGAAATGTATTACATGTCTCCAGGATATTTGTCTGTTGAAGTCAGAGATCTTTATTATTAGAAGCTTAAAAACCAAGTAAAATTACTTATAGCAAAAATGAAAATCCCTCTGCTGGATTTTTATATTAAATGACACTCAGACAGGTCTCATTTCAAAGAGCTTTTGACTCAGATTAGAGAAACTTGTTCCCTGTTATCAGTTTATGCCTTGGAAGTGGGAGGTTTACCATAAATTTCGCTGGTAGCTTTTGAGAATTGGCTGCGAGATCAGAAGGTCTGGTTCACCTTGACAGAAATATCATCTAAGCACTTCTTAAACCATTTAGGAACTTTAAGCAAAGTTCCTAGACATCTTAAATATTGTAATATCTTTTGTATCATGAATTAAATAAAATAAAATGGCACCACAGGGCATTAAGCGTTAAGAGAAAAAAACATCCCTGGTTTTGACACAGGTTGTATTTTACAGAGGAAACCAGAGGGCGTCCTGGATATTTTAATTTGAGAATTCTCTTTGTTAGACCTTCAGCAGTGCCTGATTGTGGCACTGTTCCCTTCAACTGCTTTAATGGTCTGAATGATTAATTATTGCATCAAATGTGATTCCTAATCGCCGGTATCTAGAGAAAAAGGCTTTAGAGACCATACTGAAATATTTAGTACTGAATGGATTACGTTGGTACAGATCAGGCCCCTGGAGGACAATCAATAATTTCTTTGGCGATTTCCTTCATTCTGGACATTTGGGTTTCCCAGAGGACGTCCTGACATGCTTGAGCCCCAGGCTGTTCCTGTGGCACCACTTAACTCTTTGCGGCAGCGTTGTACACACATACACGTTCCACTATTAATACCTTGTATAAACTTCTCACACCACCGTCAGGTAAAAATAAAAATCCCTCGAGCCTTCGCTGTGTTTGTTAACATGCTAGGCGAGGGCGTTACCTGCTAACCGTTCTATCATGCAGCTCCACTGGGACATCTGTGCCACAGCACAACGTGACAAGACTGCTAGTGTGATTCTAAAGCATCTCAGTTGTTCCGATTTAAAGATTTCACTGTATTGTGCTGGACACAAATGCCAGTATGAGCCAACTACATGCTGTAGATAAGCACTTTTGTATTACACTATCTGCTTTACTAGAACAATTGGTATTTGTTTTGTAATAATTGAACCTCCAGAGTTTCTACCAAGAGAGATTTGAGTGGCACAAACATAATTTTGTTTGTTCCATCATGGTTGTGTCAATGACAAAAGGAACAGGGACCTTTTAATGAAATCCAGGCAGGGTGATGATTGTAAATGCTTCCCCTGGGTGACTCTCAACGCTTTGCTGAGTCCTTTAGCCCCTCAGTGGCAGGTACATGACATTTAATTCTAATTACACTAATTACAATCTGTATCAGCTAAGAGGGAAGGAAGAATCATAGAACGAAGATGATCAGGATTTATTAGATTTGTGTGTTTCAAATGATCCTGTCATTATGCTGTCTAAATAAATTATACATACATTTGACAATTGCACAGAAAACCGTGAACTTTACTTTTTCTATTAATCTGTAAGTAGCTCATATGAGCAGTGAGTCCCAGAGACGCTGCTGGTTAGGTGTTTATTTAGTAGTAGCACATTGTGTGTATTAATACACCTTTATTTTTGAAATCACTCAACTGTTCAGCTTTGACTGGCTCTAACCTGATTATGAATTTATCCTCTCCCATAAAAGACCTCGACACACTGTTTGGATTTGTACAGGCATTTGTAGTGATCTGAGATTTGACATGAGCCCTCAAGGGGAAGATGGAAGAAATTACTTTAATACTGTCTTTTGAGATAGAATGTAGTTTAATATTATTTGAAACTACAGTTTTAACAAAATACTATTCTGATAAATTATAGTTTTTAATGAGAAGTAGAAAATTGTATTTCTTTGCAAAAATAAAAGAAACAACAGTTTTCTGAAAAGGGTAAAATATGGGCGGTAAACACTGATGAAATTAATTTCCTATGCTATGCTACACTCTTTTTTCCCAACTACACTATATAAAATCTAAAATAAAATGATTTACTCAGATAAAGAGCAACTCTGTATTGAAGTGTAGCTCAAACCTTTTAACAGATCTAATTTTAGCTTCAACTTATTATTATTTTACGCATTTTCCCTTGTTGCCATGGCAAAGCACCGGGGAAAAGGCAAAGAGCTGCTCGTGGTTGTCTTGGATACAACAGTCTTCCCTTGTAAAGTAATGAGTGAAGCTGAACCTGTGGGAGCACAGGGTTATTTTTAGGCCTGACGCCAGCCTGCATGTGTGGATTAAGACTGGTTTGGTCGCTGGTGCATGTGCATGTGCATGTGCATGTGCGTGTGAGCATGTTTACAGGCTTTAATGCAGCTTTACTGTGGGAACAGCTCAAGGCATTTTACACATTGTGTACAAACACCTGGGCCATCACTTGTGTCAGTGCTCCGGGGCAAAATATGCAGTGCAATATAACTTTGGTTGCAGTTGTATATTTTGTATGTCTACAAGCACTACCTCAAAGGAAATGAGACACTTTCCTCAACAACTCTTAGTAATCTTTGCAGAGAGAAAGAAATATGTGATAAAGTATATTCGAACCCAATGTGGTTTTCAACATGGAGTGTAGCTACATTAGCGACATTTCTCAGTGAAGATGCATGACACAAACATGTCACTTTGCAAAAAAAGCTGGTTATAACTTTTATTACCTTTTAAATTTAAAGATATTTGAAGGCACCAAAGCCTTGACCCTTTGCACTCATCACCAGGTATGTAAGTTTTTTAAAATAAAGCTTACACTGGAAAAAGGTATTCAGTGAAAGCACCCAAAAGTCTAGAAATAGAAATAGAATTGTAGATCAGAACACACTCGCACAAATGGCAGAAACACACACACACTCAGCTGGCCTCATGTTTTAATAACTTGACAGTGCAGAGATGATTGCAGATCCGCAAACATGATGTCATGGCAGCTGTGCTCTTGAGCTGCTCTCTTCCTACAATACGTTTAAATACTACTCTTGTAGTGTTCTTAAACGTTTAATGTTTGTTTTTAGAATTCAAATTAGGTTTAGGGTTGGACACGGTGTGTTGGTTGGGCTTAGGGTAAAGGGCTGGGGAATGCATTATGTCAAGGACTGTCTTTACAAGTATAGTGAAAAAAGACCGTGAGTTTGTGTGTGTGTTGACTAATACTAATAGAGACAGCAGGGAGACGTTATTACAGAGACAGAGTGACCCATGACTCTGTGTCTGCGTCAGTACATACTGTTCAACAATTGCCTCTGTAGTATTTTTCAGAGTACCTATTTTGTCCTTGATTGCAGATCTTGATTACTGGTTGCAACTATCATTACACATTTAGTCTTTTCTGCTAGAAAATGCCACCAGTTACCAAGTAAATTCTGCCATCAGCGATGATGGCACCATCATTAGATCTTGGCTCATTTACCCCATCTTTTTTTCCTACACCTCCCCGATGTGTCAGACCAGCTCCAGAACATCCTGCCTCTGCTGCAGCTGTCTTTGACTTCTTAGCTGCCATGTGGTCTCTACATACGTTTAACAAGCTCTGTCATTTTGCAGTGCAAGTATTGGATGCCACAGATTATGCTGGTGGGCTGCTGTGCAACTTTAGAAACATCACCTGCATGGGTTTGAGTTTTGCGGAAACACTTAGTCCTTAAGAATGCGCCACACGCGTGGCTGCAGTTAAATATTTAGGCAAGCAAACATGTTGTCCCCGTAAATGTGCAGATGTAAAAATGTAGTGTAAGGAACATAATATGACAAGCAACAAAACGGTTGTCCCAGATCTCTGTTAGACCTTTATTCTCAATTCAATCCGAGGCTCCCCTCACATTGATGGATTGATGGACCACTATATTTGAATTATAACTGAAATGTTTCTTCCAGTGGGTTTACAACAGTCTCTAAATATATAGTCATCTTTTCACTGATAAAATGATTAGACAAAAAACACAAACCTGCACGTATCTGTACAGATAGGATTTGGGAATATTCTGATCTCTGCACAGAGAATTATATTAATAAATGTACATGCCGCTCAGCCAGAAGATCTTTTTATCAGCACACGAGAGTTTGTATTAAAAAAATAGTGCACGTTAATAGTGTAGTTATTTATTTAGACAATTTAGAAATATTACATTGACAGTAGAAGAAATGTATTTATTAATTGTATTAAATACATAATGTATTTTGAATGTTACTGACAGTGTCCCATTTGGCTGGTTAGTATACTTGAACATGATGTAAGGAGGCTCCATCACTTCAAATCTGATCAATGATGATGAGGCGGAAATGGGGTTTCTATGTAGACACACGCACGGAGTCACACACAGCGACCCTGTGGTGACATTGCTGGGTATCAGCCACCACAGCACTGGTCCCACCCTGCATAGCTATTGTCATGGCAACTGGGAATTAACATCCTTGGATAACAGGGTTTCTCCCAAATCAACAGTGCTTTTTTTTCTTTCTCGCCATTGTTCTCGTGATCTCTCTCTGTCTTGCTGATGCCTCGACTCACTCTTCTCCCCAGCCTGCCTGTTTTCCTTATGTTCCCCACACCCCATCCTTAGCTCTTAATTGCTATGTGCTTGCTTGATTATCTGTGTTGCACAAAATCCACATTGCCTGCTAAGCCCGTTTTGGATCTCAGGACAGCAGTTGCTTAGTCTCTTATTCTTTAGTCTATGATAGATGTTGCTTTTCTTGCTGCCTGATGTTAAACGGATCAATTAGGATCAACAGTGATCCTCACTACGCTAATGTTAGCTGGCCTGTCCGCTCACTCAAGCCATTCACTCGTTGTTCCAAGTGTTGCTAATAGTATTCCCATCAGACTTGATGGCTAAAACAAGATAAACAGTGTTACCAGAGCAACTGACTTCTCTATTTTTAGCTATTACCGAAGTTAGATACCAGTTGTACCGTGTGGGAGTTGTTTAGACAAATGAGCTGTGTGCATAAGACCATTGACTGTGATTATGACTGAAAGGGATTTGTTCTGTCATCACGGCATTAAGTGACTTTTATTGATCCCTGTTGAAGTTAAAGAAGCTCATCCTAACAACACAACTTAAGCGCGCTTGCATCAGGCCTATGACCACCGAGGGGTTTAGCTTTTACGTTCACAATCAATACTTAATTAATGTTTTCACTGCATCTCACTTTTCTCTTTTTGCACTCTCTGTCATTGTAGTTGACCTAACAAGTTTTGTTGAAGATACTGGGAGGAACCGATTTTCAAAATGCCTGTGGCAACATCCAGCTCTGACTCTGGTAAGTGGTTTGGTCCTGCTATGACATCTGTGTGTGTGTGTGTGTTTGTGCGTCAGTGACAAAGAGAGAGTGATGTGGAGGGAGAGTAGATCTGAAAAGATTTGTGGTGCTTTCTGCACTGGGGACATGGATCTCACCTCCCAACTTCTAATGTGACATAATGAGCTGGCTAATGGAGCGCTAAAACCCTAGTCTTAGATCAGTCATGCCTCAGAGGATTTGCTGTTTCAGCCTTTGCCCACGTCCAGTCATGCACACATGCAGGTCAGCTCTGCACCACCAGTAGTTGCAAATGTGTATGTGCACACAGACACATTCTGAAATTCTTTGGATGCATTTAGAGAGTCTATTTTTTTTTGGATTGATGATCATAGATAAAGTGTGTAAAACGATCTGGGGTCACACGTTGAGATTCTTTTATGGCTCTTAACTACATTGGCAAACACAGCAGGATTCTTTCTTTTATCCATTTTAAGATTTTTGAAACATGGACATTTAAATGATGGATGATGGTTGTTTGATTTCTAGGAAATGCTTCAGCAAGTGGCGGTATTTTCTTGTAAACAGACCTATGTTGTTGGGGCATTCGGTCTAGTGCTTCACAGTTGTCAGTACAGAAAACTCGATCTGAAAGCATGGCAGTCACTCCAAACACTGCGTCGTGACTTGCAACAATTCCCAGTCTTGATAAAACTGATCCCAGGATGGAAATATGTGAATATTCTTTTAAAATATAAAAAAATGCATTCCACCCTTCCATCCACGGAGTTGCTGGAATCCAGGTCAAATTTGGCATCATGTTTGTTTGAAGGACGTATCAAAGGCAATTCTAACTGTATAGCTTGAAACAGAATCTCTGCCAAATTATATATTTTTGGCATGAAAGCCAAAAGCATATTGGAACTGTTTTATAACCACGCTCCCCAGGTATCTGGGAAAATAAAGAGACTTAATATAATGTTTAGCAGTAGACCAACTCTAGAACTCAAAGCTTTATTGTGTTTTATTGTGCTGTAATAAATTGCAGGAGTCAGCTGCTGGATGGAAACAGCGAGAAGCAGCGAGTTAAAATGTGTGTGGAGTTTTATTTTTGTAATGGGCTGTCAGTCAGTCTTGAATTGTACAGTAGCTGAGGGCTGAGTCTAGATGACTGGCATTTTTAGTAACAGTAAATCATCTCTCCAAACCAACTCATGTCTTTTTTTTATTTATATAAAAAGCAATGTTTCAGCAGGGCTGTTTTAGCTCTGGCTTGGAGAAAGGTTACAGGGGTTAATTTTCTACGCTTTTTCTCCTGTCAGGGAAGTAGCTTAGATGTACATTTCCTCTAGTTGAAGAAAGCAGTAAATATACATTTCTCAATAACCGACTGACTTTCAACTGCGAGACTGGCTGTGTTTTTTTTTCGGTGTCAGATGAAATCATCTGTGTAGCAACATCACATCAAACACCAACAGTGAACTGTGGTGAAGTGGGTATCATGGTTTGCGGCTGCTTTGCTGCTTGTGGACCTTTGCCATTGTGGAGGGGAAAAGTAACGGTTTATCCAAGGTATCCAACAGGAAAATGGATTTCTGCAAGCTGAAGCTTGAAAGAAGCAGGGTGATGCAGCGGCAAGTGCATCAGTAAATCTACTACAGAATACCTTCTGAGACACAAAATCCATCTTTTCCAGTTGCCCCAGCCAGAGCCAAGACCCAAGCCCAGTAGAGATAATGTGGTTTGAAATGAAGGGAGCCATTCATACCAGACGTCCTACAGTCTGGCTGAGCTGAAGCAGGTCTGGGAGGAATAATGGTCCAAAGTTCCTTACTTCATTAGACATTGTGCAGGTTGAATCAAGGTGCTTACTGCTGGTTATTGCTGCCAAAGATGGTTTAACCAGATATTAAAACACTGTTTCCACCATCACTTTGTATGTTCAGTGGGTGTGTGCCATAAAGACATGAAAGACCCCATTTAGAGTAGAAATACTTTGCAGAGCCAGGCAGCCTTGAATTGTATCGTGTTTGTTGATATTTGTGATTTTCTTGAACATCACATCACATTTCATGACCGTTTCTTGCAGAAATAGGAAAACTGGAAACGGTGCCGTTACTTTTTCTTGACACTTCATGTGGTCGCTACATGCCGTCCCCTTCCTACAAGCCAACCTTCTGCTGCTCCTTTTCCCAGTTAACCCCCACAGGGAAGCCTGGAGGGAATATCGCCCCCTTTTCTCCCTCCTCCTGGGGAAGCATCATATTTCCCTCCCTCTTTCTTCCCCACTCCCTCCCGCCACCTTTCTTCGCTCATGCCCACAGCCCTTGCATCTCCTCTCATTCATGCAGGGGAGAAGATGTTCAGCCAGGCATAGCTCATACACATTCACGTCAAGAGCAGGTGGAGGGGGGGGATGAGGAGCTGCTTTGGCAGAAAGAGGAGAGAACCAGGGACAGACAGAGAGAGAGGGAGAGAACGGGAGATCTCGGTCTTCCTCAAACACAGTATTGGGTGTGCTACAGTGAGGGTGTGCACCGTGGTGAGGTGTTGTGAACCATGGCTGGCAGCCTTTTTGGAAGGCTCTCCCTGGTGGAGGGGGACTCAGCAAACTCCCTGGAGGGCCTGGAAAACAAATTTGGGGGAGAAGGTAAGAACAGGTCCCTATGTGATGAGTGTGTGAGTGATTAGAAAACAGATGAGTTCTCTGGCTTTGTGTTTTGTTGAGCAGAAGCTGATAGAAGTCATTAAAGGAGTTAAAAAGGAGGAGGGTAAATGCAAGTATTAATAAGGATGGATGATAATGCACATAGCATCAGAAGTGAGAAGTGCCATATATTGTCTTTCATAATTAATAATGCTCATTATTTTTGCATGAAGTTCCATACTACACAGTAACATGGTGAGAACACGTATCTATTATTTGTTTACATCATTTTGCATAAGTGAGTTGACTTGTGTTTTTTTTTTTTTTGCCAGTTAAACACATGTATAAAATAGTTGTTGCCCGGTTTGGGGATAGGATTAAATCAGCTCCTTGAATATATCATTTTAAATTAGTCCAGGTTAGAGGCAACATTACATCATTGCCAAGACTATTGCATGTCACAGTATAACATCCTGTGCTCTGTAATGTAGCCCGACATGACAGCAGTGACAGCCATAATGAATTGCATTTTCTGTCAAAGCATTTGCTTCATGTCTGTCACCCTGGAGTGTGTGTGTGTGTTTGTGTTTGTATGTGTGTACTCTAGTACATTGTACATTCATGGTGAGTAAGTAGGGGGTCATTCATATGCAACAGTGTTCTGATCAGAGACGGCACGCGTGAAAGTGTCAGACTCACAACCTTCAAATAACTCTCAGGCTCTCTCAATTTCACCCCCCCCTCCACACATACACTGCACAACACACACACACTCACTTCCCACCAAACCCTCACACTATCAGAGGAATATTATGTGTGCCTGCTGGACTAATGAAGCAGTGTTCAAACACAGATGATGGATCATTGAGTACACTGTGTTGTTAGGATTAGACTGTCAAAGATAATCGCTGGGTTTCAAGAGAATGGGACAATTTAATTCTGTTCTGGCTGAGGATATTCGATAACGTGTGGCACTGGCAATTATTTCATCTGTATCGCACCCTGACAATCTCTGTTTGGTCTTTCATGAACTGCCGTATAGAGGAAAGATGTTCAATCAAAGTCAAAATGTATGTCTGCTAACAGCAACCTCAGTCGGTGCATTTGTTCATCCTAGTTTCTCCCCCAAAACCTGACATGAAATTATCTGTCTCTGGCATTGGGTGGGGGGGTGGCGGAGGCTGTTGTCCATTTGCAAAATGTCAACAAATATCACAAGTGTTGTTAGCTGTTGACCTTCAGTCGGCTAACAAGGCGATCCACCCTGCACCCGTTCCGTGCCAGCCTCAAGCACGCATCACCATGGCAATAGGTTAGCTCAAATGGCAGCTTTTTGGTCCTGCTGATTGGCTGCCCAACAAAGAAGGATGTCAGGGTTACAGTATTTCCATCAGAAATGTTGCCTTTCATGGGACAGTTAAAAAAACAGACCTTCAAAAAAGTTTTTTTTTCTAATTCTAAGACCAGACTTGTAGGACTGAAAACACTTTACAAATGTCTGCAAACTAATGAAGTGAATGCTGTTATCCAAGGTGACATGAATACAAAGCACTTTTTTCACTAGGTTTTGTCTCTCTGGTCTCATACAGGCAAGCTTTTTGGTGTATGGAGTCTGTACACTGCCTGAAAAGAAACCATAAACCCTGCTCAGAGCAAACAAATAGGTTCCCCAGTATGAAATTGCAAAACATTCAATGTGTTGTTATTTACAGGTTAAATAATTATTTACAAAAATCATTTAATATAATAATTTTCATACTATCATCCGTCTTTCTTTTACTAATAGTTTTCCAATTTTACAAATGCAAGATGAATACCCGTCAAACTGAACCTCACTAACAGTTCAGTGTATATAATTAATAATTATAGCAAGGCCGTGACAATTTTTTAGCAGTCAATAATTATATTAACCAGAAGTGCCGACTATTTAATTAAAACGTGTGTAGTCAAATACATTACACAGTGAACGTGATCACACATGCTTCATTCATTCTCTAGGCCAGCTTGTCTTTTCAGGAATGATTCATGAGGTGGATGTTGATTTAAGTATCTGAGCAGAGCAGAATTCACATTTTATCAGAAATAGTTGTTCCTTGCTTAGTATAGTGTGTCTGAATATATGGCAGACTGATGGCACTCTGCAAGTTGCAATAGTTTATCCCCAACATGGTCTTTTCTTTTATTAATAGACTGAGGAGGAAATAAAGCTGCAGAAACAGTGTTTTTCAGGAAACATCATCATTTAAGCCGCAGACAATCTATTGTTGATTTTACATGATATTTTAACTGATTATACAGTGAATTTTGAAGTGTTTAGTTGTAGAAACACAATACTAATCAGAAGCCTTTTGATTTATTTACTTTCAGAGATATCAAACACACGCACACAGCATGTAGTTTTCACAGGGGAAATTATCAATTAACACACACAAAGCGATTGTTGTAAACAATCCTGGTATATATATTACAAATCTTTAATGCTTAAAACACTTTGTTATTATAAAGGTTTTATGCTTGAGAATCATTTCACATTAAGTGGAATAAAAGCACAAGACAGTCAGAAGAATTTAAACATCACTGTCATTTCAAAGTAGAAATGGCAACACTAGTATTTGGAGGAAAAATGACATGTTGTTCATATTTTATTTAACCATTCTGGCAAGAGCATCCACTGCAATATCTTAGGGGAGGGTTCATTCAGGACCACAACTGCCTCTCCCACATTCTGTGTCTTCCTTCATTTTCCACCCTCCCTCAGCTTCATCCTCTCTGTTTCCCTAACCACCGCTCCATGGCAACACAACAACCTTCACTAAGTGCTGGCTAAGAGGTTCATGTTCCCCCACTGTGCTCTAACCACAAACAAAAACAGCCCAGATTGTTTGGCAGCCTGCATGACATTGAGTTTAATTGTAGTGCTCCTCGGAGGTGAACCGATGCTCAGATGAGACTTCAAGAGACAAAAGCACCTTGCGTTTGGTTCGTTTGTGATTACATGTCCTCTGCAGTCATTATGAGAAGAAGGCTGGTAATACTTACTGAGAGGTGATGCACGAGGCTACCGCAGTCTGGTATCGTTGTAAATGTTGGATGATTGACACATGAAAAAGTAACTTTTTTTTGCTAAACAAATTGTCTTATTTATATTGTGTAGTTAACTCTAGTTAACTCTCTATCACATTAAATTCAGTAGTAGTAGTAGTAGTGGAGTTAGAGTGGTAAAATATTCTACAAACAAGACCCACTCAAGCACAGAAAATGTTTTAAACAATTGCCTAGAAGGGTAGAGGATGTGACGTACATGTTGCAAGTCCCTTTTTGTGCTCTTAAGCCCTCACCTGGCAAATGGTGTCAACTTACAGCATTTAGTACGAGGAAATTTGATTCAACGAAGCAAAACAAATACTTCCATCTCAGCTCTCACCTGTAAAGGCTTAGAGGGTGAGAAAGATCTCAGTATATTAATCAATTGTTTTGCATGCAACTTTGGAGATGACATAAGACATGAACTGAAGAATGAATAAATACTGTTTGGTCCTTGTGCGATTTTACCGGGTATTATGCACGGAGGGTTGGCATTGACAGTGGCATTATACAAGAAAATACGAGACCTGATTGCTCAAGAGGAAGTTTTTTTCAGAAGAAAGTTGCAAAGTTGCAGATTGAAAAGAAGCAAATAAATAGTGAGCATAAGGTTGACATTCAAACTTGTTCCTGTGTGAACCTTTTGACCTCCTTTGCCAGTTCAGCCGTCTTCATTGATGCATGTGACAAGAAAGGAAGAGAGGATGATGACCCTTCTTATCTATGTGCAATATGTAGAGAGAAGATCCGAGAAGGAGGACAAGTTGGATTTTTAATAATCTCCATGAATAATAGAATGTCTTTAGGCATACTCGGCATTGGAAAATTGTTATCATTCGCCAGTATCATCCTCCTTCCCGTGAGCTCGGTGACTTGAGAAGTGACAATATCACCAAAGATCACTATGTCTTTCTCCTGATGTTTTTGTCAGAATTGCTGGGTCAGACTGAGGCTGCAGTGAAATGGCAACAAATGGCAGTGATGGAAAGAGTATAAAACAACACACACTACACATGGAAAAGCAGACTTGAGCTGACACTAGGAAAAGTACAGATGTGGCAACAATGCCAACATGCAGATGTGTTGTTTAAAGAGATTTATGCATGTCCTGAGTATTGAGCCTGCTAATCTGATATTCTCTGCCCGGTGGAAATCTGGCAACTCTCCTGCTGCAGTAGAGCTGGTGTTAAAGGGGAAAATACAAGAGAAACAAAGCTTACTGCAGAAGATTCTAGTAGTTGTTTATTTCACTGGCTTAAAAAATGATTCAGAGACCTGGCCTGCGTAATCAAGATAAGGATGGCACCTTGTCTGTTTGACAGGATCATGTAAAAATACATAAAACACCACAGAAATAGACCAAAAATAGGTTTCTTCTCATTCTCAAAATATCTCAAAAACATCAGCACATTCCTTAAAGAACTAAAAACATCACTAAGAAACTTTCTATCAGCTTCTCTTCTCTAGCAAATGCAGAGAATATATAATAGAATAAGAACTAAAAAAAGGATTTATGTGTGTTTACAAGAGTATCTTTTTTATGAATATGTATGGTCCTTCTGCTTTCGTTGTTGTTACGGCAGCATTATTTTGGTGTGCACACTACATTTCATCTTCATCCCTTTTCTTTTGCGCTAAATAAAAGCTACCTGTTTAAAATAGTGTTAGAATTAGTCCATAGAAAGCAATTGGTGCACAGTCTTCTAATACAGACCAATTATCAGCTCTCTAATTGGACCAATTACCTTTTAATACTCTGTTATGGCCATATTGGGGCATGAGACCTATAAAGTGGGTTGTGCAGGAGCTCTGACGGACTATCATTCAGCTTCCTTCGTGAAAATTAAAGGCCAGTGTTGTGTATTTTTAGCTCAGAAAACAAAAGCCTCTGTGTCTGTTGAGTAAATTACGGCAGACAAATGCTCCCTTTGAATAAAAGTGCCCACTCATATCTGCCGTGACTAATGCCTGCTGGAAGGTAATGTCAGTGTGTTTTGAACCTCAATGCCTAATACTCCTAAGTGAGCGAAGATGCTTTGAAGTTAGACCTTAATCAAATGGTTGACGCACACTTTACTTTCTCACTCAATCAGTGTTGCTTCCACTGATGTGTGCAGTTGTTACATCTTTGATTTAAGCATGTAGAGTATGTGTATGTGCTTAGAGTTCCTTTGCAGACCCATCAAGGCTTTTCCACAAACTGCAGAAAAACACGCAGAAAAAACATGCAGGAAAAAAATGCTGAATTAACTTCACAGTATTGACATTTAGTCCAAGCCGTTGTCTAACACAGTAAAAATGTTACTGTTCGTGCAGCAATGTCAGCAGCTTTATTGTTTTTGAGTTTCTGTGTGTTTGTCTATGTGTCTAAAAACATGTGTAGGAAGGAGGAAGTTGGGAGTTGTGGGAGTAGGATATTGTCCCTTCTGACAGACTTGAGAGGAGGGTGAGTGACAGAGGTGAAATTGCTTGGGAAAGGATTTAAGGCAGTTCCCAACTCCTCTCTAGCCACATAGTGTTAACTGGTGTAACATTTCTTTCTCTCCTTCACTCCCTCCCGCTTCATCTCCTCTATGAGGAGATCTGTTCCGTCCTTTTCATGGATAACTGTTGAAAAAAGAGGGGATTGAATTGAAATAAACTTTGTTCTTTATTTATTTTTTATTTTTCCTGTGTGTTTGTGTGGTGTGTGTAGCTATGCATCAGGCTCTGGACACACTTAGTGACAGCACAAGCTCTACAACTGCCAACGACCTGGACCTCATCTTCCTCAAAGGCATCATGGAGAGCCCAGTGGTGAGAACAACTTTGTTATAGAGTATTAAATATCTCTATATTAAATGTGTGTATAATTATATGTATGACAGGCAATATAAAACATTCAGATCAAATAGTTATAAAGTAATCAGTAATCACAGTTACATGCTTTAAGTTTGATGCCATTTCAAAATTAAGTTTATTTTATGATGCAAATTTACAATTGAATTGTATTTTGTTAAGTGACAATGCAGTGCTACATTGTGAACATACAGTTAATTATCATCATTTGCATTTGCCATTTTCTGCAGTAACTCTGACATGTAATGCAAAGGTTTCACAGAGATATGCATGCGTTGTGAGAAATGATGCAGGAAAATGGAAAATCTAAATTCACAGCCATTATTACATTTGAAATTTTTATTTCAGCTTGCAACAATTATCTGGCAAAGCCAGCTTAAATTCATCAATTGCAATCACATTACCATGTTAATGGATTCCTTGTTTTATCATAAGTTGAAAATGCTAATTAAATAGGCATCTGTTTTTTTATTTAAACGTTTAGTCGTGCTGCACAAGCAGCAAAAAGCTGATGAAAACCCAGCTGTAAAGTGGCAGATAGCTTCTCCACTCTTTGCTGCTCAGTTCGGTCAATGGCATGATTTTTATCTGGATGTTTCCAGGGCTTTGTGTAATTTATAACTTTCTCCTTTGCTCTGATTTGTTGGAAATAGGATGCTGGCATATATGTTAACATCATGAGGGTTTTAAATCTGAGGTTCAAACTGCCTTTAAATGATGCTCGGCTCTCTCCTTGGTGTGGAGACGATGAAAAAAGCTAGATAAGGATGGATATATTTTAATAACGGGCCACGCAGAGAAAGCTGCTGATGTTGTTGGCAATGTACTAACCTAACCCCAGATAAAGTTAAAAACACTGCTGGTGTTTATAGATTGGTGAACTTTACGTTTCTGTTTTTTCAGTTTACCTAATAATTGATCGGGTAATTGAACAGAATATCTTATCTGATCCTGTATCAAGTTATTTTTCTATTTATATATTAGGTTGAGCAACACAGTTAAATATTAGTAGTGTATTTTTGGGTTCCCACCTGTCAGTCATTGTAACAAGGCAAAACAACAGTTTTGTTGCCAATTAGGGCAAAAGATAAAAAGAGCTGTCAACAAGCAACAGTTATTTTTTATCAAGGCAAACAATTTTATTTAAGAGCAGGTGGAGTAGCAAGCTATGTGGTCAATGGGGAATACAGTCACTGGATTTTCCATGTCTTTAAAAAAGTAGTTTAACCAGGGGTGGATCTACATGGGGGCCAAACCATCCAGCTGCCCCCCCAACTTGTATGGGTAGGGTTATAGACCTAAAATAAATTTTAATTTACAAAAATATGTCAGTGTAAATATAATCTTAGGTCCACGAAAAACAGTTAAAGTGGACAAATGAACTAAAAGTTCAGTTTTTGATTTTTGTATTTTTTTTAATATTTATTCTGGTGAATCTGCTCTTTTAGAAAATTATACTTTTAAAGTGTATTGGTATATTTTGTTGACTCCTTCACTGAGGAGGTCCAGCATTGCCACCCTGCCCTTGCCCCCATGTAAAATCTTACAGATCTGAGTTAAACTGAACATGTTAATTTGGTTTTTAATGATTAAGAGTTGAAAACGACTCATTTACTTCAGATACTGAAAAATTGACTTTTATGACTCTATTTATGGCAATATGAAGGACTATTAATTCGAATCTTGTAGTTCAACAAAGTGTCACTGTACTCATGCTGGATTACCAGGGTTTCCATAATACCCAGGTTTGTTTGCTATACAGGCACTGTGAATTTCTGTCCACCCTAAATTTGTAGGAGTGAACAACGTCATCTTTAAAATCCATGTCACACTTGTACAGATTTCTCTTGGGCAGTTGCCTGGACTTTGGATTAAAGCAAGTCTCGTGTGGAAAAAATGAGTGAAGTTATTCCAAGGACATTATGTCTTTAGCCAAGAAAACTCCAAAATGGTTGGCAGTGATTTTTCACTGTTTTCATTGGCCACATAAACCTAAACTAAAAATATGTGCGAACAGCTCTTTCATAGTAGTTGGTTATTCTTTAATAGGACGCAGCTGTTCCGGTCATTGCAGCTTCCCAGTAAAGCTTGAGTCTGGACTTTGACCTGAAATCCTTAACATTCTTCAACCATTCCAGTGTAGGCCAGTTTGTATGACAGAATTCATGCATAACATTAATCTTCAGCACTCAGCTATGTATTTTTCTTACACTGACTCCAGCTGATTCCCAAAACCACCATAAAAGTACATTTTCTGCACAGAAGCAAAGACTAAAATAAAAAAGTCCTTTTTGTGAAACTAATCTTTACATATTTGCACGCATGACAATGATGTTGTTGTTATGGAGTCTAGTGTTTTTAAGTGAAGGAAAAAGATTGAAGGGGCTTAGCAGAGGCAGACAGTCTTTTCAGAGTTTCATCCCACTATATCTCATGTACTTTCTTTGCTTTCGAAGTCATCCCTCTCGACTTCTTGCCAAGAGCACAGTTTCTCATGCCTTTTAAAATGTGGACTTTTTCAAAAGCAACAAGAAAAGAGGGGAAAACTCTGCTCTGCAAATGTATGCATGTAAAAAAGTAGAGATGCATTTTATATGTCTAAAGTTATTCTTTGCCTTCTCTTTATTCCATCAATAGTATAGATAACCACAGTGCAGGGCTGTTGAGTACTTCTTTACTGGTAATGACATTTGGAGATGGGCTATTCAGAAGCCTTCCATATGTCTGTAAACATAGACTCTTCTATTCCTTTCAGCTCTTTTTCTCTCACTCTCTTTCTTTTTTTCCTTTTCCACACAGAAACATGTGCGGAGGTATGTCGGGACATGACACTGGTGTTTGTTAGCGCTGTATGTCTGAGGGAGCTATTGATGCTACCGGTGTATTGATGAGCGTTGTCATAAAAGATTAATGTGGAGATGCAAGCTGTGCATAAAGATGTCTCTCTTGAGGATGTGAATAGTGTTTTCAAGACGATACATCCTCTTAACCCCGAGATGGATCTATAAACACAACAACTATGTCAATTATATTGTTTAATGAGGGAAGAACATGCTAAGATAATTGAGGGACAGAACAAAGGTCCACACATGTGTTCATATGAGATAGGGACCTCAGTGAATTGTGCTGATTGCTCCATACTCCGTACAGAATGATGTAATCACCACAACCTGCAATTCTGTAATGAATCTAAATGATAATAAAACCCACAATGAGCAGAAATTGACAGAAGGAATCATCATTGTGCAAAAGAGCTTCCGCAGTGCTCAATTATTATCAGTTATGACCATGGCACAGATTATTATCTCTACTGTGTTTCTAACAGACCAATCAGAAATATTAGAACAGCATGAGCTGACTCTTGCTTTTAGGCATTTAGTTATACACCCTATACTGTTAAACCTAACTCCATCACATTTCCCTGTTCAGACTATAAATGAGGCTCCAAAACTATAAATTCTGCTGTTAACGAAAACAGCCTGTCTAGAGCAGTTTAGTTATTATGGACCGAGCCTGATAATTATTATCCAATTTCCTGCCAGCTAAATGCTGCAGTAAATCTAGAATATCTAATGTAGCACCCAGAGCTCAGTGTTGCATAGAAGCAGGTGAAGTAGCATCTAAACCAAACCAAGGGTGTGTTTTATCGCGTATGGTAAAGTATAAGGTGTCACACTGCGCCTCAAATTAAAAAATCTATATTAGGAAAGAGATTTAAGTAATCTATCAATGTTTCATGTAACTTTTGATGATCGAATATAGTTATGTTTCACAGTGCACATTAGCTTCTATAGATGAAATATGTAGGTAGAGGGGAAGATTAGTAGTGACTTGTAACAGCATCAGAGCTAACAATGTCAATACTTGGCAGAGTAATTGCTGAATAAAAAGCATCAATGATGGACTGTATACCCTGTCCAAGGTGCACCCTGTCTCTCGCCCAGTGACAGCTTGGATTGGCTCCAGGCCCCTGCGACCCTTTAGATGGTTAGTGTGGAGCAGGGACGGCTGGTTGGACTGTGTATCAATCATCTGAAACCTCCTGTATACATACTGTGTAGTGCAGAAGGTGACTTAGTATGTTGTCAATGATCTTTTCCTCAAATAGAACAGTGGTGTCAAGACAGACATGCTCATAAAACGATGTTGGTCGTGCGCATGGTTTTTCAGAGCAGTATAAACATATAGCAGAGTGTCCATGCTGCCATTTTGTCCTCTGGCCAGACACAGGCAGCTTGCTCCATCGGGTTACAAAGAAATCTGCCAAAATGCAAAAAGAGCGAGGTCTAGCTGCTGAGTCATTGAACAACAAGCTCTCCGTGTGTGTATTAATCCACCGGCAAATATTTTAGTCTGCATAGCTATATGCATCCCTGCATATACAGGACTATAACACATGTGAGAGTGTGTAAATGCAAGCATTTCTGCAGATCTATTTGGGTCTGCATGTATTTGCACTATATCCTGTCTCTCCGCAGGAATTCTTCCTCTCTTTCTGAATAAACAAACATTGTGGCTGCCAGAGTAGTACTCAGTCCCACCAGACAAATCCTCTGAGGGATTGTCTGACAATGCCAATCCTCAAATTTAAGATCACTTGGTATGCAGTTGCAAATAAAGCCACTGGAAATGATTTGCGTGTGGTTTGGGGAAACTGCTAACATGTTATTAGGTTCTGTAGGGTTTGAAAGCTTACAGTAGAGTACAGTACATTTTTATGTTATGGTCTAGAAATGTAGGGAATTGACTCCTATATTACCCCAACCTTTGTCAAAGGAATGTCACAATCAAAAAAAAAGGTAAATAAAAAATATATACATATATAACCGTGGACGAGAGGTGTAGAAACCGTGTCCAGCGCGCACAGGCCCTCATGTCTTTTGCAGCACAAGGCGAAAAAGTAAAAAATTAATGTTCCCTGAAATATTGATGTTTCTCAGCACACAGTGACAAACCTACAGGGCATAAGATTTGACTCAAGTTTGTTTCGTTTTCTTGGTATTTGTTTCTTTCAGTCAGGATTTATGAGTGCAGGCTGTGTTCTCTGTGGGGTTTGGTTTCAAGTTGCTGTTTCTGTTGTTTGTTACCCAGCTCTTGACTATGGTAGTGAATCAAAACAAACAGAACCACAGAGGTGAGAAAACATTTCATTATAACTCAGCAAGGTGTTTCAACTGCTTCCTGAAAAGCTGCACTAATGCCGGAAGACTGAAACTTTGCAATGTGAAGATACACGGCTATCGATATCTGTTACTACTATACTGGCGTTTGTGGATCGGAGAGATAACATTTGTTATGTATTCACCTAACTCCAGGCTCATGAGCGATTTGAGGAACCCAAGCTTGAGGCTGTGAGGGAGAACAATGTGGAGCTGGTCCAGGACATCCTAAAGGAGCTCAACCCGCTCGCGCACAGGAGCCAGGTTGCCGAAGAGCTAGTCCGCATTCTGAAGGAGCCACACTTCCAGGTTTGGAGAACAGGGCTTGGGTCTCACATAAAACTGTTGCTGTTAACAGGCACTTAGGCTAAAGGTTTAGGTTACTTCATCACCATTATCATCCGTGTTTCTGTCACCTGTTGCTCTGTTCTCAGTCCCTTTTGGAGACCCATGATTCTGTGGCATCCAAAAACTATGAGACTCCTCCTCCCAGTCCCTGTTCGTTCATGGACCCAGCTCTCAACAACCAGCCTGTGCCCCCAGATGCAGTCAGGATGGTGGGCATTCGTAAGGTGTCTGGTGAGCACCTGGTGAGTCTGCTCAGTCGAGGAACTGCATGCCATAATCGTTTCAGTAGGATACAGTCCTGTAAACTGCAAATCAATAAGACTCTTCAATAAATTGCTTGATTTGTGCTTTGGTAGCAGCACATGCACTCAGTGTAATGAGTTCATAGCATTATTTGAGAGAGAGAAAAGTCAGGTTTATGCTGCCTTGTAGCACAAATGTGGGATGATTTATCTACAGTGGGTTGACATGTTGATGATGCACACTAGAGCCTCAGCAATGTGCTCACCTTCTTAGCTGTCTGTAGTGTCATTACCAGGATTACCATCACCTAAGAAGTTACTGGTGCAACAAAATCCAGCTAAGTCTCTCGTTAATGGAAAAGCCTGCATCTTGCAGGAATAAAGTTAATATCGCGTTACCTTCTGCAGCCAGCCAGGGCAGCTGCTGCTTAGTCACGTTCAAATTCTGAGCAACAGAGGATATTGCATTAACTAGTTTTCAATCATTAATTAAATTTATAACATTAGTCCGAGGAGTTTAATCTTTTGAAATAAATTACATGCAAATTGGGCCTATTTTGCTCTTGCAACAAGGGATTATTATATTTGGACTGTCTGTGCGTGTAGGGAGTGACATTTCGAGTGGAGAGTGGCGAGCTGGTGATTGCCAGGATCCTACATGGCGGCATGATCGACCAGCAAGGTCTGCTCCATGTAGGTGACATCATCAAGGAAGTGAATGGCAAGGAAGTGGGTAATGACCCAAAGGTGCTGCAGGAGATGCTGAAGGACGCCAGCGGAAGTGTGGTGCTAAAGATCCTGCCCAGCTACCAAGAGCCTCATACACCAAGACAGGTCAGCAGGGTGCATCCACAAACCAAACTGTGCATTTCATTTGCACTTGAAATGCACAACTTGAAGCAAACACCCATTTAATATTAATAATAGGAAAGAATAAATATATTCATTTAGTACTTTTCAAAAACAGATTCCAAAGTGAGGTAAAACCAAGAAATGCATTGCATACTAAAAGAACCAATCAACCAATAAATATATAATTATATTTATATAGCTTAAGTAAATTGATATGGATTATGATTTGTTGATAGTTTTTATCAGTGAAGTACCATTCACCGTCTTTCTCACCGCTGTCTTGCATGCTGTGCCAAGAATCCTATATCTATACGTCTGCAGCAGGACTTTGAAGATGACATTGGCTCGTTGGCTGTAATACCTGCATTACCGTCTTGTCACTTATCCAAACGCAGAGTAGTTTTCTGCTTATACATAATGCATCAATAATTAAAGCCTTCACAGATGATTTAGAAGTGAAGTGATTGTGCACTGACACTGGAGTGGATGCTTGTATTTTCCACACGAGATCTTTTTACATTTATCCCACTTCTGTTGTGCTTGAAAAATAATTACTGAACACTAATTATTTCCAAAGTACAATAGAAGTGGGATAAATCTAAAAGAGCTCAGTTCAGTGTTTTGTTTTCTAAAAAATATCCACTGAGAAGCTCTTGGTGTTCTGACTGTCATAGATTCAAACTAGATAATGAACAGTAGCTTTCTAAAAGCCACAGGAAGCCAGTCACAGTGAAAATGTGACCCAGTTTCCAGTGAGGGGAAACAGAAGGGTTATCTTGCTTGGCGATGTATTGCCAATAGGATGGAAGGATAGAGCAAAGGAGCGCATACAGTTAGAGAAGGGATGGGTGCAAGGCTCTTTTAATGATTGGACTAATGGTACAGTTCAAGCCATAATCCTGACTTTTGTTTTCTTTCCTGGCATTTTCTTCATGGGAACTATTCAGTGAAACGCCATAAAACGTTACGACAGACAAGATAAACAACTTTACAGGGTACCTGATTGGCTGGAGAATAAATAAATATCTCTATATTTAATTAAACCGTTAGTCTTAGCTTTGCTTAAGTGTGCTTAGTGCCAATTAGTACTTGATTGCTTGCTACCATACTGAGCTAAGGTAACGAACACATTAACATCATACGTACATGCACTGTCCTGCTAGCATATTTCCATTGTAGCATTTAGCTAAAGCATGTCTATGTCTATTAAATAAATGTAATTAAAAAGGCTTTGTTCATGGCTCCTCCCACTATTCAAAAAGCAGATACTTTCTGTGAGAAGATTTTTCTACAGTGTTTAGTATTTTATTTTACTATTTGTGTCCAAGACACCAGAGTGTACAAGTGTCTAGTTTCCCTTTTGTTTTGCAATATCATCTGTGAAGTTTGGCGGATCTTGCAGTCAGCTATCAGTGTCAACCTAATAGACGCTGTCTGTCAGAGATATTTAGAGTGATTTGGCTGTGCTCCCACAGTTAAGAGCTGTGTAGGTGGTTGTTTCACTGTGCAAAGGGCTGCAATGATTAGAGTCATTCCCAAAAGTTCCCTCTGGATGTAATCCAGCTGTCTGTGCTTCATGCCTGGAGCTTGACTGTCATATGGTGACTAAACTCAACTGACAGCTCCCTTCGGCCGGTGGTGTGTGTGTGTGTGTGTGTGTGTGTGTGTGTGTCCATCGTGTCCTTACAGAGGGATGAAACATACACAGTACAGTGAGGACTGGCAGGCTTTTTTCTGTTCATGCATCAGTTCAATACGAGAAAAGGCGTCAAGTGCAGGGGGGAGAAGGGATGGTTACCATGGCTACAGATTTTGTCTGTCTCTCTCTTTTTATTTTTCGCTCTCTCTCTCTCTCTGTCTCTCAGACTCCCTGTCCTGTCAGTGGGGGTTGGGTTTATGAGCTGAATCCTGTAGCCTTGATATGTCAGGAAAGTGAGCTGAGTGATAGAGTAGGTTTTATGTGGACAGGACTGTTTCATAGTGATGGACACTCAGCTGTTCCATGTACCACTAATCATATACACCACACCAGAAGCTGCAGAAGTATCTCATACTATCACGTTCTAATGATATTTTTTCAAATAAATCTATATGTGTAGTCTAACGTGAATGTTTCACTGACACGTTCTCTCTTTTCAACATCTGTATCCATCTAGGCCTTTGTAAAGTGTCACTTTGACTATGACCCATCTCATGATAACCTGATTCCCTGTAAGGAGGCGGGGCTTAGCTTCAGCAGTGGGGACATCCTTCAGATCTTCAACCAGGAGGACCTCAACTGGTGGCAGGTCTGTGATCCTTCCAACCTGAGAAAGTGGACACAATTATTTAAAGACATGTTCAGATTTCTGGTTTTATTCACTGGCTCGTGAAATGTTCCCTGTTTTTTTTTTGGTGTGTGAATGTGTGGGTCCGTCACAGGCTTGTCACATAGAAGGCGGCAGTGCAGGTCTAATTCCGAGCCAGCTGCTGGAGGAGAAGAGGAAAGCGTTTGTAAAGAGAGATCTGGAGCTCGCTACCACAGGTACACCTCTCGGCAGCACGCAGCAGAGCAGAGAAGCATTTCTCATTATGCATGTTCAGCATAGGCTCCTTGCTGCACAAAGACAACATCTGTTCCTCTCCATATCATACAACGATTTCATCTGTTGCTGGCTGCTCTTGTTTCTCTGTTACCATGCCAGTGAGCGCTGGAGAGCTGTCATCAAGCATCGGCTTGGCTCATGCAACCTGATCCAACCTGCTGGTCTTTAAGAAATCTGACAACCACAAACCCCAAGAAGAGTTGTTAATTGAGGTGCAGTGATAAGACTCAAGGAAATTTAGACCTGATCCGTATTGACCTCTACTCTTATGAGATGCAGAGTGAAGACAGGCTTTGTTCCTTTAGATTTGTCCTCAGCAGCAGAAACCCAGGTGGTGAGTCACAGCCTGCCGCATGCCCTTTACTCGTGCAGGGAACGAAGATGACAACCTAAATGAACTGCCCTTGCAGGCTCGGAAGGACACATCTGTCTACAAGCAGATTTCCTACATATTATACGAACTGAGAGCGTAATTTGAATAAAAGGTGAAACAAACATATTTAGATGGTGAGATCTGAAAATGACTGAACCAGTTCAGAAATTATAAAAAAGACTTAATAATTGGAATTGGTTTTACAATTACTCACATTAGTCACAATTCTTATTTGCCCCAGCTTCATGCAGTGTAATGAGCATATAATAATTTCTGTGATTTCGCCCCACTGACGTGCAAACAATCTGTCATATTGAACAGATCGTCTAGTCACAGGTGTTCTGTGGCAGGAGACTGGTTGCATAGATAAAGCAGTATTGGCGCACAGTGCCACCTAGTGGCGAACCCTCTCTCTAACACTTGTATGTTTCAGATTTATGACCCAGTAGAGTTTCAGAGTTGATCATTTTAACAGGGGCTGTTGAAGTGGCTGTCAGGTTGGACGTCTTATCACATTCTGTGTGTTGCTGTCTGTCTCAGGTCCACTGTGTGCTGGGATGGGTGGTAAGAAGAAAAAAAAGATGATGTATTTGACTACCAAGAATGCAGGTGACTTAAACTCCACACACAAACTCTAACATCACAGGTTTATTTCTAGCTTAACTAGACTCTGCATCGTGTTGTGTCTGCCTAGAATTTGATCGCCATGAGTTGCGGATCTATGAAGAGGTTGCCAAAGTTCCGCCCTTCAGGAGAAAGACACTGGTCCTGATTGGTGCACAAGGCGTTGGCCGTCGCAGTCTGAAGAACAAGCTCCTGGTGTCGGACCCCCAGCGGTATGGCACCACCATCCCCTGTGAGTGCAACCATCACACTGAACCACACTCTGATGGATGGATGTTAGTATCTGTTGCATTTGGTGCATCGTGCCCTGTCCTGTGTTTCACTTAAATTAATGTTGTTGTTATCATTTTTTAAATGATTTTTGCATGTCTCTGTTTGAGATAAAATAGAGCTTTTGACTCATTTTTGACAGTTTGACTTTCCACTCAATTATATTTTATAAGAATCTAAACGAATAGATTTTTTCAGAGAATAGGATTCTTTGTGCTATACTGTACTATTCTAGGTTGATGAGTTTATCTCTGTTTATTCCGTTTATCTTTATTTCTCAAGTCACCTCCAGAAAACCAAAAGTGGATGAGCGGGATGGCCAGATGTACTCTTTCATGACCCGCAATGAAATGGAGTGTGACATAAAAAATGGTCGTTTCTTGGAACATGGCGAGTACGATGGGAACCTGTACGGGACAAAGATCAACTCTATACATGAGGTGATAGAAACGGGAAAGATCTGCATCCTTGATGTCAACCCGCAGGTGCAGAAAGCCCACTTTGCTCTTTGCTCTCATAATGTGTTGTTTTCTGATGAAAATATGATTCTAGTGAGCATATAATTCTAGATACACACCAGCTTTTTACACCTTGTTGCTACTGAAGCAGTGGTAGTCTTCTATACATGTCTTTTTCTCTTAAGGCACTCAAGGTCCTGCGGACGTCAGAGTTCCTCCCCTATGTTTTGTTCATTGAAGCACCAGACTTTGAGGTCCTCAAAGCTATGAATAGGTCAGCAATCGAGTCGGGAGTGGTCACCAAACAATTAACGGTGAGCGTGTTCTCTTTATGTTGGAAAAGATACGTCGGCTTCCTGTCTGAAGAGTGAGGAGACTGATACTATTCTTGTGTCATAGACTTATAGCACTGATGAGCACAAGTGACAACAGCTAGTCTAACCTACACCTATGCGCAGGCCTGCCGACAGGCTGTGTGGTCCAGCCAGCACTGTCGACGGGCCTGCCTAGAACCTCTAGTGCTCACTAATTAATATGTTTTATGTCTATTTTAGTTGCCCGGCAGCCGGTGGAAACTCACTGTTAAAGTCCCTGTTATTGTTAGTGTTTCATATTTAAGCCAGAGACACGAGAGTTGCATCAGTCTTTTCATCTAAAGGCCAGTTAACATGAAACATTTCTCTGTGATGAAAATCAGTTTATCGAATGTGTCGCTCTGTAACACGCCTGTCAGCCGCATTCATTTATTTTCACCTGCCTCCACGCTCTCTGCAGGATTCCGAACTAAAGAGGACAGTGGACGAGAGCGAGCGCATTAAGAGAGCCTACGGACATTACTTCGACCTCTGCATCGTGAACGATGGCCTGGAGGCAGCGTTCCGGAGTCTGCGGTTGTCTTTGGACAAACTGTCAACGGAGCAGCAGTGGGTGCCTGTCAGCTGGGTCTTCTAGTAGGCACCAAGAGCTTGCTACAAGATGCCGTAGCCGAAGGTCGGAGGACGGTTTAGCATGGGCAGCTCCATACTATTATCGATGGTTGACGTCTGTAGTGACGGGCTGAGTGTCATGTTTCAGAGTTGATGACCAGCCTCATGTAGAGCGGTTTTGTACAAACTTAGTGTTCCTCTGTTGGGCCAATGTCAAGTTGTATTTTATTTGTCCGAACTGGAGTAATTCTATTGATATTTGTGGAGGAGGATTTAGAGTTGATTACAAGGTTTAGTGCAATAGTATGAGTGTGTGTACATCATCATCCTAAACGTGGGAATAGATTTAGAGTAAGGCCTATGTTATGCAAATAACAGTGCTCTGTTGGAGGTTTTCGTTGAAAGATATTAGATTTTTTAGCCTTTTCAAATCCTAAATACTTTATGTAGTGTAATGTTTACATTGGATCGGTAGGACAGATTGGTTAAGGAACGATACCAAATGTCATATTTGTATTCAAGTCTCTCTGTATTTTACTATTTGATCATACAGTATGATTGTATGTGTTCAGACCTTTTTTGCGTCCTGTATGTCTCCACTAAATTGAAACCAACAGCAATAGATACCTTGAGACAAATATACACGTGCAATACATGCGCCTACACACACTGATACTATATGTTCCTGACAAACACAGCGATAACAGTCAAAACTATTCTGTGCTGACTTTTTTTCGATTAATCCTGAAGCATCACGGTCTGTTTTGTTTAATGCTGGCTGCATTGTATATTTTCTATCCTTCGCTGGCTAAGCTTCTGATCCGTTTGAAGGGATCACAGTGTTCGAATACTGCCTGCTTGGTTCTAGTGGAGTTGTACTTGTAGCACTGAGAACACTTAAAACCTACTAGAAAAATTAGAACAATCCTGTAATCGTAGCCTACAGTATGCACTGATTGTATAATGGAGGCGGACATATTACCCAACATCACAGGTGGGACAACTAATGAAAAATATCTAATTCTTTTTTGTATTTATGATGAAAACCAGTGAAAAATATTTATCATTGTCTTCTAATTCATACTTACTTTTGCCTTAACATTGTTCAAAAGCCAAGGAAACACTTTATTTTTTCATCATGAAACATTTCATTTCTATCACTGTATATGTTCCTTCTTTAAAAAATAGTAAAAAATAATACTGGCAACTCATTTGATATGTATTTTATTTTCCCTTGAACTTGTAAGTACTGTATTGTAATAAAGAGAATATAGTATAACATAGCATAACCTGGTGCTTTGATGATTGAGCTCATAAGCAGATGCAGTTGGACATCTACGTAGTAGCTTCATGTAAAAATTAAAATTACAACAACACAAGTTGTGTCTTCAGAGAGATTAGGGAGTGGTTGGCTGGCTTATCTCCGGGGGTTAGTGGTTAGGGGTGCTGGGTGAGGACGGTGGGGCTGGGTCCATCCAGTGATGGGGTTCCAGAGGTAGCGTTATTGCATACAGCTCATCGACAGGCGGTGGGCCGCCTGGCCAGACACCTGTCAGCTTGGGGTCAAACTGCATGAAAATAAAAAAATAATGATATAAATTTGTATTTAAATATCCTGTGGTAACCTATTTTGCGACTAGCTGTTTGTGCAGGGACGTGAGGACATCGCAGAGAAGGCTCACGCACCAGTGAGTACGGAGGTGGGTGATCCACGTCACTGTAGCGAGGAGGGAATGTGTCGTGACGGGTGTTGACCTGTGCTTGTTCTTCCCCCAGAGAAATGGTTTGCAGCACAGAGGAGGTGTTATCCACTTGTGTCGATCGCATGTTGAGGTCATTTAATACTCTTTTCTTAACCGCGAGAAGATAGAAGCAGATGAGCACTACAGCTATCGACAGCACCAAGAACGGGAGTCTACGGACAATCATATCATCAATTCCATCATTTCAAGAAATACAATGCAGCAATTCTCTTCCTGTTTGCACATGTTCATGTTTTCTTACTTTATTTGTTTACTTACATGAATGGAAAGATGGACCACCCCATAGTTAAGGCTAGAAATATGTTTACAGTTAGTTTTGTACTCATGGACACACATCATTTGCAGTAATATAACAGTATGGTATGATTCAGTATAGTAATGCAAGAACAAATCAGCCTTTTCTGATTTGGATATGGGTGTGAGCTGGTGTCACAAGATATGATAGAGTGTCAGGCTGTGATTTCTATTGATACCACAGTGTTTCACCGTTTTAAAAAGTGACGAAAACTGCCTAGCAGAGTTGAACAGAAAAGGTTCAAGTTAATTTGTTAGCTGCATGTAGCATAAACAGCAGCACAGTGTCTGACTGTACAGCGTGACTTAAACAACTGCTGACCCTGGACCTTCATCCTATAAACCTGTTGCTCATTACAACTCCAAGTAAAGCTGAACTGTTGCCACATATTTATTTGTACAGAAATGATCTTGTATACACAGACAGTTTTTCTTCCTATAATATTACAGCAGAATGAGCTCTTACCTTCCTAAAGAATCCAAAACATATCAGAACTCCTGACCTGTGGGTCATTATCAAAGGAGAATATGTCACTAAGGGAAGTACCTTAGTACCACAGGGGTGATCTTAGGAGTTTTTACAACATTATTGTCTTGTTTAAAGACGCAGGACTGAGAGGTGTGTGCTGTGTCGCAACACTTTCTACATTTGAATAACCTCACAACTTCAGAAAAGGGTTATAAGCACTGAACTGAGCAGAGGACTCGGTGTAGAACAGCGAGGGGTCTGTGTTGAATGGTGGGTCATGCAACAGATTTATTGCTGTATTTCACAGTTTCTTTATCTTTTTGTTTCCTTCTAACATACCGTCAGAAACAATCTCTCTGAGGCACGTATAATTACTGTTTGTGTGAAAGCTGCTGGATTTCTTTGCCTGACTGAACTCGCGCAGGAGTGTGTTCGTCTACATATCACTGCAGCTTAAAGTTAAAGCTGTACAGTGTGTGTGTGTGTGTGTGTAGCTTTTATGGGATCCTGTTGCGGAAGTAAAAGCAAGTGGCAATAAAAGAAAGAAGTAAGTCATTTTTAATGTAATTCTTCATTATAATATATAGCAATGGACCCTGAGTGAACAAAATGCATGCAAATAAAGATTTAACAACTTTGGATGAGCTTTCCTTCACTGATAAGATTTTATCCATGTTGAAAATAAAGCTTGCCCTCAACTACCAGTCAGACTGTGTTATGGAGAGGGCTGACCCACAATACATATTTTATACCCCCAGTAATGTGTTAAAACAGAACCACCTACAGAGGTTACAGCCAGCGACACTGCTCTCACCACACAGCTGAATGACAGTGTTGGCTTGAGGCACGTGGCCCTTATTATGTGATTATTAGTGATTAAGACACATATAATAACAAATGCCAAAAAAAGAAAAAGATTCGTGTTACAGAAAAAAGGATAACAGGGACATGCTGTTTCAACTTGTTGTTGGAATGCAGTCGTGGTGTCGTTGAAACATGTTCAGCTGCAAAAGAATGTTTCACTCTGAGGCAGGATTTTCTCTCTGTGAAAAAATATCGTCTGAGGCTTATACAGTTCAACAGACTGAAGCTAGTGGTGTTAAACCACTAGCTTCAAGGTTTTATTCATGCTCATCCCACAACAAGCCCATAAATATTTCACATGCTGCACGTTTTACACAGTCATCCAACGGCACAACCCAGCGTTACACATTCAATCTGTGCAACAACAACATGAGCAATCCATGTTTGTTAACGCCGGAGGGGAGGGGGTGGCGGTGGGGGTGGTGGCACACTGCCAGAGGTGCCAGCGTGATGGGGTTGTGGAGGAGGAGGAGGAGGAGGAGGGGGGCCAGATCCTGGTGGGGTTGGAGGAATAAATCCAGTTGATGCTGGCGGAGGTGGAAAAAAACCAGTTCCAGATCCTGGTGGAGGTGGAGGAGGAATAAAACCAGATCCTGAAGCTGGCGGAGAAGGAGGCATAAAACCAGTTCCTGATGCAGGTGGAGGTGGTGGTGGAGGAGGAATAAAACTAGTTCCTGATGCTGGTGGTGGAGAAGGAGGAAAATAACCAGCCCCTGATACTGGTGGGGGTGGTGGAGGAGGAACAAAACCAGCTCCTGATGCGGGTGGAGGTGGAGGAGGAAAAAAAACAGTTCCTGATGCTGGTGGAGGTGGAGGAATAAAACCAGCTCCTGATGCAGGTGGTGGAGAAGGAGGAGAATAACCAGCTCCTGATGCGGGTGGAGGTGGAGGAGGAAAAAAAACAGTTCCTGATGCTGGTGGAGGTGGAGGAGGAAAAAAAACAGTTCCTGATGCTGGTGGAGGTGGAGGAATAAAACCAGCTCCTGATGCTGGTGGAGGTGGTGGAGGAGGAATAAAACTAGCTCCTGATGCTGGTGGAGGAGCGGGGACATCTCCATCTTCAGGAGGAGGTGGTGGCAGGTAGAAGGTGTCTGACAGACTGGTAGTTGGTGAAGGTGTAGGCAGATATGTGGGTATGGTCACAGAGGCAGGAGAAGGAGGAGGGAGGCTGTTGTTTGTCGGCTTGGCAACGGTACGGGTGGGGACAGATGGAGGAGGCACAGCGATGCCACGACCGGATCTGCATACAACACAAAAGACAACAAACCTTCAGGGTTCAACAACAACGTCAACAGCTGTAGGAGCTGGTTAGCTCAGCACAGAAAGGTGGGTTTGCCCTCTTATTGAACGTTATACATCAGACTGTATTTAACATTTAAGCACTGTGGCTGTAAAATAGGCAAAGAAATACTAAGTACACCGAGGGGTCTGCGGTGATCTGCGTGCCGTCTGCTCTCTTGCTGGGCTGCTCCTCTGTGACCTGTGAGGAGAAGATTAACGAAGAGCATCACCGCGGATAAAGAGGAATGTCGCGTGTTTTACAGGCTTATTCTAATGGGAAATAAAGAAATATCCAGTTCACCTGGAAACAGTGTCCAATAGAGTCCAGGATGGAGTAGGATATTGGCACTCTCGTGTAGCTTTCCTCTTGACTCTTGGCTGAAGGTGGAAGGATCATCGGCCCACAGCTGCTGTTTTCAGGAGTAGAGAGAGCAAGCAGCTCCCCCCTCGCCATCCTCTCCAAGTGGATCGCTGCATTCTGAACCAGAGCACAGTCACATTCTCACTGCTGCCTAATACACCAAACCTACATACTACAAAATAAAAGACCGTACTGTAGCAGCATGGCAACGTCAACGGCATCTGAATAATGTGTACTTCTGCAAATGTAGACCACTAAAGATCAACCTATGCATACACACGTGAAGGGCCTTAAAACCAAACTCTGTGCCCACCCAGCAACAGAATCTCTCTTGGGCAATGAGACACACCAAGGCAAACAGGACTGAGCCGTGTCTGGATACGTCTCAGCAGACTCTCTGGGGTTACAGGTGTGTTGTAGGTGAAAGGTTGCTTCTCACCAGTGACAGCAGGTTGACGGAGGACTCCATCGCTTTGACCTGCGTGGCCTGTGAGTCCAGCAGTCTGAGCATGGTCCTGGCCAGACTGTTGATCTGGTAGGTCACACTGGCCAGAGCCTGAGTGGTCAACGCCTTGGCTTCTTCTATGGCCTTGCTCGGGTCCTGTGCCTGCAGCATATTTGGATGAGATACCTATGTTGTTTCTGATCTCGCTCTACAGCTATAATCAACTAGAATAAGTTCTGGTGTTTTTCTCTGAGCACTGCTCACCTGAACATAGTTGTTCTCGCAGTAGTCCGCGACTCGCAGAAGGTTGCTGTGGTTGTCAACGAGATCTTTCCGAGCAGCTGGGGACGACTGTAATATCTCTCTAATAACGTCAGGAAAGTCCTTTGGCTCCGTCATGTCTGCCGCTGGCAGGCAGAAAGAAAAGGTTTGAAGAAGAGAGGAGACGTTTCTGGCAGCACTCGGTGGAGGAGAGGAGGCGGCGCTGAACGCGGAACTCACCTGAGGGCTGCAGGTTTCCTCCGTCTCCCTGGAGCGGGAGCAGGGCAGGGCTGCGCCAGGTGGACGCGCAGAGAGACTAGGAGATAGATCTTTATCCTGGTGTCTATTCACGTTAGGCAACAAGGTCCAGGTCGCAGTAAATAGAGTTCAATAAGATAAATAAGATAAAAGTAAAGGTACAGTTATAGCAACCACGTTATAAACATGCAGGGAGCGTGCATCACTCAATGATGGCTGCAAATTATTATATTTTGGAAGCTGAAAGAGTAACCTGAACGCATCATTGTATGCAACCTGAAGTCGTTTCGTTTTTGCTTTGTTGAAGCTACACAACTGTTCAGTATAAAGTGAAATCTACACACCTAAACTAAAACAAGTTGTGAAACAAAAGCTGTGTGTCTTTTAGGGAGAGGAAAGACCATTCACATTTTATGTTGTTATAGCATTATGAATCCTCACAGAAAGTAATATTATTAAACATAGGTTGTAATGTTAGGACAGTGAAAGCCACTTGTAATATTTATAAAAAGCCACTTGAGGTCAGTGTAGTCCAAAAAAAGTGTCTCCCTTAAGGAGCCAACATTATGGTCATGATGCTCCACGCAGTACAAATCAATCCCTGAAAAGCTGTCTGGTAGATTTGTTGTAGTAAGTATCAGCTGGATTCATTTTGTTGTTCAGGAAATCCTGTTTGCCAAAGTTCACAGCAGTCCAGTGTTGACACCTGAGAATCAGGTGACAGAAGAAGATTTATGTCTTTATTCACACTGCACACTGACAACAAGTCTATATTTTGTCAGGTGGGACGCATGGGTTTGATGAATAAACATCTTTTGGATGGTCTGGAAGTTGCTAGAAGTCATCACTGCTGGACTTCTTTCTTGTTTCAGGTCTCATCTAAGTACAGACATTCATATTACTAATACAAGATATATTAACTGCTATGAAATTGGTACAAATTCATTCATGGCACAGCTGCATGTTGTTTTTTATAACTAAAAACAATGAACATGCTAAACATGCAGCTCAAAGCGCTGCTGAGTCTGGGAGAAGCTTCATGGAGCCACAGTCTTTCACCATTGATTGAGTGTGAAACTAAAGTCCAGGTCAGACACAGATTACTGATAAACTGTGTTTCACAGTGGTTTATTAACTTATTAAATGCTTCACTGACAATTTACACACATCTTTTTTCTCTTTTCTTGGTAAAAGTGTTTGTATCCTTCCACAATATCCATTTGCATACTTGGATAATAAATCCATTCAAATAAAGTAAGAACCAAATCCCAGTATGAGGTTCAGTGAGCTTCACGTGGACACCAAGACAATGATTAGCTAATATTCTAAGGATCTGATTATAGTTTACATATCCTTTTATCTGTTATAATAAAAATTATCTACTGTTAGTAATATTTTGTAGCTCATATTACAGAATCATCAGAATCCTTGTCTACTGATAAGAAATTATAGATAGCTTTATTCATTTATTGAACATTTTCTCTTTCATCAGTCACGTTGCATTAATCTCTAAATAATAAAGCTCCTATTTAAAATAGCTGGGGTCATAATAACGCTGTTGAACAACAGGGACACATTTTGACATTAATCTGGTCAGTTATGTAGCAGAGGGAGTTGTTAATCACGTTAACTCTGAGCTCACGTGACAGACGTAAAGGCATCTGGAGAAGCTGAAGCGGATGTTATGCTGCTTGATCCCTTTGTAGGTTGATCAATTTCATTTTCATAAAAATAATGTGGCATCCTTTTGTTCCTAACACAATACCCATTCTTTATCAGTATAAATATCCAGATCTGACATGTTTCCATGAGCAGATAAGACGAACTGTATTGAAATCAAAATCCAACATGCATATCTATCAAAGCAGCATGAACGGTTTTATGGTCCTGTTTACACAGCTGAGCTATCCAACTGTGATACCAGCTGGGGTTTGCTAGGAGGGAAGTGTGACTTCACCCTTACATATGCTGGTAGAAGGAAATGCTCGTCTTTCGCTCAATATCAGGTGGTACATTTTTACAATAATACTGACGAACAACAGTCTCAGTCTTAGCCAAGGCTGTGAGATTTCACCAGTGTTGCTGCAGCTTGGAGGGGATAAACCAGCTCTATGTCATCTTTGTTAATTAAATAAATGTGTAACCAGTTAATTCACAAAAATGCACAAAAATGCAACAGAGATTTAGATCAAATTATTCATAAAGTAAACTTAACACGGTGGGAAGTGTAAGCAGGCAAAAGACCAGTGCTCCAATCTCAAATGTGTTCTTTTTATCCAAAGCATCCAAATAAACCAGCAAATATTATTCCTGTAGCTTCTGTTGCTCTGATAAAAACCGTATATGCAGGTCCTGCTACCTATATAACCACCTGCCTGCAGTACTGCCCATGGATACTCAAATGATCATATCTAGTCTATTAACTAGACAAATAGTTAAAGTAAACCAACATCCATAGTAATAGTTAAGGAAAACATTCCAGTGAATGATCTTCCATTTACTCAGCTCTGCTCTCTTTTTGGTATTATTACCTTTCCCATGCATTACACAGGAGAAATACAGAATAGGTTATATTAAAAAAATAGTAGCTGAGTCAACGGTGTGTGTTCATGGCATGGGGGAAGAAACTATGCGTTTAGCACACATATAGCACCTCACAGCATCCATGTTCAGTGGCGTGCAACATATGCCTGTTTGTGGAGATTGGGTGTTCTGGACAATCAGCTTCTCCACACTTCACAGACTTCCATTACAGAAAAGGCCAAATTCAATTATTGTGCCAGAGGCTTCCGGAAAACTCCATTGTCTGGATGAACATACTCTCTCACACGCGCACACACACACATATACACTCAGTGAGGTAAATTCCTGCTAGTCTTTATGCACCTGCTGCCCTCCTCTTATACATTTATCATCTGAGCCACTGACTTTGTGTTGTGATGTGTTTCGGCGGTCTATAATTATTTCTGGTACGATGATGTCTTTCTTTGCCCTTCACTGTAGAGGATTGTTGGTTTTCTGACCACCACTCCCTTGTGAACACGTGTGTTGGTTGATGAGTCTGTCTATCTCTATCGGCGCGAGTAGCAGTTCTGCTAATAAGTAGCCACCTCATCCCTCGTGGTGACTGAATCACGTTTCGAAAGACGTGAGCGAGCGCGTGTCTATGAACTCTGGAGACATTTAGAGATATGGTATATCTGCTGAATGACTTGGTAGACATACAGTTTACTTGAGGTCTGGTGACTTTCATTGTGGCACACGTCAACAAAGAGGGTCATCAGTAGGACAGCGTGTGATTTCACTCTAGTGGGCCGAAGCTTAACTCCTGGTCCCGTGTCTCACTCACTATAGTGAAAAATGACTCGCTCTCTCTTGACCTGACAAAGGCCACTCTGTTGTACCTCAGTTCTAATTAAGCCGAGGGTTCAGCTTCACATCAGAGATCGCCTAACATTCACCATTGGTGTCAGTTATCTGGCTAAAATGAATGTAGAGCATCAAGCTTATGCAAGTTTGCAAAAGTTCATCTAAGTCAAGACTAAAATGTCAACATCATTAAAATTACCTCTTTTTTCGGCAGGGCAGGAAACATCTTATCATCCTTATCAGCAGAAAGACTATTTATTGCACCATCAAAGACACTGTGCTCGATTAGATGTCAAATTCAGTTAAAGATTACTTTACTGTGGAGAACATAACTGTTAGATGACAAATACGAAAGATAAACTAATATCTGAACACGTTATACACGTGTGAAAGATTTATGATCTCATCCTTGTGCAATCTAAGATTAGGTTTATTTTTGAACATCATGTTTTATAACCTAACTGAGTCACAGCTCTCTTCCAGCAGTTTAAAGACACACTCCATGCTCACAAATCTTCAAATATCCACACATGTCAGTGTTTTCATACTCAACACAGTTCACACTTCAAAGTGAAGTTTAGATATCAACTATGAGCAAAGTGATGATCTGAACCAGTTCACATGGTTGCAACACACAGCGTTGCAAAGTCTCTCACGTTAAACACTCTGTGAGAGAGAATCGTTTGACTCTGCAGCGTGTTTGGGTTTTCTAACATGCAGCTTTAATATCTTGCTTGACTCCCTCATAGAGGGATTTCAGGCTGGGTTTAAGAACAAGTCAGGTAGCAGTAGCAGTATAAAACGGCAGCGTGTCAGTGCTGTGAGAAGAAAGTCAAACATTTGGAGATTGTGCACAGTAATCGTGTATCATATACAGCAAAGTGAACTATAAGATAAGAAGTTACATCTTCTAGATTCCAGTTTTTACAGGTGTGGGAATTTAATTTTAATGTACAAGACGTGGTCAGACAGTGACTGACAAAAATGTCTTTTAGCTTCGGACAAATAATTGCTGCAGTGAAATATGACTTAGGACAAACTATTTTTCAAGGGCTTTGCAGATAATGGTGCCCTCACATATAGTGAGGGCATAACTAAAGTGCTGACCGCAGAGAAAATGTATGGGAGAGAAAGCTGACCTCGTCATATGAATAAGAGACAGAGAGCGAGCACAAGGTGGGGTCCTTTCACGTCCTTTCATTAGCTGCCTATATCTCACTTTTCCTGTTAATATCCCACAGCCTGTTCAAGACTAAATCTTCTGTCCTGTCACTGCTTCCCATTCTAGTCCCCTAATCCCTCTCTCTTTCATTTCCCCCCGTGTTCATAACTCTCCCTCCCTCTGAGGAGGGACCTGAGAGGGAACTATGTGGAGTCCCTCCCAGACACTCCAGTGCTGCTCAGGCAGGCAGGCAGGCAGGCAGGCACATTGAAGTGCACAATGATATGCTATCTCTCCAGTAGTTGAAGAAACTTGGATGCGATCATCATCAAGATAGTGCTATTTGGAATCTGACAGGCTGGAAAACAGGGAGAGGGGGAGAAAACTGGGGGTGAAGTGCTGTAAAGTAATAAGAGGCAAGGCTACAGAGGAGTGTGGGCTGGCTTAAACTGGCACTTAAGAAGAAGCTCACATTAGCTTCTGTGCATTTCTCCTGCTGCCAGGCTGGAAGACTAACGAGGTAGCAGTGAAGGAGCGAATGAGACAACAGCTCCAGGGGGAAGGTGTACTCCCACTTCATTGGAACAAGTGTATTTTTAGCCCTTTCTTCCTGCTCTTTCACTTCACAGTTTTATCCTGCACCTTTGCATTTGTGAGAGACAGCCATGGACACTAGTGTGAACAGGTTTGTCTGGTCTGTGGTGCTGTTGCTGCCAGTCTTGGGACTATCTTGGGCTCTGCCTAGCAATTGGCTGCCAGGAGAATATGAAAATACAGCGGCTGATGCTCTCAGGTTTCTCAGTGACTACAACAGCACTGCTGAGGAGGTGTTATTCCACAGTATCTCCGCCAGCTGGAACTACAACACCAACATAACCAGCTACAACTCCGAGCTTCAGGTAGGACAATTCCTAGAATCTCAAGCTTAGACACTGATGTGTTTGCTGAACCTTTTTTTACATGCTGATATGAAATTGGCCTGTTCAGATCCGCTCTCGCCAGGACTGGCACCTTGTCACTATAAATGCATGCATGGTCAAGCGTTTCTGTGGAGCTGAGCACTGCTTGATTTGGATATCACCCCCTATTCATCTCTCTCCAGAATTACATGCTCAGTTTCCTCCCAACGCAGCCAACTCAGCTTGTGTGTTACTAGAAATATAAAACAGATCTGGGCGCCTGCAGTGCAAGTGTCTACAAGTTTTAAATATGTTCGCAGGTGGTGTCGCACGGTCTTATGACTGTTTTTTTTTATATATTCTGCTTAATGCAGTTTCTCCGGATGACAGTAATCAATGTAGGATGTTGCTTTATGCAAACTTAACAGGTTTGATGGTGGCAACAAGTGCTACTGACAGAACGCCTTGCTTTTGTAGGAGTTTTCGAATAGGTCTCTTTAGAGTTGGTCCTGGATTTATTCCAGGCTGAACAGAGTAAATTCTAGAAAACATGAGAACGTTTTATTTTGACCAGCAGTAGGATGCAGGAACTTGAAAACTGCTGAGGACACATAGAAACTCTTGCTGAATCGACGTACTCACTGCAACGATTTTCTTTTCTTGTGTACTTGGGTAACTGGCACACGAAGATTTCACTGACCGTGCCAGACTTTGGGAGCTGGTCACTGTATGCGATGAACAAAATGTACAGAAAACAAGTTGGAGAACTGCACAGTAGACTGAAGGATGAGCAGCCTTGTACCTGTTGAGTTGGGATCAGTGAATCTGAGCACTTAGGTCCAGAAAAATTCTAATATTGTCATTTCCTTTGTCTAATACTATAGGTTTTATTATGTTGAAATCCATGCCAGTAGTGTGAGGGAAGGAATTATTTAAATTACACGTACACAGAAGATGTGAACACAAAGCATGTGTTTAAATAAATTCCCACTGTAAAACATATTATCAAACAGAATTATTAACTACACATACATCTTCATTACATACATCCTCAAATGCATCCTCAGTGGAAAGAAGCAGTATAAGTTTATTAGGATGTGTACTGAGGGAGTAGTAAGCTGTAGTCACCAGTTCATATCTGTAGTTATGTCAATAAAATTTAAATATATACAACGCCACCCTCATTCGGTTGGTTTGCTCATTTAAGTTAACACATTGATTTGCATTTTCTAACTTCTACATGACACATATTCTAGGGTTACAGCATTTTGGCTTATGAAAAATAAACAAAGTCAAGGCTGCAGTCTATCGAACATGAAGTGAGGTTTATCATTTCATGTAGTAGCATATTCATTTTCAGCAGATGCTATCTGTGCAGTTTTTACTCCATCCAGCAGGATCCATTATGTCCATGAAATAAAGAAAAGAGCTCCTGAGATTCAACGAGGCCTTATACTGTAGGAGCGTATGTACTTGAATGAAAAACATTTTAATAATGTGTTGTCCTTGAGCAGAGGTTATGTTGCTCTTCAGTTTGCTCCCTGTCAATAAAACAATTTATCAGCCTCAGAGAGAATGTGTCACTTCAGCCGAGAACACATCAAACTAGAGATTGTGAGAGAGTATGATCGAACCAGAGAAAATATTAGAGGATTACTTGAGTCAAAAGATTTATCCTCTGGAGAGAAGGGTGTCCAGGTCATAATAAAACCTTCCACCTTCTGGCAGAAACGGAAATTCATCGAATATCTGAAATAATTTAAGAAAATGACAACATCCACACAGGTCTTTGAATTTAAAACTCTGTAGAACACAATTTGATCTTCAGTATATGTGACATTCCTGTTTGCCTCCTTTCAACATTTAGATAAATGCATCCCTTGATGAACAGGCCTTCTCTGAAGGCTGGGGGCAAAAGGCCAAGAAGGTCTTCTCTAAAGAGCTTCTCAACTCTCTACCTGACCCTAAAGACAAGACGCTGATGGAAAAGATCATGCTGCTGGGGGCTGCTAATCTGCCCCAAAAAGAAAGAGAGGAGGTTTGTTTCTGTTCCACAAAGCTCGTAATGGTTTTGTCACCGTATCACAGCTCATTTCCATCGAGCATCAAATAATAACTGCAGATCTCTTTATTTCGTCTTTTCTGTTGCAGTATAACACGATTCTCAGCACAATGGACAGCATTTATTCAACGAGCAAGGTGTACCCACAGCCAAATGTAACCTGGAGCCTGGAACCTGGTGAGTAAGTGCAATGTGTACAGTGTAAGTTGAAGTTTGTGACTCACTGCGTATGATGCAGCTGGTTTCTGCAAGAAACAGAAGAAGAGCAATACTGAGGAATATGAAACAAAAGAGGTCTAGGAAGAAAAACAGTTCTTAAAAGCTTACGTAACAGGATGGGAAAATGTCTTCAGAGAGGTCTGAAAGGAAATGTTATAGATATGTTGAGTAGAGAGCTATGGAAACAGCCTCTCAGTAGCTTTTAGCACAGCAGCCATAAACTGAGAACAATAGAGTTGTGCCATGATGGCAGAGTTGATTGTGAAAAATGTCAACACTCGACACCCTACGACAAAGAGGGTACAACAACAACTCACGGCCATGCAAGCGGTGTAAGGTGGAACAGAGATAGCATGTGGTACATTCCTTCACAAAAAACAATTAGTGTTATTATAATAACAGACTGTCAACAACTTTTTTTTTCCACTAAGTACTGTATCTTGCGTGATCTTTGACTGAAACCTTTTCATCACCTCATTGTCCTATTTTGAACATCGTTGTATTAAACAGGAGTAGCGTTATCTTGGATAATGTGTGTGCTGTGGTCTTTGCCTGCTGAGCCAGCATGAAGTCATCTCACCACTCTACGTCACGGGTGTTGTAGTCGGCCTTCATGACTGAGAGCGTGTTTCTCTTCATTTTGCAGAGCTTACAGAAATCATGGCCACCTCCAGGAGCTATAAGAAGTTGCTTTTTGCCTGGGAGGGCTGGCACAATGCATCAGGTGTACCTATCAAGAAACACTACCCCAGGTTTGTGGAGCTCAGCAACAAAGCCTCTCGAGCTGATGGTGAGACTCCTCCCTTTGTCACTGACCTGATAATGCTGCATTGTGCTTAAAAGCGTAATTAAGTTAAAGAGTGTGTCATAAAATAAAAATTATTAGAAGAAAACAAAGAGCCAGAAACAGAAGTGGAGAAGACTTTAACATTAACATGTTGTCCTGTTTAGGATTTACTGACACTGGAGCTGACTGGCGCTCTTGGTATGAGTCGGAGACCTTTGAGCAGGACTTAGAGGAACTCTACAGGACTATTGAACCCCTCTATCAGAACCTGCACGCCTTTGTGCGCCGCCAGCTCTACAACCAGTACGGTTCTAAGTACATCAACCTTAAAGGACCTATCCCAGCACATCTACTAGGTACAACAGAACAATTTTTATGTTCACAGCATGCACACTGCTGATTAAAAGCCATGGATGTTTCAGAAGGACCCATGCAAAACAGAACTTTTCTACCATGTCTGATGTTTATTTTATTCTTCACCTAAGTAAATTAAAAAACTAAAAATGAAGTGTGAGAATCAGGCCTGGTCATTTTGATATGGGCCTTGACATAAACATTTTTATTTATTGCAAGCCAAGAAAGTCACCACATGCCAGGGAGGATTCTGTCCAGAGTATTGAAAAGCAAAAAACACCGTGAGAAGTAGCTTTGTGCACTTATCTCATTACAATGCTGCGTATAGGAATTTCCTACTGTGCCTGTGAGAGGAGTTCTTACCAAAGTATGTTTTCCTCCTCACCCTCCCTTAGGAAATATGTGGGCCCAGCTCTGGAACAATATATATGATATGATGACCCCATTTCCTGGCAAACCCAACATAGACGTGACTAATGAAATGCGCAATCAAGTGAGTGTGAAGAAAATTAGGGAGTGATAAAATGATCTGTGTCAACTGTTCACTAAGCTGTGTTTCTTCTTTCTAGAACTATAATGCCACGCACATGTTTCGTGTGGCTGAGGAGTTCTTCACCTCTCTGGGTTTAGACGAGATGCCCCAGGAGTTCTGGGATAAATCCATGTTGGTGAAGCCTGACGGTCGAGAGGTGGTGTGCCATGCATCTGCCTGGGACTTTAACAACCGCAAAGACTTTCGGTAAAATGATAAATGTGACATCATAACCTTCAGTCAGTGTAATACACACACACACACACAGAGTTATCAGTTCCTATACGCTATATGTTTCATAGGATCAAGCAGTGCACCACAGTGACAATGGAGCAGCTGTTCACTGTGCACCATGAGATGGGCCATGTACAGTATTACCTGCAGTACAAGGACCAGCCTGTGGGATTCCGGAGTGGCGCTAACCCCGGTTTTCATGAGGCCATTGGCGATGTTTTGTCTCTCTCAGTATCCACACCCAAACATCTAGAAACCATTGGACTGCTTGGTTCAGTGACCTCTGACTACGGTACAAAGACTAAGACAAAGAAAATCTAAGCCCTCGCTCAAGACATAATGATCATCACAGATCTTTTCTGCTTTTAATTTCTTCAGAATCTGACATCAACTACCTCTTAAAAATGGCTCTGGAGAAGATAGCCTTCCTTCCCTTTGGCTACCTTATAGACCAGTGGAGATGGGGTGTGTTTAGTGGGCGGACACCTCCAGAGCGGTACAACGCTGAGTGGTGGTACCTCAGGTGAGCCTAATATATGTCACATGATTATTTCTTTTTTCTTTTTTTAAGTAGACGTTGTCACATGAACATGTAGTACTTTCCTGTGTGAGGGTTCAATAGAGATGGACCCAAGAGCACTCAAGCAGAGAGGACAGGTATTAATAGTGCGTAATTAGAAACAGCAGGTGAGGATGAGTAATCGGAGGGCCGAGCGTGATAAGGTGTGTGTGTAACAGCAGGGTCGTGGCAGGTGATTAGCCCGACTGCCTGAATGTGACGGGAGAATGCGAAGCAGGTGACAGAAAAACATCCAAACCAGACAAAGACGTAGAGAAACGGAGCAGACTATGACCGAACCGTGACGTCCTGGTATAAAGCTATGGAGAGTCCTGGAAAAACTGCACTTGGACAGACGTAGTTTTTTCACTCTTAGCACTAAACTAGTATTAAACAGAAAACTGTTAATGATTACTCAGGAACAGTTTGAGAAAATAATTTGGGGGCACAGTAAACATGTATACATATTAATCACAGCTCATCACCTTTAAGGTTGAAAAGGAAAACCTGGCAAACATTACATTACAAAGATTTTAATGCGTGTCAGTGTAAATGCTCCACATTTGTGTGGTGCTGAGCAGGTAGTGTACAGTGGCCTTTTACAGTTTGTACTGTGCAAAACAGCTTTTTGGTGGATGTAAGAGGTTGCTAGAAAAACACGCATGCTACTTAATGGAGGAAAAAACACAACAAACACTACATAAAACAGTCATTACAGGTTGAGAAACTTCCCAGAACTGAGGTCTGATGTCTTGCATAACTACATGCACGTGTGCTCTACATGTGTTTCTAATTTCTTTTTTAAAGAACCAAATATCAAGGCATCTGCCCCCCCACCAGACGTACAGAGGACCACTTTGATCCTGGGGCGAAATACCACATCCCTGGAAACACGCCGTACATCAGGTAGCATCCTGTTTCACTGCCGCCACGGGTAGATTGAAGGGATAAAGACGTTGATGAAGTGTATTATTTATCTTCCTCGGGATCTGATTAACACTTCTTCCATTCAGACTCAGAACATGTCTTTAAATTTTGAAGTTGTGGATAGACATGATAATTGTGTGTACATAACGTGTATTAAAATGCACAATGGCTGGTGAACTGCAAATACAAATTGTCTCTTGTAATCTGAACTGAATCGCTGGCATTTCATTGTGGTTTTTAACAATGCAGTAACTCCACAATAGCTGGAAGCTTGCTGCAGAGGAAAGGGGGCCTTAAAAGAAACCTCTCTAACCCCGGCTGGTTTTTCTAACAATGTGGGGAATGAAAATGAGTCAAAGTCACATTTAGCTTAATAGACAAACACATTTAATGAGATAAACGTGCACGTCTAGTGTTCAACGACCCCACTCTGCTTGTTCTCGGACTATCCCTGCCCTACGCCATCTTCTGAAATGGTATCCTAGTTTCTGATTGACTGATTAACTCACCTGATCCTGGTAACCAGACACTGGTAGGACAGGATGGATGGAAACAAGCAGAACAGGGATCTTTGGGGACCAGGTTTAAAATCCCCTGAGCTAAACTTTATGGTCATTTATAGCTTTTTCATGTATAGAAATGTGAAAAATTGAATCCCTTATTATGTTACTTATTATGAAATGTTTTTGAAATGTAATAATTATTTCCCCTGCAGATATTTTGTCAGCTTCATCCTGCAGTTCCAGTTTCATGAGAAGCTGTGCGAGGCAGCCAATCACACCGGTCCTTTGCATACATGTGACATCTACCGCTCTGCAGAAGCAGGCGCCATTCTGAAGTATGTGAGCGGATTATTGTTCACGAAGAATAGTGGACAGAAGCAGTAAAGGTATAAATAAAATGTTCCTTCTCCAGGAAAGTTCTTCAGGCTGGCTCATCCAAACCTTGGCCTGAGGTCCTCCAGGAGGCCATAGGGATGAACAAGATGAATGCCAGCTCACTGATGAAATACTTTGACCCTGTTATAAAATGGCTGGAACAGCAAAATGTGAATGAGACACTGGGATGGCCAGAGTTTGACTGGGTCCCACCTATCCCTGAGGGCTACCCTGAAGATATTGGTAAGATGAAGTATAGTACTTTTTAGACATATTTACTGCTTTTTTTTCTCATTTCACCTACTTTCTGTCCCCTCCCTCTCCAGACAAGAAAACAGATGAGCTTGAGGCAAAGACGTTTTTGGACGAATACAACAGAACAGCTGAGGTGGTGTGGAACGCCTACAGCGAGGCCTCATGGAGCTACAACACCAACATCAACGAAGCCAATAAGCAGGCGATGGTGAGACCCCCTGAATGACCAACACCACTGAGATCAGCTTAACATTGTCTGACAATCATCACACAAATATAAAGGATTGTTGCATCTTAAGTTGATTTTTTTTTCTTGCATTGAAATCAGGAAATCAATAAAATCACTTAATCAAATATGTCTCATTGAATCAATCACTAATCAACCCATGTTTGCATGTTACACATGTACAAATCTCTGCCTCGTGTAAACTATCCATCCATTCGTCCATCTTCCATCCAATCACTCTGCTTCCTGTGAGACATAATGTAAACACAGAATCTCCGTTATTCTTGTCTAGCTTGAGAAGAACCTGGAGATGTCAGCCCACACCCTGGACTATGGAAAGAAGGCCCGTCAGTATGACACCACTGACTTCCAGGATGCTTCGGTCAAACGCATCATCAAAAAACTCAGCGACATTGAGAGAGCTGCACTGGACACAGCAGAGCTGGAAGAGGTGTGGAGGAAACGGGTTGTAGTTTTTCAAATATTTATTAATGGGAGGGCTGCTCACAGTGTTATTTCAGAAAACATATGACACCAGTATGCAAAGTTAGTTTCCCACATCAACGATGCCACCACAGAAACATCAAAACTTCCTGATACATTTTCCATTTAACCTAAAATGTATAAACGTACCATAAAGCACTTCCAAGAGGAGACTGCTAAGACGAGGGTAGACGCTCTCAATTGTGCAATTGAAAGTCTTCGACTTGCCTTCTACACTTGCTCCTTCACCTGAGCAGGTGTAGAACATACCTATATAAATCCATTAACAGAGGGTTACTACTGGTTTCTGTTCGAGCTAATGCCTCGTGGATGTCTTTACATTTTCAGTACAACACTCTTCTATCCAACATGGAGTCCAACTACAGTGTGGCTGAGGTCTGCAGAGAAAATGGGCAATGCCACCCACTAGATCCAGGTGAGACCATGGAATTAAAATATAAAATATAACGAATGAAGAAAATAAAGAATGAAGCAAACTGTACTATACACTATACTGTAACCAAAACATTACAGTAATTACTAATGTGTACATGTACTATCAGTTAGTGGTTGGTGTTTAATAATTGGAAACTGATAATGGAATTACACAAAGCAAATCTTAAACATTGCACAGCTTAGTACACTGTAGCCACGTTAATGTAAAAAATGAATGTGCTGCTTTTCAGATCTCCAGAAGATCATGGCCGAGTCGAAGGACTATGATGAGCTGTTATTTGCCTGGAAAGGATGGAGAGACGCTGCAGGGAAAATCATTCGTCAGGATTACAAGAGATATGTTGAACTGGCCAACAAAGCTGCCAAACTCAATGGTAAGACCCAGCAGGAGAGAACTGTTTCAAGCAATTTCTCCGAAGCAGCGGCATCCCGAAGGCACAAAACATCTCACTGATCAATTTAAAATGTTGGCGATGATGACGGGTCCATCAGTAATAACTAACAATGACAAGTGGCTGATTTAGAGTTGACATTTTCTATGTCAATATATACTTAAGTACTGTGAAAATATAAATATGTAAGTCAGGGTAGGTGAAGTATAAAAAAATAGCAACTGGTTATAGCAAGTGTTTGCAGTGTTTCAAACTGAAAGTGGCCACACCGTAATATTTATATACCGGGAAATGATCAGAAGTAACATCTTTTATTTACTTCAAAACAGCTTTGCCCGGGCGATATGTAAAACAAACAAAACATTGTCTGCACAGACATTGACACCGTGTTTGTACTCTCTGTAGGTCACTCAGACAATGGGGCTTTCTGGCGCTCCTTGTATGAAACGCCTACATTTGAGGAAGACCTGGAAACTCTGTGGACGGAGCTGGAGCCGCTCTATAAAAACTTGCACGCCTATGTTCGCAGGGCCCTTTACAAAAAGTATGGTTCAGAGCATATCAACTTGAAGGGGCCCATTCCTGCTCATTTGCTGGGTAAGTAACAAAATGCAGCTAGAGCTGTTTGAATTAGATTTATTAAAACACACTCGATGTAAATACTATATTTGGAGCTTTACATTCCCTTAATAAATGTAGTTTTTATAAGGATTTTGACTTTCAGGTGTAGGGTGTAGAGAGTATTTCACTTTGGCATCCAAACAGTTCTACTTTCATGTGGGCACATGCTCCACTGATATTCTGTCATTGGCTGTAGTTGGATTTGGGTTTAGGTGGGTTTAAATTTTCTTTCAGAGGCATTAAGTATGAGAATGTCTGTGACAGTTCCACACGATTAGAGATTGGACGAGCTTACAGTCCCAAATCTCAGAGGGGAGGATGATTTGTCCCATAACTTCTTTGACTTAGAAATATGAAATATGAATGCAGTCTTCTGTATTTTCAGGCAACATGTGGGCACAGACATGGTCTGGCATAATGGATTTGGCCATGCCCTACCCACATGCCACACAGGTCGATGCTACCCCAGCAATGGTGGCACAGGTGAATAATAACATGAACAAGCTGTTTCGTAATGATCACAGCTGCAAACACAAGTACACAAAGAACACACTCATGCTTTTTTCCACTACTCACCTTGAGGTTGAAGGTCAACAATCAAAGAAAATAACACCCAGTTAGGTGGAACAACTTGACCACCATGAGCATAGTTAGACTTCAATTCTACTCAGCAATATTTATATACCTCCATTTAGAATCATAATTTGCTTACAATTTGTGGAATCCTATATTTCCTAAATGCAACTGTTGCTTTTACATAAAAAATAATTTAATTTAAAATCCCACTGTGTAAAAAACACTTCACTGACATTCTATTTTGCCCAAATCAGGGCTGGAACGCTACCAGAATGTTTCAGGAATCAGACAATTTTTTCACCTCTCTGGGTCTGCTGCCAATGCCACCAGAATTTTGGAGCAAGTCCATGCTGTTGAAGCCGACTGACGGGCGCCAAGTGGTATGCCACGCATCAGCCTGGGACTTCTATAATCGCAAAGACTTCAGGTTAGAAACCTTTTTTCTATAAGCAATCGTTTATGTTCTGATAGCATGGTTGTCTCCCTCAAAATGTTTGGTACTTCAGCCAGTGTCCTTCTTGTTTGTTTGCCCTGTCTGTTTATGTACAGTACATAGAGTTTATTACCTCTGATTAACTGCTGGACACAGTGACACACCACTACTTCAGGTGATTTTACCTGCATACGCAGTATAAGCAGCACGGGATGTTGGCTTCGGTTGTGTTCTTAGGATCAAACAGTGCACGGTTGTGACTATGGATGACCTGATCACGGTGCATCATGAGATGGGCCATGTCCAGTACTTCCTGCAGTACAAAGACCAGCCTGTGTCCTTCCGTGATGGAGCCAACCCTGGTTTCCATGAGGCCATTGGGGATGTTTTAGCCCTGTCTGTGTCCACACCCAAACATCTGCATAGCATCGGTCTCCTGGACAAAGTCGAGAACAACGCTGGTAAGTGTACACATACTACATACTACATACTATACTACATGCTACTATACTATAGCATGCAATACTATAATACAGTGCTTTTGTCTCCTCTAGAGAGTGATATCAACTTCCTGATGAGCATGGCACTCGACAAGATCGCCTTCTTACCCTTTGGCTATCTAATGGACCAGTGGAGATGGAAGGTATTTGATGGGCGCATTCCATCGACTGAGTATAATAAAGAGTGGTGGAACCTCAGGTAATACTCACCGGCTTTTAGAATAGCCACAACATTTTTATCATATACAAATAAATTGACTTAAAGAGTTTTCTTCCGCTTTATAAATATGGAAGTCAGAGGGAAGTTGAATAATTCATTATTCATAAAGTTACATTTTATCTGTGCTTAGCCCACATGGCCTTACGAGACACAAATACTCCTGCAAAAGTTAAACGTGCATAATTTCCTACTACATATAAACATCTGTTCCATCCTCTTTGAGTACAGTAAACATCCGCTGTGAAAAAAACACAGACTTCCTTCCATAAATAAAGCTTGAGTTTCTTGTTGTCATTTATCTACAAAAGCTCATCAGAAATTAAAGTTGTTTTAACAAAACACTATATTATGAACAGATTTCTGCAGACTCAAAAGCACAAAGCAAACAGTTCAGGCCACAAACCTCCCAGTTTCACTAGGTAATGGTGGCTTTGAACATAGAGCTCTGTCTCTCTGCCTCCCAAACGCTTCTAAGCAGCAGTTGTTCCTCGTCAGATGATACCAAACCTATCAAGAAGCTTTTTCTTTGTACACATAACAACCTTATGATGCCGAGCATCAGAAATATTACGGTATTACTGTAAATATTACTGCCAAGAAATAAATCAGTCACCAATATTCAAATAACACAAATAAATGCATGTCAATGTAAGGATCCCAGTTCAAGATGTTTCAGGTGACGTGTTGTTGGAACATGCTCACAAAGTAGAACCTCAGAAAAGAAGCAGGGAAATCTGTTCAAGTTGCCTTTTAATAATTAATTAATTGAATATTAATTATTATATAATAATAATAATAAATGTGTTAGTTGTGTATATAATAAATGACTGCATTTGTGAATTACTCACTTAAACAACAGCTATGTATATGTCTTCTGCTGTTATGCATTGCAGACTTAAGTACCAGGGTCTGTGTCCACCTGTAGTCCGCACTGAGGAAGACTTCGACCCTGGTGCAAAGTTCCATATCCCTGCTAATGTCCCCTATGTCAGGTAAATTTTCCACCACCTGCTAAGTGAGATTAGATAGACTGATATTCTGTGTGCTAACACATGGGAATAATAAATGAATAATAATAAAATGAGAGACACTTTATATTGCAATATGTCTGCACACTGCTCACGTCAGCTTATTTAGTTTTTAACTGTGTAACAAGTCTAACTTTGCATATTTAATAATTTTCAATTAGGTACTTTGTCAGCTTCGTCATCCAGTTTCAGTTCCACAAGGCTCTTTGTAATGCTGCCAGTCATGTTGGGCCTCTACATACCTGCGATATCTACAAGTCTAAAGTGGCTGGAAAGCTGATGGGGTTAGTACACACACCCACACAACCACGCGAGCCCACTAACAAGCACATGAGACACGGTTACCATTGTTCAAACTCAATCACTCTTTATGTCACAGTCACACTCCTTTCAACTGACCAGAGACAATGTGCTGTGTTTTTGATTTAGTAGCAGTTAAAAACATGCTCCAGACCATGTGTACAACTGAGTCACTACTGACTCTCCTGTGTCCAACCTGTGTTGTTTGCAGTGATGTGATGCAGCTGGGCTTCAGTAAGCCCTGGCCCGAGGCTATGACGATGATCACCGGCCAGCCCAAAATGAGTGCCCAGCCACTCATGGAGTATTTCAAACCCCTCATTGAATGGCTTGAGGCAGAGAACAACAAGAACAATGAGATCCGCGGGTGGCCTGAGTACGACTGGAAACCTTCTGAACCAAGTACGTCCAACATATTCATGCTGTAATACTTTCAGAGAAACACATGCATGTACTGTAAGCACACGCAGAAGCTGGAAGATTGTCTTAAATCAGTTTTCCATTTCTCAATCCAAATGTTTTTGGAACTCATTCCAAGAAGGAAAAGGCACAGTGTCTCCTCTCAGAGGCATTCATTTAGTTTTTCTCCTCTGTTGAGGGCTCGCAGTGAAATCTATCTCCTGCTCGTCTTGTTTTACAGATGAGTACCTGCTGAGAGGATGTCTACAGATTAGAGGGATGAGATTCTTAACAGAGGAAAGAGATCGAGGAAGAGATAGTGGGGAAAAGAGCAAAGTTATTATTGAAGGGTGAAGAGAATGTAGAACCAACTAGAAAAATGACACAGGAAGTAGAATAAAGACGTTCTTCACTGTTTTTAGACACATGGTATGGTTAGGTTATTTAATGAATAACAGTATTCATAGTGTTATACAGTAACAATAATAGCTGTTTAGAGATGTTTAGAGATTTCGGCATGTTAATGTGCGCCATGTGTAGATTTGAGGTATTGCGTAAATTTGAACTTTTGGCAGACAATCAATGCTTTTTTGTTTTTGCTGCTGTTGATTTTTTTTGTACTAAAGTTACGAAAACTAAAGTTGAAAAATAAGTAGAAACAGAGACTCACTGAGGTGAGCTGCACTATCTGTCCTCTCGATGCTTTGCAGAGAAATTGGGAACAAAATGTAGGAGGGAAGCAGATGTCAAAAGAAAAGAGCAGAGGACATTTTTGCATTCTTTGCATCTGAATATTTGTATCACATACTCACATGATCGGTGACCTCTTGGTGTATAGATCTGTCAAACTTATGTCACTGTCATGAGTGATAAAAGAAAATAGGCCACAGTTTGGATATTTCACATCCACCGGTCTTCAGTTTGTCAGTGTATTTACACTGAACAGACACATCAATTCCACCTGGTGGCTTTAATGTTGTTGTAGACATGGTGAATACGGTGAGAATTAATGTACATACATGCATCTCTCTGTGTCACATACTGTCCACGATCCAGGTTTGCTACTTTCCAGCTGTCATGAACTGCTCCCCCTTGTGGAGAATCTGCAGCTTCTGCTCTGTGGACTACTGAGTCTCTAACTAAGGGAACAGAACATGCAGCATGTTCCTTACTCAGTATTTATGTTCTTACCCAGCAGGTCAAATTAAAGACGATAAAGTGGACTTCCTGGGTATGGATGTGGAGAGCTCAGCTGCCACAGCTGGCCAGTGGATCCTGCTGGTTCTTGGCCTGGTCTTCTTGGTGACTACCTGCCTACTGGCCTACAAGTACAGGAAAACAAGAAAATCCAAAAGGTCCTTATCCACAATGGAACTCAAGCAGAAGTACTAGTCGTCAGTGACGGCCGCTGGGCTAAAACTGACTAACTGTAGCTAGCTCAGTCTCAACCACAATGTGAACATCAATGTTTTGTGTACCCTACAGTATCAAATTTGTTTTTTTATTTTGGTCTGCCAATTTAGTCTTGTATATACACTTGGAGTCCAAATTATGTTTGCCTATGCAAAGAACATTTCGATTTTATAATTTATTTGTAATATTTGACTGTTTAAGAAGGAAATGTTTTCAAATGAATGTTTGTAAACTCATGTATTATGTAAGCATTTTAAATATGTTTTTGTTCAACTCTTTGCATTTCTACAATAAAGACAATACATATTTATTCGGCCTATGAGCTCAAACAATATATACATATTAAAATGTGGTAACAGTAGCACTGGAATTGTAATGCTTGTCAAAAACAATTTAATTACATGTTTTAAAAAACACAGCCATCACCACAGAGTTTGTGCATTGCTTCAATTTAGTCCTTCTCTTTCTACTCAGAGTCAATGGAGCCTCTTTAACAGTCTCAGTCACAACATAGTACCTTTGGGCTCTCAAGTAACACAGGCCACAGTGGTAACGCAAAACGTAGTCCCTTTAGAGACTGTTAACCATTACTTCAGTCTACTTTATCTGCAGGTTGACCTAGATTGAGGCCAAAATGGCTTAGAAACAGTCCAAGTGTCTGCTTACCATCTAGTAGAAAAATACAAAGTGTAGGGACTATGAAACAAAGGCAATTAATTCATTCAAATAGTCAATTCATAACTTTATAATGTCACTATGTACAGTTTATAATGGATCTATCTACACCAGAGCTTAAAGTTGCCAGGCAGATAGAATATTATGTATAATTTAATCCAGTGTTCTGACTCCCTGTGTGTGAAATTTTTAAAATATCCACATAGATTCTTTAATAAGACACATGAATAAATTATAAACAAGTGTACACCCATAATCTCATCAACAAATATTGACCAATTCTACAAACAAAAAGCTCTTGCTTTCCAACTTGTTGCTTGGATGACTCTGAAATAAAACATGTCCAGCTGGGCTATAAATGGATCTTTCCCCATTTTTGTCTGTACCATTCTCTATTTAGGCAATAATATTTCTATGTAGCTTGAAAAATACAGTTGTCTTCCACATTTTGGTCAGACTCACCAACTGCAATTGAGTTTCTAGTTTAAGTAATGCTCAGCAAATACTGACATCAACATTCAAGTACAGAAACCTCGTCACTAATAACAGAGTGGATGCTGCTCAACATATTTTAAGTGCAGTTGGAAAAAGGACCAATGTAGGTTTTGAACCTATAAATAGGCTACTCCCACTGACCACAAAGAGACGCCTGGGGACAGGGCAAGAAGGTCATACTGTATACAAAACAGTATACAGTCAGAGAGTTAATCAATAGACTTGTTCCTCTGATTAGAGAGGAAAGCAGACATATTCTAAATAAACATGATGAGTGACCACGTTGAGGATTCAGAAAGAAAAAAAATGAAAATATAAATGTGAACAACCATGTTCATTACATAGAAAGCTGCAATATAAAAAAAAAATTACTCTTGAATGCAACCCAGATTCCAATTTACTGCATTCAGCAAATTACAATCTCTGACACAGAATGGTTCAGTATATTGCACTGCTTACAAAATCTACTAAAAATAAAAAAAATAAATAAAAAAATGTGAATGTACTATCCACAGTTGGTCCATGCACTGCAAAGTCCACGTGGCTTGAACAAGCTCATTGTTCTTTGTTTGGCTCGGGTCAAACCGGTATGATGGTAAGCGGTACAGACTTCAAAATAAAAGCCTCAGTAGTAGTAATGCTGCATCTCAGTCCAGTTAGTGATCCAGTACTTTTTCTGGGTCTTCTCAGGCTGAAATCTCAGGTTGAACTCATAGCGCTCAGCCTTGCAAATCTTCACTCCCTGGTGTTTTGGCATTATGCGGTAGTAGACGGCTCGGTTGAAGAATCCAAGCTGTAGAAAACGACAGAGAAGGAGGTTATTGGAGAGGATACAACTAAATGGAAGAAGAGTTGGTATTAATAATGAAGGTGCAAGAGTATGATTGATTGAGAATTCAGAGGCATCAGGTTAGGAAACGAAGACATCGACAATAACCTAATAAATAAAGATGAAAAGGGTTGAGGAGTGTAAACGTGCTATAAAGGGTTCAGCAGTGCTAAGCACGACCTGCAAGCGAAATAGAAGAAATGTTAGTTGCTGTAACTGCAAGAAATAGCAGAAAATGAAGAGACAGAAAAGTGTAGTTGAATCACACCCCAAGCGTAGAACTGTCATATCCAAAGAACATCCAACTGAAGGGGTGTTTTTACCCAATAGCCCCACTGCTGTGTGCTGTTGGGGACCCATGGGGTCCCTTAGTAGTCCTCAATCATTCTCTCTGTCTCAGAGGGCTGGATCTTCATCTCAGCCTTCTGGGACTTGGCCTCATACATCTCTCTCCTGCTGGCTCTCCTGAAGAAGCCACACTGGGAGTGGTGGAGGAGGAGGAGGAGGACAGTGCATGGGAGGAGGGTAAGTGAAATGTTAGAGTAATGGCTCAATACTGAAACTATACTGTTGTCAGACGAATGGGTCAGCAGCTAACATATAATCCAGATAACACGAGTGAGTGAACGGTACATGTGGAAGGATTCACAGCTACAATCTGGAGAAATACAATGATCACGTGAAGGCCACCAGTGCAGATTTGTAGTCTCACCTTCCACAGTATAAGAATGATTATTCCTAATAGTAGAATTCCTGCTACAACTGCAGAGATGATGATCCACAGAGGGAGCACATAAGGTAGTTCCTGTCCCATCTCTGGCTCTATTTCCACTTCAAACTACAAGAAATCAGGGGAGACTTTATAAAAATGATCAACATAGGTCACTATTGTCATCATCATTATCATTGTCCTAACGCACCGTGGTGGTCCGACTCTGCATCTTGATGGTTGGTTTATCTTTAATGAGCTTCAGTGTGGCTTGCCCTTTGACTGTAACTCTAAGCGCATTAGAATAGTCCTGCAGGAAGACATGAACATAGAGCATAAAAAACTGTTATGGAGGCACAGAACCCACATATATGCTTTTACACTGTGTGTGTGTGTGTGTGTGTAGCTGGTAAGCTGACCTCTAGCATTGTGCTGTTCCACAAACGTGAACGGACATAAATCTGGGCAGAATTCGTCATGTTGAGCAGCGGGCAGGTGAACACCACACATTTCGCTGTCCCCTTCGTGCAATCCTTGAGAAATGAAGCACAGGAAAAACAGTTATACTATGAATTATACTCATTAGCATAATTAATTAAGTTTATTCAAAATTAGACAACATGGTCCAGTTCAATTAATTATTATTAAATTAGCATAAAACATAAACAACACTTTATTTTCAATGTGATGTCTTTGGTTTGTAATAGTACAGTTAAACTTTTGCCTGCTCAGAAGAAATAGGTGCTCACAAGACCACCGAAGTTGATCCTTTTCTTACCAAAAGCTCCGGTTTTCGCTGAGCGAGGAGCTTAGTGGATGCTTTTGGCACAATACGTGGATTTGTGATTTGATGATCGTCGTCGTCCTCTGCGACCTGCCGTCTTCTACGCTTAGATTTGCCCTCTGACAACTGGAAGACAAAAAGGGGAAAAGGGACAGGAGGAAGCAGCGGAGACAGAGACATTACATCATGGGGCTAGTGGTAATTACTGGTTCTGATAAAGACATTACCAAATTCCTCTAAGAATAGCATTGTCATTCTCACTGTCTATATAGGCTCTGTGAGGTTTGTGTGTGGCGACATGTTTTTTTCCTGAATGTATTTCTGAACAGCTGTGGTTTGGCACTGAGACCATTTTCGCACCACTTTTCTACCACTGACATTCACTCATGCTGCTCAGTTCACACTGGCGTCAGGAAGAATTTCAGCACATGTAACAAGCCAGTGTGACTATACTGTATTTGTTCTACTTCAAGAGAAACTCGACCACGCCAGTGTCAACTCTACAGACAGGCCAGTTCAATGGAAATAGAACAGCACAGCAAAGTGTAGTAGTATACAGTGGTGTAAAAACCATTTGCCCCCTTCCTGATTTCTTATTCTTTTGCATGTTTATACATGACAATGTTTGTGACATTTCGTGACATATGATTTGTCAGCTGAAATTATATATTGAAATCATAAGTGGGTGTTCACACTGTGCAGTAACTGTTCTGTGTGTCTAAAGTGTCCAACATATTTAGCATCAACTTCATCCACTGAGAGGGGTGAGTTTTCGTACGGCAGCCTAAGTGGTCTAGGCTACGCCATAGCCTAAGAAAGAGGCTTACAATGAGGTTTCGGTCGTTGACGACTCCTCCAGGGTTACACTCCATCTCTGACTCCCCCGTTACAACAATCTTTGTCAGGTACAGCAGCCACTTGCCATTGGCTACCTCAAAGGGCCACTCAAACTCCACTGCCAGGGTCCCCAAGTCTCTCAGTGGCTTTAGATTCATGTCCACCTAGTGAAGAAAAATGTCAGCCGGACAAAACATCAGTGGAAAAAAAAAGCTTCACCAGAAATCATAACAATGGCGTGATAGAACAGTCAGAGTTCATCTGTGACTCCCAAATAGTATCCACCCCTGCTCATACTTCCACCACAGACCACAGCTCGCATAATAGTCTTTTCCCCACGGGATATTAAACTTCTGAGGCGTCGTGGCTTCAAAGACAGGGTGGGGATGAGGAAAACGTGGGTGAGTAGCAATACACAGTCCTGGAGGTCTGATTTAAACTGGGAGGTGAAGGTGACTCACATTGAAGGTGAACTCCACCAGACTTCCCACGTCACTGGTGTTTACCATGGCTGACTCCCCCATCACTGTCCCACTGAATTTAGTTTGCACCAGCCTGTTCATTCTGGACAGAGTGAGAGTTGGAAACGTTAAATCTGCCGTGGGAGAGAGTGTGATGTGGCATTTGGTGGTTATGTGTATGTACATCAAATTTAGCTCTCTTAGGTAACAAAACTCACACAGAGAAGGTGGGGTCGATGGTGTTTTCAATGAGCAGGGTTACAGGAACAGGCTTCAGGTCACTCTGTTCACTAAGACTGTAAAAACATGTTTATATATATATTAATATTTTTAATTATTACAAAGTTGTGTACTAGCATATTAATTTAGATTAGAAGTAAAACTGTGATTAAGGGTAACATTAAACGGTTTAATCTGTTTCAGTCAATTTACCACTGCACATGGAGAAGTGATTGAACGCATTAAAACAATGACCACAGAGTCACTGCTCCGCTCTTCACATATAGGTTCAGTGTGAGAAGATGCACAGCTTCAATCACTCACGTGGACAGAAGCAGCTGACACTCAATCTCCTGTGTGTACAGGTTTATTCCTTTTGTCTCAAACTTAATGGCAAATGACACCTGATAACAAATAATGAAAATTAAAAAAAAAGAAGTGTCACAAACCCTCTGAGCCAGTGAAAAGTTTTAAATGTGCAAGAGAAAACAAAGTATGCCCACCTTGTCATTGCCCCTAAGTGGATTCCCCAAATCACAGATCACGGTGCTGCCAGGAGTGCACTGGACACTGTGGTCCTGTGCACAGATTTAGCATATTAACACTACAACTACACAATTTAGCAATTTATAAATTTGAGATTTATGTGCAAGTGCATTCAGTACAGTGTGTACTATTATAAGAATGAGTTCTAAATGACGCTATTTTCATACATTCATGACAAAGGAAGAGAACTGTGTAATTTAAGACAGTTATTAATAACAAAAAAAAATTGTGAGCTTTGCTCCAGTGGACATACCCTGAACGTCACGCCAGAGTAAGTCAGTGCATCAGGGATGGTGATGTTGAGCATGGCCTGATGGGCGTCTTCAGCCACCTTTCCCCCAGAAGGGAAGTTAGTCACCTCCACAATCAGTTTTATTATTTTAATGCTCTGGCTGAACTGTAGCACTTGCCTGGGGATATGGAAAACAAGCACACTTGTTTAAAGCCAACAAAGTGTTATGTGTTGTGTGACAGCCTTTACAACACTTATCAGTCAAAGACGCTTTAGTTGTTTAGAGGTTTACTTCACCTGGGGTAAGGTATTTCTTGTTTCTCATCAGCAAATTGTGCCGTCAGCTGCAGGTTACTGGAGCATTTGTTGTCAGAGCCACACTCCTTCTGAAAGTTGATCTGAATGACATTGATACAGTATATTAAACAGTGCAACACCTGTTACATACAAATATATCCACGCATACTATTAGTACACTTCCTTTAAACTAAAAATAACCAAGTCCACTTTCATACACAGCCATGTACTGTAACTGCCTGGTGACTTGAGAAGTGTTGATGTTATATATATATCCAGTACACTTTGATCAACTCAAAGCTCAAGATTAATATATTAGTATTTAGAAGTATACTTTTATAAACTGGAAAGTAGTACTAGTAGTACATCCTTAGTAAACAAACTGGTGTATATTTGTATATACTACATGTTCATTTGTAGTGTTTCTTATGAACAAAATGTAATGATATTTAAAAAGTAATACTGCATTGCCATCATTGAATACTTTTTAATTCGTAAGGGCAGAGAAGGTATTTAAAATGATGAAAGTATGATTGTTGTGTATGCTCCATGCTGTACCTCAGTTCTCTGGGTGAGTTTCTGCTCTGAGCTCAGAATTGGGAAGGCGTCCAGGTTTTGCAGAGTCTGTCTGGATTTAGGTTTTTGCTCATCTATGGACATGCTGAGAGAAAATACCACGGGTTCCAGTTTGTCCCTCACAGGTGCCTGTCAATTCCCAGAAGATGTTAATACTAGTCTAATTAAGAACATGACAACAAGACGTATTCAAATAAAACAATGTAACAAAAGCATGAAGATAGTAAACACGTGAAACATATGTGAATGGAAATCCTACCACTACACCCAGCTGCAGCGTATCACATATGTCTTTAGAAGATGGCAGGCTCAGGAGGCCAGTATACGTGGCAGCTTTAGTGTTCTGGAAATAAACTCGAGGGCTTCTTATCCTCCCCGTGTCAGCCTCCACCGTGTACTTCATAGCTTTACAAAGTGCAAACACATACGGGAAATTACTGAACACTTTAAGAAATTCAGAAAAAGATCTGTAAGCACTGGTCGGGACAGGGGCTCCATGCTTTAAAAAAATACAGATCTCCAAGTTGCAGCCTCGATTGTTTTGTTGTAAATATGTTATTGTAGGAAGTAAACACTGCTTACTGATATTTCTTTTGAAGTCCTTGTTTCCGTTGCTTAGAGTGAAAGACATACATAGAGTCGCTGTAATGCTGTAAAGTACAAACATATGTTAGAAAATGTACAAGAAAAATGTCAACAGGCCAGTTTCTTGATTAGATATTTTGAGGACACATCTTACCATGGTGTATTTTCAGGACACTGATTAGGGTCCACAATCTTAGGCCCAACAGTAAACTCACTAGTCAAATGGATGACAGGCCGAGCTCTGGAAACACATACACGTCCAATCAATGACCTGTATACCGTATATATAATATAAAATATTATAATATAGAATTATAATGAACATTATTTAAGAATAGGAAAGATGTCAAAAGTTAAACAAAGTCACATACATTACATTTTTCCTTTGAACCATTTTTCCTATTTCTACCTGAGCAGGGCAATGCGGTCATCCAGAGATCCAACCAAGATGTCAGGGTAACTGTTGTCATCCATGTCTATCCCTCCATTGATGGAGTAGCCAAACGTTTGGAATCCATTTTTACCCACGGATTTACCCTCAATCACCTAGAATGACAATGACACAAAAAATGTGTTCTCTTTCAGGTCGTGTCTGAAATGCATTCATTCCGTAAAGTCATGTTTTACCTGACTGGGATCCACTGAGATTCCCTCTCTACTTCCCATCCATATGTAAAGCCTTCCTGTGTCGTGGAATGGAGCTCCCACTGCAAAATCTACAGGCAGGAACAATGAAGTAGAATACGTTATGCCTGCAGGTGGCAGCACAGCCTGACAAAGTGATTGGTCCATTGCCAGTAGTGACAATTTTGTACCACTTTTAAACTACATAAACTGCAGTATCGTCAATTATAGTTTCCTGCTGACATAATTGCTTAGAAATATAGTAGCTGTTTCTGATAAATTAAGGTGCAGCTTCAGCATCTCGTGTATTTATACCCTGGAATCCATCTTGGTTGACATCACCAATGGCAGCAACTGCAAAGCCGAATCCAGAAGCCGATGAACCCTTCAGAATGACAGTGGCCGTCTCCTGGAATGATCCATTCTCATTCATAAAGATATACACTGCTCCTCCCTGATCCTTCATACGATCAAAATAAAACGGGGCACCAACGATCAGGTCATTCCAGCTGGAAAACACAAAGGAAACATTAACAATATGCTTTCAAATGGCACCACATATATTCTGAAAAGGACCAAACTGAAAACATTGTATCTGGAAAATGATCTGCCATCTGTTTTATCATGTGTAATGAAATATGGATAATATATCGTTGCACTAAATGCACAAACAGTTCACATTGAATTAAAAAAAGATAAATAACTGATACTTTATTAATCCACTTTGGGAAATTCGAACCCTTGACACAATATAAAGTTTCTTTCTATTTAATCTCTTGTCCAGGGACACATGAAATGAATTGGTGGTAACTGAATTTATTCTCAAACCAAGCACATGATGGAAAGAATTCACCTTAGGAAAAGCTTATAAAGTACGTCGTACAGGTCCAAACAAGTAATAATGTTCTTAAATTCGAACTATTTAAATTTTCACTGATGTGTGTTGAGACGCACTCGTCATTGTTGAGGTCGGTGACAGCCAGGCTGTTCCCAAAGTATGAGCCCAGCTGTTCCCCAGGGATAGTGAGCTTTGGGCTGATGTTGCCTTCAATCTTTTCCCCCAACACCACGGAGCCCTTGGACTCATTCCTGGGAGCCCCTGTCACCACTGTGTAGTCTTTATGGCTCAACAGCTTCTTTGCTTCAAGAACTGAATAACCTGTAGTAAAAAGTGTGATAGGTTCGCTGTCAAACTGTCATCTGACTTTACTAATCAAGCACATGTATTTTCAATGCCATGTTTCATGTTATTGACAATAAATAAAACACAATGATGTATATTTACCCATATAACTGAATCGTTTATTCAGTTGTCCAAAGTCATGGTCTGTAGAGTCCCACGCATTTCCTGGTTCTGGATTTCTCCATGTTACATGGACATTTCCTTTAACAAAAAAGCATCAAAGCAACATACTTCATACACAATGGACAGGTTTCCCAGACAGAGGAGAATCTAAATGAATCACTGTCTGTAAAACATGAACATTATTTCTGGGTTAAGTAACAAAACACACAGTAGGTCTTCGGTGTTCACCTTGCCACAAGTAGCTGCCTGTGGAGCCAATGTAGACATCTGTGTCTGTCATGCCAGCTGAGATGCCCGCGTTGCACAAGCCTTCAACCTCCATGTCGAAGGTGGGGTTGCAGACCTCGTAGCTGAAAGTCTGCCAGTCGTCGGTACGGTCATAGGTCAGGTCATTACTCCTGACGTAGCACTTTCCTATCATTCTACGCTGCTCTTCTGTGCCGCTCTGGGTTATCTTCACATAGCGATGCCCACATGCCTGGATGACAGAGAAGAGGGTGACGCTTTGGACTGTACAATTGTTCAAACTTGCGATGTGCCATAGCTGCTATTTGAGCTGAATGCATTTACATTTAGAATGAATCACTGTTATTATTACAAAATTATTATTTAAATGTAGTGACTTACATTCTGCCTGAAGGTTGACTTGGAAAATATACATTCTTTAAACCAAAAGCAGTAGAAATGACAAAATTACAGACCATTTGAAAAGTGAGAGTAACCTCTTACTCATGAACACGACTCATGACATTCCCTACCCGCATGTGTCACTCTTTATTGGGTGTGTGTGCTCACATTGGGTTTAACAGATGTTTCCTGTTTGTCATCTTTACAATAAATCATTACATATTTTATCTCATGACTACTGGAGTCAAATAGATCATCTCACCAGCACACGTCCATCCTGCAGGTCCCTCTGACTGGCCACTGTCACGCCCAGCCACATGCCCTCCACCATTTCAGATGGATTTGCTGTAGATGTGTCATAAGGTCAGAAGTGAATTGCTTGGATCTTTTTTATTTAGAGATCAATTGTGGTGTCAAATCCTCTGAATCAATTGTTAATTTATTAGTTAAGCCAGTATAGATGCTCGTGTCCATCCCATGTCATAGAGTTAGTTACACAGTTACAGCAATATCAAACAAACCTTTTTTTTTCAGTCTGGAGCACGCCCCCATCTACATTAACCACAAGAATGTACAGTGACTACAGCAACCGGGGCTGCAGCCTAAACATTAAAAGTGATGAGGAACCCTTTTATTATAGTTTCAGCCTCAGGACAGCCATATCCATCTCTCGCTAATACCGTGGTAAGTCTAATAGCTAACAACCCTCAATTACGAAAGGATGCACTTTCAGATTATCACATCCTGGTGCCACTGATTGCACTGAATGCATATTGTAGATTAAATACTGAGATTGTTTGACATAAGCTCTTTCCTTAGTGAATAAAGACGGAAGCTATCTGATTATCCCCTCTAGGTTATTATTTGCAGTTCTTCAGCACAGGGAAACACTGGAATCCTCCTGCGTGTTCCCAGAGCAAACCTATAAAGGTATCAGGAAGTACAACTCAGTCTATGAAAATAGATGCTTTTGCAGAAGTTTTTAAACTAAAAATTTGGCATTGGTCAGTAGATCCATCACTTTGAAATCCCTTGTGATAAATCAATCAGTATTTAACTACTGGTGAATTTTCGACAGCCAGACACAGTCTCCAAATCATTATGTTCTGACTTTTCCTTTAGTGCTAACATGATACTGTTCTGGTTTTGAGGGAAATGTTGAACATGATTAAAGGGTTACTACTGTAGCGTAAATTCATCCTCTCCCACTGGAATAAAAGTTTTCATTTAGCACCACCATATGGTCAAAGTTTGTAAGTAGCGGTAGTAGAAAAGTGAATGACATTTCTGTCTGCTTTATCTTTACTCTTTGTTTAGTGCTGCGAACATGGCTATAGTCTCTCAGGCTAGTGCAGTTGAACAAGGGCCCGGGAAATTAATCATTAACTGTACCTGTACAGAAACCCAGTCCTAATGGTGCATCACTGCATGTCTCTGGTAAATACTCAAACAGCCAGAAACCTGTGAGAGGTAGAGCTGTGACACATGCTTACTTGTGGTGACCAGATCCATTCTGGAGCAGTCAGTGGACTCTAAGGTGATGGGACAGGAGTAGACTGCCCCAGTTTCATTGACATTTTTCAGAGATTGGGCTTTCTCTTTAGGTGCTCCTGTGAGAAGCCTGGACACACACAGACAGAAAAAGAAAAGAAGGGAGAGACTGATTAAGAGGATCAGTAGATTATAACGGAACAGTGGCATGGTGTTAAAGAAAACAGTAGCAGACACGTAAAAAAAACTAGACGATGGAGAGATAACCCTGCCAGTCTAAACACAGAAGAAGAATCCTGCCGGTTCACAATCTTCTGCAAGATTTTAAATACTTTTATAATGTCTGTTTGCCAGTCTATTGTAATCCAGTGAGGTTATATTCTCTTGATATGTGATCCTGCGATTTTTGTTTTCCTGACCAGGGACTACAGATGAAACTTAACCTAGGACTCTCCTTTGTCTTTTAAATAAACAAACAAAATAAAATACTATATAAATACTATTTAAATGTAATTTATAATAATTATTACGGGCGACACATGAGACATGAGACACGTGAGTCTGTATTCACAAAGAGTGAGCCGGTCACATGAGCTGTGATTTAAATACGAAAAGAGCAGTGTAGCCATGACCCATAACAAGTCTGGGCTCCAGACACACGCACGCACACACACACACACACGCACACACACACACACAAACTAGTCTCTGGGTTACGGACCTAATTTTTTTGTCAACTCACCCAGACAATCCTTACGTCAGTATCTTTTACTTTGAAGTACAGGGATTACCCCCATCTCACCACAAGGCTTTGTGTTGGGACACACTATTTACTGTCAGCAGATTTATTAGCTCCACTTCGTAGGTAGTGACAATCTTGTTTCCAGTGTGAACATTTGTCTGGCGTACTATTAGATGATCAAGGTGTGTAGTAGTGTAGATGTTAAACATGTGATTCTTTTCTTTGGGTCAATGCTGTAATTTAACTGGCACAGGTGTAAAGTGAAATGTGGACAGTGGTGGGTCCAGTGGTGAACTGTGCTACTGGGAATAGGTAAACTACCTCCCTGGGTGTAGACATAGAGAAAACACTTTGAAAGCAAGGTTATTGGTCTAGATATGAACGCCTGCTGCTTAGAGATCACTTTTTCTAAGGTCAATCATGATTATGTTTATCATGACTAGTTTTCTGGGTTGCCTTGGACAATAATGCTTATATTTTGTAAACTCATTCATGCTGCGCCATGCCTTCTCAAACATTACTCACAGATTATGTGGTGGATTTCATTCCGTACAAAAAACGCATACCAGGCTCTAACAGCCCACCACAGCTTTCTGTGTTTATACATAGACCAAATGCCCCCATGCAGACTTGCAACACAATCATGAGAACATCTGAAGAGCCCACATGAAGATATTTCAGCTGGATGTGTCACCTGAACCTGAACAGTGTGACTTGGTTTTCTGCTGCTGATCGCCGATTATCAATACAAAATCATCATCATCATCATCATCGTCAATAAATATGACATCTGAGATTCCTCAGAGGTTTGTACTAGTTAGAGTTGTGCAACTGACAGGTATGTGGAGAACAAGAGTCCCTATTCGTGTGTTTCCTCTCACGCAGAAAGAGCTACTGTGTACTGAATGTTTCTGCTGAGACGACATGCTTTTCTGCTTCCATTGCCATCATTGAATCAGACGTCATGGCCGTGTTTTCTAAAAACACTGCCTCACAAGGTTAACCATTCTTGTGGGAAAGCCAGATCAGAGAATAAACACTTCAGTTAGTGTGAACTTTGCTCACAAGAATGTGGCACAGAGTCCTGCACTGATCACATGTGCTTCAGGGTGGTTTTGGTTACCTCTGCTCACAGAGTCCTGGTAGGTTTAGCCCAGCCCTGTAAACATACCCACTGCTGTCTCTTTGTCCCAGCGGGGCCATGTGGGTCACCTGTGTTTGTTGTGAAAATCCACTAAGACGCTGCAGATTGATATACAGCTTTATAACTGAGCAGTTGTGTTTTCTTCCTGCTTGTCTGGTGTAAAATGATTCTCCTTGATAATATAATAACTGAAAGATTCCTCGTCCCTTAAATATTCAACAGCTAGATCAGACATTAACAGCCCGTCCTCATCCTGCCACTGTCAGTTTGAATCCTCCATGAAGGTCAACTTTTCAAAAGCTGTTTTCAGATTTTTCGACAGCGTACATGAAGAATTTGTACATACATAAAAATGACCGGAGTTACTAAGAGCTTACTCAGGACTGCACACCTCATATCCTGTCCTGTTCCTACTTCAACAATGCATGCCCTCCTGTCTCCCTCCCTGCTCATCACCTCCTCATAAACAGGCTGTCAAAGGCCCAGGGAAGGGAAGGAGCGCACCCAGCAGCCACATTCCTTACTTTGACGACATGTTGAAATTTGCCCCCCTCTTCCATTTAAAGGACTAAACCAAACATTTACCAAACACGCCCTGCTAGGATGAGCATGTCTCCATTCATGACATCTGCAGAAATAAACTCCAGGAATAAGGGAGTATATTCATATCAGTGGTGTTTAGATAAACAAACAGAGGTCGGCTTATCTGGTCATCAGCATGCCAACTAAAGATCCTGACTGAACCAAGAGCAGCGGAGCAGGACAAGGGAGTGACCCGAGAAGAGGGCAAAAGGTAATCGCTCCTTTTCTCAGAGTTAGGAGGACACGCTGCAGTTTAGTAAACAGACATCTGTCTAGAAGACACTCACGCAACACATGTAGTTCTCTTGTAGATGCCATGATTTCCCATCCCCCAGCTGACTCACAATCACACCATCAGCAATAAAATCCAGAAATCCAGCTCAATTAAACGTGACTAAACCTTTCGGATGACATTTACCCTCTATCTCACCGGCTTTTGCAAGCTGAACAAGAACAGACAGGGTCCGTCAGTTTACGGAAAAGCAAAATGGTCTCACTTAGGGTACATTTATCGTCATCTGGACCAAGTCTGAACATGACTGTGATGAGACACCAGATAAAAGTATGAGGTGAAACTAATTTCTTATCCTGCTGGAGCCATATTTGAACACATGAAGTGAACTAACAGAAACAGACCAAAGAGGGAACTGAGAGTAAGACAAAAGGAAAAGATGGCACTGGCGTTAAGCTTTATGTGTGTGTGTAATCATGGGTGTGTAAGTTTGTGTAGAGCACAACCATTGACTGGGAAAGTGTCCCTCTTGTAACTGCTGTTACTGATCACTGCTCCAGATAAGCCTTTGGGCCACTCCTTTGTTACAGGATGTGGTTATCGCCCTCGAGGCAAAGAAAAAGAAAAAATCTTGAGCAGCATGTAAGAAAACCTCAGGGCCTGCAATTCAAATACATCTAGTAAAGATGTGCAACTTGAGATAGGAAATCACAACAAGTCGTGTGTTCGTGTTTCTACTATACACACTGTGGACCTTTAAAACAACCAACACATTTATAATAAACCGTCCTGATTCTGTTCACGAACAGCAGCCAAAGGTCCAGACACATGAACTACAGCTGTTGCCCTGGTAACAAGGTGTCGCCACTGGTGGGGATGGAGACTCTGTTTCTCTGACTCTGACACTGTTTAAAAACTCGGTTGTAAAGAATATCCGTTTTTAACTGACCAAATTGTGCCCAAAAACAATCATATTTGTTGCTTATTTTGCCAAATGCTGATGCTCAGGCGACCCGTGTAAAACTATCTGCTATCTGTTCTATTCTGTGCAACTGGTTTGATATAGACTTAAAAGTGAAATACAACTGTAGCACACAATAAGTCGACAATTTACCAAAACAAGTACAGGCAAGCGCACAGAATGATATTAATCTCCACTTCTAATCCTAAATCCATTTAACAAACAAACACACATTCACTGAGCAGGTTGGTATAAAGATGTTGCACTGCAGGCATACTGATTCCACAGAAATGTTGCTACTCAGACCCACTAAGTGACTAAATGGAGATAATATTGAATGGGGCGACTCAATTTGCAGATTCAATTAAGCACGGGGACAAGACAGGGCTGGGATATTTTTATGCACTAATAATTATGTAAAGGCTCTGCTGGCTGGTATGGCAGACAGGGGGTATGACACTTTTGTCCGCTGTGACTGCGCTGATGGTAACTCACGCGAATGTTTTAGATTTCAAAAACTGATCTGACCTCATTATGTTTGTCATTCAGGAAACAGTTAAGGAAAGCAGTCGGTGCGGGTACTGCGCATTTTCATGTACATTAAAGAATGAGTTGTGTTTGTACAAACTGAGTGATGTATTAATGAACTGCAGAGTTATTATAACCTAGTGTTGGTCACTCAGATTTGACCTCACAGCACTGAAGACATATACTTACTTTTACTTCTGTTCTATATATTACTATATGTCATCACATGAATGACAGTGATGATGAGGGTTCTACATCTACAGCCCCATAGGAGGGAAGTTGTAGTCGAAGTAGTATTAATCTCATATTAGGACAAATTCCTCACAATAACTGCAACAGGGTGTAAATTATTAACAAGGCAAACCGTCACAGCACGTGTACGGAAGTTAATGGGCACACCTAGAAGAAAAGCACCGTGACAGCCAAAAGGTTAAAGTGCATAAAACATACCTGCAATGTCCTTAATTTCAGCCACGCTAGAGATTACATGTCAAACCTGTGTGTGTTTAACAATATGAAATATCCATCTGCACCTGTGTTCTACACACATGCACACACACACACCAATGTAACAGGGTATCTCAGCTGGACAAACATCCTGTTTGAAGACCACCATCTGCCACTGGTGAAATGGTAACAAGACAGCATGACAAATTACACAAGGCAGGTCATCCCCTGATAATAAACTAACTGACTTTCCATAGCAATGAGTAAAACATTGTCTGGCAGGGATAGTATTACTTCGGCTTATGTCTCGAGTTTAATCTGCTAACTGTGCCCACCCAGCGTCTGCTGTTGCCAGAGGAGTGACGTCAAACTGCTGCAGACGTAGAAAGTGCTACACATTATTAACATAAATACATGCACATAGAAAGTATTGCACACAGGCGTATGTGGGCAAACAGCACGCATCCTCTAAAAACTCACATCACACAGACGCAGTGAATGAACTGTGTTTGCACTGACCATGTGGCAGCGCCCTATAGTTACAGGTGGACTACCTCACAGCTCGAATGGAGCAGGAAGTGACAGTGTTAGTATGCCTGAGCATTTGCCAGGTTTTCACACAGATACTGTTTTTTCCAGCTACAGGCAGCCCTCATATGCTCGGACGCCTCTACCTGCGGTCACTTGCTACTTCAGAGCCATTTATAAAATCAGGGTAGACATGGGAGCAGTAGTCGCTCACAGTTTTCTTAGGATGGAAACTGTTTTCACTGCAGGTATTTACAATGTTAACCCCACCTCAGAGAGGATTAGCAGGAGGCCTAACCTCCCGCTGTGACTCAGTTCAGCATGTTATTAGAAGCTGTCATTCATCCTGCCACTACACAGAATACAACTCATGCCACGACCAATTGATTGGATACGGGCAATAAACACAATGGAGATTAGGACCATGTCACGATGGACAAACTTGAACTTAACTTGTGAAAGTAACTGGTTATAATTAACACTGAGGTGGTATGTTCATGTTTGAAACAGGGTGTGAAAGAAATTGTGAAAGACTGCATAATATTATATATTATAATAGAATACATGCATAATACTATAAGTTGTTTTATACAAACACTTTCATGGTCTTTATTACTGGGCATGTTTAGCTATAGGACATCACTTCTAAAGGGTTTAGAAACTGGAGCCAATGGATTTACTAAGTCTTCATGGTGTCTAATAAAGCGTCATGTCTTAAGTCAGAAATGTTCAAATTGTTTTAATGGTCTGCCGTTGTGTTAATAGACGGTTGGAACATGAAACACAAACAAACTGGTATTAAAGTCCTACTCTCAGTCTGAGTTTTAAACTGGGATTGATTGTAAATGTTATACATAAAACCATTATAATGGGTCAAAAGAAGGGCTGCATCACGCGTAAAGTATTTCACGTGCAGTAGCTCACATTTACCATAATAAAGTTTATTTTGGCTATTGTGTTTCTGCAGATCAAATGCCTCATGTGACATTGAACTGCTTCTCCATGATAAGGTCACATCAGGAACAGCATTTTGCTGCCTCGCGTCTCGTGTACGAGGAGCAAATGCACAACAAAGGATCTGAAAGTGTTTCACTGAGCATCGATGCTCAGCTAGACCTACTTTAGAGACAATGACAGCTAGCATTTGCATGAGGAGGAATGTTGGGTCAAGGCCAAGTTGGACATACCCACCTGCATTATTTACATTAACCTCCACTACGGTAAAGCAACACAATGCATTACATCCTTCAGAGTGATGCAGTACAGTGAGTGTGATCTCTCTAACGTCCTCATCATCTGCATTAACTGTGCAAAAGACAGATTTGCGTTAGAGTTGGGTGTTTGAAGAAAAGCAGAGCTGGTTCCTGTTTATGCTTAACATCATGCTGCTTTGTGTCTGTTAACTTCACAGTAGGTTTACCAGTCATATTCACACCTCACAGCTGAAAGGGAAAAGCCACAACAAATTAAATGCCAGACTTTAATGGCCTTAGGGGGAAAGCAGATAGACAGAGATGAACGGAAAAAACAAAGGCTCTCTCTTCAACTCTGATTAAATATTCAGAGGAAGGGAGAATTCTTCTTCTCGGGTCAGAGGTCACTATCAACAAAATGTCACAATCTGCGTGCGCTAGAGAATCACTTTACATTTTGAGAACCTGTAGTGTTCCCCTACACTGTTGTCCCCAGAACATCGTTTTCTCACTCCTGTCTTGTCTCAACCTGAAACCTGGCAGGTTGAGACTGTCCACAGAAGTGCGATACATTCCAGGCATACCGTGGGGTCAAGGGACTGGAAGAGCCAATGGGTGGCCAGCTGACTGCCCAATCCCTCCTCCCTGCCACAGCAGAGGACAAAAAAAGGCCTCTGAGGAAAAGAAAATCTCTGAGACCCTAAACGGGTGACTTGAATGGAAGGGGGGAGTACAGAAATGAATACCCTTGTACAAATTGGCCTCAGGTAGATTATTAAAGTACAGCCCTTCCACAGCAAGAAACAATGTTGATGTACTAATTGGTCATGCACTCCTCTCGAATCAGAATCCATTTTTAGAAGCCAAACTAAGATGCACTGTTAGATTCAGTCTAATTGGACTACATGTTAGGTTAAGGGGAAATCTTCACTGCACTCACTTGCAGAACTGGGAGTGGAAACCCACTGTCTTGATTTGACTTGCACAAAGAACAGACAATTTGAACATTGTACATGTCACAACTGGTTTATAGGTTGAGTTCTTGCATTTCTCACATATCCTCACTCCGGGTCCCTTCAGTATGGAGAAAAAACGTTCTCTGGGTGCAGTGAGACAAATCTGGGCCCACAAAAGACGTCAAACAGCACAGAGGAAACAGACAGGATTGTAAAACCAGTCCAAGTCAAACATAGGACATTGTTATGTGTCTTTACAGAATCACACAATATGCAGGTCTCAGTTCTGAAAGACAGTCTTTAGCGAACATCCGTGGCTCCGCGGATTACGAGCTTAGGCTGATAGAGAGAACGCAGTTGAAAAGGGAGATGGCGCTGAAGAAAATAAACATTGTCACAGTTTCCAAAACACAAGAAATGCAAGAAGACAGTTGGAAAGATTTTGGTTGCACACTCACATAGATGAATCCTTTCTTTCTGAATTTCAGAAACTGACCACACTGACCAAATCGCACACAGAATGGTTTAATAATCACAGGACCTATGTATTTAACGGCTGACGTCACGGCTACAGTTCTTTGTTTTAACAGCTTGGCTAATATCAGGAAAGCACATCGGAGAGCATGTCACAAAAAGTAAAGAGGCATGTCTGAAGTAGTTGATTAAGTTCTAACTAAAACACTTTGAAGCTGCAGCGCTGAACTTTACAGAATGATGAGATGTTTAGCAGCCTCGCTGTCCCTATAGGCTTCCACTCTCATTACCATGGCCATTTGTCTTTTTTGAATGCAGTCTGTGGACAGTGACTCCATCCCTCGAGGGACAGGGCCAAGATGGCCCATTGATCGTGTCAGCTGAACACTGCAATGTGCTCTGTTAACTGGGGAAATGCGCGTATCGAACAGGAGGCCACTGCTTCCCAGTGATTAGGCTGATACACTTTACATTAAGGAGGAAGTGGGCTCGTATTTGCAATGTACTTCCTCAAATATATTCCTCAAAGCAGAACGAGGACACAGATAACAGTGAGTTAACCTGCTGTGTGATCATATGTGCAAAGAGGATGAGGGATGAGGGGGCATTGTCGTTGGCTGTGGGAAAATCTACAATTAACATTGCTCCAGTTTGGGGGATGTTTCATTTGGCTGCACAGAAAGACAGGAGAGATGCGTCACACGCATTCCTGTCTTCAAACGTCGACTGTTGTAAATGTATTTACTTTAATGTAAATCCTCCCAAACATGAGCAGTCATGTCTCTGTAATAACAACCCGCCGGGCTGGTGAACATGTCTACAGTGTCTGAACACTATAGCCTGAGGACAGGTGGAAAGAAAGTAGAACAGGCTATAACGCAGGCGCATTCCACCGAGGTCTACAAGCACAGATTTCAGAAAAACTTAATTTACTATATCCAACGTAAAAGACACTTTTAAGGTTTATATTTGGATCACTTTGTCACAACTGAGACAAGCTCCAGCTGTTTCATTTACTGCTGCTGTAAATCATGTTGATCTCACTCACTGTTTCATAAAATAACACCATGGGAGTTCAGGTTGGGGAATGATTCTTAAAACAAGTGTAAGGCTGATCAATGTTGCGACCAAAATGTAAAAGTTGGATGTTAAAAGTCATAGACCCAGTTTTCCTCCAGCTGACTGGATTTCCTGACATGGTTCTTTCTCAGGTTTTAACATCCGCGCGTCCGGTTACACAGCTTTCCCCATGTCCACTGAGACAAAAAGATATAGAAAGCACCTTTCAGCTAAACACAAATGAGCGATGTCTGCGCGAGTCTGCAGTGATTTAGACCCTTCCGGGCTCCAACAGGTGGTTGGAGACGAACCAGAAGGAAGTTAACAAGTTGGCCACCAACAAGCGCAGCTAATAAACAGGCGACAGGTGGTAAAACCTCATATATAGACTCCACAGCTACATTACGAGCTTTGCGCAGTTATGGACACAACGCGCATCTCCGAGGCTGGTTTTCGTCGCGCCTCTCCAACTAAAGCAGGTGCGCAGTGTGTCTGCGGACATTATTTTAACCTCTGAATGAGGAAGAAGTGGGCTATTTTCTTTTGACATGCACTTACACGTATTTCTTGGTGCCTCCTGGCCCTCCCGTCTGTTGATGCATGGCCACTGAGAATCCAAAGAAGCTGCCCCTGGTTTGTCCCTCTTTGATCACAGGAAACCGCTCGTCTATGTTAAATCCTCTACATGTTTGCGTCCTGTGGCACACAACTAAAATAGCGCAGAGGAATAATCTCGGAGACATTTTCGGGTTGTTCTTCCCTCTCAGGTGTAGTCGACTTCCGCCGCGGACCCACGATCCACGGCACTCTCCCACAGTGAGCGCCAACAGGTAGGCTGCCGCTTCGCAGAGACCTCCGCGTCAGGAGCAGGGCCGTCCCCCCGCGCAATCACAGTGTTCACTGCTGAGGTGTCTGTGACTGCCTCCCGGTTTCTGCCGCCCTCCCCTTCAGTCTGCGTGTTGCACAGTGCGACCATTAGACACGAGTGCGCGACAGCCGTCACGCAGAGTGGAGAGCGGTGGGAGAATCCAGGCTCTCACCCTTTACGCATTCTCCGTTTCTAACTATGAAAGAGGTGACTACATTTCCCTGGAGTGCAAAGTTGTGCCTTGGCTGCTCTCCAGTCAACATGTGCACAGAAACAGCGCAGTTATATCGACATCCTCAGTAAATAATTATATACAGGAATTACATTATAACACCTGATAATTTATTATTGTTTAATATATGAAATAAACAATAGTTTCGCTTTTCTTTCTTATTTCCAAATAACCCATCATTAAGCCGTAGTCTTAAGTTTTAAAAGCATAATAAAACATTACACATGAGAATCAAACACTTTTGAGGCACTTGTAATCAAAGAAGCAGAGTAAATGGCTTTTAAATGAAATTATTATTAATTATTTAGTTAGCTCAGTGCAGGGTGAATTGCGTGGGGGGGGGGCTCTGAGGGAGTCAGAAGGGTCTTATGAGAGTCTGGAGCTAATAAGCAGATGGCCCTCCCTCATAAGAGCACTCTTGTGACAGCCACTCTCTGCCTTGCTCCACTGCCTATCATTCAGAAGTCTGGCTTCTAATCTGCAGTTTATTAAACCCTTAATCCCCTTAGAGAGTTCACAGAACAGATCAGAGATTTTTCAACACATTGTTTCCCTCGTGGATCCCCCCGCATCTCTTCTGTGGTCCCTCCTGTGGTCTCAGGAGCCCAGCTGCAGCTCCATGCTCTCGCTGTTTGCTTGTATCTCCTCAGCAATGCGTGTTTTTTCTTCATGTCTGCTTATTGGAAGACTCCTGCCTGAAATCTGGTATTGTTACCTCCTCTAATTGATGAGCCGAGCTCCCACTCTCCTCACTCTCTCACCCAGAGGTAACCTCTTCTCTTTCACCAGTGAATAATGCCCAACAGGGAAATAACTTCAGTGTGCACATTCCACAGGTCTTCTGCAAAAACACTGACAGTCAAAGTGTTGACATACTACATGCATGGATACATACATGAATACATGGTGCTCAGGTGTTGCTTTAATCTGATCAGCTGTGTTGTTAAAGGTCTTTATACATTATGTGCACATGCACAGGAAAAGTACACGTACTGTATGTATAACAAACAACTTAATGTGTAACTTCCTTTTTTATTTCAGAAACAAGAAGTATATTCATATCAAAATGAAGAAAGTACATCAGCAAGCAACAGGTTGAGGTACATACACGTATATATTTTTATTTTCTGCTGCATGGTATGGAAGTGTAATACTTTCTCCACACTGTATCTTTGCTGTACTATCTCGGCCTGTCGACCCAGTACCTTAAAGCTGATCATCCTAATAATTGTAAATGTAACAACTCTGTCAGCTCTGTACGTTTGGATCTTAAACACGCGTGTTAGCATTTTCATATTATGTGTTTGGTAAATGCTTGGGGGTTCAAAGGTGGGTGCACATCATGCCAGTGTATATACGTTAACATCCTGTTGTGGCCTTCTGGTGCAGCCCTGACGCTGAACAGATCCATGTGTTGCTATGTCCTGAGAGAGACATTAGCACTGAGGAATTCAAAGACAACAGACCTCAATTTGACCTTCACTTTTATTTTGACTAACTCCGTCACATTTTGTAAAAGTGATGCGTCGCAACTGACACGACTAACTCCTCTAGGTGTGAGCGTCATCTCAGCGTCACTTTGTGAAAAGTGACAGGTAGTTCTGTCCTTCTGTGTGGGCACAAAAAGAGATAATGCTGTTTCATGAGGCATGGATTGTAGTGACAATCAGATGTAAATCACTGTTATGACAATGTATTCGTACTAGAGTCCGGTGGTGAAATTTGTGTCTTGCAATGTTTGTATAAAAGCAGTTCACTCTCAGGCTCTTCCCAGCATTAGAGTAAAGAGAAGAACTACAGGGAAGATAGTTTTGGCCTTTAAAAGTGTATTCCCCAGCCCAAACTGTAAGCCAACACCACTTAATCTGAGTAACAGAGACAAAGACCCAAATGCAGGTTCTGCTGCCCCCAGAGTCCTCTCTGCTATGGAAACCTCCACTTTTAGTGCACATGACACACATGGAATGCAATTAGCAATTTATCTCCCAGTTTCCTCTTTTTAGTCCTCACCAAACGTATCACCATCATCTGCCTTCACCATGCGATCCCATCTGAAACTAGAACGCTTTTTATATATTAAAGCTATTTATGGATGGGGGGGGGGGGGCAGCTGTAGATCTGCCCCTGGGTCACAGGTATGGTATCTTTTCTCAGGTCACCTCTTTCTCTTTCACTGATCACCCGTGTGTTTTTCGTTCTGCCTCATATTCATATCATTGAACAGATTAAACCTACAAACTCCAACGACTTTCTGCTCGACCTTCCTGCTGCTTTGGGGTTTGCTGCATAGCCCGAAGCATTTCAAAGCATCTGATGGTATGGAGTGGATGAATGGGAGGCTATGTGGAGTTCCTGATGTGAATGTGTGATAATAGACATGAACTGGCTATTATAGAGTGCTGTGGAGAGAGCATAATCATGAAACATCAGTATGCACCATAATAGTCCCCTTTATCTAATTTTCTTGGTAATGTAGTAACAGTATGCTTTGTGTAAAAATTTGTTGATAAAGACTGAGGAAAAAAGTGCGACAACTGCATGGTACAGCCTTGAATGCATGCAAAAAAATAATCATGGCCTCAAATTAGCTTGTTGCTTATTTTCTGTCAATATGAATTCACATTATTTAGCCTGCAAACATAACGTAGCCCCACAGAGCAGGACTCAAAGGTTGAATGTGAAAAACAGCACAGTCTCACGCTGAGTCCTCACTGCACGGCAACGATAGAGCAAGCTGTTGCCATGGAGCTGGGAGTTGCTATGAAGCCAGTATGTTCTGAGTGGTGATAGGGTCTGTGGAAGAAGACACTGAGGTCTGTTTAAACATCAGCCAGGACTCCTGCTGCACTCAGACGACCTACCCAGCCCTGTCTGACAAAACAGACATTTACCACAGAAACATATGCACACACATAACACACATGTCACCCAGCTATTACAATTTCACATTATTGTCCTACTGGGCAGAAAAACAACATGTGTAAAGACACTTGGCAAATTTACAGAATATCAAATGAACTTCTTCATAAAAGACAATAAACTCTCATTTTTCTTGCTGCAACGCGAATTATCTGGCATCGAGTAAATCTAATTTTTAAAAAATATATAAATAACACATGAAAAAAAAGGTTCTGATTCTGTTTCCGGGGACAGTCTGGGTTGCCCAATTGCTCCTATGTCCACTGGCTGAGCTAATCTATCTTGGAACATGGGGTTTTTGAAATGTGTTCAAACACATTTCAAAATCAAAACCAAGCCCATATGTTTGTGCTGCATGTGTAATAGAGCAACCTGCCGGATGCTATGTATTATCGTAAGTTGTTGAGCCGTTGCTGCTGATGTTAAATCTTCTTTCCTATTTGTGCATGTTGAGATTTGGTGTGTGCATGGCCAAAATAAAATGCAGCAGGGTACAAGGTCTTGCTGTGTTTCAGGCCTCCAGTTTGTGATCGAGCGTAGGAATGTATAGCCGGAGGACAATGGTGTGGCTCTCCCACACTCTCCCACCTGTTTTTCTGCTTGGCTTTCATGCAGACAGAGTGATGGGAGGCAGCAGGACATAGCACATTATAGCTCTTATACAGCTCTTAGACAAACCAATTTAATAAATACAATATTCCAAGCAACTAACTTCATCATCTATCTTAGCTCAGCAAAAATACTAGAAACAGTGGGAAACTTGCACTTAAAGTTTCTTCAAAGAAACAACCAATTTTAAACAATAAAAACACACAATACAAACCTCTACCCCACTTTTTAAGTTAAAGGTAGAATGCATGACAATGACTTTTAGAGAAGAAAGAGAATTTAAAATAATGTTAGAACATTTGTTGTGCAGTGGTGCGATATTTGTAATGTTTAATCATTAAGAGGGAGTCAGCTCATGTAACATTCCTTCTTTAGCCTGCAGAGACACATTTGTTCAAATTAACAATTAGCTCCAGAGGAGTTATGGGTAAAGAAAGAAATGTTTGAGGGGAGGCTGGGTTTGATCTGGCTTTATGCCCAGAAGACTGATAACCTTGGTATGAATTCTCAGTCTCAAAGTCAGGCAATAACCACCACAAGGCTACTTTATAATACTACTATACATTCATCAGTCACGTAGAGAAGTTCAGATGTATGTCAGGTGAAACACTAGTTCACACTAGTTTGATCTTTAGCTAAATCTAGAGAATTTCCCCCTCACTAAACTAATTATTCAAAAAGGTCACAGAGGAGCAATTTACCTAAGATTTTCTCCTCCTCCTATGAGACACATTAACTCAGAACGTGACACTTGACAACCATCACCTAACTGCAATGTTTACCAAAGGAACAGCTCGGGAAACAGTCCCCGCTTTCAGAAAGCACTGCACAGCATTCACAGGTACATTTTCCCTCTGGGTAGTTTTTCTAACCTTGAATTTAGAATGTTTTACAACATGGAGGTATCAGAAATATCGGCTTACAGTTGTCTGTGAAAGTCACATTGCCAAACTGGATAATTATATTCCTATCTACCTTCACTTAATCCAATTGTTGGCAGCCTCGCTATTCTTCAGCTGAAATAATAGGTGAACGTATGAGGCAGTAAATCTGATGCATACTGCTGTGACCAAGCATAATGTAATCTCTTGGACGGATTATTGAATAATGAAACAATTTGGAGGCTCACTTCAGTAAATCAAACCAACAAACACAACAACAGCCCACTCCCACACCGCTTGTCCTCCCTCCTGTGGCAAAGTGAGTTGCTGTGATTTACACTGCTCCTCATAAAGCCTCCTTCCTGTCTGGTCTGACCCCTGCAAGCTTCACTGGTCTTTCCATAGAACTTCTATAAACACCAAGGATTTCTGTTCCTGTTTTCTTTTGATTGGCTGGTGGCGGTGGGTCCTCTCCAACCACATGGTGCCATTTTGTTTATGACTGGGCTTGTATGACCAAACCTGTGGGTAAGTCTTTGTTGTGAATGTGTTGAGATCGTCAGATGGTTAACAAAAAAACAAATAAGTCTATAATACGTCTCATTATAAGACCCCTCACTAGCCTTTGGGTCCCTTGCAACGTCCCTTGCATTGCAGGTACAATGTGTATACTGCAATAAGAACATAAAAATCAGGTCCACAATCAATCTGTATTATAACACTACATATTTAACTCCAGTGTAGATGTCAGGAAGTGTGTGAAAAAAAAATCTACTTCATCTCTGTTCACTGGGTGAATGCAGAGCCAGGCCTTTTTTTTTCCTCTTTGACATGTGGAGCTGTACTCCACAGACCTGCAGATGTTCTACACAGTTGAATAGCCCTCTTAGATCATTCATTAGCAAAGTACATGGACGGGGGACGGGGAGCTCCTGAGATTCTGAAAGCCGTGACTCTCATGTGAGCCGACACAATCCAAGCTTTTAATATCTATTGAAAGATGGTTCACAACCTCTTTTGCCAGAAGTTCCCCCTTACTTACAGAACCCTTAGTGGAGAATCACTACTCTGGGCAGAGCCGTCACTGATGTACAATATATCACCTGCTTCCCGGACTTCACTTAATATTGTCTTCACTTCTCTGAGGAGACTAGGACCAGCACAAAAGTGGCCTGGTAGCTCAGGCCAAGGAGAGAGCGCCTCACCTTCTGTAGCCTAATATTTATGTGGAGACTTACTCATGTTCAGGTGGATCAGCGTGGCTGCAGGGCTGTAGGGTGATGCACTTTGTTTCAACCTGACTTAACATCCTGACTGACTCACTCTGCCACATTTGATATAAGTGGTATGAAGGCTGGTTTAAAGGAAAACCACTGTGGAGCGTTTGTGTAAGCTCGGAGTAAAACGAAAGAAAAGCGGCAACTCCCAACCTCTCCCATGCTCAGACTTGCCTTGGAAAACGACAGCTCTCTATGCTGTGTTAACAAGCCCACCAAACAACCAGGTGGATGTCCTACACAAAACATTTCTGTGATCCCCCCCCCCCTACGAAGGTTCACATTTCTTTGAGTAGATTTCTTCTAAGCATGTCAATCGCAGCTGATGAAACCATTTTGATGTGTTAATTGTTGATGAATGGATCATGAAGGACATGTGATTAAAAAAAAGACTTAAAGTTGGACATTTACCTTTTAAGGGCTTGGCAATGGCAGCTGCCATAAGAAAGAAAGGCGTCATTGGTGTCATTCTTTCTGCCTGCAGATCTAGTAGAGATAATCAGTAGATACAAGGCAGCACTTTCATCTAGTCCTCCATGTGTTTCTGTCTGAGCCAAAATCAACATGCATGGCTTGGGGTGGAGCTTCCTGTGAGAATCCTGGGAGAGGGCATCTCAACCCAGCAGACTCAAAGAATCAAGGAGATTGCGGCTGTAACCAAGGCTACATATTCACTCACACAGATTGGAGGTCTGAACTCATGGGAGACTGAAACCTTTGCAAATAGAACAGTTTTGAATTGAGAGTCATTTGTAAGTCTTGTTTAGATTTTTGCCACAGCAGCCAACATTTAAACATAAGTATATTATATTCCTATAAGCAAATTATTGCCTCAGGCATTCAATTGGTTTGCGGCCAACTTGGAGAGCAGCCTTAGTGAATACGGCCGTTTGAGTGCACAGTGAACAAAGAGCTAATATTCAAAGAAGTCTCTTTCTTTCTTTTGATCACTCCCTGAACAGCTGTTTCTGCCTGCCGCTCTAACTCATCCACTCCTGGCAAAGTGGAGCCAGAGAATAGACACATTCTTGTCAATGAAACTATAGTTGCCAGGACGGGGACACTTGAGGACGGTGCCAGCTGAGTGGAACTGGTGGAGTGGTTTGGTGGGATGGTAGATGAACCAAGTGAGAGCAAAAAAAATCCCGGAATGGACAAAAGAAAAGAAAAGAATCTGAATATATAACTTTTAACAGGATGCATCAGATATCGGTGCATAAACGGGGGCAGGGATGCCAGCTGCCCCTCCCACTGTAGGGCTAACTCCCTCCAAACTGTCCCCATCTGGACAAAATATATGAGACAGCATTGAATATATGCAGAGAACTATTTATATTTACGGTACATCTATCTGTCCATCGCTTCAGCAAACTCACATATT
>JAUMHF010000011.1:5164837-5183330 GCA_032359275.1 Microctenopoma steveboyesi | reverse complement strand
CAACGACTATTCTTTTGATATGTGTTAAGATGCAGATGTTTGGCTAAAATGACCAAAACAGGAGCAGGTGTTGAGAGACAAAATATGATCTTAGCTACAAAAAGGTGTTGACTTTAATGAAACCAAGCACACACACACACACACACACACACACACACACTGCATTAAACATGACCTGTAATGTATACGTAACAGGGTCTAATAGAAGGTAAGTGAAGTGCGTGTGTTAACTGCTGAGCATGACTACAGAGAGACAAGAGTCATTAGTGGTCCATTAAATGGAGCAGATGGCCAGTAACTGTGGACCTGTTCTGTCTTTCAGCTCACAGAAGAGCCGATGCTGCTGGAAGCAGCTCTGCAGGGAAGCATTTAGCTTTGTGAGGCGTTTTTGATATGTTTATATGCATGTGTGCGTTTGGGGGGGCGGGGGGGGGCATACCCTTACCATCTGACTCCATATGTCTTCCATTAGCTTTTTGACTCTTTTTGCAGCTGTGGACCCCTCGGAACACATTACCCCGACCATACCTGGTCTCTTTTCTCCTGAGGTTTTCAATGTACTCACCTCACAGTGCAACGTCCCAGTGTGAAGCATCGTGAAAACAGTGGGAGCATCTTTCTGTGTGGCTGAGCCAACTTACAACACCACTGGGAGGATGAAGTAATCATTTGTAGAGAGATCCCAGAGCCAGACAGGTTTTATTTTTAGCGTGCAGGGATGGGAGAGCTGAACAGTTTTAGTGGAGGTCAGTGTGAGTTTCACGGTACATATAAAACCAGTGTTTCAAAATGTAAAAGCCTGACAGCAGAGCAGGGAAGAGAAATTAAGGAAGTTAAAAGTGTGTGGTGATTTCCCCTTTCTGCACATACAGATGTACATTACACAGATGGTTCAAGGTCCTTGACTCGCTGCCTTTTTCTCTTTTTATGTCTAATCAGGACCAAAGAAGGAGGGAGGGCAAGAGATAGAGCGAGTTAACAGCTAGTCGACTTCCAAGTCTCCCACTTCCCAAGCAAGTCGGCCGTTCAATCAGATCAACACCAACTTGCCAGTTGCCAGAGTCAGCTGAAGGAGTTCTCCGCGGCCTTGAAGTCTTCAAAGAGAAATGAAATTGCGTTGATGGTAGCGGGGGCGTAGGAAGCAGTGAGCCAAGTTTGTTTTTGTGGTGTCACAGTCTCCTTCATAATTAAAGTCTAAACATCCTCTGCAGCGTAGGTGTGTGCACGGATGGGGAACCCCATGTTGTATACACGAGTAGGGGCTTAAACACAGTACTTATAGAAGTGAGCATTATATGTTATATGTTGTGTTGAGTCTCCAGTGTGTTTGTCTGCATTTCTGCATAATGCATTCGTGCAGGTAACTTGCAGAAAGTGTTAACTAGAGTACAAGAAAACAATATTTGTTTGACACATAAGAAAAGAGACATCTTGTTCTGGAGCCGAGACCTTTTCATAACCATGGGCATTGTCATCTATCAAGGTCCTGATAAAATCACTAGACTGGTATGTCTCAGATTCTCCCACGAACGTAAGTGTGTCATGGTCACCGGAAACAATGCGAGTCTTTTTGGCCTTACGATCATCTAATCACACTGATGACTTTCAGGAAGGTTTGAGATATTTAAAGTGGGAGCAAATTAGCTTCACTCATAATGTACAGTACAAAAGGTTTTTTTAATCTAGAATGCGATCAGATTAAGGCCTAGTTAGTCCGTAATTGCTGTGTTTTGATTGTGTAAGTTCTGAGCTTTTGTCCTTTGCTGGAACTAAGCCAGTGGCTCCACTTTTGGACTCTGTGTTTGAAAGGTAAAAAGAAAATGTCCCTGAACACTGTCTCGTGTTACTGAGTTGCAAGGCTTCGATTTCAGGAGTGCAAGATGAATGACATAACACCAGCTGTTGTATATATGACGGAAAAATGAGCCAAGTCGCAGATAGCAGAGCAACTACACAATAACCGATGTACCTGAGGGAAAACACATTTACTGTCAGGTTTACTGTTTTGTTTAAGCTGACTCAAAGATGAAGCAAACACCCACAGTAGTGTTTAAAGGTTTTATTAAAACAGTCATACCACACCAGGGAGACGGGTGAGAAGCACGACAGAGCTGCAAAACACGGGAATGAAAATGCTGAAGATTAACGTAGGTTAAGGTGAGACAAAGTGAGTGAGAACACTCCATCTGTCTCCAGTCATTTTGGTAATTATTAATGTTTAGCTTGTGTTTAGGAGACAAAAGGATGAAACTATTACTTCCACTTTTGTAGATTCTGTGGCATCACAAGTGATGATCAGCTGTCAATATGTAAGATTAAACAGGTTTTAGTGTTGAAGTGAACGTTTACTGATAAAAGTAATGATTAAGAAAAAGTGTGTTTGAGAAGTTACTGTTCATACCTGTAAAGGAAGTGGTTTCGCCTGGAAAGAGATGAGCCCAAATTGATTCGAGTATTTAAACAGTGCTTTTAAATATAGACACCTTAAAGTGCAGCTGTGTGAACAAGTTGGTATTTTCTGTTATGATGAGTTGAGTTTTCCTTGGTTACGCGTATTTAACTTCTGTGTTTCTGTAAATACGTGCTGTGGTCGCACAGCTGTAAATAAATGCACCTTATTTTTGCAACCTGTTAAAGTCTGAATCTGCCTCCCATCATAATAGCCACTTTGGCCATGCTACACCATGTAAGGCGAGCTCCATCCATCAATATTTGATTTTCATTTTCCACTACATGGGTGTGCATGTGTGTCATGGGTACTGAATTTTAAAACACGTTCACCATCTGCTGGAGGATTTGTGATGCTACAAACCTTTCACTCTGCAAATCTTTTTGACACGTTGCTGACAGAACTGAAAAACATTAGTAATCTGTTACTGACAATTTATTCTTGTGCTCTGTGTTTTTTACTATGGTCAAATGGAAACTCGATCAGAACATCTAGACAGTTTTCAGTACATGCCTGCTGTTTAACAATACCACTGGTTCCCAAGCCCAGTCCTTGAACCCCCCCTGCTCTGCTTGTTTTCCAGCTACCCCTGACCCACCCACTGCCGATTACCTGACCCAGCTTCTGACTGACTGAAGACACCTCATCCAGGTAATCGGCAGTGGGTGGGTCAGGGGTAGCTGAAAAATAAGCAGAGCAGGGGGCCCAATGGAGGGGCTGACTGGGAGAACTGGGTTTGGGAACCACTGGACAACACTGACCAAAGGTGCTTCTACTCTCATTCTCATATATTCTACCATTTAATTTTTTCCAGTGCTGCACTCAGATCACAGGTTTTTCAGTAAATTATTATCATTGATTGATCCATGATCTTTGTCATATAATTGGTTAAAATAAAGCTCTGGCTGCTGAGTTCATAAAGTCACAGTCCAGGATCAAAAAGTCTCATATTATAATAACAATAGAGTCAGGTTACTGTATTAAATGTTTTATTATAATGTAATGTCATATGCAGTTATTCCTGCTGTAAACGAATAGGGTTTATTGTACCTCAACCTATTGAAAGTTGGTGAACTCAACCTTTAAATATGAAATGTTACCTTACTGCAGTTTACCAAAAGATGGCGCCAACTCCTCAGACATGTGTGTGACAGAAGCCCTCTGTTCTTATTATCAGACTACAGTTTGAATATTTAAATTTCTGCATGGAAAAAAAAGTTTTAAATCAAGTCATTGACATCAGCTGTTCACCCAAAAACATTGTTAGAACATTTTCCACTTTTCAAATCTACATTTACCTGTTTTGCTGGGATCTAATAATTCCTATCGATACAGCAGGGGGCGCTGTGCACCATGATATAAGTTAGCAGCAAGTAAGCTGCAGGAAAAAGAGAATACAAATCTTCCCTGTTGGACCACAGGAAGACATTATTCTTCAGTTTTGTCCCTGTAAAATATTCCTCAGATAAATCCAAATGGGATGTCTTAGTGTGGAGTGCTTCATCTCTGTCGGACTGTGTTGGAGCCTAAATTTATTTTAACATTGGTGATAAATTTTGATAAATTTATACACAAGCACACACATAACACTGATAGTGTAAAGGAATTTACCTTCGGGCAATATCAGTTCAACGACTCTTTTGCTTATCTGTTCCATCTCTTTCACGTAGAGTTCACTGTCCGCCAACACCTTTGAATGACAATAGGACTATGTGGGAGGCTGGTTGACAGTCTTTCAATAGGCTGAATAAAGTGTGATCTCTAGGCACTGTTAAGAAAACATTGCATAAAACATTAAGGAGACGGTCTGGCTGCAGGATTAGGCTTTAGAAAGACTCTGGACTGCTTTTGTGTTGTAACATCTTGGTGCCTTAGAGTGCAGCCTGTAGACGATGCACATCTTTAGTCAAAGTGGACGTTGCTCATAGGTGGTTGTGGTTTTGGACAGACTGTCCATAAAGACCCACAGAGATGCATGTTCACTCACTCAACAGGTAAATTAGAGTCTAAAGGAAAAAAAATCAGGGGACTGGGGTATGCGTGCATAGGCGCTCTTGGCTGAAGGCTGGGTTTCACCACGACTTGCCTGGAGCGCAAGAGGGGGGAAAGCAGTGGAGCCAATGGGAAGGCAGCATCCAGCCCAACTCTCTATAACTCGTTGTCACAAGGGCTGAGCGATGCCACAACCAAGTTTCCGCAGCTGGGAGAGTTTCACTGGACTATAGGCTTTCCAAAGCCGTGCGTTCCAAGGGCGCACGCACACCATTTCTTTATTGCGATTTTGCTTTGCGCACTTCACAACAAAAGAACTGCATCCGTGGACTTTGTTTACTCTGGAGGGCTGCTTTCACTATGAGCGCCGGACAGAAGATTTCGAGTATTTTGCCCGACCTTCCCGGATCTATGAGTTGCCACCCGAACTCCAAGGACTCTCCTACGCTCCCCGAGTCTTCGGTGACGGACATGGGCTACTACAGCGGACAGACGGCCCACGGCCATCACGAATATTATCCCAGTCAGGCATACGGACAGCCCATGAACTCTTACCACCACCAGTTCAATTTGAACGGAATGGGAGCTGCTGGCGCGTATCCCAGCAAATCTGAATACCCCTACACAAACACCTACCGACAGTACGGACATTACAATAGAGATCACCTGCAGGCATCGCCTCCAAACTCAGGTAAATGTTGTTTGTCTGCACTGTCCATGAGCATAGTACTAGAAAAAAAGTCAGCTATTTTTAAAATTATTTTTATTTTATGTTGTTTGTTTTAATTTTATTAGAATGTCCTTTAAAACTACAAAGACATTTGAACTACTAAGTACGCGGGGACACTCTGAGTAAACCCAGTTACATTATTTACTGTCCGGGTCTCCATAATTTACAAGGACACTGTAACATTCGGCAGCCACTATTTTTCATTTATTATATACTTAAAAGAACAAAAACGTACATTTGCTCAGTAGCAGTCTACCAGCTGACGGTAATGTCATGTTTAAATATCCTCCCGGGGAACGAGCCAGTCGTTGACATCTGGCCATACAGCAATGAGGGTTTGATTAAGTTAATATTATTGACTCCATCTATTTTAAAAAGTTAAAGCTGCCCTGTCAAATTCTATATTTGTAAATGAATCCACTCTCCATGTTTCTGATTATATGGCATTTATTTCTGTGCGTATTTTTCTTCCATAAATACAACTGCTTGGGCGTTTACGTGCACAGACAGACAGGCATCTGTAGTGATGTTGTCGCTCAAATTCAGTTTATTTATTTTCATTTGTTGTATTTTTAGTGAAAGAAGAGCCAGAGCCCGAGGTCCGCATGGTGAATGGAAAACCGAAAAAGATCCGCAAACCGAGGACGATTTATTCCAGCTACCAGCTCGCTGCTCTTCAGAGACGCTTCCAGAAGGCGCAGTATCTCGCTCTGCCCGAGAGAGCGGAGCTGGCGGCTCAGCTCGGCCTCACTCAGACACAGGTAAGAAGCGACACACCTGATATTTTCTACTTTTAGAGTCACGTGAGTCAGAGACTTCCAGCATGGCAAATAATTTTCCCTGTAATTACGCACAGCACGCTCTCTGTTTGACACTATGTTTATATTTAAAAAAGAAAAAATTATTTAAAGGCATTTCAGTCTAAGTTATTATAATATATGTGGCGCTTTAACTCTGAATTCCGTTGCACTGAAACTAACATACAAACTCCTTGCTCAGGTAAAGATCTGGTTCCAGAACCGGAGGTCCAAGTTCAAGAAGCTTTACAAAAACGGCGAAGTTCCCCTGGAGCACAGTCCTAACGCCAGCGACTCGATGGCCTGCAACTCCCCACCCTCCCCCGCAGTCTGGGATAATAGCGCCCCTCAGAACACCCCGATCAACAGACCTCAGGTCCCGCAAGCCACGCACAGCTCGTCGCCCCCATACCTGGAGGAATATAACAACCCCTGGTACCAACAGGGATCACACCTACACCACCACCCAGTCCCGCAGCAAAGTGTGGGAGCTGTTTATTAACAATGACTCAAGAGCAAGATTCATGTCTTCAGCTTTTTCTTTTCAACGAGGTCTCTCCACAAAGACTCTGCAGAGCACAGGTTGACTGAACCAGGAGCAGGCCTGAAGTGAAACATTGCTTTTGATTTTTTTGGATGAGCAATAATGTTTCTGAACTGGGTTTCCCATTCATAAAGCACATAAGGGATTTCTGATCACTTGTGGCAGCATATTTAACGGACATCCGGCGTGTTTTTTTAAGTTATTTATCGCTTATGTTGTATTTTCTTCTTTTATAAATGAATATGCAAAGTTTTTTTTTAAACGTGTAGCCTAACCCATGATACAACTGTGCAGTTGGTCCATACTACATTGAAATCATGCATGTTGGTTTGTAGAGAGCGAGGAAAAAAACTCAGGTCATATTTATATGGATTTGTACAAAACGTCGAAGGCTGTAAATATGTGTTTATATGCAGAACCACTATGATCATATTTGTTTGAAACGGAACGACTGCACCGCGGGGCTTCCAATCATTTTTATATTCATGTAATTAGTCCACTTGTTGCCTTTCTGACCATTGAATAAAAATGCTAATTACATCTTGTGTGTCAGCGCCTTTAGTTCAGACGCATATTTCTCACAGAGGGTTTATAATGTCGTTGTCAGCTACTAAACAATGCAGAGCGAGTTGAAAGGAAATATTCACCTAATGATATTTTAGGAAATGTTGTCAAACAGTTTTCACAACTACAATCATCATACATCTGTTTCAAACACGTTCGTATTCCTGAACACTTTGGAATAATGTTTACCTACGGCCCCCACTCTTTAGGTCTAATATCTTATTCATCTGAATCTGAGCAGCGCTGCGTGGTAACATGCTCACTGGATGCCGTGCAGTTAGAGTCAGAACCGCGGATTCGTCCCTGTAACCCCCCACTCTCTGGACAGCAGTGCGGATTCTCGTGTTGACATTATGATGCAGTAACTTTCTCTGTTTCGCTTCTGGGAGCTGCGTGCAAAGCGCTGCGGTAGGAGGCGACACATGCAGACATGTTGGAGTCACTCGGTTTTATTGCTATTCTGCTGCCAGATAACAAGAGGGAATTCAGCACGTTGCTCACTGAGAGACTGGTGGGTGGGGGTGCGCAAGGATGAAGCAAGTCCGAGGCCGAAGGGGATGTCGCGCGCGCGCGCACGCACGCACCCAGGCGCAGCAGGGTGAATAGAAATGCTGCCAAATGTTAAAGCATAAGAAAACCCAACCCCTTTGTGGGGGTTTCACTTTAGATGAAGTTTTCCTACAAAAAAAGTCGAAAACTCCAAAGAAGCACGTTTTCATTTACTGTTTATACATTTGATGACGCACTTTGTACGTGCTTGTACTACTCTGGGCTCATTTTCCTTAATGAAGGCAAATGGTCTGCCCAGGTGTCTCATGGAAGCGATTGTGGCACAAGTGAAGCCCTGGGAATACACTGATACTAATTAGTTGAGGGTGACTAGATAAGCGTGACATCTACACCATCAACGAATGACTGTCATGACAGCGACAATGAGACTAACTCAGAAAAAAATAACCTCCCTTTCAACGTCTTCTAAACTAATGACTAACGACAGTGGGCACTAACCTCAGTTTGGCCACATTAACCACGCATTATTAAATATGCTGTACAAAAAAAATGACATGATGGAGAAACCACTAATGACGATCTTATCCACATGGACCACCAAGGCGTCATTACGCACAGGGAGAACATGCAGTGCTTTTTTAAATAAGCTTTTCTCCCGCCTTAAGTAACTGCAAAGCTATGCGCTAAGCTAAGCTTTATTGCAACTTTGTGTCATAACAAAATGTATTTTATGGTAGATCTTTACATGAAGCCTCACAGTGTGCACTGAAACTGTATTTTCCAAATAATATAACAAAGTTATAGCTCAGTTTGGCAAAAGAAAGTTGTATACAACTCGAAAAATGAAAGGTTTTGGATGTTAAATAACATGATTGCTGATTCATCTTTTACAATTTCAAATAAAGGATTATATATATGAGTTTGTAAACATAATAAAAAACCCTATACACACCTTTTAGGGATGTTTAAGGCATTTACTTGGCAGTAAAACAATGACAGTTTTAGCTACAAATTATGTTAACTGTAGTAAAATTAGGTTTTGACATACTGGACTGTTTTATGTGATAAGCTCATGTTCTGAAATTATTACTAGTCAGGCAGTTTTCACAAATTTAGACTAAGCAACAAATATTTCCGTTATACGTTTACCATATATGCTCTAAGTGCACAGCACCTGTGACATTCCGTTTATTCTAAAAAGCAGCAGTCTGATTTCCTTCAAACTTCACACACTAATGTGTGGCAGTGCCTAATTTTATTCTATGGTTTATTTCCCCGAACCCAACACCAGTTGTCTGTGGCCTCGCTCATCAGCTCAGTGCATCGTGCTGATTTGACAAAAGTAGCATAATTACTATTGCCTTTTAATATCAATGAAATCTCATCAAGAGTTCATGTGACTTCCCCTCAGTGACTCCCTCAGCATGTGTGGCCCTCGTCCGTGGCTGTCAGGGGAAACATTTGTGCTGAAGACAAACGTGTTCGCTACAGGATGAATTTCTATGCGGGGGCTGTCAGGCATGTCCATATATGTCATCTGTAAACATTAACAAGTTTAAGTAGCCATGGATGTGAACTGGTGAACTTGAATGTGATCTCCGCATGGCACAACATCACAGCACCCTAAATAGAGCCCATGTCCAGGCCCCTACAGGCCTCAGTGCCCCCCCCTGCAACAGTCAGCAGTGTGGTGTCAGCACTTGTCTCTGGGGTACAGCGATATGAGTTGAGAAGGAGGTCGAGTTCTGAAATGCCTCCATGGAAAGACTTCCAGCAGCTGTCCGACGCTTAGTCCGGGCCTGGGCTGGGCCTCGTCTGCATTAGGATCACTCACTCTTCCCATTTTGCTATAAACTGGGATGAAATGAAGGCAGAAAGGCATCTTTGACAGCTGTGGACTGCTGAACCCTGGCTAACCTCCGACCAGGGCCGGACTCACAGTCAATCGTGAAACCGTGATGAAGCCTGCCTCACGATGATAGCACGGTGCTGCTTCTACATGAGCTCATCTTGACTTAAAAACTGAAAATCTGGCCTCCAGACACTGGTTTCAGCAGAAAAAGCAGACGATTAAAAGGGTAAAATTCTGTAAAGTAAAGTAAAACACTGCTTCTACTCACAGTTTTGTAGTTTAGGTTCTGGCCTGCTAACCCCGTGTTCTGAGTGTGGCAACACGTTTCTCTGCCTCAAGAGTGTGTGTGTGTGTGTGTGTGTATCAAGCCTTCCTTCATATGAATCCAAATCATGCATTCACTCTCTCTCACAGGGAAGCTGCTCACAATTACCCTAGACGTCAGATCACTCAAGCTAATAACAATAATCACCCCAGAGACCTGCTTTTCCTTTTGCCCATTCAAAGCAACTGGGATTTAATAACAAGTTATTTTCCCTCTTATTGCTATCCTGCAATTAAAGCCCATCAGACACCTCGTATCTGATAAACCCAGAGCATCTACAGCATCGATACAGTCAGACTTGCCTTTATCATCACCCTTCAACCCATCACCCAGGCTTCCGTCCCCTCCTCTTAGCTTGTCTATTACACAAGAAGCCTTTTCACTTTCCCTTCAATCTGCCTGCATGATAATTGGCCCCCGTTTTGAAAGGTCCTACTCTTGTCTGTCCAACTCCACAAGCCATTATTCTAATCTAGAGATGTAAAATTGCCTATAATTTTCCCTGATGCCCCGTCACTTCATTGAGCAGCGCTTGCCTCTTCTTCCCTGGGCCCACGTGTTTAACAAGGCACATAATGATCAGGAATGAGGAAAAGGGCACAGGGTGCATACATATATATATATGTGTGAAGAAGGAGATTTTAATGCAACACAATGCTTGTTGTTAGGTGACAAAATCAGTTTGGAGTGAAAACAGCTTTGTGCTACAGACAAACTTCAGGCTGCAGGCTTCACACCTCCTGAACAAAGCTGCACTACTTCTCTGGCTAAGGTAAGACTGAAGGACTGAGTGTAACCTACATGACCGTGAGTGTGAGCCAGAGGCACAGTGGTGATTGCTACGTGACCTCAGTTAGTGTGATGTGTTAGATTTATATGCAAACTGGGTGAATATCTAATAATGTTAAAAGCATCTTTACCGATTATTAATATGAGAGTATCACGCGTTTAAGCAGTGTGAAAATATTTGAACCATGACATCACACACCTGTAACATAAACTATGTCGTGTTGTAGTTGACCAAATTTCCGAGGAGATCATTTATTTATAAAAATCATTTTTATAGGTCACGTTTCTAATCCCCGCGTTTGACGTCAGATAAATTGTACCTAATGTTTGCCAGACAGCGAAGTTGGGAGGGTGATGGATCAGGAGCATAAGCCCCGATTACGGAAACGTGTTCGCAAAGAAATAAATAAGCAATTATCTGTGTTTAAAACTAGAATGCGCAAATCAGTGCAAAAGACTATAAATCAGACCCAGTTTATTGGAGGGATGGCGCAGTCGTTCGTCATCGTATTGTGGCAGATGCCAGCTTTCTGTTATAGCTCACTTCAGGAGAAGAAAATGTCATTAAAATGCTGTTTCGCGCGTCTCCGCGCGGCACAAGTCTGTCTGGTGAAATAAAGATCGATGATGGTTCTTAGACCTTTATTGAAAACCTACGTAAGATGTCAACTTCTGAATGCAATAGGTGTGTTTGGTCGTTTTATAATGACATCTTTCTACTTAACTCGAGTATGGTAGTAACCACTGTTGGTTTCTAAAGTAGGAATCATGTCCAGATTTTGGACAAAAACTGAGCTTGTAGATCTGCGGGTTTTTTCGCGCCATCACACACGTTAGACTGCAGTTAACAAACTATATCCTAAAGCTGAGATCCCGTGTTGTATCCACAGCACAGAGACGCCGTTACAAGCCTTTGTTCGTGAGAGTCTCACAGCTGAGCTCGGCCGAGCAGCCGGCGGCTCCTTCAACGTTGGATTGATAAATTTCAACAGTCACCTGTTTGCTCTGTGTTTGACAGGTACTGAGCACAAATGTTACCACAATAAGGGAAATCCAACAGTCATTTATTTGCAATATTCTCAGAGAATTTGTTGGACATTTCAGCGGAAACTCTCATGCCAGAAAAAGGTAGACCCATGCACACACATTTATTTTCAACGTCCCTGAATCCACAGTCTGGATCCACATGTTCAGTGAGCTAAACTGTTGCAGTGACATTGTAAGAAGTCTGGTCAAAAAGAAAAGAATTCCTAACACACAAAATACAATGAATACACACGCACTGAAGTCCAGGTCAGTTCAGAGAGGTGAGAGGAGGCCTGCTGAGACCCCCCACCCACCCAAAAAACACTCCACTCACATCATCTGGGGTCTGGGCATCGTGTCCTGATGAGGGTGGTGGTTTGGATACCAGTGTCCAAAACTGTTCATGTAATTGTTCGGGTACATTGGTGCGCCCTTGTTCGCCACGGACACCTCCCAAAGCTGGGGCAACACGGGCGAGCAGGGGGAAATGGTGTTGGCGCTGTGGACATACTCTCCCTCTGATCCGCTGCCATGCTTCATGATCTTTTTGTACTTGGACCGCTTATTCTGAAACCATATTTTCACCTAAAAGAAAAAAAACACATAGAATTATTTACGGATATAATTGTCACGGTGGTTAGAAATCAGCAGTGATACGAGGGAAATAAAACGGAAAAGGGCCTTTTTACTGGCATATTTCTTCCAAGTAAACTCAACATATGTTTTAGGATTGGTCTGAAGTGAACAATAAAACTAAAACCTTTTCATAACTCTCATCTTTTGCGTGTTGTGTTTGTGAATCCCAGGGCCGTTACTGCTGTGTTGCCAACCACTCGCCTCATGGTTGAGTGACACATGTAATCCATTACAACTCAACTCTCTTATTGTTCGCTGTTTTATAAGTCTAATGATGCGTGAGTCTCGAGGCCGAGGGTGCTGGGAAATAAACACAGCTCTTTTTTCTGGCTTTCTTTTTTTTTTTAGTTTGAAAAGACGACGAAGCAACAGGGACGATAATCGTTGACAGGCAGTGGAACGAGCAGGGGGGCAGCTCAGAAAGCAGAGTGCACCCATTTGTTTACATCTTATTTAGATTTTGGGATGGAAGTCAGAGAATCTGGTCAATTCGGTGATGGAAGTGGTCGCATATAGTGCGCGCGGCCACGTAAAGAAGCACGCGCACCTGTGTGTGTATCTAAAATATGTGTAGACATGTATTTTATATTGTATATTTCAGAACGTGTTGTTAACCAAATGCAAACGTGTGAACAAATCTGAAAATGCGCATGACAGATTTACACATTTACAATCTCACAAGCGAGAAAAGTAAATTCAAAAAAACAAATGCTATAAATTTAACTAATTCCAAATTCAAATAGTAGTATATTATAATAATATATTGCAAAAAGCATTATTATTATTATTGTTGCTATTATTATCAGAGAAAAAATACAAAAATAAAATCACGCTTGATAAAAACTGTTAAATGTTAGAAGGCGTCGGTTTGATTTTATGAGACATAATTTATAATAAACCTTTGCAAAACACAGGGAAGCAGATGACAACCCTTAATTTTGCCACCCTGTAATAACAAAAACTTTTTTTTTCTTGTAATATTTTTCTAACTGCGGTCATGTGTCATTCACGAAGAGCACGTCGAAGACCAAGGCTGACAAAGGGAATAAAGTATAGTAAATAAGGCCTGCATTAAAGGATTGAGTTACAAATTACAACAGTTTTTTTTCACTTGAGCTCCAGAAGTTTTGTAACTAATAAATAACTAAAAATACTGAAAGGTAGATGTTTCATTTTCTATATCTCTCAACACTCCGTGTTACATTCAGACCGATGTCAGTTGGAATAATGCTCCACGTTTTCATGTACATTATTATTTATTGACTATGAATGACGTCATAGGGTTGTATACCGCGCCACTAAACTTGGCAGGGCTGTGAGTTACGGCTGAGTGGTGGTGCTGAGTGATTTGTAACTTCTGAAATAACCCTATCATGATCAATCATGGGCTTATATGGCACAATATCTATTCATGACTGCAGCATGAGGTAAAGATCCACCTGAGTTTGAGTGAGCCCCAGTTTGGCTGCTAGGTCGGCGCGCTCCGGTAAGGCGAGGTACTGGGTCTGCTGGAAGCGCTGGTGCAGGGCCTGCAGCTGCAGACTGGAGTAGATGGTCCGAGGCTTCCGGATTTTCTTCCCTTTGACATTTAAACGAATGTCCCTGTTTTCAATCACCGCGGACTTCTCTCGATCTTGTAGTTTAAAGAGAAAACAGAAAAGGAATAATGGCTTTCATCACATTTCGCGCAGACTTTCAACTCTTCTTTTTTGTGCATGTTTTTCCTCTGTTTAAAGAAAACCAAAACTACCACACAGCACAATGAGACAACTGATGAATGGCTGAATTTGACAGGATAATGTCTGGTAACGTTAACTCACAGGACCTGTCATGAACGTTATAAACAAAAACATCATGGTCTGAAAATCAAAAACATGAAACTCATCTTGTGCTTTCACTGGACTGTCACGGTATCACCATGATCAGATCACGTTAACTGAATTAAGTTTTAGGTGTAACTTAATCAGTCCAGATATTTACTGAGATTTGAAAGGCTCGGGATTATCCTACCGTCACGTTGCTAGAAAGCTGAATGCGAAAAGAATCGTGTTACATTTCGAAATCAGTTCACTGAGATATAAGGAGTGATATTTTCTGCAGTCCTGTTTCTTTAGGTAAAAAGTTACCGAGGTAGACCCGGGCTCCACGGACTCACGCAGAAAACCTACCGTGGTCACTATTAATGGCACCGTTTGCTTTAATTGTACAAGTGGCATATGGGTAGAAACTGTGTGGACCTTGTTTAGACAGTGACTGAAATTACGCAGTCACTCACTCATGTCTTTATTATTATTCTTTGAATATAAGACATGAATGTATAAAGGTGAATCGCTTCAGGTAAGCTGTTTTTCACACCGGGAAAATGTCAGGGAAAGGGAACGCACCAGTGCGTAATTGCGCTCTAGCGTGACGGTGACGGACCTTCCAGGCCACAAACGAAAGAACAGTTTGCTTCGGCTCTATTTGACTCTTTCACATACCTGTTTGCTCTAATCTGCTGTGGGCCAGACTGCTGCTGTGATTGCTGTGCTGGTAGGGCAAGTAAGCAGACGGGGGACGAGTGTTCACCGCGCCGGGGTAGGCGTAGCCCAAAGCGCGGCCATAGGACGCGCTGCCAGGAAAAGGACTTTCGTGCTGGGAATGCCCGGCAGCGTGCAAGCCATGAACAGGGTAAATGTGAGAGAGTCCAGGGGAGTGCTGCTGGTGTGCGGGATGCCCGTGGCCAAACTCTAGAAAGGCCGACTTTGAAGGATCTGAGGCATTCACACTGTCAGGCATGAAACCCATAGACATCATTAGCTAATACGCGAGTCCATAAACCCGTCGCTCTGAAGAGGTTTCATGAGTTCTGTCGGACAGCGAAGAAATCTTCGGTCAAATCCACACTTAAATCCAAAGCGTTATGGTGAAAAGTCTTCTCCCGGTGTGCTACGTAACTGTGTGCATGCTCATAGCTGTCAAGTAGATAAAAAAATCGGATAAAAGCGAAAGGGATCCTTCTTTACATCATCGGAGGAGCTGACATGGTTCTTCAAACACCTCCTGCCTGCAGAGCCTCGAACACACTGCGAGCTCTCTCATTGGTCTACTGCAGCCGGCTGTCACTAGAGCTCCACCATTAACTTCATTAACATATGATACAGGATGCAGCTCTGCAGCCACGAGGGACCTCCTTCCACAGATTATCAAAGAAATATGATTTGCTCTGAGGTGGTTTTATTCTCGTCTCTCGTTTAGAACAATAACGTCATTTATTGCATCAAACGGATTTCGATGCTGATATTTTATCAGAACACACATAAATGCAGAAGGGTCATCACTGACGTCGCAAAATGATTTTATTTACTTTTATTTTTACATAACAACAGCGCAGCGTGAAAAACAGCAGGCGCGTTGCGTGGGATCGAATTATTAGATGAGCCAAAATATGCGTAACTGCGTTTTATGGACGTGATGCAAAGCTAGTTGGCAAATTAAGTGGGGGACGTAGAAAGTAAAATGTAAAATATGTATTTATTGTTGTTTCGCTTATATAAGTTCAAGCGATGAATTCTACCAGAAAAAAACGTTTTGGTTTTTTTAAATAGTTTTAATAGCTTAGTTTGGATTTAGTTTTAATCTGTAAGAATATATGTCTACTGAATTAATGACTGAATCGAATCGACGACCAGCAGGTTAAAATTAACCTGCTCGTTTGGAAGTTGTTATTATTTTTTCTGGACCCGGCTGCTGTGAATGAAGTGAATCCAAACAGCAATGTCTCTGTGATATTTATGCTTCTCGAATTCAGCAGCAAATTTCTTTTAATCCAACAGCAACCTTAAAATGATTTATTACCTAAAAACAGCCGTGGATTTATGATACAGTATTTCCACACCCCATTAAACGTGCGGACTCGGGCTTGTTTTACGAAGCATAACTACAAATCTTTGCGCTCATTCAATGGTCCTCATTCCCAGTTTCAACATACAAATGAGGGGTGAGTGATGTACAGAAGCCGTAATAAGAAACATGTAGGTTTTATAATATGTTGGATAAATGCTTAAATGCAACTGAAGTTATGAATTAAATATTTGCAGAACTGGCAACCCCAAGGACACAAGAGAAACAAACACAAACAAGAATATGTGTCAGAGTTTAAACATTTAAGGGAAACACAAACCTGGCAAAACAGTGTGGGTCTGCAGAGTCAGCAAAACTCACGGGGAGAAAAGTGAGACCTCCAGGCTCAAAGAGCAACCCTGTTTCCTCAATCCTGCCCCTCAACTCTCAAGCAGAGAGTCAGAAATCCACAACTGCTACTGATGCTTTATTTACAATGAGGTCTAATAGAGTCACCATGTGTTGCAGTGTGCCGTGATACACAATTCTCCTTTCAGCTCAGCTAAATCACATATAAGCTGCAGTCAAATTATAAACAGAGCATTTGGTGGGTTCGAGCGTGGTGCTGAGCTCTTGTCCAACCCCATCATTTTGGTCATGTCCTACCCTGCCTGCAACTACTGGGAATTCAGCAGCACTAAAGGCCTGCTGGGGGCTGGAGCGCTTCCCGATTCCCCACAGACCTCAGCCAAGCAGCCAGCCACAAATTATTATGATAGTAAAATTTCAGTCACAATAAAAAAAAAAAGGTCTGTTTCACATTGTAATGTTCTGACTACACACACGAGGCCCGTAGATGTGGTTATTAGGAAGCACTAGGATTGTAGCAGTAATGTTTGCTGTTGGCAGCAAGTGTGTGACTGAGATATTTTGCAGCTTTAGGAGCAGGTGCTGCATTTAGAGCCCACATTATCAGCAGGAAGACAACCCAGTGGCCTCAGTTAACAGGAAAATCACACCTTTTGACAGATGAATGGGATCAAGGAGGCCAAATAAAGAAAAACACAAAATACAAGGCTTTGAAGACACAGAGGCCCATGGGCATATGTACAGGTCTCTTGTGAGGCACTTCAGCAGCTGAATGCAGAGGATTGAGTCCTGGATGTGAGAATCTGTCAGAGCTAACGTGTGGGCACGAGACCTGTGTGAGACGGAGAGAGAACGAGAAAGCAAGGTGAGCAGGCTCTTTAAGGCTTGTAATTATGTCTGTATTACGGGCAAAGAACAAAGGCAAGCCCTGCAGTCACAGGGCAGGGATGGGTCTTTGCTCTGGCTCTCCTAATACACGCAAAGGGATGATAGTGAAAACAGTCCCACTCCTGAATGCAGCCCAGACTCACTGGCGTCTACTCTGTTGCACGACGCAGAGCTGTGTATACGCCCGCAGAGGTGTGTTTGTCATAGGTGTGTTTTCTTTTTTACTCTCTCACACACACACACGCACGCACGCACACAGAGTTGAGTTTGTCCATCATGCAGCTCTGATGCAGAGTGACAACATTCTTTGTGTATATAAACCAAGAGCACATTCCCAGGAAACAGCCTTGGCTGTGATCTTCTGTGCTGGCACGTCATGTTTTACAAGAAAGCCTCTGTTGCTGGGGCCGAGCTGAGGCACAGACTCCCACTGACAGTCCGTGACCCCGACGGGATGCTAGGATTTATCATCACAGGCTCAGCTCACCACAGAATAGACCCGAATAAAGGCCCACAGCAGCTCAGCATGGGTGTTAGGATGAGATGTGGTTCGACACAGTTGTCCCACACGAGATGCATCATAGAATCAAAATGTGGACAATAGCATCAAAACATCTAAAAAAAACTCTACTTTTGCCTAATTCTAACCAAGTGAAAACAGACACATTTCTTACAACTTCAGTGATGTACACTAAACCTCTTATGTCTGTGTTTACACTGTTGAACATTCATATTCCTCCTAAATCCACCCAGTGCTCTATTTCTCTGCTATTATGCAAAAGAAAGCAGGTGTGTGTCACTGAAACATTCCACCGTTCAAACTGTTTTTCAACTCTTTTTTCATCAACAAATGCAGCACAAACAATAGGACTGATCTTTTTCTCTGACTGTTTTCTGCCCCAGGAAAGAGAAGGAGGCAGAGGAGGAGCCGTAGGAGTGCAGAGGATGAACATCCCATCTCTGCTGCAGGCGCCATCACACAGGAACACTAATATCTGCATGCCCTGTGTCTCATTCCTCAAGTGCAGCCATGTTGCCGCTGATGAGCTGGCAGCCTCTGAGGACCTGGAGAGTTCACTGGTTTTACCTGAACACTTTCCTGTCAAGTCTTTTGCCATTTTCTTTGTGTGATGTATTTAATGTAATTAATTTTGTAGCCTAATTTCTGGATCAGCAACATAATTGATTGACTTGTTTACT
>JAUMHF010000011.1:5130600-5164737 GCA_032359275.1 Microctenopoma steveboyesi | reverse complement strand
AAATTGATGAATCTGAAGTACTACATTGTTAAATTCTTTTTATTTTTTAAACATTTGCAATCAGGTGTATTTTAATTATTTTAAACTAATTAAAAACATTATTAATCTACAATGTATTTTAGAAAAATAAAATACAGAAGAGTATATAAAAGTCTGTCATTTATTTACAGTAATGATGAAAAATTCCAATTCTATTAAAACATTTCTGCCCAATGTTTTAATTAATGAAAAGAAATTCTGCACCTTTTTCACACAACACTACAAGAAAAACAAATGCATTTTGTGGATTGATCGTTGTTTGTTAATTATAAATCAATTTAATTTCTGTGTTTGCGCACGTGGATCTGAACACGTTCACAGTTTCCTTAAATCAAAATGGTAGATTTCGAAAACAGAATAAGAAGGACTTTATTAATGAGGCATTTGTTGCCTTTTCGTCGCCACAAACAAAGATGACTGTTATTTGTATTAGTGTATGTGTAAGAGGGAACATTTTAAAACCAATAAAAATAGTAGTAGTAGTTCGAAAGACTTGAAAGAGTCGTTGGGAGACGCCGAACTGTGTCTGGTCTTTTGGCTCAAGCTTTGAATTTATCAACGGAATAATTGTTGCCAGACAGCAGATGACAGCGACATCGCCCACTGCAGCTGACTGTTCAACTTTTAACTGAGTGGTTGAATACAGAGGCCTTGGCAACTGCAGGGAAACGCGTCTGGGGTCCGTTAACCGCGAGACGCATGGAAGCCGTTCCGGTGCAACCTGGACTCGGTGTCACGCGCTGCATCTGATCGACACAGCTAAGTCTGCAGAAATTCACAAAAATGACATGCTGCTGTGTTTTCTAACCTATGTTAGTCGTCTGGTTGTGGCGCAAATGTGGATTTGGCATCAATTCTGACTGCGCGCACACACACACACACACACACACACACACACACACGCACACACACACAAACACACAGAATCTGGTCGCGGTAACTTGTCCATAGAATGTAGTCCGAGCACAGCTGATGGACAGACAGCGGGACAGTAGTGACAGTGTACTGAGCGCAGTGTTTGGCTGGAGCTGCACTAATTGTGTCCCTGCTCCACATCTGGAACAAAAAAACAGTCTGGGTTTATCCTGGTGTTTACAGCTCTGTTGTTTTTTCACACTCCTCACAAAATCGTGCCCAAACACACATTCCAGACCCACCAGCTCAACATGGGGGGAAGAATATACTATTTTTTTCCACTGTAAATCTTGCCCCCAGTAACAAGGAGAAGTGGGTATAGGAAAACAAAAGCTGGAAGCTGGCATGGTTCAGTGAGGCGACAAGAGGGTGTCAGCGGCTGGGAGACTGGCTTGGGAGAGAGACAGTTGTCTCTGTGTGAGCATTCAGCCAGGCCTGGTGACTAGGATGGCACAGAGGTTCAGCTGAGGTTAAAACAGCTGGGGGTGTGGCATCATGCTGGCAGGGCTGCTGGGTTTTTCTGCCTGTTTACAAGCATCAGATGTTACATTCCATCAGTAGTTCAGAGGACATCTACTGAGGCTGAGAAGAAAATAAGTCACGAAGACTGCACAGATAATGCGTTCATACCAAATATATTCCCTACAAACAATAAGATTCACAATTCCCATGAAGTCACTAAAACGTCATGAATCTGCAGACGTTTAGCATTAAAATAATATAATAGGTGAATTATACAGGTCATGTTTGTGTTTCTCTTTCTTAAGGATAAGTATGTGCAGGTGAGTTGAAAGACAGAGCTAGGAATACTGAACATACCACACAATCATTTGCCCAGGGGACACATACATGCACACCCAATCACCTCACAACAACGATTGCTCAGAGTTGCTGGATTTAGACAGTAGGCCCTGTTAAGGACCGGTTTACCAGGTCCAAGGATTATCCATCTGAAGTTACCCGCTCCTCTGGGTAACATGACCCCCCTTTTGTGATCTGCAGGGCAACAGTGTGCAAGGCAGGCGTCAGTTTAAAAAGCCAGAGGTGACAGAGGCGACAAGTTCTGAAGGGGGGGGGGGGGGTGAGTCTGAACAGCAGGAGGGGTCATCTGGAGAGGGCTGCCAGGTTAAGTGAGAGTTTTAAAGGATAGTGGGCACCTAATCTTCTAGCATTATCTCATTTTAAAAAGATGCCCAGGTAAGAAACGCAACATGTAACTAACGTCCGTGTCAAAACAAGTTTCCAGCAAAGCAGACACTACAGCAGCTCTCCTATTATACATGAGCATCCTCTGAATAGAGAATTAATATTTGGCCTGATACAGAGCTCGCACAATAGTGAGGTCAAAGCCCTTTCTTTATAGCTCCTCAATAGGAACAACTTGACAGGATCAAGTTCAGCTGCTGACAACAAGGCCCGGCTCTGTCAAGTGTTAAGTTCCATTGTGACCTACAACAGCTCACAATGGCCCCATAGCATCTAGCCTGCACCACGCTGCCTATCAGATGACAGCATCTCTCGGAGAAATACACGGCAAACTGATATTAGGATATGTGTCTATTGTATGCATCGTTTTTATTTGCATGTGGGAATTACTTGCAGATGTTTTCTGGAAGCAGATGTTGAAAAAATATCAAAAATGAATGCAGCTAATATGTTTAATGTTTGTATTAAGGCTAGTGTCTGCTCTGAGTTAACAGCTGTGTTGCAAAACCAGCACAGTGAGTCAAGGAAGACTACAGATCTTTGTACAGACGAGAGGTTCCACAGAGTTAGGTGACTGTTCTCTGTGACTGTTTTGTTTTCCACCTTCCCTACTAAACCAGTTATGTGAGCCTGTGTTACTACAGAAATATTGAGTACAACAGCTTTGGTTCTCTTTCGAATCACATGATTATTGTGCTATATACTGTACATATGTGTAAGAATGCATGTATGAATAAAGAAGAGGCCTAATGTGTAAAACAACATCAGTCAAACGTGGTAAAGTCGTCTGACCCTGGTTTCATTGTGGCCACTATTCTGCGGTGCTTCAGGTGTTTAACCTTGTCATATTAAAGCGTTTGTCACTGCAGGGCTAGACCACTGGGGCCAGGATGGGCCGGTGATTTGAAAAGGCCTGTGCTCCCAGATCAGGAGATAATCAGCAACTGTCTGAAGCCTGCCAAAAAACATCAAAGCCTCAGAGACTCATCTTTGAACCACACCAAAACGCACCCTCCCCGCTCCGTCCTTGGCTGCATCCTCGCCCTATATATATCCCCAAAACCTTTTAATGATAAAAAAAATTATCGATAAACAAGAAAATAAAGTCAGAACAAGTGGAAAATTCAAGAAAAAAAACCCGTGAGCATTTGTTGTTGTATCTCTGTGTAGTTGTCTAACATGTCAGACATGTCACTCTGTCAAGGCTAGGAGACAGTCTCGGTCTGAGCAAGCCCGCTCTGATTGATGGCTATGAAAGAGCTACCTGAGGCAGAGATCAAAGTCAGACAGGATACATACGCTTCAGCGTTTAACTCTTTCATCTCCCGCCTTTTCTACATGAGTCATGACCCTTCACCTGTCTATCTGTGTGACCTTTGACGGATGAATGGCTCTGCGTGATGTTTTGCCGTTTTCCCATATTAAACATAAAACAAACAGAATCCGAATAAATTAAAAAAATGAAATTCAGCTGTCTGATGAAACCACGACAAAGGATCGAAAACAGTGTTGAGGTGATTCTGTCTGTTATTTTACATACAAATTTCTTTGATTTAACTACTCACCACAACAAATGGGACGTGGTTTCTGAACGCAGGGCTCTCCTTACAGTGGAGACCAGCAGAGCAGGGCTATTTGCATTCCAGCAGTGAGAGTGAGGACAATTAAGCCATTTCCCCTCCAATCTATCTCCCTCCAGCCAGCCATTCAGGCAGCCCAGCAGATCAATGGGAAGTGCAGCTGCACAGCCCATATGTGCCAGGCTGCGAGACAGGAGAGGAGAAGATTGGGGTTAAAACCCTTCTGGCCTCCAGATTGGCTCCATACCTGAGTCCAAGCAGAGATGAACCAACAGCTGTTTCGCGGCAGAGAAGAAAAGCAGAGGTTCTCACCCCATCTGTAAAAGCATTACACGTTTCTCCTGCTACGGGTCACTGTTTATTTTCATAACAATTTGAGTGAAGACGTTTGCATTTTGTGTTCAGCAGTATTTCGCACATGAAAGCAGAGAACGCACATAGCAGCAGGTTCATTTCACCACCTGTACCGCTGTGCATAAAGGAGCAGCGTCAACTTCCATCACAGTCCGCCTCTGTGCTTTTTTTTTCCTCGGGCACTCCAGACTGGCCACTTCAAAATCAATTAGCCAAATCACATTTCACAAAAGTAGCTGAGTTCTGCTTTCAGCGTCCAGTCCCCTCGGGTGTCACAGAATCATCTTAAAGGTGTGGGCACTGAGTCCTGGAGAAGTTGTGTGGGATTAGACCAAACAAAAGCTATAGATATCTGGCCACACCTGTGCAACTAGCTTCTCGAGGACTGCAAATAGGGAGAGTTTTTGGTCCAAACGTCAGGTGTTCAGAACTTAATCTCTCAGCTCCCAGGCCATTGCGGGTATCCGTTTCTACTGTTCCCGGCAGCAGAAACCGTCCCGAACTTGGACATAATCACGGAGCCATCATGTAACGAGGACTTCAGTTTCTGCGGCCCCTCCCGAGTCCAGGTAATCAATCATTTACATGTGTAATTAGGAACAGGTGTCAAAACAGAAACTGTACACGCACTGAAGGACCCTGTGCAGCGGGCTGACATCAGACTTGGCAAGGAGTGAGTAAACAGGGTCAAAAAGAAAGAGACAGAGTGAGAGAGAGAGAGAGAAGGAAAAATGAGATGCTGAGATGTGCAGGCTTTTAACTTCTTACCACCCAGGGGCTAAACTGTTCATTGGCATATCGGGTTATGAAAGGGCTTTTGGATTTTTAAGTTAGTCCTCGGTGTTACTGTAAATATACTCCTGATACTGAATGAAACTAAACACTTTACGGCAAGCGAGGCTGTGTTCATTAGTGAGGATGCTCCACTCTCCAGGGGGATTCATAATAATACTCTCTACCACAATCAACAGTAAACACACTTTACTCACAGATCCCCCATTGTAAACACGTTTAACTACTTCTGTTTTTCTCAAGTGGCTCAACGGGCTCCTGAGTGTCCAACCAGCCATTTAGTCCATTTGAGGTCATAACAAAGGATTACACAGCAACAACAAACACATCTCAAATGTAAATGATGCTTTGAATACACACGCAAGGTCAACAGATGTTATGAAATGACTTTGATTTTCACGCAGCTGTCTGAAGTTGCATGATTAGACTGATGAGAAATCATCCACTAAAACGGGCGCACAGTAAACGTGCAGAAAATCTCTGCAGGTTTTAAGTGATGTTTTCCCACGGTCAGTGTATGCTTATGCCTGGGCAGTAGAACGGAGAAATACCAATGTCCAATAATCCACCTGTCACCTGAGGGGGATAGGTGTGGTGCTGCAGGGCTAAGGAGGGGATGTGTGCAGGCTACCGTGACTTATGTGGACTCATCCAGCCACCACCTCAGTGCCCAGAGGGTGAGTGGGTGTTTAAAAGAGCCTGTCTGAGGCCTAAGTTTAGAGTTTCCCAGCAGAGAGTGGCTGAGCTTTGAAGAAACAGGTCCAGTAATGAATTAGAGTATTGTCTTCTCCGAGGAAGAAGCCTCTGGGTGGGACATCAGATCAAAGCAGGTCCTACTTTATTATTTACAGCATAGGTTCAGGTGTTCAACCGGACACAGCAAACAAGGACATACAATGACCCTTCAAAATGACTGTATATATAGGAGCCTTTCCGCAAGTCTGCGGAATTTAATGATTCAAAAACGCCACAAAAATCAGCTGGATGTTTCGTAAAGCTACAACAGAGGATTGTATTTCAAATCGAACAGACAAGCGTTAAAGAGAAGACATTCCAATAGCTAGTTTAAAACAAATATACAGTCACTCTTAATAATGATTTGTGGCTGTGTTGCTAACAGCAACGTTTGGTCTTATGACATGCGACCAACTGATAGATAAACTTTGTTTTTCTCCCCACTGTGACACACCCAGCCACGGTCTGGAGCTCAGAGGTAACGGTGAAACGAGTTTGCTCTCAGACATGTCACGGCCTTTTCTGACCAAGCACCAGGCCACTCAGCCTTTACAGTGCAGACACACAGGAATGCACTGACCACTCCTCTCAGGTGACTCCGTGTTGTCCTGGGGCTTGACCACGCGCTCACGGGGTCATTCTCCCACGACATTCTCCTCATCGCGTAGAGAGAGCAACACGCCTTTTTCTTTGATGTCAGAGTGGTCGGCTTTAGGAGAAGAGGCCGTGTCACGAGGGACACAAACACCTGGATGGAGTGGAACTAAAGAGGAATGCAGCTGAGATGGAAGAGGAGCGCGTGTCATATCTGCAATTAAAATACTGTACATAAGAACCATGCTGACCCCTTTAAGGTGCACTTTAAATGTCCCATTTTGCTTTATCTGTTTTTAGAATACTGACATCTCCTCATGTCTGGGAACCGAGGAGACCAGTTGCTAGAGCTTTGCAGTGTCCATTCTTGTCCGATATAGGATTCTATCTGCTTAACTTTGTTGAATTTTGCAATTATGACCATTTTAAATGAGCTTGGGCCCAGAGAAGCCGGCGAGAATCATATGCGGCTTGTTCTTTTCATTTTAGAGTTTTAACTTGACGTTTTCCGTGGCACAGTGAATTGGGACCACGGGAAGTGATGTCCATCACAGATCGAGGGCATGAAGATCAAAGCGCAGACATTTCTCCAGACTCTGAATCTCTAAGATGCCCTTTTCATACCCAATCATATTATTTTGCTGTTACCAGCATTTTGTTGACACATTGCTGCCAGTTTTGTTCTATGCTCCCCTATGAATGTTCTGTTCAGGTTAATGAGATATGCAAATTACTGCATTGTGTTTTTTTTCACATCATGCGATCTTTTTTGGAACTGTGTACAAGTGTAAACTAAACTAAAAACGAATCAAGTCCTGGATGATAATGATAATTAAAGGGACACGATGCAATCCTGGCCACAATGTGGGACTTACAGTACAATAAATTAGTGAGAAGTAAAACAGAAAATCAGTATTATAATCACTATGAAATCATTACATCTCTACTTCATACAAAGCTGCGCTGAGTCACAGATGCCCCCCGATGAAGGCAGACAGAGTCTCTCTGTGTGGTGGATTGCTTTCCTGTGGGAACAGCCACTCTCTGGTTGCCTATTCTACCCTTCTGTCTCGCACCAGCTGGGACTGCTGTTCATCCACCCAGCCATAATGTCTTAATTGTCCTGTTCCTTTGCTCCTCTTCAGCAACCAGAGCACAATGTGTTGCCGCTTAGGTGGAATGTGAATAGGGGCCTGGCAAACTGGGTGGTTCCTAGGTTGTTACCACACCTGCTGCTCACACCTTGGCACTTTTGTGTGCCACAAGCAGAACAGGTAACAGTTTATTAGCTGGGAGATGTTTTTTTAATTAATCATACAGAATGCACATTAGTCACATATTGTCTTATTATAAGAATGTTATGCTAACAATTCAGCTGCGTGACTTTTTATTAGATCAGGTTGCTTTACAATGAACTTGATCCTCGTCATTAGACAAGGACCATGATGCAACACAATGGCAAAACAGCACCAACCTTCAGTGGTGCTCCCCAGGTCTCAATTAGCCCTGATGACTTACCTTGTGGGAGCCTGTGTTTAAATCAACCAAGGACATTATTGTTAGGGAGGTATAATAATTGATTCCGGGCCCCAGAACCACAAAACAATTACTGATTACTTATTTCATTTTGTTGGCTAAGACAACAGAGGGGAAAACAAAACTGCGCTCAGGGGATCAGAGCTCAGAGAATGACAATCAGCTTAACTAAATATTTTACATCAAACATCACTCAAAACTCCATTTGAATTTTTGGCATTCGTTTCATAGATCTATTGTGGGAAATAAAGGTAAAAAAAGTAGAAGTGAAAACATTCTGTAAAAAAACATCACTTATTATTCAATCAGTTATTTAAACATAAATACATACAAAGAACTACAGACACTAAAGACTGTTGAGAACAGGTGTTCTGGAAATGCTGTGCGCAGCCTCATCCGTTGAGGTAAATGAAACCACACTACCATCTGTCATAATCCTGTGTAACCTCTCATTTATATTCTATACTCTACACATAAACACATTTGAGTGCTGAAAATATCTCTCTGAATAGGGAATCAGTATAAGCCCAAGTCTTCTCCAAGATTTCCTTATAAGTCACTGTAACTTATTTGTGGCGGACGTGACTGGCGTCTGTAGTGATGTACTTCCTGTGGGTTTGTCCCTCAGTCTGGCCCACTGAGAGATCTCAGGATAATGGTTTAAACCAGAGCCTGTTTTAGCCAGCTGCCTCCTCTGGTCGTGTTAACTTGGACCTCATTAGTTATAATCTGCTCCTCAGGGACCGCCGCCTTGAAAAACCTCTGCCTGGCAACTGCAAAGAAATGCTCCGAGCAAAATGCTCCTCTCAAAAACAAATTCTCTTATCTGATAGATGGAGCTTGGATGGAGTTCTCCTGTTTGAATGAGGCACAAAGGAAAGACTCTTTCTCTCTCTCAAACTTAAAAAAAAACAGAAAAAGCAACTTTTTAAAATCTGCATGTGTGGACAAATATGCCTTGTACCAGGCTGATAGCTCTTTCACTTAGTGGTGCTCACCTTGTTCTTAAGTACAAAATCAGCCAAAGCCACAAAACCAACATACCTCTACTGTTAGCATATTTATTTGTGGTGAAGTGACAGTCTGAGAATCAGAGGTGCAAGCATTGACCTGTAGATAGTAATCTCAAGCTGAGGAATTTAACCAAGCTTTAGCAGACATGACGAAGTGGTAGTGATAACGCCAGCAGAATGACTGATCCTTCTAATACCCAAACACGTAACCTCTTCGTTGGCTGTGTAGGGACTAGCACTTCAAACACATCCATATTTCAGTGACAGAATGCTTTGGGGGTAAAACATTTAGCTGAACATTTTATCTGTTTTATAAGCACACTGGGATAGTGGGGTAAAGGTAGGGGAGCTGTCTGAGAACATCTGCCTTGGGTGACTGTGTCAAGAGCTAAAAAATAGAAAGACCAGGAGAAGCTCCAATTGACCAGATCTTGAACCCTTCAGCTTTGGCTAAGTCACTTCAGGCAAACTAATGAATTTTGTGTTCATGGGAAAATGTGTATTTAATGTGATCAGGCCAGTTATGAAAGGTGTGAAAGTGTGTTTCTGTCTGACAGGTACATACAGTGAAATGAGTTGGAATCACACAGGTTGCTTCAAGAAAACAATCGGTTGATTCCAGAGGTATAATTGTATTTACTAAGTCTGTCCTCGGGTTTCACTCAGTATTCACTATCATTGTCATGCAGTTTTCTGCTCAAGGCCCCAAAGGCCATGAGGGCCCAACATCGCCAAGGGGGTCACCTTCTTTTGTTTGTCATAAGATTTAAAAAGCCATCTGTTTGGTCGCCAACCCTCCTTACTGTTACCTTTCTCCAGTGCTTCCTCGCTGCAGAGGCAGGGAGAATGCTGTATTAAGTCTGGCCAACAATGACAACAAAAAACATCAACAAAAGCTGATGGCCAAACCCGACTTAGTTACCTCCTCTGGCCATACAATGCCCCTCCTTACCTCACCCTGCCCCGCCATTTCCACCCAACCCTTGCTCCCCTGCAAAGCCAGGAATGCTGCAGGACAGTGACCTTTTCAACCACCAGTCCCACCTTGGTTTCTCAGGAAGATTATTAGGTGCTAGAGGAACTGGGAGTGTCCCATGAAGCTAGTTGTTGGAGAGGATTCTAATTCGTTGGAGAAAAGACCAGATACTGTGCTTGGAAATACCAGGCCTTGAATTACATGCTGTATCGACGTTATGTACTTTGCTGGTTTGGATATTATTCAAAAATGTGAAACCAATGCAACTGTAAAACATCAGTTTTCTATTACTGAGCCTTCCATTATGAATATCTGAACACAGCCTTATTAAAGGAGCTTCTCCTCAGTGGCAGACGACTGTTAGCAAACATAAAAGTGAGACTGGTGATTTTATGAGCTTTGCTTTTAAACTTGGTTTGCATTGACTTCCGTGTTGTTGTTGGAACATTGCCCAAAACCGATGTTCCTGCTGTCTGCAAGGCTCTCGAGAGAACAGAACCGCAGGGAGGGCCGTCAGGTGTGTTTACCGTGCTGAGACGCTCATCAGGTGGTCTGGAGCACTACAGCAGCTGTCTGGGTGGCAACAGTGGCCCGTCGGCTGCTGACATCGGGGAGCAAAATGGCAAATCCACAGCTACACATAAACAATGTGCACCAAACCCAATACTTGTTTCTATTCATTCTTTAAAACTTGGAACCACTTTTAAGCATTTATATACAATTTCTGAATATTTCTACCAAGACTTCTTCTTATCTGTGTTTCATTAATGCATGTCTATGATCAAAGAAATTATCAACATATTGTTAAAGTTGGCAAATTTGTGTGAAATGTGCTAAAACAAAATGTGTTAAAGCAAGAAGCCAAAAAGAGCAATGAAATCTCCTGTACATCTGCATGGCACATTTAAGAATTTAAGAAAAAACTTCAACCTTATAAAGTCACTCAATGTTACACAGGAGTGAAAAGACAAACAACAGCAATAGCGGTTAGAAAAGCTCCTGACATACTCCAGATACTCACGTCTCTGGAACAGCTGGCTGTTGCCTCAACAGGCCAAACCAAAATGAAAAATGTTTCCACAATTAAGGCTTTCAAAAAGCTGAAAGTCTGAAATTCCAACGCTTAGATAAAAGAGTAATCCACAGGGCTCAGTCCTGATAACCAGTGTTAGCAGCCATTATTACAAAGTGTTACCAGATGCTGACAAACATTATCATCAGTCTGCAGGTGATCACATCTGTGCTTTTTATTTTTACGTTATTGTCCTGATCCACTGTTACATCAACTTAATGTCATTGTCACATGAACATCCAGGTTTTCAGTCAGTGTGACACACCTGCAGGCCTCCTTAAAATGTCTGTTTGTACAGATATATAAAGAAGGAACCATGCATTATTTACCTGAAGCATAAAAATACTGCAGGCACTTTTATGAGTAGATATACTGTACATGAGTGGCCAGTAGCAGTGAAACTTTTTCTATAGCCAACATTCATTTGGGTGTTGGTGGTGCAAAAAGCAGTCATGTTAAAGGGTACAAGTAATTTGTAAAATTACCGTAACTAAGTGGGATCTTGGATACACTTTCTCCTTCAGTGGTTATTCTTTAGTTTATTTCCTTTCTATACTTTACTTCATACATTAGACATTGAAATATATTAGATTAAGTAGTCTACAATTTAATTTACTATTTTAAATTTTGATGACTGCGTTGAACACTCTCAGCATTCGCTCGTCAGCATCATAAATTAAGAGAAAAAGGAGTACACCATTAATATACAAAATAAAGATCAGACAATATGAAAATATTCTCAAGAACTTTGAATGTATCTCTAAGTGACGTCACCAAAACCATCCATCAGTGGTCCTTGAGGCTTGAATTGTGGAAAAACAACAAGCAGAAAAGACTTGCCTGAGCCACGAAACGCAAGGAAGTTGGTAAGGAAGTGAAAAACTGTCCCCTAGTCCAACTTTGCAATTTTTTGTTTTTACCCGCAGTGTCTTTGTTAGTCATAGAGACGGTGAACAGATGGTCCCTGAATATGCGATTCCCACTGTGAGGCATGTAGGAGCAGGTGTACTGGTGTGGGGGTGCTTTGCTGGGGACACTGTTGAGGACACACTACAGCAGCAGTTTGCAGCAACATGCCCCCCCATTTGGTTTGCATGTAGCGGGAACATCATTCACTTTCCAACCGGAATGACCACAAACACACCTCCAGGTTATGTTAGAGCTTTTTTTAACGGAAATTTGAAGAGTGCTGCATTAGATGAGCGAGCCTCCAGAACTCACTTGGTCTGAACCCAGCTGAGGTTGTTTGGAATGAGAGTGAAGGAAAAGCAGCTAAAAAGTAGACAACAGCTCTGGGAACTCCCTCGAGATCGTTAGAAAACCAATACAGGTGACATTTTCATAAGGCTGAGAAAATGCCAGGATTGTGCAATGTTGTCATCAAAGCAAAGGGTGGTTACTTTGAAGAATCCAAAATTTAAAATGTATTCTGTTTTGTTTTACATTTGGTCGGTCATAGTTTCAATATCTTCAAAATTAGTGTACAAGTTTGAAAATCATAAAACATAAAGAAAAAACACTAAAGAAGAAGGTGTAATTAAACATTTAAGTGATTATGTAGAGGCCATGAGGCCCTGAGCCTGTGCTTATTAATCTGTCTGGTAACAGACTGGTACCAGGCTCAACAACATTTACCCAATATGTTTTTGCTTTGTTTTTTTTTGCATGTTTTAAACATCAAATATATTTAAAGATGTTTAATGACCAAACCAGTCCGAATTCCCACAGTGTATCCGTCAGCATGCAACTGAGCTGCTTCTAATAACCATTATTTCCAAAGCATGTCAGCCTTCCTCTTATTAAAGCCCTTCTTTTGGATACTGACCATTGACAGGTCTGCCTTTAGTTCAGCGTTGGCATTTCAAAGTAATTTATTGCTCAGGAAGCATAACATCGCATCATAGGTAGCTAACTGGTCTAAATAGCATAATGCTTTGCTCTCCTGTGAATATCTAGTCTCCCACTCAGTGATTCATTTCTACAGGAAGGCGCAGGTTCGTGTGCATTTAGGTGCAGTGGAAACCTAATCCATCAGAGCAGAGCAAGATGGGTGGGCTGGTGCTGTCTGAAAATATCCAGACACCTTTCTGACAGCTTCTGACACACAGGTTAGCAGCAAGATAAGCCGGGATAAAAACCAAAAAAACAATAGCTACATATCCAAAAATGAAAAAGCTGGTTTGTTTTAGAGCAGAAATTCTATTATGTTAAGAGGACCTGTAATTTGCCAATATGTAGTGTCACAACAATTCAACTTCCAATGACTCTACAGTAGTATTCTTGTCACTTTAAATCAAAAAATACAAACGATACCCACTTTCTAATTTGGTAATGTACGGACCTGGCATGAAAGCGGTTTTGTTTTTTTTAGCGCTTACTCACTAACAGATCTCTAATTGTCATATCAGATGTCTGCAGCAGCTCCAACACTCTCTAAGACTGAACAGAAGCATCTACTCTCTTTGTCCAGGCCCATCTGCTAATCCACAACACCAACTTCCTACTGCAATCAAACCTTTGTAAACTTCACAACATCGGCAACATGGCCGACTCTGCTGTTTTATTTCAACCTCCCTTTGACCACAAATAGGCCTAAATCGACCCAATTACTTAGTGCTTCCTTAAATGCTTGAACCAGTTGTACTGATACTCGTCAGCAATGGTTCTCTGATAGGTCTTCACTTCATCTGTTGTCTCCCTGTGAACGTTATCTGCTTTTACTTAGCAGAACGTTAGTACATATCAGAGTATCACATGAATTGAGGGGTAGCACGGAGAATTACTTGCATTATAGACCATTCCATCCTGTCGATGTCAGGCCTCTATTATTTTGTTTAGAAGATAGTTTTTTCATCAACAAACTGTAACATTTGAGCCATATTAGATTATTTTTTTATGAACACACAGCGAAGTGCCATCACACCACACAAATGCAGCAAAACCACTGAGAGACAGTGAGGGTGACAGATGAGACTCTCTTCTCTGAGTGGGTTAGCATATGGTAGCAATCAGGGAAAGTGAGGGTCTGTTGGCCCAACAGTAATTAGCAGCCGGCCTCATGTTCATGTTTCTTTTAATAGCTCAACACAGCCCAGTGTGGACTAAAAATAAACAGGGCAATTTGGGGCGGCGAGGAAGGCCGTCATTTGAGGGGTCTGACCTTTGAACCAGAACCAGAACCCATATAGAGGTGTTCATGTAGACCACCTGCACCCCTCTGGGTCACTGGGCAAAGAAGCCATTTTGTGTTTATGTTAGGGGTCAGCTGCAGAGGTAGGTCACTGCAGGGTAAACTAGATGTGCAAACAAACAATGTCTATTTATATCACAAGAAGAGCCTAAATGCTTGCTATGTTTTGGATGCAAGATGCAACAGTTGCACCGGCTGTTTGTATCTTCAAATTTAGCCTAGTTGTAATACAAGTCTTTGCCATGCAGAGACTTGTACATCTGCTATATTTCTTTTTGGATTTGTTTCTTTATTGGTGAAACAAGATTAAACTGAATGCTAGTTTAGAACTTAAAACAAGAAGACACCTAGAAATACCTCTACCCTTACTTTTATTAATGTATTCACGTATAGATGGCCAAACTATTGTTTTTTGTGGGAAATATCTTTTTAATATGTTCTATAAATGTGTCTTTAAACATTTTAGCTGCTTTCCGCTAAAAAAAATTTAATCAGGTCAAATATATCAGATTGACTCAGACAGACTTGATGCATTGCACAGAGATGTTTAATTCCCAATCCCCCTCCCCACCCATAAGTGTGTTTTCTCTAAATTACCATGGGAGGGGAATTCAAAGCCCTCAGCTTCAGTCTCAGACTCAGTTTCTCTGCACCGGTTAGTTGTCCGGCGCAGATGTTCACATCAGTCCAAGAACAACAAGAAAAACCTTTCACACCTGGCAACTCTCAAACAGAACTTGGCACCAAAGAACCAATAAGGTTGTCCTAGATTGACCCCTGACCTCTAGTGATGTCAATGATTCTCTTGACCAATTAGATGCAGAAAGCTGCCCTTGGACTTGCCTGGTCCCAGACACAAAGACAAATGATTCTATCACATTAAATGTTTTTTAATGGCAGACAGGGAGGCCAAATGTGGGTCTTTCACCAAAAGCCATATGTGCATTGCTCTGGTTATCATTCTAAATTAGACTCATTTGTAACCAATATGTGAATGAAATGCTAAACTTTGGCAAAGACGTGTAGGAAAATATCTTGTTTGTTACCTCAGCGGCAGCACACAAAAACAACAGAGTCACAATTTATTTCCTTAAGTCAATATCATTCCATCATCAACATGTTCTCAAAGTCGATTGACTATGAAAATAATTGGCACAGAGACACGGAATCATATTATGTGGCTTTGCCTATGAAGCAGATTATGGGCAATATGTTCTGACCTCAATCTGCCAAAAGAAACAGTGAGAGCAAGCCACACATCCAGAGACCTTGCTATATTTAAACCCACATTTGGACTCTATGCTCAGTGCCTACCACACTAAAGGCTGCTGCAGCCATTATCGAACCCAACACAAAGACATTGTCCCCGAGACTGCAGCTTCAAAGCAACAACAAGGTCAAACACTGTATTTTTAGTCTTTGGTTCTGGGCCACACTGTAGGGCAGACTAAATCTCATGTAATGCTCTGTCTTGATTATTTTCTACATATATGCGCACAGACCTGTGATCACTCAGCCATCCTCAACGAGGGATTTGTAAGACCCTTCACCTGGTATGGAGTGACCTGGTCATTCCTTTGGCCCCTGTCAGGAGTTTAATCCCCAGCTAAAGAGAAGAAAGACTCCTGTGCTACTTATGAAGCGTTTGTTCTTCCTGTCAGCCTTCAATTGAAGATAATAGTCTCTTTCAGATCTCGAGGGCCTGTGATCTGCCATCCATTGGAGGTTATGTTTCACCTGAGATTGGGAAGTGGGTGGGGGGCAAAAATTCTGTCGCAAATTCAACAAGGAATGCCTTGATATTAGTGTAAACACTGATTCAACATCAAAAGGTTAACAATGGATTAATTAAAGTAGCAGGTTTATTGTGTTGTGTGTATTGTGCAATCCCTGACACTGAGTGCCAGCACTGAGTAAAACAATATAATAACAAAGACATGGACTAAGAGAATGAGGCCAACAGGAGGATTCACGTTGAATGATACTGTTTAATGTGCAAAAGATATTTAATAAAGGTATTTAATAAAGATTGTGTTTTTTCACAAACGCAAACATATACTGCATCCCTTCCTCATCGCCACACGCGCAGTAAAAATGTTCTGGGCAGTAACTCAGTAACTCCTACCCAGCACTGTCTCTCCCTGGCCTCTCTTCTGGTACACCTGCGTCTAGTCTCACAATCAAATGGAAAATGTTTTCTACCTGTTCTGGCTTTACACTGCTTCTCATTCATCGCACACACAAGCACACACACACACAGACAGACACACACAGTCACACATAATCGCTGCTATGAAGTTAACCTGACGCCGGGAGCTACTTGAGGTTCAGTGTCTTGCCCAAGGACACTTCGACATATGACTGGAGGAGGAGGGAATCGAACCACTGATCTCACAATTGGCAGATGACTGCTCTTCCTCCTGAGGCACAGCTCCCAGTTGCAATTCTTTAGTGCAGCAGCTGGGCTCCAGTGAAATCTTCATGTGGGAAATTAGCATAAGCGGAGCCCCTCAACGGATTGTTGTGTCAGCGCACCATACCGAGATAATAATTCTCTAAATGCAGCTTGCATGTTGCCTCAGCTCTCAGGCGTTACACATGCAACCACACAACATGTAACACATCTCCCATCTTTCCTCCCTCCCTATCACTCCATCTCTCGCCGTGTCTTCTGCTACACTCACACTGTCTGAACTTTGGGTCAGTGCCTCATGTGGTGACAATGTGTGCACTGTGCTGTGGCGGTGGAGGCAGCAGTCAGTCTGTAAAAAGAGGAAGTGGTGCTGTATACCCCGGAGGAGTAGAGTCCTGGGGAAGAATGTTTATCCTGTCCACCGCCTTTGATCTTTTACTGTTAATCACTTCCTGCATGCTGTATATGAACTAAGCAGCTCTGCTCTGCAGTGCTTTGCCACCAGTAAGGCTGTAGAGGAAAAGAGGGGCAGCCATTTTGGAAAAAATAGACGGTTTAACTAGTGAAATCATGCAACGAATGTTCTGACTGAATGTTTTTGAAGTCGTCTAATTGTCTTTTGACATGGAACAGAATTGGAAACACAGGACACACCGAGTGGTTTGGGTTGTGGTGACAGTTTCTGGCCTTTATAATTCACAATCCCAGCCAGTGTTTCGAAGTCTCCAACCCTCAATCCCTCTGATGACACGAGGAAAGGCTCAGACTAGTCGTCTAGTTTTCTCTTTTCGTCCATGTGCCTCTTTATCTCTGTTGTGTCATTTTGTAGATGCACACCACCTTGAGTGCAAAGCCCCATGCACCTAACCCCTGCACATTTTAACCCCCAAACATCTGAGAGCATTCATACAGCTCTGGAATTCAGGGGGTCTAAACCCCACACCTGGCAACTGAAATTAAGATCTCCAACCAAGGACGTTCAGACTCAGCGCACAAACTCATCACAAACCAACGCTCTGTGTCTGACTTACACTGTGCATGTATAAAACATACATATGCCCCCCTCAACATACACAGACAAAAGACTGTGACAGGTTGAAAAGCACCCGTCACCTGCCATGGCAGTTGCCACTTGGTTACTTACTATGTGCCAGTGGGTGGATGCATCAATGAAAGACAGAGCATGAAAGCTTTTGTCTCTGAGTGATCGACGTGAATTACAGTTGCTACAGTAGATCGTACGTGTCATGAACTGCTATAAAAAAATTGTCATCACAAAATGAAGAGACAGGCAGGGAGGGATTTCTGGAGATTTTTTCTTTTATTCTTTTTCGGGTTGTATATATAGTGCAGTGTGTGTGTGTGTGTGTGTGTGTGTGTGTGTGTGTTGGGAGATTTGTTTTAAAGGTCTCTCCTATCAGTCATTCAGCAATGCCCTGCAGCCTGTTCTGAAACATACCTCCTGCTTGAATAGGCCGTCTTCTTCCTCACTCTCTGTCTCACACTTCCTAAGAGCATTCCATTAAAAAAAAGTAGAACTACAGCAGTAGAATCAGGGATCGTTGTTACTTCACCGTTCTTTTACTCTCCTGTATTTCCAGTAGCCATGTCTGAAGACAGCAACTGATATGGCATTGTTTAAGCCTGTAATGCAAATGCTTCAAAAAGCTTTCTAGCAATGGAACACAGCACAGATTCTCACAGATATACTTCTAAACACATAAATCAGGGGTCCATAGGATGTGAGAATTCCTCGGGATTTCAAATAACCACAGAAACCACAAACACAGCCTTGCACAACATGTGAGTTTACCATCCTGAGTTGCTCCTCTGACTCATTCTGTTTGAGTGTGAGGTTTTCGTCTGTGTGTTTTCCCGCCGCTGTGTGTGTGTGTGTATATCTCTGACGGGGCTTGCGTGACTAGTGTGTAGTGTGAGCAGACAGGGGAAAGGTTCTGCTCCTGCCTAAGGGAAATAGCAGTGTGTGGTGTACATCTAAACTCTTTTAATCCCACAGAAAGTTTTAAAAGGCCATGTAAAATATAAAGCCCCTCAAGTAGCTGCACACAGGCATTGTCATAGTGTAACTTGCATGAACACCGAAGTTTCCACTTGAGACACCACGTCAAACAATTATAAAGACACAATCTATATTTTTAGATCAAGTTTCAAATGTTTAAAAGTGCGTGCAGTTAACTGCCTGTCTCACTACTCATCACAACAGGTTTCAGCAGCTGTCTGCTTTGTGCCGCAGCTGAGGTGAGTCAGACCATGCAGTGAAGGGTGACTCACTGCTTGTCATAGAGCAAAATATTACTTAGAATTGTAATCAGTATTTATTTAGTGAAACTTACCTGAGCATGCATGTTTTTTCCCAAGTGCTGCACATTTGGAAATTTGAAATTGAATGCACAACTAGAAGCTCTTCTGTCTAACCACAGCCATTTGCTGTTGGCTGCACGGCAGCTTCACTGGAGCAGCTGGGGGTTAAGTGTCCTGCTGGAGGGTAGGCTGCCATTTTCCTTGATTTCAGCAAAGCTGGTCAAGAACTTTAAATCAACCTGACTCACTTGGGTTAAAAGTAACAGAGTTGATTACAGTGAAATTAATGGTAACGAACATTAGAATTTATTCAAAGCAGATTATAGGATTTAAAGAACACTGTCATCACCGATTTAAATTCCAATTTTATAATCGAGTAATCCAAGCCTGATTAACAAACAATCAAAGAAAGAAAAACAATCAACCCATCTTGTTGATAATGTCTAACTTCAAACTAGTCATTTAAATAATTTAATTAATAGTTTTAGACGAGTCAAAGGGACATTCGGCTTAGTTAAAATCTACCGCAGTCGTGGTACGAACTGTGTCAGAATGTGTTGCGACACTATCATTCAAACATGATCTTCGTTTGCATGTTAGCATGTTAGCATGGCAACTCCTGCAAAACACCACCTACACAATAATGTGACATGCTGAGACATGTAGCTAGCATGGCTAAAAAGCAACATGGAAACACGGTGAAAGCAGAACTTTGTTTTGATCGCATGCTGCCAGAGCTACACAAGCTTTGCATTGACTATTATGACCATAGAAATCAACAAATAATGCCACATTTTAGTTGCATCTTTGGTGCTAAGTAGTTGTGGTGTTTCTGTACTGCAGCTCCCCAGTAATCACTTGTAAATCAAAGAGTGTGGGTAGTGCTGTGGTGTCATTTTTGGATTTTCTGTTAATGTTGTTTGTGTTTTTTATTTGCCTGTTCAAATGTGGCAGATGTCGCTGCTCACGCTAACTACACGGTTTTCTTCTGTCCAGACAAACCAGCATTGCTGCTATTGGAACAGCGGCAAACAATACTTACTGAGCACAGCGCTGACTTTTATTATCAACAAATTAACTGTACATCAAATTTGAACTTTGTACACACTTCAAAAGGGTGGCACAGAAAGGGGTGTAGTCCAGGTAGCCCGAAGCTATAGGATGGGACTAAAAGAAGGGGTGTAACAGAGATGAAGGAGGGTGAAAGACAGTGGGAGGAATGGGGGAGGCACCCTGCTGGTTCCCAGTCTAAGTGACAGAGTGACAGGTGGAGGGGGTTGGCCCGTGTGTGTATTTGTGTGTGTCCCTGTGTGTGGAAGCAAGCAAATGAGGGAAAGGCTCTTGGGGGTTCACCTGTTCCACTCATGTCCTGACAGGTCCCCCTTTTGCCAACGGCCCTACTCCCCAAGCCCAACCACTGCCACACAGCCCTTACACAGCACCCAACAGTTTTTTTCATTTCATCTCAGGGTTCAATCTGGTCAATGTAGCTCCCTTATGCTCCCGTCCACGGACGGATGTGTGGCAGCTTAAAGATTCCCATCTGCTGTCCTTGACTCTGTGCCAGAGGAGCTGGGAATGGCCGTCTCTGCTGCAGGAAGTTCAGAGTACAGAGAACTGTGAAGGCTTTTCGTCCTGGTTTGTTTTCCATGCTCAGGCGAAGAGAGAAATTATATGATGTTTGAGTTGGAAGCAGTGAAGAGTATTGATACTTTGATACTTACCACTGCTGCTGAAAGAACAATTCTTTGTCCATCGTTTGTTTGGGATTATTTCTCAGATCTGTTTCTGCATGCTTAGTGCAACAGGTTTCCATTAATAAAATGTTTTACCTTTCAAATTAAAAAACACCCAACCTCTTCAATTTTGATTTAGATCTCTGTTAAGTTTTGCTTTGGTTATGTTGTTTAAATTTATGGTGAGGTTTTGGTGGTGGTTTTACTTTCTTTGCTCTAAAAAATGCCACCCTAGTTGCGCCTACAGACTCTGCTCTTTTTGTACATATCAGATAAAAAAACAGAAGTTTTATTTTTACACAAAACAACAAATTAAGCTCAGGCTGCAGTTTGTAACGTGGAAACACCTGGGGTCCCGTTTATGCTTGTACTTGGTCTAACTTTCCTTAAATAAACGTATGAGTGTGAATATTGAGAAAATCCGTATAACTCGATATTTCGTATTAACTTGCTGCAGCCGCTCTTTCTGCGTGGAACCCACCACGACCCCCTCATCCCCCCCCCTCCCTGCAGCAGACAGGGAAGTGGTGGCCTGGTGCCAGCAAACACAGAGCTTTTGTTTGTGGGATTCAGCCTCAGGTGCAGTTGACCCCTGACCTGTGAGCCTGCAGGTTGAACAAAGGGCCATTAAGGGGAGTTGGTCATGGCTCCACTCCAGAACGACTGAGACAGAGAGGTTTACAGAATGTGAGCAAAGGGTCAGGACTTTGGCTGGAGAAAGACATGACTACACATTGTTTAACCTTAATAAATAATACATGCTCTGAAACCACTGTTAATGTCAGCGCCTTATTTAGAGTTGTTTTTGTCTGTTTTTTTTTCAAAAACCAGAGCATTTACTTTAATGCCAATTTTTGACAACTTTTTTTTTTTCAGTCCTACTTTATTTGTACACACATGTCCACTTCTGAATGATTAAGAAGTTGGAGAGATATCTCTTTAATGGTTAAGACGGTTGACTTTTAATTATTCTATTAATCTTCCAAGGAGCAGTAAAGTCACTTAATAGAGACAAATCAGGAGCTATAGTTATAGGTTGCACACAGTTTAGAGGAAGTCTATATTGCTAAAATAAAATAATGTATTTTGTCTCCACTTTCTAACCTTTGTCAATTCGCTGGTGCTTCTGAGGGACAGCTGTGCATCAAACAGGTGCTGACAGTCACCATCAACACTTGTGAATCCAGACCATGTCCCCTCCGCATCATGTGATCACTGAAACAAGGTTCCCTTGGAAGTATCCTCTTGTCCCCATGTCACTGCTATAACAAAGTAGAGACAGAGGCTCCTGTCCTTTGGGCTATAGCTGGTGACAGGTTTTCTCTGACAAGTTTCTCAGATTCAACAGCAATGCACAATACCTTCAGTCTCTCGTGGGTACGGGGCAAACAATGGGGTCACTCAGTAAGAAAAGGTTGGGATCCTGTATACTGACTGCCTATACACCTGAAGCTGACAGGTGGCTGGTGGTCAGGGATTCTGGGAACAACATAATACGAAATCTGCACTATTTGAACATTACTGTTAATGTTTAACATGTTAATCCAGTCTGCAGTGGACATACAGTACTGTATGCACATATACAGTCCTCATCCAGCTTCCAGCCTCCTTCCTCCTTCTTTCTGGCTCAACACTGCCACCCAGTGATCTCACCCTGAGAAATACTCACTCAGTCATCGTCTTTAGTGCTGAGGCCTGTTAGGTAGACAACATGACCTCACTGCCAGGGAAATACATAGGACAGGAGGGATTTTCCATTGCACCATGGAGGAAGTATGCACAGCCCCCCTCTCCTCATACTATGAGATAACAAAGAAAAAAGTGTTTGACATATTCAGAAAAATCTGCAGTAGGCACATCTGAATCCATCGAAATGTATTTCATAGGTGTTTTCTTTTGTGTCAGTGCTTCCCTGATTTTCTTAAATATTTATCATCAGCAGGTTCTTTTTCCTTTCATTATGAACACCAAAAAACAAGGTAGACTTCTAAACGCATCCCTAAAGACGAAGGCAGGGTTTTGTCTCTGTGCAAACTGTAATCTCTAATAAAGTATACGATGGCAGGCGCCTAGATCAGAAAGTGGCATAGCGAGGCAGTGAGTCTGTTTTTATGGCTTTGGTGTGTTGAATAAAGGATAAACATTTCAGTGAGGTGTGTCAGAGGTGACTGAGACAGAAATTACTGTTAATTACTTCAGTCTCTTCAATCACTAAAGGACAATGGTGTTAACAAAGATAGTTAGAGGAACAAATTATACAACACCTTAAGGCTTTACTCTAGAGGAGAATAAAAACAAAAAAAATTGTATTAAAGGCAAAATCCTCATTTGGACAGAAAAGTACAGTAAGTAAGACATGAAAGTCATTCAAGAGGCTTTCAGCATTTTACCGCTTCATTACTGGTTCTCCTGAGAAGGTGGCGGTCAAAATAGTGATGTAATTAGTAATGGGGAGGAAACAGGAGCTGGGGGGGGGGCATCACACCTTCTGGGGATGTGAGAAACTGTAGGTGAACATGTTTGAATAATTCACAGTAGATGACAGTAATGCTGCTGCTTTTCTCTCTGCCCCTTTACCTGTAGAACAGAGTCTGAAATGTACGTTCGCATGAACACACAAACACACCCTGGTGTTTGAAAATCATTAAATAAGCACATGACAATCATATTACATTTGTGTTTTAAACTGTTTGAGTTTCCACATTTCATTTTGTAAATCTGCACAATGCATAATATGCTGTATGCTGCTATTATAATAAAAAGGGACCCTATAACTGGCAACAGGGGAGGACAAATGTGAAAGACAGACACAGTTAGCTGCTAGCTGGTGAACTTAGAAACCACAGAGCGACATGTTTTTTCTCAGAAGTCAATACAGAGCTAACAGAAGAGTGAACATTAGACTTATAACATTACTCCAAATGGATTCACCTCATTGTCAGAATTATGAAAAAGTTTTTTTACTGGCACGTTTATTTTATCACCTTCAAAGATGATGTCACTGCGTTGTGTTTATTTTACAGCTTGTTATATATTAATTCAGCTAATCCTCAATTAGTCACCAAAAAGTGCTATTTACAGGGATTAGCTGTCTTTTTTTCAAACCTTAGAACGTTGCGTCTTCGCATCGGAAACACAGTCACATTAAATCAAAAACATATCGTAACATTTTTTCGTGGTCTGTGCAGTGTTGATCCACTTCTACACGTCGTGAGGGTTGGAGGTTTTGGGTTTCTTTCCAGTGTGCAAGAGGAACCAGAAGCCTGCTCGAATGTGCCCTAGCAGTTCTGTGTATACAAGACCATGTGAAACCTGATCATAATTAATAATTCATGACAACTCTGAAAACCCTTTACCGCTCCCTATTAGTTCCTCTAGACCTCTGGCCTAACACTACTTCGGAACATCTTGAAAACAAGAGAGCGTGTCTCTCTCCCGGCTTCACTAATGTGCATCACTGCCCTTTCCCGTGACTAATGTCAACGTCTATATGTACTTTATATGTCTGCTGATGAGCTGCAGCTTCACACATTTCTCATCATGATTACTCTGCTATGCCCAGGACAGTAGGACAGCTGTATCAAGTACTGTGTCTGTCAATGCCGCTCGGCTACACTTTGTCTCCAGTTTCTTAATTAATGTTTGCATCTTTATCCAGCTAGAGCGGAGGTATGAACCCTAGCTGACAGGAAAGAGGTTGCTGGGGTGCTAGAGGTGACAAATGAGGCCGCTGATAAATAATGCACACAGTACACTTCAGCGTGTGACTAATCCAAAACCTTGACATACATGAGATGGCTTAGCTCAGATATGAGCTTTGACACCTCCCACGCTCAGGTGCTTCCTATCCACTAAGAAGCATGTTGTGAATATGTTTGTTTGTGTATATGTCTCCAGGATTCCAGATTCAGCAATCTATACAAGAAAAAGTTCTCTATGATCACAAGAAAATTATATGTTCAGTTGGCTGGGGACCGAGAAACCAGTTGTGTCCTCGAGTGTAATAAGCAGAAAGAACAACAAAGAGAAAACTCGAACATTGCCTTAAGCACTGTGAAAACTTAATGAGCTGAGTTCATCTCAGGTTAATTTTTGATTACATTGCATGCCGATGATAGCACTGAAACACATAAATCACCACACCCACAGCCCTCCTGAACATTTAGTTTTTGTTTGCTCAAGGTTGTAATTCAGTAACACTTTCACCTAAAATTAATCGCTAAAAACATAATTACGCCCTTTCTCACACCACTGAATGACACTGACATTGAGTTCCCATTATGGCACAGTTATCCCCGCTCATTCTACCACCTGCTGGAATGTAGGATTCCCTTGATAATTGGGGCAATTAGAGATTCCCCTGCTCCACTATCACTGATTGTGGAAGCACTCTGCTATTAGTATTACACAACCAGATGAAGTAGACTCACCTCCGGGTCTACAACAGGCTTATCTCAATTATCATATCGGCTTGCCTCAGTTGGACTTTTGCCTGAGCCAATATGCAAGAGCTGTGACATAGCTAATGTAAATTACTAACAAAAAAAGACTAGGGCGATTACAGCATAATGTTTACTATCATGAGGCGAATGAGTATGCGCATATGTGAAGCTGTAACTATATACTATTTACCCGATGTAACACAAGTCGGTTTTAACCTGTACATATGCGCCGATATCACATGACTCAGAGGAAATGTGTTAATTCACCTCTGTTGTCACTTCAGCTCACAAAGGCGATGATGACAACCGAAATTTGAGAAATGAACGGGAAATGCGACAGTAGGAGTTACACTCCTCGTCTGTCCTGACAAAGTATTTAGTCTTTTGCCCCTTTGACAGCTGATGGCATTCATTTCCCTTTGTTTGTCTGGAAGTCGTCACCGACACCCCCCCCCCATATTCTCACACGCCTGACTTTGCTTTTATCAGGAGGTCCTTCCTTTGTATTTAAACTGACAGCACAAGATGAATACTGCTCACACACCTTTTGCTCATATTTTGGGCCACCTTGTTGATGCTTTGGGTTGGGAACCACTTCAGAGAAAACGACTGGAAGATGACATGGGAGTGAAAAAACACAACGGGAATACTATGAGTGATACAGTTTGAACATGACCCAAACCGAAAACAAACATGAGATATTTAACAAAGAGCTCAGGCCTGGGTAGCAGCTCAGGGGTACCCCTTGGTTCCAGTGTATCAGCCAAAGCTCTTGTTTTCCAGTACACAGTGACAGAGACAGCAGACGCAGTAGGTAAGTGTTTGTGTCGGGCCAAGCCTAAGCCCCTTATACTCTGTTAGTCCCTTGACGTCTACTCAGGTTCCTCAGGTTCTCAGGGTTGGACCTGTGTTCTTCTCTACGCGCGCTAACCATGACACTGGCCCTTAGTGCCCACAGACACAAACAGTAATTGTACCAGATTCACACAAACAGGCACATACGCACAAGTCACACACACACACTCAGTGTAACACCCCTCCCTTTGCATAAAGAGCATCCCAATGGAATGTAGTGGTGTTCGTGTCTGACGCCACGCTAAGCCACCTCAGTCCTGCTGAGGAGTCTACTTTTGCAAGCCCTGTCGTCTGCGTCTGGCCATTACAATCATGAGAAAATCACTAGGTGCCTGTGGGGCACATCTCCCAGGTTACAGGTATGCCTGTTGACACATGCCAAATCCCCCTCTTTCTCCCAGGTTGGCGGTGAACAAGCTGGAACGCCCTGTCTAAACCGCAGACATCACATAGGCCGCTGAGCAGGGCAGGACATGTCGGGTCACGTGACGGGACCACTGGCTGAGGCGATGCCTTGTAAACATACATGAGTGCAAACCTGCGCGTTGTTCCGTATTTGCATGCGTGCATGGACACAAGCATGCTCGCTGATTTGCCAGGTAAGGTGCTGTTGCCCCGGAGGCTCTTTGGGGCCTATCGTCAGCACAGTTGTGCCTGTTCAAGTCGAGCTGTTGATGGATGGGAGTGCTGGCACATTCCTCTGACAGGTGATGGGAGCAGCTTCATTTGATCTGCCTCTGAGTGCAGAGAGAAGGGGCAGAACCAGATAAAATAAAACTCCCTGACATACGTCTCTGGTGACAAACCTGTGAGGCGGTAACAGGTAGACCTACAGTAGCTCCTGATGAGGACACAGATATGAGTTAACAAATGCTCAGGCAAAGATAATTATTTTACCATTTTATGGTATTTGTACTAAACAAACTTATACATTTTATTATGAATAAAATGAAAAGGTGATACCATGGTTTGAATGAAGGAGGAACTCCGAACGCTCCTTTGAGAAGGACACAACCTCCCCCTGAAGGCCTCCCCTGAGACTTAACACTCTATACATTCTGTTTTCTGAACATCTCTCTACTAATTAACACACTTCTGTGACTATTCCTGCTGTGGGTCTGTGTGTAGTGGCACCGAATGACTGTTCTAATGTACTGTAAGCTGTTAATTCTTCAACAGTTCAGAGTGGTTTATGGAGTGCCGAAAGAGTGTCCTGCTCAATTCACAAATGATTTAACCAATCAAACAAAGACAACACAGAGAGATAACCACACTGACCAGAAGGAGTTCAGCACCACTCATCAGGGGTCACAGTTCCACAGAGGAGATGCCTTGGCACTAGATAACCACCTGCCACCTGGGCCTGAACCTGGTGACAAAAAACAGTAACAAGCACAATGTGCGTGTCACTTGGGATTTCATGGTGCACATGGTCACTGGACCACCGTAAGCACGTAAGCAAACGCCAAAAACTGTGCAAGAACTGCACCAAACCTGTGACTCTGACCAGATTCTTGTTTTATTCTTCCGATATATCTCCACCCTTTTCAGTTATTGTATGTTTCGGAGGGTTTCTCCCTTCAGACATCATTTTAACGGGACTGATTTGATCAGTCGAACGCTGTTTTTCCTCAATAAAATCCTTTTGTTTTGCGCTTTATTTTGGTACATTGCCTCGATAAAGCTCCTCCCTATTAGATGAAATAAAAAATTTCAATGATGTTTTGCGGGCCTATTTTAGAAGAAGTGATGCAAACCCAAGTCATTACACTAGGAAGTCACTACTGCCTCCAAGCATCACAGATGAGTATGTATGGTTGTATGGATCAGGAGATACTGTGGCTCTTCCTTTATTTACTTCTTGGCTCTATCACTTCTGTTGTGAGCTACTGTTGTTTTACTTCGCTCGCTCATTCTGTGCAAGTTGCTGGTACACCTGAGTTTCTTTCTTTTTCCATGAATTTCCGGATTGTTCCATTGGCTTTCTTAGCATAACGTCTCTGATCGCTTTCCTCCCTTTTTACAGATTTTATTGGCTTGCTAATTTATTCTTGCACTATCAAGTGAATGTTGTTTGAAACTGGTTGATCTGACAAAAAGGAACGTTGAACATTTGTTTCATGTTTTCCCTTTGTATTCAGTACACAGAAACCAAATAAGGAACTGCCATGTGTGACTGTAAACAATGCTCCTAATACGTTTTAAAGAAGCTGCCTGGCAGAACAATGACATTGAAAGAAAGTTACACTCTTGAAGAGGTGAAAATCAATCCAACAATCATATTTCCTTGAAAACATTTTGGCAGACGTGCGGGTATAGTTACAGTCCCCTCATATTACAGTAAGTAATTCACGGACTTAACCAGCGGCATCTCACTGTTTCACTGGACCTGTGACATTGCAATATTCTCCTGTTTATTTTCAGTTATGCTTGAAACCACACTGTGTACATCACAGTAAACCCTTAGACTATCAACCACAAATGCAAACAAAGCCACAGTGCATTATATACACCTTAATAACCCCTAACCCTAACCCTCTCAGAAACCATGATATCCTTTAATGTGGGAAGAAAATGCAGGTTTTGTGATTGAAATGCTACATTTGATGCAAGTATTTGTTTTGCCGCCATGGTGACTAAATCCAGGCGTAGGAGGAAACAATAACAAGCTTGGAAACAGGAACAGGGAGATTCAAATGATCAGGTTGGTATTATCAAAAACCAACTGGATGTAACTGCTATCACAACATAGCTGGCATGTACTGTATAATACCCACCGTGCCAGAAAAAAAGGAATGTATGTTAGTACTGGCATATCTATCAGCACAAGCTCTACGTGTTTGCTTTCCACTTGCAGGTATCTGTCATTCTCCTGCAGCGACACAACAAGCCGACTGCCTGTTGCCGAGAACGTTCACACCCCTGAAGGAGTATTACATTTCAAAGCCAGGCTTGACATGCAGACAGGTAAGATCAAGTCTGAGGCAATATAAGGTTCTGTGGTATGGAATGAAAATTAAAAAAGGGTCTATTTCCTCATCAAACGAACTACCTATTTGATTTTTTCAGAGGCGTTTAATTAATTCTGCTCTCTTGTGACACCAGTCTTTCTGGTGTGTGAGGCTGCTGCATTACACCCAGTCCTTGAAAACAAGGATGTCTTGTATTTCCTGTTGCCTAGCACGTCATCTTCCTGTTACCCATGTACTCAGATGCGTTCACATGCGTTGGGGGACCGAGGTGGGTGTCAGCTTGTGGGGGGAAGGCGGTTCAGCCACTGATTTCCAGGTTCCCGAGCAGAACCACAAACCCTGCATCCCCCGTTCTGCTCAACCCTGCAGAGGCTGATGCCAGATTCAACACAGCATCCATGAAAAGAACACAAACTCACACTGTTCTCCTCTGCGTGGCCTGCAGCGGTTTTGCAAGACATTTGGTAGAAAATCCTTGTTTATATCGCAACTATAACACAGTAGATCTACAAAGAGAAGTTCCAACCCACGCCAGAAACACTCAAAATGTTACTGACCACCTTCTAAACACTGAAATTAAGCCTCATTGCAACGTAAAGGTTCGGGGCCATGGAGGTTTGGCTCAGCCTGAAGAAAATGTGTTCATATTTTTAAGCGCATAAAATGCATTTTCATATTAAGTCTGAAATTTGTGTGGAATCAAATGAAAATTTTACACAGCTGACTGCACAAGTATTCAGGTATAAATCATGTCTGTAAAAATGTCTAGTATTTGAGTTTATACGTCAGGTTGTAAGAGGCTAAGGAGGGCTGGTCCCCTCATGTCCCTGCTCCCTCACGTCCCCCTCCATAAACCTTCAGCACGCCTCCCAGTCTAAGCACTGCCACTCTGTAATTGTGGAGAAACCACAGCACACAGCCCCATATATAAATACCCTATTCTCCCAGCCTTGTCAAAATAAAGGTTGTGTGGGGAGAAAGAAATAGGAATTATTTTGGTGGCCCTCTCCCCCACTTTGGAGCTATTTCTGTGCAAACTCTTTACCTTTTGGTGAAGCTGCATAGTTGTATGATACATGAAGACAAGAACGAGGAGGTCACTTCCTTGTTAGAGTTATTTTAGAGCACAGGTCAACATAAAGAGAGCTAAAAATAAGACGGTACGTTGTGAAGGTTCCAAAACTTAATTAGGTTTTTACCCCAGAAATATGTTTACACCAACTCGCTGGCATTTCAGACACTACATTCAGGTGAGCTGATGTGGCTGTGTTGAAAAAAATCCTTCCCTCGACACGGAAGGAGATACTGAGAGCTCTGTAAGGAATTGCCGGAGTTATGTACACATGGCAGCCTGCTGACATGCAAGTCTGCTTTGATCTGTGTTTTTAGTGTGTGGCGACTTCCTCATTGTGTTTGCCAGCTTCACCTGTCTGTGTCTGCAACAGGTCATGTCTCCTCTGAACACACAAAAATGCTTCAAAAGAGCTGTTGTCACCTGCCGAGCGTGGCGTCTCACCAGACACCGAATTGAAAACTCTTGAAACCTAACTTCCACGTATAATAATAATAAGAATAACAATAGTTGTTTCATTCTAAGTGCAGAAAGTAAATAAATGAGAAGCAAAATAATGCACCAACAGCCAAAGTTGAGTTCAAGAACCTTTTAGTGAGTGCATAACTTCTGACTTCTCACCTGACATCGGAAACATATGCATATAAACAGCTAACAGTACAATTTCAGATTTTAATAATAGGTCAGTTATTAATAGAAAATTAGCTCATTTGTGTATTTATTTTAATGCAATTTTTAAAGTAGTACAAGGAAATTGCAAAAAAGTGAAGTGAAATACAATTTTACCAAAATATCTAATTTACTAAAACAGAGTTGTTTATTGTCACAACATAGGCTGCAAATACCAAAGTGTCTTTTTATGTTTTCAATGTTGTTGTTTAAGGATAGTTTAGAAAGATCTGAAACATATGCAGGAGTGCAAGACAAAAACAACTCAGAGGAAACTGACCCTGAATTTGATCCTATGCTAACTCTTACATAAATGTTTTTTTCTGCTGTCTCGTTTACTATGCATGTGTTGTCCTGCTGCCAACCTGCCACAACAAATTACACTAAAGTTCAGTTACCAAAACTGTTCTTTATACTGTATTTTACATGTGTTTTCTACCAGAAACACTGAATCCTGCTCTGCTTTAAAAGTCTGAATCTGAATATACAGAATGAGACGGACTAAATAATAAAATTATTCATGAGTTACTGGAATAAAGAAATCTGTCTTTTCAGAGACAACATTTCCATCAAGGGCTTAGCAGTCCTCCTCACTCTCAGCTCAGATATCAAGGCAGCTACCTCATCGTGAAATCGATTGGGCCTTGGATTGTTTTTAGCCTTGGATGTCTTATTCTTTGTAGACAGGATGTAATACAGGAACATATGGCGTGTACATGTCTTTATGAACATGCACACATTGCATCTTTCACACATATTCTTTCCTTGCTCTCTGTCTCATACACACACGTGGGCAGGCAGCCATGGGAGGAGGGAATGTGAGGAATGCTCCAAACCCCGGGCTGGTGTTCTGACTCGTCCCAGACTTCATGCCGTCACCGCCGGGGTCTGTGGCCAGACCTCCCTGTGCCAGACCCACTGGCTCCAACACCCGCCCAGGCCAGCCGAGCTGCAGCTCGCGACCCATAATTAACCAGCAAGCCGCACTGCAGCACACATCCCTTCCCCCTCCCCACACCCGTACAGCAGGGGCCCCTAGGAAACTCATATGAAAAATATATGGCCTCATACTGCAACATGTAGATGAGGATGCTCCAGAGGAAGTGGTATTGACAACGTATGTATGTGTATTAGCTGTGTTATGTGTCAGCGCTGTCAGCCATTTACTTTCATGAGTGTCATGAATTCCCTGGTTGCAGTTTAGCATGTGATCTGTAACACATAATTACAGCCAGTAAGACACTCTTGGCAAAGATCAAAGTTGCAAAGCTAAATGGTTTTCTGCCGATTTTTCAAACTTGAAGCACGAGAAAACAAAAGAACAGTGCCTTTTGATAAAGAAGAGGTAAGTATGTGTGCATCTTAGCGTGTATTAGAAATAATGCCAGGGTGCCTGTAATTCTCCCAGACTGGCATAATTACGGTCGAGACGTCTAGAGATACACCTGAGGAGTAAGCAGTGATCATCTTCATTCTTCCAAAGTCTGCTCTCCTGTTCAGGCAGGAAAGACTTTTATTCCAGGTGAGGTTTCTTCAGATCAGCCAGAGGGTCTTGTTAAGGAATCTTATACCAGCCAAGTATGGTATGAATGAGCGTTAGTGATAAACCATGACAGAAGTGCCCAAGGAAAATGATTTATCACATTAGCTTACATCGAATGCCAAACCAGACTCAAACAACTTTTGATTACCTGCCTTAATTTTAATATATGGAAAAGATTTGGAAAACAGCTCCAAAGAGTGCTAGGCATAAAGTTCTAAAGCTTCTTCCATGCCTGCTCTTCCCTGTCAGAGGAGCCTCCTTCCCGCTGATGTGGGGTCAAGGCTTGTAAATTTAACAGGGCTTCCTCGAGGAATACCTCATCCTTTGAAAGAGAAACAGGAAAATTACACGGTGAACAGCCCACTTGGTTTTTCACCCCCTTTCTTGCACTGTAATTTGCTTCTGGAGCAGGTCGGCCTAAAATAACCTTAACCTAATATTCACAACACAGGGAGACTTTGAGAGATGCTGGAGGTCTCCCCATGGGTGGCAGTGGTGCGTTCTGTGTCTGTGGGCGTTAAGACATTGTTTACGTGCTTACCTCTCTCAGTTACTTCAAAAGCATCTCAAAGCGAGTTACTCATTTGAGCTCCTATATATAAAACATACCGTAACGCAGTTTAATTCTATACATGTTCATCCGGGCATCTGATTTTTCGCAATTCTAAATACAATGAGTCATGTTTGTGTACAGTAGGTGTGATGTGGTTTATCACTGAAATACTCAGAATATACATCAGTGTCAGTGTCTTGGCAAATGGATTCACAATCCTGTTTCAGCATTATTCTCTTAGTCTACAGAGCTTTACCAGAAAACCACTAAACCCAATTGATGGGCATCAAAAGAGAAATGCCCATGATCTCACTTGAACCAAAGTTTCCTACAGGCAGGTTTCTCATTAATCTGAGGCTCTGCTCTTCTGCGTATCCTCATCGTATTTCCATGATCAGCAGCCATGACGCCCCAGATGTTTATACAGGCTTGGTTAGAAAGGGATCGCCTCAATCTCAGCTCCAGTATGTACTCTTTACATACAGTGACTCCATGAATCTGACAGTGATTTATGGCTTAGGATTCAGGGGATTTGCAGTTGTTTGCTCTTATTGTTCAGTATAAATTAGAAGAATTGTTGTCAATACAAAGCGTGTCTACTAATTATTTTATTAGTTGAAGGTTATAATGAAAGCGTAAAGTGGATGGTGTCTGGTAACGGGACATAATAGAGTTTAATAAAGCATTAAATACACAGGACACACCACACGTGTGCAGGCAGAAATGTAAAGCCTGCATTTCCTCATAAAAGCACATGTATTCGCATGCACACATACACATAGAAGCACTCACAAGCTTAACCACCCAACACTCACACACACACAGATACAGGCACCACACACACACACTACTTCTCATATGAATTATCGTGGGTGGCGCTGGACCGGTAGAGGGTTCTGTAAATAGCTTGGGAGCAACCCCTCCATTTAAGCGACCCAAATTTCCTTTTCTGAGGTCTGCTGCATGGGCTGGAAGTGCTGTGCAGCAAGCCTCCAGTCAGACCACAACGGCCACGCTGACAGCACTTCACAGGGACTTCGGCATGGCAGGGGTGACCAGATGGCCCTCCTCGCACATCACGTGGGCACACAGATCCCTCACACACAGACACACACCTCATGCGTGCATGTACTACGTGCACCGGTGCATTAAGCCGTGCATCCATGCACTCCCATCTGTGGATATATACATACGCATGAGTCTGTGAGTATGTCCACACGCGCACAATGTGCTCCTATGCTTACAAGGATATTCACAAGAAACATCACACACATCCATGCACACAAACCATGCAATTATATTCTGTCACAGACACTGTCAGGAGAGAGATGGTGGGTGGGAAGAAGGGAGGATGTGTGTGGTGCATGTTTGTGAGTTTGGTTTGTATCTGTGTGTGTGTGTGTGTGTGTGTGTGTGTGTGTGTAGGAGGCAATCAGAGTGCTTTACTGTTTGAGTTAAAGCATTTGTGACAGTGGTTGGTATTATATACAGGTCCTTCTCAAAAAATTAGCATATTGTGATAAAGTTCATTATTTTCTGTAATGTACTGATAAACATT
>JAUMHF010000011.1:5069546-5130500 GCA_032359275.1 Microctenopoma steveboyesi | reverse complement strand
AGTCTAATGTTTATCAGTAAATTACAGAAAATAATGAACTTTATCACAATATGCTATTTTTTTGAGAAGGACCTGTATATGTGTGTGTTTGAGTGTTTGTTGGGAGGGCAAAACTCCGCGGATAAGACATGTAAAAACACTGAAATCATGAGGTCCTTACCACCACTACCACATTTCACTTCAATTTCATGGCTTATGCACTTCAGGTACGCTGTACATGGCTTAAGTTGCAACTCCACCATTTGTTGCAACAGATTTCTGATTACTGGCACTTAAAAACTGAAATGGTATCCAGGAGCTATGAAATGTTGCATTTTATTCAGGAAGTACTGACTCTGCTGAAGGAACGAGATGATTCATGTGGTGCTGAAACAACGTGACAAGTGTAATAAATTAGTAATATGAAAGGAAATGATTTTACTTGAATCCCAGCTATTCATAAATGATTTTTCAGCAATAATGTCCAGAAGGAGCATACTGACTAGTCTGGACCCCTGGGGGAGGTTTGATGACTTGCTCAAAGGCACGTGAGCAGCACTATGTCTTCCCTGCTACGAGTTTCCCAGATGCGTTATGGATTTGAACCAGGGAAGTTCCAGCCTCCCTCAACTTATGTCGAATTAAACTGTGGTGGCTAAAATGGTTTTTGGCTGAGAAACAAATTATACAAACATGGGACTTTATCGACGTTGTAAGTTTAATGCATACACTTTCAAGATGTTAAAGCCTGATCTGAATGTACAGAGTTTTTTAAAATATGCTTTCCATACATTGATGCCACTGACAATTTCTTTATTAGCTGGTGTTTACAAGTAATTTGAAGCTGTAATTACGCCATGGCAGTGCCAATAAACAGTTAAAGTGCTGTTCTCTGAGGTTATTACACCATATCATGCACAGCATCTCTGCCAGGGAACACAAAGCACTTACTAGAAGCACAAATGAAGTATGAGAAAGAGTAAAACATGAGGGTTTGGGCAGGAAAAGAAGGAGCAAAAACAACAGTGACTACCACACATCTCTCCTTCAAAAGCCTTTTGTTTGTAGTGGAGCGACTGAATGTTGCCATTCACAATCAGCCATTTTTACCCGGGACAATATTTTATGAGCCCTTCAGAGAGGACCTTTCGCTTCCTTTTCCTGTGGTTTGGCCCAGGCTAAGCTGTCGGGAGAGGGGAACAGCCAAAACCCAAATGTAGATGCTCAACTTGGCAGGCTCTCCATGGAGTGTCCTGACCAGACAAAAGCAGGGAGAGAAATACAGGCATTTATTTATATTCACTGTGGTTTTGCGTGTTGCGTCCTAGACTTCCAGACCCCGGGTGGATATTCCGTCTGAGGAAGAAGACAGATGGATGCCTTTCCATTGACATACTTAAAGGAACTTTCAGGATTAATGTCAGATCCATATGTGTTAATATAGTTTGAGGTTCTGGTGTGTAGTCCTGCTACATCTTTTGCTCCTTGTTAAACTATATGCAGTATGTCTATGGATAAAGACAGACTATCCCTCGGTAAAGACTTGACATTTTCTATCATGGTCTATAATGACAGCAGGAGGGAAAGAATGAAACCTGAGCATTGTCAGAATCTCTATTTCTGTGGGGGATGACCTCACAACTATCAGCCAAGGTATGGAACCAATTTGGAGGAGCTTCCTTGAATTGAATTGCTTGTATGTTCAGATTTGTCAAACTCCAGCACATCTGGGCCCACCTCCGCGACAGTTACACATATACTTATTGGTTTATACTCATAAGAGGTGGAAGGATTTGCTATAACAACAACAATAAACAGAAACTGAGATTCTCTGACTCACACCTATGTTCTTTGTCTGTGTGGGAGAGCTCGTAAATGAGCCGACCAACGCCATTTCTATATAGGCATAGAAGCCGGGAGGGGAAGGGCTATATATGTTCACACACAAACATGCAGACGCACACACACAGTGGCTGTGGCTAGCTAGACCTCTCTGGTCTGAAACTGGTGCCAAGAGCAAGCCGAACAGTGGAACACTGGGAGTCTTGTGCCTGATTTTGGAGCCTCTGGCTCTCTCCCGACCTTGCTTCAAAATACACTGCGGCTTCGAGGAACAGCACTCTCAGCAGTAGGGAGGCCAGGCATGGAAAATTTAGACGCAACAAGAAAGAGGGAAGGGAAAAAAAAAAGGCAGGCAAAATTTATGTGCTCATTCACATTTGCGGCCGTGAGCATTTTTCTTAATGCTTTTAACACACATACTGAACTGTAAAGGAAAAGGTTCTCAGAGAAAATTTCAAATTTGAAAGCGAAAGAAAAAAGTGCAGTGTAACAGTAGTTTACGACTAACCAAACAATAGCTGGATTATAGTGTGTGTTGGGAAGTGTTGACAAGTTACACAAGTAGACATTTGAAAATGCCGTACTGCATCGAGTTTAATGTAATATGTGCGCTGAACAAACTTAAATCAGGAACATGTCCTAAAATATCCTGTTCAATAAGAAACACTTTCAATTGAGAAAAGATTTAGATAGTTTGCTAATGTGTTTGTATTACTCACTTGTTACTGAGTAAGCCTGCTGATCCAGCAATTGTAAGCATGACACAGACCAGTTGCTCTGACATCTCACCTGACACCAGAGGCATAATAACACCTTGTCTTGCTAATAGTGTGTGTTATTGCCGCTGTACCCTGTAATCTCTTCCCTTTCTGACGCGGTTAATGACTTCAAATATGAAACTGGCCTCCAGTGATAGAGTCCATACAAACACAAATAGTATGTCATACAGTGACACAAACACACATTTTCACATCCAGTGAGCTGAGTCACCTGAGACAGAAAAGGCAAGTTACGCTTTTGTTTTTATCTCCAGGCTATTTGCCTGCTAGTGATCATGTGTTCTCATTGCTGATCTGAAAAGTAGAGGAACAAGACTTAAACAGCCCACATACTAATTTGGGATAAAATGAAAAGTGGCCTCTTTGGACACTGACTGGTAAATCACCTGTCTCTACTTTGAAAACCATACATCTGAAAGGTCGTTGTCTCTGTGTTAGATGATGCTTTACAATCTGTGTACACTTGCGTGTGATCACGTTGAAAGGCGGCCACATAACAGCATCCAGGTACGGTCGAGGTACCGTCAAAGTCAGTGGAAACTTTTTTTTTTACCCCAGTGGAAGCTTCTATTTTCCTTTCATCATTTTATTTGGTTGACTGGAAGAAATAACTCTGAGACAAACAAAGCAAAGACTATTCCCTTCGCAGAGCAGCGTACCTGAGAGGGTGTTTGATCATTGCTGTGTGGCCCCATCCTGTCTGCCGCTACACTAATCCCACTGCTCTGATACACAAATTAGTACACAAGCCCAACATTCCTTCAGCAGAAATATAAACAGCTGAAAAAACAGCCCCGGTATTTTATTAGCCTGTAGTTCTACTTCTTCGTTTGTGGTTGAGTTTGGAGTTGGAGATATTGGCCCTCGTGTCTTGTCGCATGTAAAGAAACTATAATATGGAACATGAAACGTGTAACTGCTTTCCTCTCTCACATGACACGATGAGTTATGCCCAAGGTTCTGAAATCAAACATGTTTTGTCTACTACTCACTCACAGTTTACACCTCAACACACCTCAACACACTTCAACACCAAGTGAGTTATGATGCACAGGCACGCCTGTGGGTGGGGTGGGGGGGTAGTCAAACTGAGAGAAGGAGGGGAGGGAAGTGGAGTCCGGGAAATTCGCACAACAGAACAGAGTCCAGAGATGGAAGAGAAAAAGCAAGATTGAAGGTGGGATGGAGAAGAGGAAAAAGGGTATGGTGGAGAGAGGGGGGGACATGAGAAGCGAGTAAGGGAAGAGCTGAAGGAGAGGATGAAGGGAGGTGGGAGGAGGCGGAGGGGGGCTGCTTCCTGTCGCCGTTCCTGCCTGCCCACATAGACAGCCCGAGAGAGAGAGAGAGGGAGAAAGAGAATATCTGGGCGGGCTGCAGGCCACATGACATTCTCTCTGGGTCCCTTGCTTTTCCTCCGCGGCGAGTGATGTGCTCCCTCCCTCCCTTCCCGTTCCCTCCCCCTCTCCCTCCCTTCTCCTGCCCTTCAAAGCTTCGACATGTCATCTTCCACCACAAAAACAGAGGTGGGAAGACTCGCTGGCGCTACCGCTGCCTCAGGGTGTCTGGCACTAAAGCTGCCTGCAAATACAGCAGGGAGAAGAGGAGGAGTGAAGAGACAGAGAGAGAAAGACAGAAGGAGGGAGGGAAGGAGAAAAGAGGAGATAGAAAACGCAAAAGTTAGACAGAGAGCACAGAGAGCAAGTTTGACAGTGTGCATTACTTGGGACTCGTAAAGCCCTGGGCATCAAAGTGTGTATGTGTGGAGAGGAGCTGTTATTAAAGTGGAAAGACTAAGGGAGATGAGTCCTGTCTGTTTTTTAAAGTGACACCGCTGCAACCGCACTGTCTGCCTCTTACATTTCTCCCTCCTGAACACGCAGGGCAGCAGCTGACTGAAGTCTCTGAAGAAAGAGAAAAGAGAAAATTCTATGGGGGGTAACCTCGCAGAGTTCTTGCTGTGTGGCCCGTTCCACCATCAGAACCACATAAACATACCAATACCCATAATAATTGAACGAATGGGACGAAATGGGCTGAGCTTAATGTAAAAGCGAACTAAACCACAGGCTGGTAATTGAATGTATCTTTTGATTCAAACATAATTTTCTCCAGGACACTGTAGTATTTTCTGTGACTCTAAATACATACCATGGACCGTTCTTTATGAATAAATGATTCCAGGCCAACTGTTTGCAGCTTGGATACCACAAAATTTGCAGATTGATTTAGGGAGCAATTATGCACTTGGCTTTTGAACCTCTGAGGCTTTGGGGATGAACTGGTGATTGGCTCTTCGACAAAGTAAGCACATCTGACCGAATGAGGTCTTACCATAGGCTGAGAGTGTTGAAGAAGCCACAAGAGCCCAGCAAACAAGAACATCACTAACACAGCCAATTACGGGCCTCGGGGGACCCATGGGTTCTGACCTAAGAACCAACAGATGAGCACTGTAGAGAGGCTGGGAAAATGGAACAAACACTGATACTGAGACAGAGAGATCCAGTATAATCATGACCCACTTACCTGTAAGGAAGGAAAAGACAGGAAGGACAAGTCAGGGGCTGACGTGAACATTTTTCACTCAGCGTTAATAGTGTTCTGTTGCATTGGCACATTTCTGTGAAAACCATTTTCTTGCTCTTTGCCAGGAAACTGAACCTTTTACTGGGAGTGTGACAGTACAGGCAGAAAAGACGAGCGAGGGTGACGTTGAAAAGGTCCCCAGCCAGATTCCACCAGGAACGTGTCGGTTATGGCTTGGGGAATAAGCCTTAGGCTACCAGTGTGCTCTGTGAAATACAGTTTTTACACATCTGTATCAGGCTTCTCATTTAACACTCCGCCAGAGATTAAATGAGTTTCTTTACTAAAATGTCTGTCTGCTCCTTTGGCCAGACGTTGAGTGACTTTTAAAAACCGGGTAACAGCGCAAGCATTACATGTGACCTATTTGTAAAGGTAATCTGAGGTAATACAAGTTCCTTGCCAGCAAAGAATACCACAAATAATTACCTAACCACCCAGCAAATAATAGGTAACGACTTAACATAACCTGTAATGTAACTTTGGGACGCCCCATTTCTTCCAAGCTGTAACTATATATCACCAAGACCAGTTTAAATCCATTCAGTGATTAAATAACTCTCCTACGAGTGACGCCAAAACATTAAATAACAATGAAAATACATTCAGAGTCATGAGGTAACACGGAAACACAAACCTCTCTCCATAACTCTTAATAACTTCAAAGCTGAGATTCAGCTGCTTCTAACACAGGCCTCTCAAGGCGAATCAGATTGCTGCTGTTTGTTTTTGCGGAAGCTGACTGACATCACCTCTAAAGAAGCGTGACTGCTGTGATAAAATATCTGTACAGCCTGCTGATGTCTATGTGCAAGCAGGGAAATGCCTTTATCATCTATCATCGTCATCTCTTCACAGTGGGCTCACTCCGGAGCCCTTTCAATTGTCTAGTCGTGTAAAAATGCTGCCACAAGCACGGCCAAGCCTTTGCCTGAGAGAAAGTTGACATGGTTTTGCACGGGTGTTTGGTGGTGAGATGCAAACACGCAAAATGCCCATCTCACGATACTCTTGGTTCTCGAATGGTGCAGCCTGTGCCATGACACCAGGCTGTCTCAGACGCTGCTGGATATAGAGACAGAATCACCACAGTACCAGCCTGAAGCCCCCGATCAGAGCAGGCAAAGGCAGACAGTGGTGTTTCATTCTCAGAAAGCCATGAAAAACCAAATTTATGCCTCTCCAGAGAAACCACACTAAAGTGCCACAGGGCACCAAACGGGAAAAACAACTTGGGGAGAAGGAAAGTTAGGAGCCACTCTGGCTCAGTGCAACACATCTAAGATAATTTATACTTACTTTTATACTAGGTCGTTCCGCCTACCATTGTATGGACTGAGTCTTAAACATAGAACGTCTTATCTATTCTGGTGTGTGACACAAGCATGAAAACAATTAGTGTCATCCCACTATAGTTATTTAGACAGGTGATGTATTTTAAGATAACGCAATTGATATGTGTTGGTAAAACACATCATATATCATTAAGATATGTACATTTATCATGTTTACGTCAGCTTTACTTCCTCTTTGTAGTCTTTAGAAATATAGTGTCATGGGTTTAAAATAATCCGTAGAATAGCACATTTTCACAGGGCTTTTATTGTGAGGTCAAATTTGAAAGGTTTTTTTTTTGTCCTGTACTGAAAGTTTCCACATGTGGTCTGAATAGATGTCATTACATAAACTCCAAAGTTTTTCTTGATTTATGCAAAACAAGAGTTTGTGCAGCAACAAGGTTCAAAGGGGATAATTGAACACAGGAGAACTTCACCAGTTGTGTGAGCAACAATAAATATGCAGAATTCTTTGTAGTGTCAAAAATATTGTATGTGGACACTTGAATGCACCAATTTTAAACTTTCAAAGAGGACACAAATAAACCACAAAAACCAAAGACAAATCATAATATATGTCACATTGCCCTGAAGTTTTGCATCTGTCAGCCAAGCATACAGTCAAAACAAGCTTAGGAAGCATAAATTCATCAGGAAGACTTTAAAGTGTTTTGTTAGAATTTACCCAATGGTGGCAACACTTTGGCTCGGAGCCAGTAACTCTATTGGATTTGGTGCTTTGAATCCAACTGTTAGACAACACTGCCACCTCCTGGACAGGATGGTCACTGTAGTTTACCATAAACACTGGCTTGTGAAGATTCTTATTCATCCAGTTGTAGTAGTCAGCAGGTTTAGTCATGGCAACTGGACTTCTTTGTTTAGGTAGAGACGTTTCGCTTTGAATTTTATCTATTTATATACTTCATGAACATGACCTAAATGTGATTGGATTTCAATTACTAATGTCTGTATGTCTAAACAAATGGCACACAATTAAGTAAATGAGACACAAAATCACACAATTAATATTGTGGAAAACTATGCAACTGTAAGATATTTGTGTGTGACGCCAATGTCTGTGATTGTCTTCATTAGAGAGAAATGTTTCCACCAGTCTGATGAAAATCAGCCCTGCGTTATATAAAGAAGAGAAATTTGAGTCTATTATGAGCCGACTTTGACAGCAGAAGTCTGTATGATTGTCTTATGGCTCAAACAAAGACGAATAAAATACTCAATCAATCAACTGTGACATAGCTCAGGAAGGGTCGTCCAGCAAACTTCACTGAAAGAACAAGGTAGGTAAATGGTCCAGGGGTTTAGAAGGAACCCCGGCGTTACATATAGGAAACCACAGGTCTTTCTTGGAGTGGCTAATATAGGTGTTTATGGGTCCACCATCGGGAGAAGGTTAAAAAACAATGGTGCATGGCAGGAAGAACACTGACGCCCATGTCAGCGAAGTAAGTAGTTCATGCAAGCAAACTACTCAACATCCCTGTTCCTTAAGGAGGAATGGGCTGAAATCCATCTAGTTGAAGTTGTTTGTATATTGTTGCATATGATAACTGCTAAAATAGCTGTGTCACTTTCTCCCTGCACTCGCTTGACTGACCGATGCCAGCAAAGCCCACTTAGTCCCACAAATGGACTAATTTGTCAGTGTTAAGACGGATCCAGATCGTGTGGAGATAGCAGGTCTAACAGTGGACTTTATAGACGCTCTGTCAAGCTAAAGATGTGATGATATCAGGCCTCTAGACTTGGCTCACCACAGTGAGGTATCTGTGGGGCTCGAGTCATCTGATAACACAGTATCTGTCAACAGGAGATTAAGGCCCTCAGCTCCAACAATGAGGTGTCCTCGAATGGTTTTGTCAGGTAGGGTCACCTTGTGTCATTTATCTGTTTGAACCTGTAGTGTTTCCCACGTGAGCAACACAAACTCAGTTTATGGCTAACCAGTGTAAGAGAAGCACAAGAAAAACGATGACGCGAGCGATTCGTTGACAATATGGGAGGATTTACTAAACCCAGTATGAAAGAAGTTATGCACAGCCCTTTTTAGTCGAGAGATGTGGTGCAGGCAGAAGAAAACATTTGGGCGGGGCTGTAAAAAAAAGGAACAATGCGCTGGTATTTTGTTCTGTTTATGAAAGTGCACCTCTTTATCATATCTAGTTTGTAGTAATATAATTTCTGTTTTATAATTGTGGATGCAGACTTAGCAGACATGGCTAAGTGTAACAAATTACAGGTCTAAACTATAAATTTAACCCCTCTGAACAAGATATTTATTATGTTTCTCACCTGACCTTGCCCAGTGTGCGTACCTGGCAGGCACAGCATACAACACAGAAGCATGGAGAAAACACAACATGTAGCACCTGTTTTGTTAACATCACAACACAGTTACTAGTGCTGTCAAAATTAACTTTGATTAATTATTATTATTATTTAAGCAAAAATCTCATTTTAATGGTCTTAAAAGCATATTTACAAAAGTGAACATATTTAGTTTCAGCTAGGCTATCGATAAAGAAATTGCGATTAATCACAATTAATTACAGAAAACTTTGCGATTAATTCGTTAACTTTTTTTAATCGATTGACAGCTTAACAGTTACACATTCAAATCCATGTGGCATTCACTGAGAAAAGATTTATGGAAAATAGTCTTATGTAAATCTCTGGTTTCTTAAAATATCTAGCTGCGAATAACTGCTGTGAAATAAATTTTATACACACATATTTGAGTGAGTGTGCATCTGTGTATTTTATTTTTTGTCCCATCTGGCTATGTCAAAGGTCAATCCCACCTACACTGACATGCCATATTTTTTATTTAATAGTGGTGACACATCCAGGAAATTAATCACACTTTCAGTGGCAATATCTACAATTTGATAACCAAGAGAAGTTTGATCAAATTGTCAAAAACAATCATACAAATCTGCAAATAAATGACATTTCTTGGGAAATACTGAATGCACCACTTGAAGCTTACATTTAATGTTGCATTTACGTTCTTTTTTTATTGTTGGAATCAATATCAAGAGAGGTTATTGTGATTCAGCATTTTCCCAACTTTTCAACAGTTCAGCTCAACAGCACATTTCTTGTAATGCAGACCTTTTGTTATAAAGAAATTACATCTTGGAAATCCCAGATTGTTTAGGAATTAAGCTATCGTCGTATCGTTTGTAGTCCAGTCAAGTTTATTGTCCAAATACACACCCAAGTATTTGTACTCAGACACAATCTCCCTCTCTCCTTCCTGTATAAACCGTGGAGTGATAGAAGTCCACCACCAGCTCCTGTGTTTTGCTGATGATGAGCTGGATAGGGTTTTGCTCACATCAGTCCACAAAATTGTTCACCACCCCCTGGTAATCTGTAATGTCTCCACCCTGAATACATCCTACAACCGCAAGGTCATCAGAGAACTTCTCAAGGTGACAGGAGTATGAGTTGTACATGAAGTCTAAGGTGTACATAGTGAAAAGGAACAGAGACAGAACCGTCCCCTGTGGAGCACCTGTGCTGCAGACCACAGTGTCAGACACACAGTTCTGCAGGTGGACATACTGAGTGCGGCCTGTGAGGTAGTCCATGATCCAGGAGATCATGGGAGGCTCAACCAGCATGTTTTTTAGCCAGCAGTGCAGGCTGGAAGGTGTTGAATGCACTGGAGAAACGGATTGCTTATTAGGAACAGAGTTCTCTAAAGAGGGTATGGTGACCACATTTGTTAGGAACTGTCCTGAAATGTCATATGAGATTCATATTTTAGGAGAAAACCTCGAAGGAGTCACATAAGTGAAAGTGGAATGATCAGAGGTTACCACCCCACAGTGATTCACTTGCAGTGAGCAGTGCAAACCCTGATATGGCCTGGCCAGCCGCGCCCCTGCATCACATGGAAATGCAGTGTTCTGTCATTAGGGGAGCTCTTTGTGACTCAACCATTTCATATGCAAATATCGTGTCTCTGATTTCTTTTGATTCAGTACTCCATATTAGCCGTGGGGGAGGATATGTGCACGAGAGGGCTGTTCAGGTGTAATTGCCCTTCAGGCCTAATTGTCCCGGGCTTTATCTTGCTTTAGAAGCACCTGTGCATGGATCAAAGCATTTGATGTGTGTCAGCTTTGTTTCAACTGGGTGTCCTCACAGCACACAGATTGTCAAGTAATTGCCTCTACAGACATTTCTATAGCCAGAGCGTTAAGAAAAAGAGCTCCGCTTTCATTGAAACAGCTCATTTAAATGGCTAAGTAAGTAAAGATCATGAAAAGGCTTAAAAACAGCGTAATTATCTCAGGAGATGGAAACTAAATGATCCTCCATTTGAAAAAGTTACAAACATTAACATATGGTTTACTTTTTCAGTATATTTCTGGCTTTGGTGTGTACAGTTTATGCATGTTTCGTTGCACTTGAAATGACCTCATTCGTACACAGTAAGGACTTTTCAACACCATCTTGACCAACAGTGCTCCTATGGAACCTGCATCTGCATTGTTAAATCTTAAGATATCAATATACTCTCAGATCATTTACTCTGTGTTGTCCTGCCTAATAAATCCAGAACTATCATAAAATTCACCAAGTCAACTGACTAAAGCTGTACCTTCAAGGCAGATGGTTATATTTGCAAAGCATCGCTCAAAGACCTGACACGCCCGCATGTCCTGCCCTCTTCCTCTGTGATATCAAAGAGGCATATGCACATCAGAAGGTCACAAATGAGTAACAAGAATATTTTTAGACCAATAGCAATCCAGATTTCTAATAAAAACTCAAATGAAAGGTGCCAATCTGAAATGTAAATATTTAAACTCCTTCTTTAACACGAGGGGTTTACAGCACATACATGTCTGAATTAATTCTTCATTTGAGCTTTAGATTCACTGAAAAGTACGTTCACCTAAAAACTGTATTATTTTTTATTTACAATTTATGTCCGATATCTAATGTGGACTGACTGCAAAATAAATACAAAATAAAAGCTGTAACGTGATAAATTTGGAATTTTTTAAAAGCAACAGAGGCAAGTGCGTAATCATGCCTAGAGAGGAGGGGTCTAGCAGCAGGGGTACAGTTGTATAAATGCAACCTGAATACGGTTAGGACAGACAAAATAACACAGAATCACCTCTAACCAACACCACTTTTAAAACTTTTAACAATTTAACAATTTTAATTTGACTGCAGAATGGATAACTGGAAGATTCAGCTTTTTGTTGTGATTTTTTGTGTTTTGGTGCAAATCACTCAGGGTCTGTCTTCTACTGTGGGAGAGGAGGGAGGATTATCTGAAGACTGGCAGGTGAGCAGCAATAATTTAACATTATTTTGGAAATAATGTACCCAGATAGGAATGAAAGTGAGTGATCTCTTAAAAAGACAATTCAACATGATTTGATAGACCAACTATAGGAATAAAAAAACTGTACATTTATAATACTCAGTGTAAATAAATTATATTTCATTTCAAATTTTTTGCACATAACACAAATACAAACCTGTATTTTTCTGACAGGATGAGTCAATGGAGACAGGTCTGAGCCAACAAATAGCCAATCTGGTGAAAAGATCTAAAGCCCTTCGCTTCTACGGACTCATGGGGAAACGTTCAGGTGGCGTCTTACCTCATGTCTCCACAACACAGAACATTTTTGGTTCATAATTTAGTTTTTTCTTTGTTGACTATAGGTCACTGGTGACATTGGTTTATTATTCTCTCACAGATACAAAGAAACCTTTTCAAGTAAACAGACGTAAGTAGCTTTATTTTCATTTTTTTTTATGTAGTAAAATGCCATCTCTATATTTTAAATATTTCGGAGCCGTCGATAAAATAGAAAATACCGACTTTGGATTATTGTGTGTGTTGTGGCAGCAGACTGTTACTTTAAAAATGTCCCTACACTTGTAGGAAATAAAGGAGAGATGTTTGTAGGCCTGATGGGAAGAAGCATTTCCAATGGTGGTGAGCGCAAACACAAAACAAATATCAAACTACTTCAAAATATCAAGGCAGCTTTATTAATATTAAAATTATCAAATCGCTGATACACATGTAACAATTATGATTAAGAGTACAAGTCAAAGACGGTCCCATTAAAATGTCTTCTTTTATTACAGACTCATTAACCAGAATCAAACCATCTGCAAGAACCACTGCGCTCGGTGTTTTGGAGAAACCAGACAAGCAAGGTGTGATTGTATCAGTATAAAAACCTGAGGTCGTTTTATTTCAATGTGCATTCTTACAGTGGTATTGTCATTTTTCATACTAGTAGCAAATTTAAAATAATCTTATTATTTGGCAGGTTCATCAGAGGAATGGGTCCAAATCCTGTACTGATGGAGCTATGGGAAAAAGAAGTACATATTATTATGAGCTATACAATTTTACAGCAACCAAAGACGTCACCATACATCATACTCCAAAAAACACCTTCTGCTTACAGCTTCAAATCATGCTAACAGTTACTGTATTCACCCTAAACAAAAACAACTACCATCTTCAAAATGCACATTTCTGGGAAAAAAACAGCCTGTAATTTTTTTTGCATGAGCAAAGCAAAACATTCGTGGTATCCGCCACATTTAGTCCATTTGTCATTCATCATTTAACATTCAGAGCTCAACAGACGTAGGCAGTAGGCAAACAGGACAGACTTTCTACCGTTAATTGTTTGACAATTTTTGCATCAGGAATCATTCGGTTCGGAGCATATGGTGCATTAGCAGAATATAAAAGTAAAAAAAAAATCCATGACACAAATAAAGAGAAATAAGGGTAAAAACACTGCTCTTTTATTGACAGTTCATAGGTCTAGGCTACTTGTGGCTGGTGAGGCTGGAGGAGAGTTTATTCAGTAGCCTGAGGATCTTAGTGCTTATGTCCCTTTAGGAGGAGTCCACTTTAGTGAGCTTGGGTCGATGGTTTTGTTGCTATTGCCTCGCTTGATCTCCTTTGCTTTCCACTCATCAATGAGGTCCTGGGAGAAACACGTGAAAAAGAATTAAATTGATTGAATTCTATTGTAGTTAAATTTGTTCTTGACTAGAAGAAACCTTTATTTAGATATGAAAATTCTGCAATACTGTCTTTTAGTTTGAAAACTCTCATCGTGTTACCTGACGCTTCAACACCAAGTGCTTTCCCTTCCAATACTTCAGCATCTGAAGAGACTGCAGCGTGCTCACGATGTCCACTGGATTGACGGCCGTTTCCTGACTGATTTCTGTGAACCAAGCAAACATTACAGTAAATCCATTTTGCGTGTGTACGTGTCTATCTTGCTTGGACAATCTTTTGTTGTTTTAATAAACCCTCCAAATGCTAAAGCTGAATTTCCAAATGGTGTGTTTTTGTGTTTTGTCTAAGCAGTTCTAATCCAATGCTACAAGGCAACATGAATGAGGTATGCATTCTTACCTTTGATGGAGATCTCCTTGCCTTGAAAGTTGCACATATATCTGAGTAAAACTTCCTTCCAGTAGCTACGGTAGCTGATAAGGCCCAGATCAGACAGAGGCCTCTCTGGTGATCCTACCTTCTCCTCCACTTTAGACAACAGGTAGCCTACAGACAGCAAGAGGTGGTTATTCTAATATAGTCTGCACTAAAATTATGTTTATGTATTGACTTTGTTACTAAATGTCTAAAATACAGTCCTGTACAATCTAATGCTAGGATCTAAGTAAACACTACTTAACTGAAGTATAAATCTAGTTGACTCCGCAAAAAGTGCTAAAATATTTAAAGACTGTGCTGAATGTAAGTTAACAAAAACAGATAAGACACAAGATTTAAGCTGCTGAACAGAGAAACAAACTAATAAATGGTATTACAGAGGTACACACAGCACCTGTTCACTTATCTTTTGTTTTTAATAACTGAATAACTTTCAGTAACTGCCCTATAGTCAGCAAGGAATATTTGACATTGAAAAAAATATTTCACTACAGTATTTATGTTTTTGAAATGTTCATGTGTTGGATCTGTTTTTACTTTTGTCAAACAGATTTGTCCACTTTTGTGTTTTATAGTACTAAAACAGATAAAATAACAAACATCCATGAGCACATACTTACTAAAGTCAATGAGCATCTTGCCAAATCCTTGCCTCATGTACTGTGGCATCGTCAGGATACAAGAAACATTGTAGTTGAGGAAAGAATTCTTTTCCTTTAAGTAATAATAAAGTGAAAGATTTGAGTCAGTTCTGTGTAAAGAAATGGAACATAACGTTCACAAAATATAGTGCCTTACAAGGATAAATCTAATTTAATTTACCTTAGAGAAGTATCCCACTAAGTGGCAGCCAGTGTTGTCAGCCTCAGTCATGACATAAAACAGGAAGGGCTCCACATCGTAGTACAGCGTTTTGTGGTCCAGGAAAAGCTTGGCAAGTAAACACAGGTTCTGGCAGTAGATCTGGTGATAAAAACGACACATCTGTTCAAGCCTGACAGCCTGAGTAAAGCAATGAAATGTTACGGCCTTCTGTACTTTCCCAACCTTATTTTTTTTGCCGTCAACTTCAAACACAGATATAGCCCCCTTTCTGTACACCTCATCTCCTGGAGGATGCTTCCACACACACTTGGCCTACGAAGAAAAAAACATAACAAACAATACTTTGAGAGTGTGGCAGAAAAACAGGGGTGAAAAACATATTGTAAAGCAATCATGCACAGATCACGCAAAGATGTGTGTAACAGTGGGGAGAAAAAACATGGTTCATCAGAGGTTCATATCAAAGCATGTGACTCTCACCATGTGTCGCCTGAGGATGGTCTGGCTCTTCATGTACTTGAGGCAGAACTCGCAGACATAGAGACGACCCAGGCGGGCATACTCCTCAGGATAGGGTGAGTGGTACCAGGTGTCTAACTCATAGCGGCCAAACAATATGGTCTTGATCATGTTGCTACCCTCAGTGATCTGACCCTGAATGCGCAGCTTCTCCTGCAGGAGAGAACAGTGTGTTATTGCTGCTCTTTGAATACACTTATTCATATAGCGCATTTTTTTACCCACTGAGTGGTTATCACCTCAACTCAGGTTAACACTACCCTCCTCACTTCTAGTACCAGTAATCAAAGCAGACTATTACCAGGTCCTCTGATGCATGGGCCTGAGCTTTCCTGAAAAGCTCCAGATCATAATCACTGGTGATGTTCTCCAGCAGAGGCTCTCTGGTGTTGCCGTGTGTTTGTCGATGCTCCTGTGGGTCAGGCAGAGGGAGATATAAACTTGAGACAACATACCAGATCTGTAATGCAGTACCAGCAGTGATAGTAAAGTGGCATGACAACAACTGAGCAACTGCTTGTGATGTACCATGTGCTTCTCCTTCTGCTCCTTCTGTAGGCCAGAGTTTCGCCCCTTCCTCATCTCAGCCACTTGCTCTTTGTATCTCGTCTGTTTTGATGATGGTGTCTGAGAAAAAAAATAAAATATCAGCATAGTAATATACATAAAATTGATCATGCTAGTTGTTGCAATATGCACACATGTAATTAAAAAGAAAAAAATACCTGGTGACGAGTTGCATGGCGTGAGTTACTTTCTTCCTGTGATTTCAAGTCCTCTTCCTGCTTCTCACGGCTGATGGCTTTCACCTAAAATTAAGTCAAAGATGAATAATTAAACAACTCCCATTGGCCTTATTTCCTCTAACAGCAGCTTTGGAGTAACAGGTGACTACACTGTTCACTACCACTATAGTTTAATGAGAGAAAGGTATTTTCCATCATCATTTACCAAATTACAGCAAACAAGCAACTCAAATATAACCAGAACATCAATAATAACAAATTCCATCTAAAGATACTCACCTTACACTCATCAGCAGAAAGATTATGATAAAGAGGACAACCTGACACAGCAAAATGGCGTTCATGTTTCCCTGTAAGGTGACCTAGGAGAAATGATAGAAAAGACATGTAACTAATTTGAAACAATAATCATGACAGAACAAAATCATAATGCAAATTGATTCAATGTGTTGGAAAATATAAAAAAAAGCACAAGGGATCTTACCAAGTGAATTACACCCAGGTGTAGGACATTTCATGGTGAAGTTGTAGGTTTCATGACAACGGCGGCGCTTAGGTCGATGTGAGAGGTCCTTATCCGAGTCTCTGTTGGCTTGGTCTTTGGCTTGACTCTCATCATGAGAGGCATTTGGGCTGGAGATGTCGAGCTCAGATTCAGAAGAGGGGGCATTTCCAGTGGGTGTCAATGGTGGGGATTCATCATGGTCAGCAGCTCGCTTCAAGTCTGCAGTATCTGAAGCAAAAAAAACAACACTTTGATTGAATATTTCAGAATATGACGGAAAAGCTTTATAATGTGCTTGTAGGATACATCTGCGAACCCTGAGAGCTTTGGCTAAGGCGAGTAGACGCTCTAGTGAGGCGCTGTCTCTTGGGAATGTTTCCATCACTTTCTGAACTGTTGGTTGGCTCTCTTTCAGGGGAGGAGTCCGAGTCCTCAATTCCATCTGTGTCACTCCCGGTAATAAGTCTCTGTAATGAAAGAAAATTAATGAGAAGCATTTTACACAAGTTCTGTAATCATGGTCATATTATTTTCCATGGCAAGTGCCAGCAATGTAAATTAAACATGACAACAATGGGGTGATGTCATACAAAATACAATCACTTGGGATAGCTTGTTAATAAACTGCTACTAAATGTATAAGTCGCAGAGATGAGAGCGTGAAAGATGCTTGAATAAAATGTGCTGTTTACATGTACAGATTCTGTTGTTATTCAGCAAATTTATAATTATCCACTGACAGACAAGAGACAGCTAATGCTGTTAGCTCTGTTTGTGGTAGCGTTAACGTTAGGCTAAACAGCTTGTGACTAAGTAGCCTATTATATTTTGTAACTATTATAATTTGGTACATTTCATAGAGCAACTAGTCAATGATATTAGGGTTAAAGCACCTGTAATTCACACTAGGGGCTGTACAACAGTGAAGCTAGCCTGTTAGCACCCGGTTATTGTTGTTAGCTTAGCCTGCAATCTTAGCTAAGCTGCCACCGTTTTCTGGAATGGGAACCCGTAGAACGACATTACATTAACAAATCTTGAAGTTTGAGATACAGGGCTTAGTAGCATACTTTTCACCAATGTAATGTATTCATTGTTTTACATATTTCCCGTTATTGTGCTTTTGTGGTGCATTCGGCGTAGATGCGGCCTCCATTTTTCGACTTTATTTATACCAAAATTAGACTAATTCTTTAGTCTAATTTTATGGAATATGCCTTACATTTAGGTTTACTGGAAATATTGACAACAGCATAATACGACAACTAATAACGTCGAAAGTTGCAGACATAGTTATGTTTACCGGTGGACTCCACGTATGTACAATTATAGTCATTTTCGGGACGTTAAATTGTTGTATTGTTTAATGGAATATGGTGGAACATTCTCCCTAGCCGTCAGCGCTAACTTAACTAGCTTTAACGCTACCTTCGTGTGTGTTCTAACGTTTACATTTGTTCTTACCTGTCGTCTACGAGGCATTACTACCTTGCTGGGCACTATTTCCTGTGGAGTTGAGGTCACCAATAGCAATATCCCACTTCTGATAAATTACAAAAGAGAATGATTATTGATTTTTTTTCTTCTCCAGGCAGAAGTTTACATGTCCACAGCTTTGCTTGGATCTGTCGCGCCACGTACCCCAACCGACCGAACCGAGAACTGCATTTCCGGTGAGAGTAGGAAAAGCCTCCAGACCAGCAGGGGGCGACATACATATAGTTAGCCAGCCTATTCCACTTAACTATGTAAATGAATTCAAATATGCACTGTGCTTTTTAATCACAACAAACACTAAACTTGACAAAAATTGAATTTTAATGGAAGTTAAGTATCTAATGACCTTTTTCACTCAGTGAAGTTTATTAGATTGAATGAAAGGTTCCAACTAACACATCATCAGATATGGTTGGAAAATTTGAAGTTAGTAAATCTTTAGTAGAGATTTAATGATTTACTTTGTCTAACTACGGTAGGAAACCCAATATGGCATAGAAACTGAATGAATGAGTACATTTAGAAATAAATATAGAAATGTGTATGAATTAATATATGACTGAAAATATATACACGTGTAAATAAAATAAGTAGTGTACAAAGTAGTCCAATGTAGTCTGCAAAACTAAAGCATACCATGCTAATAGTATAAATGTGTGTTTAACAAATTACATGGCTACCTGGTAGATTTCTTAAAAAACATTTCCCATTTGTGACTATTCTTTTTTTCTGTTGTTTCTCCCTTCCCCCACCCTTAGGCGTTGAGTTGGAGGTGGTTGATTACTGGAGAACCCAGAAATCCCAACTGGTTTCCCGAGAGTTCCACTAACAGACTAAAAAGGGCAGGGGAAGGGGCTGTGGCAGTGAAGTCCCCCCAGCAGCTGATACAACTGCTCTATAAATAGCCTCCAGGACCTGACCACTGCATTACAGCACACAACTCACACAAAAGAGCCACATGGTTTTTACTTTCCTGTAGTATAATAAATCAAAAACAGTTCTGTTTAGGTTTTATACAAAAATTAAAATGAGCAAGTGCAAAATTGCCAGACCAGAGGAGAGGTAAGTGCTACCAGTTTCTCATTTGATGTCTTTTTACTCTCTCTTCTCATGACATTACTAAAAGTGAGCAATGCGTTTTTTCTCTAATCCTTTTGATAATGAAAACTTTCAGTCTTCGTTACAAAACATCAAATATTTGATTCGTAATTTGAATAGTTTTTCTGTGTCTAAACAGCCAGCCAGCACACGCACTGTGGTTTGACAGGAAGAAATATGTGACCATCAACTTTATGGTTCAGAAACCTAAAGATGTCCAGGTTGATATTCAGCCAGATAAAGTCATTTTATGGTGAGTTACAACTTACTCTACTTACATTTTGTCAGATCTCTTCGTTGCTCTCTCTCTTTGTCCTGTACAATACACATTGTACTTCGTGCATCAGTGTAAAGATTGTAAAAACATTTTTTAGGCAGTTTTCTAATGTTGTAAATGGCCTGTTCTATTTTCACAACAGCTGCAAAAATGAAACAGATGATGTTTTCTACAATGAACTGCACTTCTATGACAAAATCCAAATTCATGTAAGTGTTCCTTGTTTAAGTTTGACGAGATCTGATGGAAGGTGTTTCTTGGAACATTTGCTGGTACGGAATACAAATGTGTGTTTTTATCCTTTTATCATTTAACAGGACTCCAGAGAAAAAGTTTATGATCGAACCATAAATTTTTTATTAAGGAAGGTGAAGCCTGATTATGCATGGCCGCGTCTCCAGAAAGATCCAGCTAAGGTACGTCTCTGTGTTTGTGTGTGTTTTAACTGATCAACTAGGATTTAATGATCTTAGAGACATGATCCTGCACTAGATGTTTCCAGGAGCTACCAGTTAGTCTACATCTATGCTACAAAACTGCTCGGCAACTCTGTGAACTGCATAAGGTGTTTACCTGTACTTTAGTTGTTGTTTACCTTAGTAAATAAAATTAAAATGGTGAAATGTGACTTTCTATTTTAAGCCCAGCTGGATATCTGTAGACTTTGATAACTGGAGGGATTGGGAACACGAAGAAGATGAGGGGAAAGAAGAGTACGACAGATATATGGATGTAAGTAAAGTCAATATGTTTAGTAAGGTCGACTATATCTACCTCATAATAATGCTGAGGAGCATTTTAAACTATGCACTATTTATATTATTATAGTATTTGCATTTACTATAGGTAATACTTGCTGTCTGTTTTCAGATGATCCAAGAAATGGCAGCCACCAATAAAGGAGAAACACCGGATATGGGTGATCTGAGTGATGTAAGTACAGTGGTCTGCTTGTTAGGGAACGCACTTCTAACTAGATATAGGTTTGTAATCCAACTGTTTTTTTAGCTCTGTGAGTGAGGAAAACACATTCAAACACCAGGACATTTACAGTGATTTACAGTGTACATTCATACAACTGCAGCAGACTTTTCAATCACCCTCTGTTGATATTACCATATTGACCAACCATATTACCACTACAAGATGTTGACTAGAAAAACCACAACACTAAAATTATAAAAATGTTTAACATTGCATTTTTTCTTTCTCCCTCTACAGTCTGACTGAGACTTACACTACTACCTTCCCGTGTTGGAAGCCATGGTACCATCTATTGTTAAGGATGCAGCAGACAATGCGAAGTTGCTGACGCATGTAATATCTACTGATGATTTGATGTGTTATTGTTAAAAATGTTTTCACGTGTCCCAAAGAATGCCATTCAGTGAAAATCTTAAGACTTTTTACACATGTTTTCTATTATCACATTTATTTACATTATTGAACACAGCACATTTTCATTTTTAATAAAAGTCAGTTTCATCAATTGTGGTTTGGTGATAATATATTTTATGTTGGGGTAAAATCTTTTATATTTATAGGCATGTAAATAAACTTGAGTGTAATAGGTAATTGGCATTGGTTCATTGCCTGTTACTCCAGAAGAGGGCAGTAATGAAGCACTAGGGCATATTCAAGATATAGACAGAATACTGCTTTACTGAAACCATGAAAAATTATTTAAATATTCACGTTAGCAAACAATACGTTGTATATAGTTTCTTTCTGCATTACTGTTTTGTGTAGTGATGGCTGGTATCTACTGTATATATGTGTGAGGGCATGTAACAGACCCCAGCACACGTTGGACAGTTTTATGCAGGCGTTATGTGTTAATAATCTTATTTATTGTTTAGCCTGTAAAGCTACTTTAGTTTAGAGAGACCAAAGCGAAACTATGACTAGCATGTACCTTTAAGCACGCGTTTACGTGATTTATTTTAAGCGATGTCGTTTTAAAAAGTCGACCCTATCCAAAGTCCATGCAGCTATGTTTGGACCTTCTTGCTGCCCGTAGTAAGCTGACGGCTGTAGCTGTTTCAGTCTCACTTGGAAAAATACTATTATAGACTAAGTTTGGGATTCAGAATGGCTTTTCAGTGTCAGCGAGACTGCTACATGACAGAGGTATGAAACTATTAAAAAAGTAATCAGCACCGATCTGTTTTATTGTACCCGATGACACTGAAATATGTCATTCACTCTTTAAAGAAGCGGGTAGCATGGTTGCTAGCTATCGTTACAGTAGCCACAACAGGTAGTTACAATGGATATATTAAGAAATATATCGTTATACATACACTTTAGTTATAGTTATATAGTTGCAACTAATAAAATTACTTCTAAATGTTCGTGCACCGTAGTTTAGGAATATGTTGAGTTATATATTTGTGCCACAAAGCAACAGCACATTAGCCAGTTAGATGTACTGATCTCGTTTTGTTTACATTTTCATAACGTTTTAGTTTGTTACTTCTGTGGTATCCTGCTGCCCAGCTGAAATCAAACAAGAAGTCAACGGAAAGAAAGAAACTCTCAAAGGTTTCAGTGTCAAACTCCAAGACACAATCTTGTTTCCTGAGGGAGGTGGACAAGTAAGTTGTCATTTACAGATGCTACTGGTTCAATTTCTGTGCCAATCAAGTCTAATCAGCAGAATTTACATGTTGCTCTTTGGGAAATTTGTATCATAAATTCTTGGTTGCCAGAAGCAGGTACTGTGTAATTTCTGTATTATTTTACTTTGATGGTTTGTTTTTCTCCTCAGCCAGATGACCACGGGCTGATAGGAGATGTCCCAGTGCTGAGGGTGACACGACAGGGACCAGAAGCTGTACATTTTGTGAGCTCACCTTTGGAGGTGGGTCAGGAAGTGCAAGTGAAGGTTGACTGGGAGAGGAGGTTTGACCACATGCAGCAGCACTCAGGTAAGGAGCACGCAACTAATGGTCAGGGACGGTTTGCCATGTTCACTGTGGAGTGCATCTTCACCAAAGTCGGCCATGAATGCACCACTATCATCACAACATTGTTTTATACGGTACTTCTAAGTACCGTATAAAACAATGTTCATTGTAGTTCATTTCTTCTTTGATCTTAGGTCAACATTTAGTCACAGCACTGGCAGACGCAATGTTTGGATTCAAGACCACATCCTGGTACTTAAGCACTGCACCACTTCTGTTCCCTCTAGATATAGTTCAGAGCTTTACCTGTCCTCTCTGGGGTTTTTAGGGAACTGGGGCGTCAGAGAAGCACGATTGAACTGGATACTCCCTGTATGAAACCTGCTCAGCTGCAGGTCCTGGAAGAAGCTGTGAATGAGAAGATCAGAGCTCACGTTCCTGTTAAAGTTCAGCTTCTTTCTATAGATGATCCAGCTGTGGAAAAGGTACTTCTGTTGAACTCTGTAGAGTCTGATATGTCTCAATTACAAATCTAGAGTTGTGACTTGGCTACCAGTAGTAGTGATACTAACTGGAACTCGGCTAAATGCAAAACAAGTATTTTCAATATTACAACTAGTAGATACTGATATGTCAAAGATTATACTCCCATTCACTTGGAAGCCTTTCTAACAGTCTGAACCCTGAATCTTGAATGTTTGATTGCAAATTAAGTCTGGCGGTGTAGAATATTTTTATTCCAACTAGTTTCCATGGCCTCTTTTTACGAGCCAGGTGAGGAGTCGAGGGCTGCCAGAGGACCATGCAGGGCCCATTCGGATCATTGATATAGAAGGTGTCGATGCCAACATGTGCTGTGGAACCCATGTTTCAAACCTAAGTCACTTACAGGTAAAACTGTTGATGATTATGTGTAAACACATTGCTATACATAATCATGTATGATATTTACAGTATTAGGTGTACCTCGAGTTCACTTTGCATTTTCTTGTTCTGAATCTTAATTTTAGGTAATAAAGCTACTGGGGGCTGAGAAAGGAAAGAAAAACAAAACCAACCTGATATTCCTGGCAGGAAACAGAGTGTTGAAGTACACAGAGAAAAGTTACGGCACAGAGCGATCACTGGTGTCTCTCCTGAAGTAAGTTCAAAGAATAATCTGTGTCATCAGTGAGTTGAACTTATTCTCAAAGATTGAAGTGAAATTTTGCATTGCTCATCAGAACTGGACCCGATGATCACATTGAGGCTGTTGACAAGTTGCAGAAGTCTGTAAAGCTGCTACAGAAAGTAAGAATTTCTGCATGTGTGACGGCTGCAACGTAACACATTTCACATTGATTAAAGTGAGTAACATGATAAAAATGACTTTGTCAGACTAATCTGAGTCTACTACGAGACATGGCTGTCCTCATCGCTCACAACTTTAAGAACGACCCCCAGAGAGGCAACTTCTTCAGCTACCACAAGTAAGAAATAGTGTTAAACATCATGGGGGAAAAAAACCTACAGCAGTGACACATTCGAGGAAAATCCGTGTTTCTTTCTCTTTTCTGCAGGAAAGAGGGTGACAATGAGTTCATGAATATCATCGCCAATGAAATAACCTCGGAGGTAAGATCAAAACCTGACTGCTGCTTTTTGGATTTAAAGTTCAAAGTTTGTTGAACTTTTAAAAGTTTTTTCCCATACTTTTAGGAAACCTTGGTTTTCCTAACTGTTGGCGAGGAAAAGGGACCTGGTTTGTTTCTACTAGCTGGACCCAGTGAACTAGTGACTCAACTTGGGCCTCGGTAATTGACACAGCATCGTATTTACTTAAACCCTCCTGTTAAAACGACAATGTAAGCTGGCATTAGATGACTCACTGTCCTTTTCAGGGTGTTGGAGATGCTCCAAGGGAAAGGTGCCGGAAAGAATGGACGTTTCCAAGGCAAAGCCAACAGCCTGGCACGAAGAGAGGAGGTGGAGGCTTTCCTTCAGAAGTACTGTAAACATCACACCTCAGAGGAAGAATAAATCCAGCGATGTTTTTATACAAATAATTATTTAGTTTGCTTAATGGAACCACATTTAAAAAGTCAATAAGGATACTTGATGTGTTTAAGTACACAAATAGATAATGCATAGGAAAATGTAAACAAGGTACCAATCATATCTGAACAAATGTCATGCACCGTTTTTGATCATTTAAAATGTATTTTTACCCAGTGACAATTCTTTTGGACAGTTACACATTGGAACTGCATCACTGAAAGCTGTGTTAGGTTCAAGGGGCACCTCACCAATACACTCACACTAACACCCTAAATAACATTTAATATATTTATTTTAAAGGAACTGTATAAATGCAACACACAAAATAACAAAGAATGATAAGAAAAATGGAAACATAGCAATGCTTTCTAATGGAATAAAAACAGAACTATCAATTGTTGTGACATTTAAAGACAGTGTGCATAACTTATAGAAACACCATATTGTACTGTGCAATTCAACACTGAGAATGTAACAAACTATAACCAGCCCAAAAGAAACAAAACCACCTTTTTCCTTAACAAACAGCAGTTGTGTCAGGACTGTTTCGGATGCATTACAGTGTTCTTTTGTAGATTTTCTAGTGTAAGTGATAAAAGTAGTGACTTCAGACAGATCAGTCCTGTCTGCTTGGCAGTGTTGGTAAAGTGAACAATTGCAAGCCCCCCTCCCCATTAATAAAACACTAGGCAGTAAAATAAAACAATGAGATGGTTTGGCAGTAATGGTGCTGGGTTAAAGTGTTGCTGTCCTGTTCCGCTGCTCATCCACTGTAGAGTTATTGTAGAGGTTTCACTATCTTCATCGAGATGTAGTTCTGTTTAACAGAAGGGAAATAAATCATTACATCTCTTTAGTCTGGACAATGTACATAAAGCACAAACGTGGTTGCACCTGCTCTACAAAGGCAACTTTTTCAAATAACAGCGACTCAATCGTGATTTCAGAACGTAAGACCAATGTTATTCAGCAGTCTGTCCTTACCGGTAACGAGTAAAGCATGATGGCAAGAAAGAGGACCACTATGATGAGGATGATCAGTCCAATGAAGAGGCACCTGAACCTTTTCCACACAATGAACTTCATGGTCTTACATGGGTTGGTGAACCAGAAGAAGGATGTTTCCGGTCGCCTGGTGGAGAATTGAAGACAGGAGAGGTTACATATCTCTATAATTATTCCAAATATCTTAAGAGTTTGAATGGCAGCTAAGGAAATATTCTCAGAAATCCAGTATTTCACAGCCGTTCTGCTGTGGGTTCTTACTTAGGAGGGTCTAGTTTTGGGTTCATGTTGGGTTCTTCTCTGCCTTTTCCTGCAGGTTTCTCATCTGCATCTGTTTCATTTACAATCTCCAGCGTCATCTCCACTTTGCCCTAGATATGCAAGACGGACATAATAAGGACAATAACATTATCTATGATCATTGCAACTTTTGTGTTGTTCTTCTCAGAGAATGGAAACGCAGTAAACAAAATCTCTGCATGAAGCTTCTTTTCATACTTACACCGAGGACCTTCTTTCCACCCTGTTCAATGGAACAGGGCCACCAGCCTCTGACCGACTGCTGAACAAACAGAGACTTTGCCTGATCGGTCTTGTGTGGAACTGCCGTTTCCTGAACATCAATCATACGGAGGGAACACTTTTCTGGTGTCTTTGCAGGAGCAACAAGGTTCCGTAAATCCAGCTCCACGGTGCCTAAGATAAGACCGTATCATCAGGTCTTTAAAAAAGCTGGTCTCAAATCCATCCATTTTTTTTGGTAAGATACTAAATAAAGTGTCTTACCAAGGTAATCATCCAATGAGAATTTGTCATTATCCCATATCTGAACAATCAACTTGGGGGGAATCCTGAACTCAGTTTTGTCAAGACTCCAAAAATGTTCCTGTTAAATGAAATAATATGAAAACATCTTTTAGATGAGTAATTTCAGCCTTATTGTTATGAATCTATGCAGTGTTACACGGTACACCGTTTAGTTTTATTTTATTTATTTATCTTACCTTCTTGGACACAAGGCAGAGTTGTTCAGCAGGCAGGTAGTCGAAACCAAAGACAAACCTCCAGTTAAAGTTGCCATCTCCATCCAGAGACCTGTAGTGGACATCAGTCTTCTGCTTGTCCTCCTCCATTCCCGGCATCCAGCTGACACACACACAGGAGTTAATGGTTTGATTATTTATCCTTCTTCTAATCCACAGTAACCTTCTACTAAACAGTTTAAAGATCTGAAGAAGAAAATTCAGTGTTTGAAATGCTAATGATTAAATATCGGAATGCAACTAATTGTAATTATTTACAGTCTATAGCTGCACATTAAGTAAAATCCTGAGTCTAAAGGTGATTTTAAATGAAAACATAGGCGTACCCTTTAACGTAGATGTCACTCATGCGTTCTCCCGTGATGCTGGTCTCATCTAAAGTCACGTCAGTGGTGTTCCAGACGACAGCACGGAGGAAGAACCTGAACGTTCAAACAGAAAATGTTAGCTCACCTCTGATTAGGTGATTAAGCGACTGCTCTCACACTTACCTCTTAGACTTGCGAGGCGTGATGTCAAAGGGAGGTCCAGGGATGCCAATGCTTTTGGGGAAAACATCCACCCACATTTGAAGCTTTCCCTAAATCAACACACGCACAGGTCACAAGTTATGGTGGATGTAAAGGTGCATTGCACAGATAGAGTATGTGTCAGACTTCCACCTGAGAGAGGTTGGGCTGGAAGGTGCTGTAAAGTGTCCTCGTCTCCACATGTTCAGGGACAAGTCGCTGCGTTCTGAGCACGTGCAGACAGAGTCGCTCTCGAGCTGGACCCAAGTGCTGGTGAATTTCCTTGTTTTCCTCTAGATTAAAAACGTGTTTGATGTTCATTAGACTCAGAAGTTCTTTAATACTACAGTTTTCTGTTACTTGAATCTAAAATGAAACCACTTAATTAATTTACTTGTTTCTTTGATATTTTATTATAAATAAAGTATTAATATGATAATTGCATTTTGTTGGAGGTAGAGATTATAATAATGTGGGTGTTGGATGACTTTTATTACCAAACTGAGCCAGCGTGTAGTCTTTGCCATTGAAAGTTAGTGATGTGCCGTTGTCTTCAGTCTTGGGTTTAGACAGGCCTTTTAGACGAGCCAAGTTCTCCAGGATCTGAGACGGCTTCAACTGGTCCCGCCACTGATTGACACCAGAACTAAAATACAGCATAAATATCCACACATCAGGTCATTTTTCAACAGTTCACTACACTTCATATACCCAGGTAGCATCCTTACATGCAGTAAGTTTGTGGAAGGCCACAGTACGAGTTATATCGCGACAGCATGCGGTTCTCAAGGTCAATCACTGTTTCGCCGACCTTCTCGTCACGAGTCAGAAGATCAAAGTCATAGACAGAGATCTTAAGGTCCTTGTCCTGGGGCAGGAAACACGTCATCTCAAACATCCTAAACGAAACAAGCATTTAAAGAAGACAGTTTGATTTGATTTCTTATGTTATGCAACCATTTGTTCCTTCATCAGATTTACCTTCCAAACACAGGGTTGATGGTGCAGGGTAAGTAATTATCTCGGTCATCAATTGTATTCCTTCCCAAAGATATCTTTATGTATGGGTCGCACTGATCGGGAAAGAAAAAAGAGAAAAAAACACAGGTTTAAGCTGAAAATCGTGACTGGGGCATCCTCGCTGCGACAGTAGTAACAGATCAGTTCTCACTTTGCCGTTATTGTCTTTGGGCTGCAGGTCTATGCCTCGGACCACATAAAGCCTGACCACACACTCCTGGGGTCCACTATCTGGCAGCTCTCTAAACTGCTGTGGAGGAGGAGCAACTCCTGGGTCATCTGAAATGGGGTACACCTTGAACGATCCCTGCAGGCACACGGACGCACAAGTGATATTTAGATTTTTCTACTGTGCCCTGAGGTGAGGAGACTTCCCCTAGAGGTAAATTATTCAAAACACATTAGCTAGAAGAACATTTATCAGTGTTATACAGCGTAGCTAATTAAGATGTGATGTTCAAATTGGTGTGAAACCTTGAACTCTCCAACCACCGTGGGGTCTTCGTCCCCATGTTCATTCTTGCCCCGCTGTAGTTTGAAGGTGTAGCAGAAATCTGTCAGCCCTTTGAAGTCTGGGATATCTTCCAGTTCATTGTCATAAACCTGAAGATTCACATTGGAGTCAGAAGAGAAACACCACTGCAGTGATTAACATTCACCATTTGCACACATCAGGGGGGAAACAGTGACGTCTTACTTTGAGGGTGTCATATTCTTTCTTCAGGTAAGGACCACATTTCTCCGTGTCCCCTATTGAAGCGTAGAATTTGCTCCACCAATCAATCGTCTCTTTCTCCTGATGATTGAATTGCACAGTTTTAACCTTCCAACATGAGATTTGATTGAAATTTGAACTATCAAGTTATATTATCTTGTTAATTCTCACCTTCTCCACATGCTTTGAAGGAAGAAGATGTGGCGCAAAACAAAACAGGAAAGAAATTACAAGTGCATTAACACGCAGCAATAACAAAGGCAGCAACTCACAGTAAGCTACAAATATTGACTAAATATTATTTACAAGATATATTTACAAGAATGGACTCATGGACCATGACGAAGAATAGGTTGGTGAATACAGCTGCAATGACGTGACACAATTAAAAGGAAAAATAGACTGCCTGCTCAAAAAGAATTAAAAAAATCACCACCTGGATTTCACTAAGCACATAGATAAGGGCCCCTCCCATTAGTTTTGGCTGGCAACACAATAATGTCAGCTGACTTCAAGAATGTACTGACTGACCAGGTTTTCCCATCAATTCATTAGTTCTATTTTTCAATTTAATTTTATTATTTACTCCTCCCTGATGCTACAGATGGTACAGGCATATGCCGAGATGACAATGTCGGGATTCAATAGGCTCAAGTTATGAAAAGTGGTTCAGGGAGCATGAACTGTCTACCACAAGGTCTAGACTTTGTGCAGTGATGCAAACCCATCACCTGTCTTTTTGGCCAGGCAGCGTATGTAACCAAGGGTGTAACCATGGGCACATTAGTCTTTATTTAAAAGTTCTAACATTTGATAATTTAAGCTAATCAACTTCTGGCTCAAACGTCATATTAAATTGCCAGAAAACTAATGAGCCTCTTTTGGGAAAAGTAGGAAATTTTATTTTCAGCAGAAAAATGAAAATAGTGCTGAAAATACAGTCAATAGCAAACAGCAAAATCAAGGTGCTTTCCCAATGCCAGGTTACACCCCTGGTGTAAGAAAAAGTGCTTTTTAAATGAGTGTGTATGAGCAATGTACAATTAGTTGTTGTGATAATTTCCACAGAAATTAATATCATGGCAACATCATGAGGCATTTGCCAAGCTTGCTGGATTATGTGATCTCAGCCTTCCAGTTTCATTGGAGCCCAGCCTTAGAGTCAGAAAGCTAGAGTAAGCAATTATACATACAAAGTAGGAGGCAGGAGATGCCATTTTGTCAACAGCAGCTGACATGCTGTACATGAACTGTAAGCCAGAGTAATAACGTGTCACATTAAATCAAATTGAGCACTTTGCAGTGAACAGAGGAGGTGGGTCAGTAGAAAACACTTTACCTTAGCCTCCAGCAGTGGTCTCGACTCTTCCATGGTGATAGAGACATGTTTGACAGGAGAAGCCATCATCAAAGCCACTGTCAGTGACGAGAGGACAACGTTAAGATCTTTTTTGTCTCTGTGCACATTGTAACACATATTCTGAGTCGTGCGTTTCTCTGCACCCATCCTTACTTTTAGAAGTCATTGCGCCCCCTGCAGTGATGACGTACGGGTCACATCTGAACTCCTCTAGAGAGGTGATGGTGCACTGACCCACCACGGGCTTCCTGCCAAACGGACGGTGGTCAATCACCTTCAGCACAATAGGAGGTGTGTACATCTCGTCTTTTGGAAGGAGCTGGATGCAGGATACAAAGAGATGTCGGGAAACTTTAACTTTCAGTAGCTATAAGCTTCTCACATTTTTCTCCATGCTATTGTAGTTTATTCATTTCCACATGAACCCTGCCATTACCACTTTGATGATGAGAACTGAGCTGGGGAAGTTGGGGCTCCTTTTAATGTTTCTGATGACAGCCGTCTCCACCCTTTGCCCACCACACTCAACCACCAGGCTGGGTGAGGACACAGCAGCCAGCTGGTACGGCTTCATGTTCCTCAGACCCCACGCCAGAATCTGAACCCAAAGTAATGCACAGATAAACAAGAAACACAACCCGCTTCTGTTCAGAGAGACAAGTTATCTGTGATCAGTTTTACCTCCACAGCAGTGAGCTGCACCACAGGCCGGATGCCCTGAGGAACCATGTAGAGGTTCTCTGCTCTCTTTGGGGGAGTCAAGGGAAGATCAACCGACTACAGACAGACACAAAAAAAACATGCATACATTTTATATTTCTACTAGTAACTTCACATTTAAGCACGAATAAGCATGTTATATGAAGATGACGTTAACTTCTCAAGTCCTCAAATAAACGTTATCTAAAGAATGTCTTACAACGTGAGAAGATGGTACAAAATAAGGACACTTGTATGTATTCCCATTTATTTTAAATGCTATTTCTTCAATGCAGCAAACGGAGTGGATGAAACGTTTTCTTTCACTTTCACAGCAAACCTTGTCTTTTAGGATGAGTTCAGCAGCCACCAGTGCCTCGCCTGCCTTTTCGCCTTTCTGGGTGATGGGTTGCCACAATAGTTTGGGTGCTTTGCCTGTGCCTGGAGTCAATTTTACCACTGGGGTGCAAACACTGCGGCCCAGCAGCTCATCCTTTCCCTGTGCAGAGGATTATATGCACCTTACATCGTTTGCTGAAATTTTCAAGATTATATGGACTAATAAATAAAGATTAAATTTAGAGAATTTAACAGAACACCACCATCAATCAACGACATAGGGTTAACTTCAAAGGAGCAGAAGTAATTAATTGAGCACAGATTTATTGTGAAAAACAAATATTTTCCTATGAATATCTGCCACAACCTACCACTTGGTCACTGTCATAGAACTCCAGCACAACATTTGGGGGATAGTTAGCAACATTCTGTGGTTCTCCGTGAATCTCTACATCACTGAAAATCAGAGTCTGGTCCCAGGTGGGGTTCAGCGTTGAGCGCAGCTTCTCCGTTGTCTTACTAACATGCAGGAATGAGATGTGAGCGTACGGATCTGTGAAGGTGAAAAAAAGATACCTTCATGTATCCACCAATGCATAATACTGGTATGAGAACCCTAGTGTTACATATTTGATGACCAAGCAGAATCTTACCAGAAAAACTATCATTGTCCATAGCTATCAGATTGCGTGCCTGGTAGACGTAGACACGGAGATGATACCGGTATGACTCTAAAAACAAAAACATTTCATAACCACTATAAACATGTCTGAGGATGTTACTTCGTGTGTTGGGACAGTACGTCACTCACTGGCAAAGGAGCAGGACACAGTAGGCGTGTTGGCACCAAACATCTTGGTGGCGTCTTCCTTCGAGCTTTTCTCTTTCTCCTCAGTATCAACACCCTGCAGAGTAAACCAAGCAGACTCTCTGAATTTGAATATGCTCATGGATCACACACAAATAGATCACACCTAGGAACTGGAAATGTGTTTAATACATAAGTAAATATTTGCTCATTTCTGTGAGTGTTGTTTAAAATGTTGCGTTGTTTAAATGACACGAGCATAGTTACTTCAACTGTGCGTCCAAATTCTGTCCGTTCACGCGGCAGAATCAATTGCTTTACAAACAAGTGGTCCCACGTCAGAATAAAACTGTTCTAAAGCTTTACTCACCAATGCTCCCTCAAGCTGAAAGATGGCACAAGATCCGAGTCGGTCCTCGGGCGCCATCTTTCGTCTCCAACGCCTTCGTCGAAAAGTGTCAGACGAGCGCTCCTTTCTGTGGAATTTCCAGCCAATCAGTGAAGAAAACTCCCATCCTTCGATGTCACCTTGGTCTTTCTTCTGTGTGTGAAGAAAAAACATATAGTGCAAAACTTTTTAATGTTACATATTTAATTTACCCTCAAACGTGTGACAGAGAACAAAAGTCTCAGCGTCACTGTGTGTAGCGTAGTCAACTGTTTTTCTGCTGACCTCTACAGGTGTTCCTACAGGGACTGCACCTCTCTTACGCGGTCGTACAAGCCTTCTCCGGCGATGTACATGGTACACCTTCTCTGCTGGGACCCAAGCCTGAGGTTTGTCATCAGGAGGGATGGTCAAGCCATACTCCCAGCCTGAAAAGTACAATCACACTCACACTTTGTGTCCGAGATACAAAGCCATGGTTTAGATTCTACGGCGTGAGTTCATTTTATTATCTAATGAATATTTGCACCTTGATCATCGACAGCTCTGTTGTCATCCACAGTCCACTTGTCTTCCCAAGTCCAACCTGGAGGACAATCAAACTCTCCAGGGTTACGGCTTTTCTCTCCATTCTGCACAAGACAAAACCTCCATTATCTGTTTTGTTTTCATTTTTCATTTGTTCACTCCATTCATCTGATTTCTGGCACTGTGAGCAGTGACCCCCGGAAGAGAAATGTTGTAATAATGGAGGACAACAGCCACCAGAGGCAGAGGTTAACTTCTGGTTCTTCTGGTCTGTGCAGTTTATAAAGTACATCTAATATACATATACACACATAACCTAAACCCCTGGTGCACATATTATGCACATAATGGTAACGTAGGTCACAGTGACACCGTCCTCATCATTTGAATACGAGTGTGCTGCTCTCACCACATCAGTGTATGGCTCAGAGGCAGGTTTCCACTCCCCACCGGGGAAGCGAGTCTCGTTCTGGTACACCTCGTCCATGAACTCGGTGTGCCCTGCGTCTGCTTCTGTTAGCAGACTGAAACACAAAGTGAAACATACTATTATATTAAACATGCGCTGCAGCCTGGTAACTCAGTGGTTAAGGCAGAGGGCTGGGAAGCAGGATCGATTCCCAGCTGAGTCACCCAGCCCCTCCCCCATACCATGTGTGTCCCTAAACGAGACACCCAGCGCTAGCTCCTGTTGTAGCATTTGAAAAACTGTATAAATGGCAATAAAATGGATTCTTCTTAAAGACACTATGAGCAGACACTGACATCACCACACATTAATGCATATCACAGCTTGCATTGGTGTTGTCACAGGGACTGTGTTTGCATGCTTGGGAGTAACTCTAACAGAGGTCACGCTCTTGGCCATGTGTATGTTTTATTCAAATCAATCTGCCAAGTTGGATCATTGAAGATGTGGGTTGGTCTTAATGCTCCAGACAGAAGGGTGACAAAGGCCTCCTGCCCTGATAGAAACGTGTGTGTTACTGATTCATCCAACAGTTTATTTTGTCTGGACATGTTACAAAATGCATCTATTATGAATGTAGATTCTGTGTTCAGGTGCAGAGAGAGGCTGTTCTTGAGTTGACAGAGGGAGATTAACAGTTGACTGGCACAGTCCGGTACATGGAATGGGAAGAATGTAAACTGTAGTGAGAGGATGTAGTCCATATACTTAAATCCACGTGTGTTTTCATTTGGGAAATACTGGCTCAGGCAAAGCTTCCTGTTGAGCTTCCTCTTGGTAAATTGTTTTATTTATTTCAGTGAAATAGGCCAATTGGTCATCTCCAGTCATACTCACGCTTTCTCTGGGTCAATAAACCACTCGGCCTCCCACTCCCATCCCCTGGGTGGCAAGAAGTACTCCTGCTTCAGCTTCAGTTTGCCCGTCACGTCTGAGAATTTGTAGCGTCCCACCAGTCCCGTGGTGCCCCACTTCCCGAACACCTTGGCCTGGTTCTCGTACTGTAAGGCAAATGAAAACATGTTCAGTTTGAGAGATCCAAACAGGTTGATGCTTTGCTATGAATGAACATTATTTTTTGAAGTGATATACCAGCTCAGCAAACACACTGAAGGTTCCCTCAGAGTAGGAGTTGAACTTTTTCTCATGTGCAGACAGACCCAGCCACATGTTGACTCTAATCTGAACTGGCACCTTCAATCCCTTGTTTTTGTCCATGGGGTACTGAGGGGAAGTGAAGCACATGCCATCATGGTTAATCTAGTGTGATCTTTCTCCTCCTTCTCCTTCAGTCCCTAACTGTTCAGACATAATCTAATAAACCGATTTTTTTCTCAAGGTCAGGTATTTCTTCGAAAACACGTGCACCTTCAAAAAGATGGTCTGCGTCTTGCCACAGTGTTGACCACAGGCCTGCTCACTGTGCGTGGAGAACAGGATTTGGTGAGCAGGGATGCGACTGTAAGCCACTCGCTTCTCACCCCGCAGCATCCAGATGATCACATCAGGCATGCTATTCTGGGGCTGCATACAGTGAGAATAAAAACAGGAAGAAAGGTGATCTGATGGATCAAATGCAACAGTAAGTACGACCATCATTTCATCATTTTTGTGATAATGCTCGCTGTTATTTGCCGAGCGAGAGCTGATGACCTCTCAGCGAGCATTTCTGTCACAGTCACATCAACAAGCTGTCCTACCTCGTCAGCTAGATTTTTAAGTTTGTCTGCCCAGGACTCTATATCAGACAAAGTCTCGCTAATCTCTCTGGCCTCCTCTCTCATGCGTCTGGCTCCCTCCATGATGGTTTTCAAAGTACTGTCCCGCAGCTTTTTGATTTGGATGTCCAGGGATGTCAGATTGGAGTGGCCCTCCAGCTGAGGTGTTGGGAAACTGGGGAAGACAATAGACAACCTGGTACTGAATTCCGTTCACTTGTTAATTGGGGAAATAAACCATTTTTCTTACATTAAAGATGCACGACAACAACAATCTCCCAGGGCTTTTCAGCAGTACTCTGTTTACCTTTCAATGTCTTCAATCAGCTGGTTGAGCAACTTTAGCCACACCTCAAGCAGTTCGTTGTCGGAGACTTTAGCAAGGATGGCAGTTTTAAACTCCTTCAGGTTGGATTGCTAAAACAAAGCAGTAAAACAGAGGGTGAAACCTCCATGGCAGACGTTCATGTTAGCACATGTCCACTGTTGTACAAAGCAATTTAAACAGAGATCACAGGATTACTGAGGACAGTGCAGTATTACCAGATGGTGAGTAATGTAGAGGATGATGTTGACAGTATCCAGACGGTGGCTGATGTCCTCCCAGAATGAAGTAACTGCAACCACGGGCTTAGTGTCCGCCCAGGGCAGGTAATAGTAGCGGTTACCTAACAGAGTTGCATACCAAATAAGACATCCTCTTTACGAGAAAACAGGTTTTACATGTGCATTTAGTGTGTGACCAGATCTACAGCAGTTTCTTTACCATCAAACACAGCACAGCTATACTGAGTGGTGGAAGCCAGCGGTTTGCAGGTCGTGTCCAACTTGTTGCCATAGTTCCCAATGCTGAGCTCAAACTGGATTGGTTCTCCGGGTTCCTGAATCATGGATGCGCTGTGGAAGACTGCACAAAGACAGTACTTCCTCCTCCTCTGGTACTTCTGAGGGATGGACAAAGACACAGAAAGGAGAAAGAGAAAGATGTGACTTCTGGGGAATAAAAACAAACCGTATCCAGTCGGTCCACTGTCAGACAGAACCATACCTATTCAGGTATCAGATCAATATTTACCATACCTGTGCCACCAGGATGTCGTCACTGTGGATGCTCTCTACTGTTTTGTCTACTTTGTCTTCCAGCTTAGTGGTCAGCTGAACCAGGATCCTGCCCCTGTACGCCACCCCCTCTCCCTGTGTGATCACAACATATCTAAATGAAATCTTAACCAGACATTAAAGAGAATGGAAAACGAGACACAGAATCAAAACACAAAAGCACCAGAGACTAATCATGTCCTCACTCCTACCTTGCCATAATTGAGGTCATCATAGGGGTCTGGAAGGCCAGTAAACTCTCTGGGGCTGCCATACAGGTTGATGTAGCAGGGGCCAAAGACAGGCAGAAAGCCCACCTCAGACTCCCCCGTGCTGGCTGAAGATCGGGAGTGAAACACACTTAAACATCTGAACCGAATCAAACTAATCAAAGCAAAGCTTCAGTGTTAGTATCGGTGATGCTGCGCTGGAGGCGGTGGTGATGGACTAGCTGATGTACTAACAGTGAATGCTGGGAAAGCAGCTGGCAGGCATAGGACAGCAAAGTTGTTAAACACATATATACTCAATGTCAAAACAAAGCAGAGAAAAGTTTTATTTGCTATGTGCACTACAAGAATCAGATTTATTCAGCAAATGAGCAGGCACGACATGCTTTACGTTGTCACAACTCATGCAACTCAAAAATAGTGCAGGTGAACCTTCATACGATGGCTTTTGACCTTTCCCAGCATGTTCCTCTATTCCAGGAGAAAAGGGACAATTCAAGAACCATTTATATTTAACACAGCCACATATAGAATAAGAACAGCTGCTGTCATACAGTAATCTAAATGTATTTCAAAATAAAGCTCTTCCATTTCTTAAAAACGAACCATACCTTCTATCTCTCCACCAGAGGAGGCTATACTGGACAGGTTCAGGTATGTGGTGCCAACAGCATCATTGCCTGTCAAACGATCCCTGCAAGCACAAACAATAACTTCATGCTGACACTGCAAACACACAAATTCCTATTATGAACTGTTAAATCACGTGCAAATGTCGTAATGTGGACGCATTGTTTTACTTTGCTTTTTTACTTCATCCATCCAAAACGTTTCTTTTTTGTTGGTAATGTAGAAATATGTTATGTTCAAGTGTCTTTTCAACACCTTCTGAGGGGCATGTCTTTTTTTTTTTTTTACTTTTCACTTGCACCCATTTCCCTTCAGCCTTCCTGGAACTGAGTTATCCGACTATTCATTCACCCAGAAATGCACTGTGAAAATTAGTCACAGTGCCAACAGGATCCCATAGCATGTTATCGAGGGGAAGGGAGGGGCCTCCACAGCACACTGAGTCATAGGCTGCTGCATTATTCTCATGTGGTTGGTGACTGGGGATGGACTCGCATTATAATACAGCTGAACACACTGCAGAAATATTGGTACAATAGTGGTACACTTCCTCAACCCTGAATAACTCTGAGAACAGTAGAACAATGCCCCTTAATTCTTGAGCACAAACAAAAACTGAAAATTATTGTAAAAATAGGAACAGTGGTGGTATTTTACTTACCAATCAAAGACCGACAGCTTGACATTCTCACACATAGAGGGGAACTACAGCAAACATGAAAGTTAAACATATGACTGAGGATGAAAATGATTTCATTTATTACTTTTACTTTCATGCTTCATTATAAGGATGTGATACCTTGACTTGGAGGTTTAGTACTTGGTTCCACTCAGGGTTTGCATTCCTCTCAATGATCTGCGTACACAACTAGAGACACAGAAAACACACATATCAACTATTCTCCTGTTGGTCACCAACGCAATGCAAAAGCACTGAGGCTAACAGCAGGGGAAACCTTTTTGCCTGCAAATCGAGCCTCCAAAAAGGGATCCACCAGATTCTTTCTGTTTTCCTCTGCTCCAAATATTTCTTTCAGGGACTGGACAAACGCATCATCCACTGAAATTAGGAAACATTAGTTTAGCAGCGTGTGTACAATCTTATTGCTTTGGAACTGCAGAATCAACGATCTACTGCTTTTCTCACTCTGGGGAATGTCCTCAGCTCTGAAGATCTTCAGTGACAGGGTGGCCCATCGCAGAGTCACACCAGCCGGGAGCAGCAGGTTACTTTCTATGTCATCATGATCGTCATTAGGGTCCCTGTTTTCCATCTATGTGAGACAGAAGAAGATGGAGGACACAGGACAGGCCATGAGGGGCGCAGACACATTGTTTACATGACGAAACATCATACAGCCACTGAAAGTAATCTGAGTGGGTCACTCGTACCGGAGGCTCATCTCCGGTCCCCACGACAAAGAGGCTGACTTTGACGTATCCTTTAGCCCCTGAACTGGAGTCATCGGGGTCATTTAGCAGGAGCCACTTCCTCATGACGCAGTGGGCTGCATTAAGACGCACACATAAGTACATCACATAAAAAGGCCAGTCGTCATTAATAAACACAGCTCAGTCAGGTAGAATGTGCTCGCGTGAGGTCACATACATAAAAAGACACAGAAATGGGGAGTAGATAATAATAGAATTAATTCGAGTACAACTGTTTAAATATAAAAGAATAATAAAAGATAATGCCATGCAGTATGACAATTAGTAGCTGTAGATGGTATTCAGCGTTCAAGTGCATAAAAAAAACATCTATTCTGATCAAAATCAGTTATACAAACTAACCCACGCAAGACAGACAATAGCCCTGCCTGTGCAAATGTAAATGAAACACAAATCTAGATTGTGGTTTCTGAGTACCTGGTTCATCATAAACGTATCCAACGTCCAGCTGTGAGAGAGTACAAGTCGAGATCAGCCACATCCCACTTTTTTTTTTCTTTTTTCTTTTTCACATGTTAACTTTGTGAAGAGAAACAGATAAGATACCTTGAATTCTCCCATTAGACAGTCTGCCCTCAGTGAATAGGAGTCATACACCTGCAGAAATGAATGAAACAGCTCAGTTTACATATTTTCACATGCTGACATAGAGGAGGACGTTCAAATGGACATCCACTACGCTTACCCGGAAGCTAATGTTCTGATCGAACAGTTCTGATGGTAGCATGTGGACATTGTAGAAGAACATCTGCAAAAATAAAAAAAATAAAAAATTTAAAATTTAAAATTAGACAGCTAGTGATGCATTTAAAGTAGACAGCTCAGCACAAGGTAACCTTGTTATTTTGCATAAAGACACAGTATCAATCTATTAGAGTACCTCATCAAAGAAGGGGTTATTTCCCCTCTTGATCCTTGTCCTGTGGGTCTGCCCACACGCGTAGACTTTCACCACCGGTCTGATGTTATTGCCAGGCAGCTGACGGGCCTCGATGATGCGGACACGGATCTAAAAGACACATGCTACCACTGTATCACTGTGAACAATTATAAATCACTGTTGCATCCACCTGAAACCAATCTTTAAAGTTACAGGGAAAACACTCTTCTAAAAAAATACAAAGATTTTTTAACCTAATAGTTTAAATTCAAAACTTCTTCTTCTGTTCAGGGTATTTTTTGTCATGTCGTTGGCTTTTTTAAACTGCACAGACTACACTTTAGAAGTAGGATTGTTTCATTTTCAACAAAAAGAATGGCTTTAACATTTTTTATTATTCGCTGATGACTAAAGCTAAATGTTTATGTCCCACACAAACACAATCAGCTGACCTGGAAGTCCTGAGGCTTATTAGCCAGTCTGTTGCGACTTTGTGATCTCTGGCGGAGATTCATATTCTGACCAGGAGAAGAGGGTCCCAATGCAGAACCACCTTGGCCCCCATCCGGTTGAGTGTCATTACCCTCACCACCACCTGTTCAGTAGAAAGACAATATGATAAGAGAGCAAATATATGACTTACACGTGTCCAGCTCCCTCCTAAACAACATGCTGTGGCCTTCTGTTTATTTATGTTACTCTCATTAAATCACTAGCTTAATACACACAACTGTCCTTAGAGTTAACTTTAGTTTTTAAAATCTACTAAAAGCATGTTGTTTTAAAGCCGTAACCTGTCAGAGTTTGAATTCTTTGGTAGGCCATCTGTGGCCTGGTGCTTACAGAGGAACAACTTCTTCTTCTTCTGTGGTGAGGAGGAACCATGACTTAACAGCACCACTGTTGTCAGGTGTGTTTCTGGGTCAAATTTGATTGGATAGTGGATGTTTGATGAAATTAAAGGTACGTCAGATAAATCTTGAATCTGAACATAATGTGTATCTGAGTGTCAGTCTTGACCAATAAACTAGGACATTGATGTTATGAACTATTTATGGTAATATCATGTAACTGTGGTTAACTTAGTCAACTGTCATTCTAGACGTCTGAGCTGATAGGCCACTTTAAACTGGGAAGGCGGGCTCCCATGCTCCACAGTATATATGATAATCTTTTCATGAGTGATACAATTGGGACACATTCATTGTACTGAACTGGTTGATAGCTTGAAAACATTTGTTAATTGTTCACCTATTCATTTAAAAATAACTCTCCCTGCCAGCATTGTTTATTGTCCTCCACATGCTTCATGAGTCATAGCCCCTCACCTTACAAAATCCACCTGGCTCCACAGGTGTGCCTGTCAGCTGGGGATAAAACTATTGTACTGATTTCTGTCTTTGAGGACAAGAAGGCAGCTTACTGAACTAAACAGCTCCAACATTTAAGGCATTTTACTACACTGTAAAAGTTACGTAAACATACCACCATCCACCGTTGCATCTCCAGCTTGAGGGTCATTGGGATTTGGAATAGCATTGGCTGGAGCATCATAGTCAATCACAAGGTTTATTGTAGCCTGGAAGGAAATTATTTGCTGGTCTGTGATTTATATCCTTGATATGTAAGCCATGTAAGCCATGTAAGCAAGAAGACTGAGGTGTTGTAATGAGAGTGACAAAAGGAAAGAAATAAACTTACTCCAATATTCTGCCCACTTTCATTGGCCAGAGGCACATTTTTGGATGGTAGAGATTTTAATTGACCAGAGGCAAGGTCCCTTAGAGCAATTTTAGTTGAGCCAATTAATCTGAAATACAGGAAGAAACAGAAAAAAACATTTATATCGATTGTGGAGGCAATTTTATGTGTATCTAACATACCAAGAGTTTATTTGCTCCGTGATAATTCTTTCCTGATTTCCTGAATTAAATCAGGCAGAATCCTGGTTGCCCTTCTAGGCAGCCCACATGTCACAGTGCATGTCACACTGCGGCACACATGCTCAGAAGTCACATTCATTAAAAGAGTATATAGAAGGTCACCTCCAAGAGCTAACAAACTCTGTCTGCTCAGACAAACAAACGCACCCCATGAGCCAATACACACTGCACAATTACCAATGACTAATTTTACAGCATATTTACATCATCTGTGACTTTCTGCACTGAGAAGCTAAGTGAATAAATCATGTGATTCTTTGAATACCAGCTCTGCAGAACAAACCGAGTATGACGATACTAGTGAAACAACAATATTTTAAACATGTTGTGTTTGAAACAAAGTTTGTAAAATACATAAACCATGCACTGCACTGAACCTGAAATAGGTTAGAATAACCTTTAAACTTAGAATTATTCTGTTAACGGGCAAAGTTAAATGGAAGTAAATGTGGGAAACTAACATCTAACAGACTCAACTCAAAATTGCCTGAAGCTTATTATTGTGTCTCATGGTGTGTAGCCAAAAGCTATTAATGTGCAGTTTGTTCATGCTTCAGATGATTATTATTAAGCGTAACATTACACCCCGAGAAAGAGGAAAGCTTTGTACTTCAGCGAAAGTTGAAAGATTGTCATCAAACCCGAGGAATCCCAGATAGTTCAACAATAATTGGTAAGAGGATGAATAATGTTTCATGTATTTCGTCTAGGTGTAGCTAATGAAATGTAGTGCATCAAGAGAAAAATATATTATTCTTTGGGTGGACTAAATAATAATGTTTTGGCAAATTTTCCTGAAGACTGAGTCACACTCATTATGGCCCTTGGGTTCCCTGTGTGCACAACAATCGGAAATGTTTGAAACTGGTTTGGAATTATTGACCTCTTAAAGGTACAGTAGCTTCTGTTTCAAAAATCTTTCTTTACTATATATGTGCTGCATAACTTATTCTGATCTAGTAAGATGAACAGAAGGTGCAGAACATTGAACAGAAAGATCATGGGTTTCTCTCACAGTATGCTTCAGGCTATTGTCCATCTGTACTGTGAGTACATCCAGTCAGTGTTGATGCATTTGGCTGAATCCGAGCAGAGAATAATATATAGTACTACTACTACTTCTACTATTACCAAACTACTGTTATAGACAGTTGTTGACAGTTACAATAATATATGATAATAGGTTACAAAAGCAACACCTAACATCCACTCTGGGCCACTGATCGGCTTATTTGTAAATTAAGAGGGAACAACACACACCCGGCCATGGAACCGCTAAACAGCCAGCTGTTTATATTGGGGGGGGTCTATGAATAGAAATGATACAATACAATATATTTGACCAATGTTTCACTCTCTCCCTGACTTTGGCCACACCCCATCTCTGCCCTCACTGACTGATCACTGGCAGCTGCACCTCTACCACTATGTAAAACTCTGCGCTCCCCTGTCACTTTGTCAGTTTATTCCATGTGGTCTCTGTATGACCCCCGTGGCTTCATCGCCCCGTGGCTCCTGTTTGTGTCTTCCCTGCAGTTCTCCTGGCACTTATTACTCTCGTTTGGATCTTCTCCTCTTGTCACCTGTGAGTTGGTTTGGTTTTGGGCTTTGTGTGTAACTCCCTTAACCCCCAGTATTAGTCTCACTTCACTTCCCCCTGAGTTAGTTTCCCTCCCAGTTTAGTTCTCTTCCACGCCTGGTCACATGTGAGCTCCCCCTCGTTTTAGTGTGGTCTTGTGTTTTATATACATATTTCTTACACAATTGCTTCCATTATAGTCTGGTTGTGTTCAAACGAGAAAACAGAAACCATGCACTACCACATTAAGATAAGAAGGAGGCTGACAGACTATGTTCAGTGACTTTTTAAGCCTGGTATGTAGCCTCAATGGTGACTCTGACCAACAATGCTTATGTGTAGTTTTCCAGTGGAATTTTTGAAATAATGTGCGCAGGTCTGGGGCTTTAGGCAGGATGTGTCACTGAATGGAATTTAAATTTGCACATCTTTGCCAGGTTCCTGTTTCTTCTGTGTCCAAACACAAAGAGCATTTAATAGGAAAGGTGGTTAGATGTTTGTGGTCTGATTAAGACATCAGGGTCGTCCCTGGATTCAATGTCTATTTCTCCTCAGTTTTCACCTTGACTCCTAATTGGATAAGAACAATAAAATATAAAAATAGATAAAGTCATCAGTGGGATTATTTGGTACCAAACACTGACTTGTAGTCGCTCTAGTCTATACTACAGCCTAGTACTATATTGTGAATAGATTAGGAAAGACAAACAATGAAATTAACAAAACCAGCGTTATGGTCTGGTGTCTCATAGAGATTCAATTAATTGCCAACATCCACCAACAGGCAGTATATTAGCACTTAACATCTCTTTTCAGCATTATAATATGTTCTATACCCAACAGAGAGTGGTGCTGCTCGTGTAGTCATGCACCTCTCTACATCACTTTGTGATATTTTGTTCTCACTTATCTCAACCCAGTAATCAGCCGCTTGTGAACGCAGGGCTGGGTTTCAGTTCAACAAGTTAGCCATCACATGTACACTGACAAACATGTCAACATCATTTATTTTGCTATGCAAATAATGGTGTGGCAATCGCTTCGGTCCAGACTAAAGTTTCCTAACAATCACCTGATTAGTTGCAGTAAACCCTGGTAAAGACATTCATAGTCGCCAGAGAATGATGATCCTAATGAACCTAATGAATCCCTGGACTGTTAACCAAGTGCCAGCATGAAGATGACATTGTTAGGAAACTGTTGCATGAAAAATAGGGGGTGATTTATTGAGAAATTTGACTGGCTTTTAACCACCCTTTTCTCTAGTTACACTTCGACATGAATGGAATTATTATTGGCGTACACTCATGGTCCTCAGAGGACAAACTGTAAAAATATCTTCCTTTTTCTCTAACTTTTAATCTAGCACCACCTTTCGTTAGAATGATTGGTTGTTATGTCACATTACCTGCAAAACATCTAAGCTGTACTCAGCAATTCTTTATTTATAAAAGTACAAAAACACTGCCTGTTCGCTATCAGCGTGTTATTAGCATTATCTCTGTGAGAGCATGTCAGCACAATGACACTTACATTAAGTTCAACACACTGTTGTAGGGGATGCAGAAGGTTGCAGGTTCAAATCCCCGTCTGACTCCTAGTCCATCCCTACCACCCACCCAGCGAGCAAAGCATGTCTATGTTTAGTCTATATATGTATAGTCTCAGTATATTGACGTAAAACAGATTTAGCTCTTGAAATTTCATTCTGGTTTAAAGTCTAAAAAGTTAACCGATATAGAAATCAAACCTTTATTATGTGTCTACTCACATCTAAAACATAGACATGTGGGACTTTGACTCTAAAGTCCTTTAGTCACCATTGCTATTTTCACAGCAGAGCTTAAACCACTGTACTACAATCCTCTCATTCCTGTCTAAAATCACACAAGTTATGAAGCCACAGATTGCTTTTTGGGGTACTGCTAAGTTGCCACGACGACAGGGATTACTCATAACAGAGGCTGAAAAACTATTTGAGAAAGAGCAGAAGGGGGGGGGGGTGTCCTAATCTGGTCTTCAGGGAGTGTGTCAGTGAGCCAGTCCAGTGGAAAACTTTACTCAGTTTAACATGGACCCAGGCTGGAAACACATTCAAAGGCTCCTCCCCCAGCTATGACTGTCCCATGTACTGGGGAAACCTTCAAACATACAAATATATGTACATGTAGTTTGATATGTTTCATAGGAAGGAACAGACTTGGCGACAGGCTTTGATCATGGTAGTAAAAGATCTCAGGGAAACTCTTCCGTTGGTCTAGATTGGTCCCATATGTGACGCTGGCTTTATTTGGCAGTAACAGTCTGGCACTAGTTCTGAGTTTTCATGACTTAGAAACGTTTTGCGTTGAAGCCGTTCTCATGCGGTGTTACAGTCATTCATACATCCTGTGTCTGCATCAACGATACCACGGCAACATAGGTAGGAGAGTAAACGCCACATCAATTCATTTTCTACTTCTCACACAGTGTCACACAAATCCCAGCGAGTGAGAAGACAAACAGCGATTCATCCATCTATTGTTGCCCAATCAGAGTCAGTCTTCCCACACAGCCCAGCAAGTCTCAGCACGGCAAGAAGGGCGTGAGTGGGTAGAGGCAGTCAGCCACATAACTCAAACACTGGCTCATGAAGATATCCAACTCACTTTCTTTGTATGTTACTTTGTCAGTGTGCATATTTATGCAAAGCCGAACCTGCCGGTGGAGGGATGTTGCAAAGGGAAAAAGATTATTTACTTCGTAAGCTCTGACCTAATTGCAGCTTCTTTATTAGAATTATTAATTGAAAACGGACATCATGCGACTGCAAAGACAGATGAAGAAACTGCTGTCTGAGTAAATAGACACATTTCCTGGAAGGTCTTCGTTCAGACAAGAAGACGTTTGCACTGTGAGGTGAGGCGCTTCTCTTTCACCACTGGTCCCACAATCACACAAAGCACAGCGGTAAAGGAAACAGGCCTATGCTACACTTACTTGTCCTTCCCAATCGTTTCATAGTCTTTCACAATAACATCTACGTAGGAGCTGGAGTCCAGTGGTGCACCCTTCAGATCAAACTTAAGCACCTGCGAGATGAGATGAGCAACACACAATCAGTCAGATGTTGGACTTCAACTGTGCTGCTTCCAAAGAGGCTAAATTGTTGGGAAATAATGATTTGCCGCATCAGCAATGACAACACAGACACGTCTGAACTTTATCAGCGTGTTGTGAAGATTTACCTCATTCCAAACAGGGTTCAGCTCATTGTCAATGAATTTAGTCTTTTTCTTCTCATCTGAAATGGAAACCGTTTTCAGTTAATAAGCAGATCAATGCAGTTCCTCGCTGTCAAAATACAACACCTGCTTTTTGGGATGGAAATACCACATTAGACATGATAACTGGAACCATGTTTAGCCACTGTTTTGATAAAGTGAAATGACGGGTGAGTTTGAGTTTGTATCTAATTCGAAACAGTTCTGGCAATTTCAATTCAGTAGCTGAGGGCTAATTTCCCAACACGTTGTAACTTGTCCTTTTCATTTACAACCTACGTCGTCTCCTTAATTTGAGCTGCTGCAGATCCAAGCAAGGTTCCTACACAGCTCACAGTGGATGTACAGGAACTGCTGTAAGATGATGTAGCACTCTCTCACCGCTCTCCTCTAGAACTCTTTTAGGCACTTTAAATTCACTTTTAAAATACCTTAGAAGTGGAGTAAAGGTGAGCACTACAGTACAAATTAATTACCTCATTGGCTCCAATACAGTGACGTCATGTTGGATATAAACCACATGAACTGAAATTCTTCTTTAAGTTCAAAACACAGACTGCAACGAATCCCCTGCAGTTCTCCGCAGGTAAAACGATAGAACAGGCTACTTGTAAAAGGACACTTACCTTTAAAAATCACTGTGGTAATAGGGTCAGGACTTCCAACCTTCTTTTTAGGCAGATTCTTCGCCGATTCAACTACGACCCGCAACATTGTGTTGAGATAAAAGACAGAAAATCAATGAACTAGACACACGGAATGACAGAAGCCTGGACAGAGGCGATGCCACTACCCCATCACTGTGCCACACGGGCAGGAAACACTAAAAGTAAGGATGAAGTCTGGTGGAGTCCCGTCTGGTGGGAATGGGGGGGAAGCGAGGGCGGGTCACGGGTATGTAATTACTCTCATAGGATGACTGCTGCTGCCGCCCTGCGAGGAGCTGAACGAACACACGCTCAGAAAGCAGCTGCAGGAGAAGATGCAGAAGCTGCATGTTGTCAGGTTCAATGATGACAGAGCTTACATGTGATAGGAGACGGATCAATATATCTGCACATGTCTGCATAACTGATAAGTGATGCATATGGTGTCAACGCAGACAAAATACCGTAATACAGCTTTGATGATCTCTGCGCGCGTGAGCCGCGACCAAATGTGTTGTTGTGGCTTCATCTAGCGGCGGTGCCGGGTAATGACACGTATATGTGCTCTCCCTGCTACAAACAATACTCAGTCTAATTTAAAGCCTCTTGATTGCACACATGTAATGTTTGTCTTATTTTTCCCTGACTTGTTTATGTCCCTACACTGACCTACTGTCTGCTCTAGCCATATTTATTTCCAATCAATTAAAATAAATATATTTTTACAGGTTACACTGGAAAAAAAACAAAAATACAACCCACACGTTACTCTCTGAGCTCCACAGGGAAGAGAGAGACACTGACTGACTGCCAGCAGCTTTCATCCTGTAGCCAGACCAGGCGTGCTGATCCCTGCGATGACACACCTCTGCTCACCAGCCTGCTGCAAAGAGAAAGACCTGCTGATGCAAACGGTTGTTAGTTGTCCATTTCTGATCCATGCGTCACGTACAAGTTAAATCATGTAGATATTTTATCCAACTACATGATGAGCTACTGGTGTGTAGGTCTAATATTAGACAGGGTAAAAGGAATTGCCCAGCAGAGCAACACATTCCACTGAGACGTGGGTACCTTCATTAGACAGAGCTGGAGGCTACTCGGAATAGTTCGTGCTCATTCAGTTGGTAAACAAAACTGCTATGAGTGGCCTGGTAATCACTAAACTGCATTAGAGATACAGTTTAATACGACTAATTGTCATATAAACTTTTATTTTTTTAGAATACATTTGCATAGGACTTAATATCAACACAGGACTTATTATGTTACACCTGCTGACGTGTCCTTAGGCAAAAGTTCTTAACTCTCCTGAGTCCTGCTAACTTTGCCTCTTTAAATGATTAACCCAGTGAGGCTGTGGCCCAGTTACCCCCAGCAGACTTGCATTTATTTTGGAAACTTATCTCTCCGTGGTCTTCTCTATAGCGATATGTTTACTCTCTTCTCTCGCTGTGGTCAAACACTTGTGACAGATGGCTTTTTGATCCACGGACATTGACATTCCTCCCCTGTGTGAAGACAAGAAGCTTTGTTTGAGCAAATTGGGTTTGCTTGAAAAGACAGAGGAAGGGATGGAAACAAAAGCCCTGCATGTTTAGACCCAGAACACAGTGAGGATCTCAGACCGGCCTTAGCTCTTTTGAGGGGAACTTGTGTCGGCTACATGCTCGTGCTTGTCACTGGGATATGGACCTCAAGAACACCAAATCTGGATTAAACATTTAATGAGTGAAGTGCATCTTATCAGTATGAATACGTTAAACAGCAAAGATCTGTGGGGGCTTTATGAGAGGGAGATTCCACACAGCAGCATTTGGTGAGTGTTCTCTACTTTCTTCTTCATTCTTTAAGTTTGATAAACCTCTATAATATAAGTATAAGTTACTTGATGCAACCTATACTATTAAGGTTATGCACAGATTTCTCTCCAACGACTGACTACATTTTTATTGCTTAATTATTTTATGGTTCTGCTGTTTGATTGTGAGAAATGTGTATGATGTAAGGGACCACTCAGGCGTATCTAGATGGACTTGAAAAGGAGCACACAATGCTGAGACTTAAGACTTATTGTTTTAGTCTGTAGTCTCCCTGAGCAACAGGGCCACACAGGAGCCGCTGCTGGTGAGAAACGCTCTGATCTTTACAATTTCAAACCTACAGTAACATTTAACCCCATCCATTATTCTCCATGCATAAAGACCCACTGTTGAACCTACTGCTGTTTTAATGCTTATTAGTTGTCTCACATGAATATCTGTTAACAAAGACTTCATAATGTGATTTTAAACTTTTATCTGTATTGTGTTGTCTCAGAGCTGCCACTTGGGAGCACTGCATTCATTTAGCAGTGAGCTGAGGTTACGTAGACACCAAATATTTTATGATCAGTTTTTGGCTCCAGTGCTGACACACACACACACACACAGACAGCGTCTCTGCGTATATTCCATATTCGTATGTCCTGCATGTTTTGCTCCAGCTGTCAGGGGCTGGCTCATAGGCTGCAGTCATGAAACAGCACTAGTGCTAGCACCTGCCCCTCAAGCTGGATAATTACAGCCCTAAAAGTTGTTCCTGGTGGCCATAAATATTTTTGACCTCTCTAGGAAAATGCAGCAACATAGTTAATTGGTGGTTACTATGAGTAAGTTGAAAAATAGACATCCAATTTCTGCACATTAACATTTTCCCTTGTGTCGTCAATGCCACACTCTTTTCTGTAGTGATCCAGCCTGTGGTGTCAGTCCTGCAGAAGTACTGACTCCAGAGCATCTAAAGCTCCTGAGAGACGCATTTACCTGTGCAGGAGCCGAAGCACAGTTAAAAGAAAACATCCCGAATGGAATGAGAAGAAGTAACAGAGGAAAGAAAAATGAAGAACGTAAAATGAATTTAGGAGAGTTTACGGATGTTCTGAGGTCTGTGATTGGTCCAGATATTGAAGACACATGGGTTGAGAGATTCTTCAGTGAGGTAACGACAAATCAAGAGATGTATCTGTCAAAATAATACATTAAAAGAACACAAGCTACATAGCAAAACATTGTTTATAATACAGCAGGTCCCATCGGCATAATTTCTTGGGGCCCTGCTAAAAAATCTAGGATGATGGTGATGATGATGTAAGGACTTCACTTCTCCATATCCAGGTTGATATCGCTTGTACGGGATGGGTGAAGTGGCAGCAGCTGTGTTCCTACCTGTTTCTGGAGTACACTGAGAGAGAACGTGCCTCCATCCCCACAGCTGCTCTCCTGCACCCCCGGCCCCAGATCAGACACTGCTCCCACAACAAGGTAGGACTCAACTGGCAATGATGCATCTTTGTAGGATGTGACAGTGTGTAAACAATTACACTGAAAGCTCCCTGATCACTTTCAGGGGGCAGTGCACTTACTGTGTCCTCGGTAACTTAAACTTAAAGATCCTGCAGCTCTGCAGAGCTTCGCAGCCATGTTGGCCAGCTCAGTGTCTATAAGGCTGTTTATGACTTCTTTTGCCTTTTAGAGCATATTGTGCTGTAAAAGTAATATTTTTTTCCCCTCTACTAACCCTTTTCTAATTAATCATGCCCATTGCTCTGCAGCGTGATCCGACAGTGCGAGTGGTTGCTGTTTCCCAGCTTCCATCACTTCATTATATCAGTGTCAGTAAAGGGGGTCAGGTCACTGTCTGGAACAGCAGCCTACACGTCGTCAAAACTCTAGTGGTGAGTAACATCATTGTACTAATTTGACATTCTCATGGAAATACAACACATTCACGCACACACTTTTTTATGCCTCTCAGCTTGCGGGAGACCCAACAGAGGAAGTGGCTAACACGAGGAGGTTCAGAGGCTGGGCAACTGATGCTGTGTATATGGGCAATGTCCACACGGTTGCTATAGCGACTGACTGCAGAGACCTACACTTTGTCAATGTTTCTACAACAAGTATATTTGAGGATATCCACCTGTTTGGTATAGTTAATTGTTAGCATGAACTGAATTGTTGTTTTTGAACTGGTCTCGTTTCATTTTTTTCCAATATTTCTCAAATGCTGACTGTTTGTCTCGTCACTCTTTGAAGGGTTTCCTAGTGTGTTAACTGCTCTCTGTTACTGGTACGATGCGCAGGTAAGACCACTATTAGTTGAGATAAATCAGGTTGCTTAAACATACTTTGCCCACCAAGAAAGCAAATAATTCGTCACTGGTGTTTGTGATTTGTCCCCTGAAGTGTCCAGAACGACCTTCTCTGCTGCTACTGGGGGATGAAAAAGGAGGAGTCCACCTAATGTGGTTCCTGAACCCCTCTAAACATCTTTTTAAGAATCCCCGCAAGAAGGAGAGCAGCCTACACAGGATCTTTTTTCCAGTAAGTCTGAACTCCTGTATCTACCTGTTCAGCTCAACGTGCGGTTCATATATCTTGCACGTGCTCAGCAGAAACCAGCAAAGCAGACAGACAGTAACTACATGTAGCTCTTGTTTGTAAAAACATCACCTATGGAATTGTTGTTGTCAATTTTGACACCAGGACCTCGGCGAACACAGCAACACGATCTCCTATTGCCACATCCCAAACATTCATTCAGAGCCAATCAACCGAGTGATGTTTGAGCCCAGTACCAGCGCCATCATGACATCATCAGAAAGTGACAGCACCTCTGTGGTGTGTATGAATGTGAGACTAAAACGAGAGCCTTACATTTGGAAAATTAAACAGGTAATTGACTTTACAAATGAAAAGTATTGTGGAATCGTAGATTCTGTCTAATTAGTTACTTTGTGTAAAGGTTTTGGGAGTAAATAACCGTTTTGGATAAAATAGACAATGCTACAGAAGTTGGGGTTTAGACTTTGACAGTGTTTTTTTGACCCATCTGCTAATATTTCTGTTTACTAAGAGCTTGAGTGAGTCTGTGTTCGTGCAGTAAGCAGTATATTCTCTAGCTAACACTAAATGTTCAGTAAAACAGTAAGGAATGCAACATTTCTGCAGTTATCTGATTTTGAGGTCACACGGACACGTGTTGGTCACAGTACCCTGGTCAGGTTCACATGATACTACAGTAACCGGCTGGGTCAAAGTTTCAAACACCTGTTCAGACATACGTATGTAAGCTTTTATATTCATAGCCAGTTTTATCTAGACAGCCAAACATAAAGATGTGGGTCAAGTTACTCATGTCTAACTTTTGCTCCCACCCAGCATGTAGAAACCCACACAGTTGCTCACTGAGTAGAAAATGAGTAAAGCAGTTGCACCAAACATTAGTAACTGGGTGGTGGTGCCTCCTGTTATGTAAAATGACGTGTTTGAACTCGCCCATAAATTTTCTACTCCAGTTAACTGTCTGGATATTTTAACAACACCCTTAATATAAACTGATAAGACCAGTTAAAGTGTTTTGTCTTAATTGATTCTTACTGGGATAAGTACATTAAAGACAAGTTTATGACGTCTGTGTCTGCCTTTCTTTTTCCTCTTTCAGGGAGTCAAATGTTTTGACTACAATGCTTCTCTGCAGTTGATGGTTACAGGAGGTTGTGACCGAGCAGTCAGACTGTGGACGCGATACGTGACCACGTGTCCTGTCGCTACACTGCTGGGTCACCGCGCCACTATACTGGATGTTGCAATCTACCATCCTGTTCAGCAGATCTTCAGCTACGCCAGAGATGCTGTGAGTTATTAAACATGACTAAATGGGCCATGACAACTAAATCCAAAACACAGTGAGTTCAGCAGAACTATTCTTCCTGTTGTCAGGAGCTGAGGATCTGGGATATTTCCACTCATCACTGTTTGAAAACGGTCATCCTGCAGTTCCCCTGCCTGCAGCCTGGCCGAATCCCAGAACATGGAAATTTCCCGTTCCTATTGCTGAGCCCTCCACTTCCTGAACACACTCGGCCTCATTTAGTGGTGGGATGCAAAGATTACCTGGCACTGCTCGATCTGTCTGAAACACAAAGAGGGGGGGGCGGTTGGTTGACCGGCGAACGAAGGGAATCTGGACCAGACGTCCAGACTGGCCCTCCTGTCTCCTGTGCTCTGTATAACCCCACTCTGAAACAGGTGGTGACCGCACACACCAATTCCTCCGTTTCTCTGTGGAATGTAGAGACGGGGCGGAGACAGCTTCAGATCTTAAATGCTCACGGAGAAGATGAACTCACCTGCATGAGTCTAGACTCCTCTCACAGAAGACTGGTTACTGGAGCTCGCAACGGCACTATTAAGGTTTGACACCACATCTTTTCTCCGTCCGTTTAAAGAAACACGATATGGTCAACGTATTATATTTACCACTAGAAGAGAGGTTTGGGTAATGAGACGCCCCTCTTGTTGAACAGGTGTGGAACTTACTAAATGGGCTGAACCTGCACAAGCTGGAACCTGTCACCAACTCCGAAGTCACGGGAGACATGTCTCCATGACAACCAGCTGCTGGTCGTGGGGTGGAGCCAGTGCATCGCTCAGTATGACATTGCAGCTGCCAAGGTAAAATGTACTTGTGCAGCATCAGGGCCAGTTGTACCTATAGGTGTGTTCTGCTGAACCCGTAACCATGAGTTAGATACACCTGTGTGTGATCTGTTCTGTGTTTTCTACACACCAAAAAGGTCATATGAAGTAAAAGTACGTCATTTGACCACACTTCACATTCTTGAGTGACATTTTGCCTCTCAGCCTTTAAATCCCATCTGTTCTGTGGTTTGATTCATCACTTAAAGTCCACTGTAGTAACATTTACTGAGCAAATTCAGAATCCTGTTTTTGTTCTATCATAGTGTTCCCCTTTGTAAGTTCTCTAGTGTCAGTGGAGCCAAGCAGTTTTTAAGAAAACAATTTAAGTAAAAAAAACTGACTAAATATCAGTGAATGACTTCAATTATGTTATCATATTCACATACACCTGGTGAGATCAAAGACACCTCTGACATGAGAGACATCTACAGCGACGTGTCTGACATCCACCATGCTGAGGTTCCAGATTTGAAAAGCTGACTGAAAATACTGTACCCCAGAGGTGTAAACAAAATCGAAAGAAATAGCTGCTTTCCACAAGGCAACACAAACAGTTACGCTATTTTGGACCATTTGTAAACTGTGACACGGTGGGAAGTGATGTGGAGGTTTTACAATTTGTGCCAACCATCCTTAGCTAACTGAAAAAAAAACATTACACTTTTATAAACATGTTCTATGTTTGCTAAATATGTCTAAAAGTTATAACGCTGTATGCAAATTCCTCCCTAGGACTTGTATGTGAGAGCACACATGTCGTGGAAGTCCAGTGGCGTCCACAAATCAGACATCCTGGCTGTGTGTCACTGCTCTGCTCTGGGCGTTGCTGCCACAGCAAGTTATGATGGAGACGTCGTGATCTGGAGGCTGGAGACACAAGGGCCGCTGCTCCACCTACGGAAAGCGCCACAGGCAGAGGCGACAGTTGTGTATGTTTGTCTGGTTAAAATGTGTTAAAACACGTTCAGAGTAAGATAGAGATCGACTCATTGCTTGAGATGAACACATAAAACTCACAAGTTCTTGCAGGTTCAAACCGTGTGATATCAGGATGCGATAATGTCAGCGGCAACACAACAAAAGATGAAAGATCAATGATGAAATGATACAGTTTTCATGATCACATCTCATCTCTATAATGGGATAATCCAATGGTGGTTATTTACACTCAAATATTCATCCAGAGGGGTGCCCCCCGTGAGCAGCCTCTTGTTCCTGCAGCATCGAGCAGGCGACAGAAAGCTGAGAAACAGAGGTGTCCTGGTGTCATCACAGGGCGGCTGTCTGACCTTCTGGAGCATCACTGGACACACGCACACTTATGGTGAGAACGTCCCTCAAGGCACAGATTTAGTCATTCAGAAAATGACACACGCTAAAACGTAATTGAATAATAAAACACACAGCGTAAAGGAGGTGGAAGCACTAAGCTTTACGAGCAGTTGATAAGCAGCTGTCAGTTTAAATGGTCCTCCCTTGAAACAGATTTACAAACAGTCAGAGCAGTCAGAGAACGGCTGAACTGTCGACTTGGCCTCCGGCCGGCACCATTCCTGGCAGCCCACAGCTATGTCTCTTTCCAGATCCCATCTGTGTTTAGTGGTGTGGTATTTGTGCACTGTGACCACTGCATATGTGTACGAACATGCATACGAGCGCCTGTGTGTGTGTGTGTGTGTGTGTGTACAAGTCTGTATATGTGTCTATTTTTTTAGCAGCGAGAGAAGAATCTAAGGTTGTGACATAACAGGGAGACATGTGACATAACAGTAGGCAAGCAATTTGTCTGAGAAGTACATTCGCCATGGTAGAGTATTCTTAAAATTGGCACAAACTCTGAACTGAGCATAAATAGATTTGTTTGCTTTCAACCTTTAGTCAACCAGTTGTTATGTGGAGCTCTGTGGACTTTTTACTGCTCAGAAAAAAGTGCAGTTACACAAAATCTGTGTTTAATTCCCATAATTTTGAGAACATGTTTCTTCTCCTAGGTGACTTCTATGCTCCGGGTCAAACTGGGGAACGTGTGCTCAGCATAAGCTCAGATCAGCATAAAAACCAAATCCTGGTCTCAGGAGACACAGCAGGCTGGCTTCAGATCTGGAACATCTCTGACTATGCGCTGGATGTCCAGCATGAGGTGAGCTCGTGTGAAATGAAGGAAAAATGCAATGTCCTCTGCATGTCTCTGTGCTCCTGTGATATTCTCTTTCCACACAGTCCGTTTGTGAGCGGCCTCCTCTGCTGCAGTGTTGGAAAGCGCACAAGAGAGGGTTAGTAAGCGTGGAAGTCCTCGAGGTGGCTGAGAAACTGTTTGTGCTCACAGCCTCGTCCGATGGCTCTGTTGGACTGTGGACAAAAGACGGGGATAACGTGGGTTCTTTTGGACAGGAAGTGATGTGGAACATCACCGATGAAGCTACTTATCAGAGGTGACTTTCAGGTTATGGTTTAATTAACTCAATAAATAATTTGCGACCATGGAAGAACAGAAACAGGACATTTTCTATTGCACCTCACTCAGTTAGAAGAAGCTGCGGGTTGACAGATGCACAGTAGCACTCTCTCTTCCACCCTTCCATGGTTGGAGCACTATGGCATAAGGTAGACTGGATTATACAGTCCACATTTTGAAGATGCCGTGTGTAAATGCATGACATTGAATCATTCAAACCACATACATGGCATATCTAGGGCAAGGAGACAGGTCTGAACAGTTAATGTTGTCAGGAGTGTTGATGATTGACTGTATGTTCCAGATCTCATATAGAGAGTGTTGTGTAGAGGGATACGTTCTGCCCGAACACTCCCTCCAAACGAAAGTTCTCTCACAGCTATTTGAGTCTTTGTGCCATGTGGTTAAAGGTCATAAACTCTCTGGCTTGGCTCAGACCTTTGTTATGCGCCTAACTGTATTTCTGTCACAGTTAAAGTGAAAGACACCGTAGGCGTATGACGCTCACAATACATGTCAGATCGTACAGTGTGAAGCTTGCTGGGGAGCAAAATCATTATGTAGTTTATGTGGTTTAACTCGGTAAGTGGGGATATACCGTGATTGGACTGCATTTTAAATTGTTGGTTGTGGTGATTTATTGCGCAGTGTTGGGAAACCACCTATTACTTCACACAGGAAGAAGTTAAACTACAGCAAAGCTGAGTGAGAGATCTAGTTGCTAGTTCAGAATTGTGACTTTATTTATACATCTACCTCTCCTACCGTAAATATGGCTTCTGATTTGTGCTACATGGTCTTTCAATCTCTCGGCTGGAGCTTTGTTGTATAATATAGATTTTTATTAATGAAAAATACCACTTTGTCCAATAATTTGGATCCATTTTCCTCAGCTGAACTTCACTTAGTGCTAATTAGCTTACACACACTCACATACTAACATGACTTTGCAAGAATGTTAACATTCATCTTAAACACGCTTTATTAATGCATGTCGAAACATCCCAAGTTAAGATCAAAGATTTCTGTGTGCATAATGGCTCAAGACTGGTGTCCTGACTTGTCTGCCAGACATCGGTTTTAAATGGCTTCATTTTACCACAGTCGTCTCAGTTCAGATGTCAACAGCTTATAATAATAAAAATAATCTGTTGGCTCGTATCAGTGTGTTGAAGTGTGAAGTTTGATCTCGCTTCAACTCTCTCACACACACACACAAACCCGACAGACAGACTCAGCGAAGGAGCACGCAGAACACTGAAGTGCAGGTTAGCTGCGCTGCAGTTCTGGTTCAATAAAATTCAAACATCCACACAAAATATCATCCAGCAGAGATCACTGATCTAAGTTGCGTTACGCTCCAGGACCTTGACATTGCTAAAACTTGGAAACCTGTATCTAAAGTAAATAGCTTTGTGTTTACCCATATTGATTGCCTTCAGCGAGGAATAAAATGTTTTGGTTCTGACACCCACAGGGAGACACAGAACAACCTGAGAGAAGACACACACGAGGAGGGGGGGTTTGAAAGTGGCACAGTGAGTCGAAGTCAAGTACCCAGTTCCAGCAACAGTGGTCAATCTGTACGGGAAGAATGTTCTGAAGGTAATCATCCAGGTTTTCTGAGGTGCTGCACACACATAAGTGACCTCGCTCTGGCTGTACATGGAAATGTTCCTTTCAGTTATTGCCACGTTCACCAGAATCCAAGTACAAGTGTGTATGTGTGTAGGCGCTCCTGAAACTGCTAATAGAAAGTACACGTACGGGTCAGGGTGGCCTTCCAACCTAATCAAACCTGATCCTCTGATTCAATCATGTCCAATTTTACCACATTGTGAGGAGAAGAGCGTTCACAGCGTTCTTCACATTCCCCTCCTCTGAGGTCTGGAGCTCAGTTTGGGAACATTTGGGCAATGTTCTTCTCCAGAGTTGCAGGCCAGGTTTTTAAAAGTGCTGAAATATTCAAGGTTTGTGTGCATGTGTGTGTGTGTGTTGGAGTGGGGGTGTATCTGCAGGACATTTCCTACACTTTCCCTTCACTGCCTGTTACTCTCAACTTGCCAAATAAGCGATTAGCTGTGCTTTCTCTGCAACCGCACCCCGGCAGACGCACACTTAAACTTGTCTTTTCTTATCCACGCTAGCGTCATCCACTAGCCCAGGAGAAAATGACCACGAGCAACCTCAGCAACCCATGGTAACCTGCAAACACACAGGCAGCAGCTCATGACTGTGAGCACTGTGAATGTTGAAACCATTGACACACATTCTGATCTCAGCTGTCTCTTTTTTCCTCCATGCATGCACACCCAACACCCAACCTACGTTAGTATCTGTGCGAGGACTTTTGCCAGATGTGTCGTGAGAGGAGACGTCTGTTTGATGACATCAACCACTGCAATCACTGTTGACGGGCTGATTTCACCCCATCAGTCTCTGGCAGTGCAGGTGATTGTTGTACTGATTAGTCAATTCTTACCCATCTTTTTTCCTCCTGCTTGCTCTATTAAAATGGAAATTTGTCCAGTACTGCACCTTCTATATGCTGAAAGCACGCCAAAGATTGTGCAAATGAACCAGTCCAAGTAGAAATAGTTTGACATGCTTGTTTTTCCGTGCTGCAAGAGAGATTTTCAGGAGAGCAAATAACTTCATTTCCCAAAATGTCAAATTTTTCCTTAAGACCAAAAGATCAACTTAAAAAAGAATTTGTCACGAGAAGAGTGCTTATATTAAAAATAATATTTTAAAAGAAAGAAGCACGTTGCACCTTTTAAAAAGATAATTATCCATTCTTCTTCTTACACATGACGCCCTCATCTCTTGATGTTACATTCGGGGGATTTGCTGCTGTGGCTGTAGTTACTTGGTCTCATATTAGCCAGCTGCGCTACCATAAAGCTGCATTATTGCATTTCCTTGTTCTTGTGACTTGTGACATGAAGTGGTTAAAAGTTACACAGTCTCACTTGGACTCCCAGCATGCACTGCTCCTTGTTGCTACAATTACCCATTTTCTTCTGAATAATAAATAAACTTTATTTCATCAGGTCTCCACCTACATCTGTTGTTTCATCTGGAAAGTGTCCTCTGTATAGAAACCATTTCTTTTCAATATATTTTGTGAACACCTCTATAGTGGACAGTCAGTAGTGGACAGCACACACACAACTATAAAAGGCTCGATCAGTTCTGGAGGAATGTGACGGAGTAGCTTCACTTCCCTTTATCCCGGCTGTGGCTGCAGCACTCCACAGTCCGGCTGAAGCTGTCCAGAAACATGTGATTGATGGGTAGGGATAATGAAAGAGGGACAAAAGCAGAAAGAGAGAAATACAGCTATTCTATTTTAGCCACATCTGGTGGGAAAAACCTGATTTCCTCCATCTCACTGTTTGCTTGCATGTCTCTCCAACCTCCTCATTTTGTAGTTTTATTGTAGGCGCTGTATATCTTCCTCTTGATCCCTCCCTCTGATTAGTTCCTCACCTTCTCTCTGTCCCCTTCATCCGACTATGAGCCTGTCCCTTTATGCGGCGTGCTTGCTGCCACAACTGTGTATTTGTGGCGTAGACTTCGAAGAGGTTTTTCCTCTTGCTGCCAATTTATTTGGACTGACCGCTGAGAGGTCAGAGACTGAAGTTCGATCGATTCATCTCACTGTTTTAAATGCTTTCTGAAGGGAGGATGTCAGAAATGCCTTGATCTCGCTGCTACATATTTATGAAAAAAAAAAGGTTCTCTGAAACTGAAACTCAAAAGTCTGTATTTCATTTTTCTCTTTTTTATTCCTATTACTTTTCCAGGAGATGCCTCCACTGAGAATTTCCCCGCATTCCCCCATGTGTGGTATTGGACTGGCAACGCCAAGCTAAGTGCACAGCATCTGTGTGAGCTGCCTACCTGTACAGTCACACATAAACACAGATGAAGATACAAACATGAACAAATGTTTTTTCCGCTTTGACCTTATTTTATGATGTACATTTGTAAGTCGACTTAGTAAGTCAAATAAACACTTTGCTGTAATATACACTACGGAGCTGCTTGTGTTTTTCTTCACAATATTTTCTCTTGCTTTTAGCTTTTAGCTTTTTCCTTTTTTCGTTTTATTCACTTCAAGCTTACTTGAATTTGATCTGCTTTGTGCTGATACCATATCTTTTTAAAATGAGTTGGGGAAATAACCTTTGCCACAGATCTCGTGGCTGCAGTGTAAACATGTAGTTACAGTTATCAGTTGGTTGTCATAGTTTAGTAGACACTCTGGAAATAGGGAAATACCTCACCTGTCTCTGATCAAAGATGAAAAACATGCCGTCCTGCACCTCTGGCTCTCACTGTCGTGTGTGTTTCTTCCTTGCAAAAATACGTATTATGCAAAGGTAAAGATAAAGTCACACTGCTAACCAGCTGCTTGATGTCACTTTATATTTAACACGAGAGTAGTATTGATCTCCCTCGCTAAGAGCATTTTCCAAAATAGAGAACTTTAGCTTTAAATCAGTTTAAGATCTTCATGCTCCGCATGCACTTGTTTAACAGCAGCTGCACATTATCCTGAATGTTGCTGTGCTTTTATCAGCAGAGGCAAATTTTCATAATATTTGCGACTTCTGGGTCATACAGACAAACATCAAGACAGACAGCCATCTGAGCCATCTCAGCGAATCATCTCCACACAAGTCACCCTCTGCTTATCATCGCAGTTCTGCTGAATTGAACAAATTGGTGACTCAACGTTCATTTTGTTTGTTTTCTTTCCATTTTCCACTTTCCATCTTCTTTTTATGTGCTCGCTTGTTGATACCTAAAAGAAAAGATTAACTGAAGCATCAGTCTGGATGTTTCAGGAGGGGAGGAAGTGTGCACTGAGTCCTATCTTGAGTTTGGGATAAATACAAACAGACACAGTTGGGACAAACAGGGTAAGTCATCTAGACTGCACTTGTATCCCCTGAGGAATTTGTATGACAACACAGCAGTACAGAGTTCCACCAAATGTTCTGTGTTGTTAGGAATATCTTTTCTGCTCATGAACGTGCTCAGTGGTTTGATATTAAGTGATATTAAATGTACATATTTTAAAATCTCTATGCACAGCAAAATAAAAACACATTCCTATATTACTCAGTCAGATGTGTTACCTGCTGTTCTTTTCTCTCTCCTCTGTCCACTAACCCCAACCGGTCGAGGCAGATGGCCGCCCACCCAGAGT